>RCIC01000007.1:0-1222500 GCA_018883505.1 Ceratosolen fusciceps
TTAACAATAAGATACAAGAGAACCGTATAGATCGTTAACATTATCGTAAATATTTTCTCGTCTGACTTATGCGTATTTATGTTATTGCATCCATTATAACGTAAATAGCGAGCGAGGATTGCATTATAATTATTATAAAAAATACTTTAGAAATATCTATTTAAGTTCAGCCATCGGTTCCGTTATCAGGCATTACTATAAAAATCCAATGTATTTACATCTGATGACTTTATCATTTCACCTTTCTTAGAAAGAACGTAATACGTAATTTATGTAATACTTTGATTACCATAAATTTATCAAATTCGCCTTGGTGGAATTAATTGTAATAGAGTTACGTGCAGGTAGTCTGTGAAGATGAAATAAACGAACGATTTTGCAGTTCCGTATAGATGTGCATACGCGAAAGGCTTCGTTTTTAAATGATAAATCAATACGAAAGAACGTTGTCAATAATGCAATTCTATAAAAACCCAGTGCAATATACTATAGTTTATTAATTGAATTTATTATACTCGATAGATTATAAATTCGCTTATAATTATAATTAAAATTCGTTTTCATTTTACATAATCTACGTTAAAAAAAGAAAGAAAAAGATCTATATCCGCGCAAAGTAATGAAAATGATCCATATAAATGCAGGCCGTGTTGTTAGCAAACGCAAGCTCGTGCCAGTCTCTTATTATTTAATTTATTAAATTAATCTAATTCCTCTCCGAATATTATCTATAAGAATTTAAAAGCCTTTCCCCTCAAATGCAATATTGGCCTTTGAATAATAAATTCAAACGATTTAATATGGCGCGCATTAATCGTGAAAATATAATTATTCCGTTTTAATTTGCAAGCGCATCGGAGGCTTTATTGCTCGGTAAGGTTATTCAAATGCGCGAATGTGCGCGCATGTAAAATTTCGCGACTCTCTGATTTCACGCTCTGCTTGTAATATAAGAGCGACTAGAATAAAGAAGTGCATTTATAGAAAGGGGATAACTTAGTTGGGAAAGCATTAGTCGTAAAAGCGAAAGAACCCGGCTCGAACGGTCTGCCAAGTTATTTACAGTTCCCTAGTTTGAAATTGTCCTCGGCTATATATATATATATAACGGAATATATTATATAAAACGGAAGAAAAACAAAAAAAATAAATAAATATAATTATTTAGCTTACATTGCTTTTAAGAAATCCTGGATTCCCGTAATAAAAATTTACCGAATTCACACGATCCGTCAATCGAGTTATGCGTTACCTACACACTTTCATCCCAATAGTGTTAATTAATACGCGTAACCGTTCGATTTAATGTAACATTAACGTAGATGGATCGTGCGCGTTAATTAATTTTAATCCCCATTGGATTCTGAGAGCTGTAAATGATAAGGATCGCGTTCGTTAAATGAAAGGAGCGGAGAGACTTTTAATACGTGAAGCTTCTTACTTCCTTACAAACTCCCTATTAAATGACGTTGCTAATTTTATTTGCCCAGTGAAATTATGACCCGATGGGATGAAAGGGTAGACGCAGAAGAAGAAGAAGGAGGAGGAGGAGGGAGGAGAAGAAGAAGAAGAAGAAAAAAGGTAGGTAGAAAAAAAAGAGGTATATTCCCACTCTAAATGCAAATGAAATAAAGGAAAGAGGTAAATGCTGTGGCGGAAATCGTGTACACGTATGGACGTAGAGGGAAGTCGATGGGTAATTGGGTCAAAAGCTGCCTTACTGAAAGGCTCGAGCCAGTCCTTTAGAACCGGTCGGGGGTAGGGGGGGTAGGGGGGAGTAGGGTGTAAAAAGAAGTCGAAAAATAAATAAAGCGAAAGACCTGTAACTAGATGTCGCACTCGGGTTATCAATTCTTCTTTTTTCCCGCCGGCAATGGATTTAGCCCCAATTTAACCCCCGTCCCCCGACTCGCCCTCCGCATCTCCGCTCCAGTCCCTCCCCTTATAATTAGCGCATTATTAGCGACTCACGCGCAAGGGGACTCCATTGACTCGCTTGAGTACCCGGCGAAGCTCCTACTCGTTTTCCCTCGCTCCCTTATTAATTATTTATTTACTTCGATTTGATATCCATTGGCCGATCACGAGGCTCGTCCCGTTCACTTGGACGCAGGTGAGGCGTTTCAGCCGAAGAGGCCGGGGATCGTTTATTTGTCTAGCGATTAATTGATAGAATGGGGCCGAGGGCAGTGGCGCGGTGCTCTGGATCGGGGCTCCCGACCCCGGTCTAATAGACCAAAACTTAGCCGAAAGCCTAGCGGTAAATAGGAACGGTCGGTAGGGAAAGCGCGAAGTTCGAACGGAACTCGATCGAGCGTTAACGCGGAACGAAGAGTATGGATCGGATAAGCTGGAGTGCCCCGTTGGGCAACTGCTACGTCAAAACTTGTAACCGGTGAAGAAGATAAACAGCGCCGGGGATCAAGGCACCGGGACAAAGACCCACCCGTCGTACATGAGGAAGCGAAGGCGTTGGGTAAGGTGGGAGGGAGGAGAGGAGAGGAGAGGTGAGGAGACGCTCGGTATCGATTCCGTCTATCCCAATCAGACTTTACGATTTGATATGTATTAGCAGCCGCGGCAGGACTACCGAAGCCACTCTGTCCAATGCGATCACAGCGGATCACAACCTTGGCTACCCGCCGGTTGCCGTCACAGCCGACGCGAGGCTTTCCTTTAAACTTCTTCATTTACGGCAAGCGCGAGATACCTTGGGCTTCGAGTAATTAATTTATTCAATGTTCAGAATTCACTATGAAGCGGCTGAACTCGACTGGGACAACATCTACTTTCGTGATAAAGCCACACTATCGAGCCGCGGAAAAATAACTTATTATTACCTTATTAAGATAGGCAGCTACGTTTCGAAAAAAACAAACATCTGAGCTCAAACGGTCATAAATAGAATAAAAAACAAAACAAAACAAAAACATAAAGAGAGAGAGAGAGAGAGAAAAAGATCAAAATACGTCCTTGGGAATGGAGCTCTTGAGCGAAAGCGGTAGCCATTATCAATGTATTTGTGCTTGGAATCCAATTAACGAAGGCAAATAATTTATCTTATGGAGGATTATTCATTGCCATTGGTCCAGAGCTCGGTGATGGGAGTCTGGCGATTTTCAGTAAAGTCGTTATGCACGCGAAAGAAATGTCGCTGGATTAGTCGCTGGAATCCGTAGGAGCCGTTCCGTTATATTACGTTCCCTTGATATTCCGAAAATTTTCTTCGTCCTCCAAGGGCTGTTTTTTTTTTGTAAAGAATTGAATATTTCTTATTTCTTAACGGATGAGATATTAATTAATGTAAACGTCCCTCGGCCGCGGCAGATCTCGAGATAACCCCAACTAAGATAAGGGTTCGCTAGCAGAGCTTTTTCATTCGTTTAAATCTTCTCGAGCAACAAATTACGTAATTAACAATAGCTTACGTTTAACTGCTTCTATTAGCTCTCGAGGCGCATTATTGAGAGAGAGAGAGAGAGGAGAGATAGGGAGGGAGAGGGAGAGGGAGAGAGAGGGAGGGAGAGAGGGAGGGAGAAACCTCATTGCATTTTTAATTATGTCCGCCCGAATTGAAATACTTCGTATTTCATTTTCATACGGCTTATTCCGTGTAATTGCAATCGCCAAATCTATGCTCGCTTGTGTAAAGAAAAAAAAAAGAAAAAAGAAAAAAACGAGCTTGTAAATATTTATAAGTAGTAGAGATCAAGCATTTGTGAAGCGCTTGCTATTAAAGCAGGCTTAGATTACAATTTTCTGTTATTTTATATTATCTTGTTAAACTCAACGAAATTGCATTAAATAATATATTTCTTAAGTAGTCGTAGTATTTTTAAAAGAACAATGTTTTTGTTTTTATATTTTACAGGGAGTAATTGGCTCGGATATAAAGATAAGATAAAGACACGTTCATTTGAATATTTAAACACGAAATAATTTAATCTCGACGGAATGGAGTTCGCTTAATTTTTTTTTTTTTTTAATTTAACCAAACATTGATTGATCTTATAATCTCCCTTTCATCTATTTACGTAGATAATACGTGATACCTGCCCGGATACTGCGTATAACGTTATTATTATAGTATATTACTCACAATATTCGTGTCCTCTATGCAGTAAGTTTAATATGCTACTGGAGATCGGGTGATCTAAAGAATCGTTAAATTAAATTAAAATGCATTTTAATTATAATTCGTTTTACGTAATACACTTTTTCTGAGATTCCAAAGGAAATTCTTATGGTTTAAAATTTAAACGTTCATTAATATTTACGGATATTCCGTATAGCTATTGATTTTATCTCTTTATATCAGATATGTTATTTAATATTGACTTTAAATATAAATTCATAAGTGTATATATATATATATATATAAATCACATTTATTCTCGAAATAGTTCTCGAATATAATTCCTTACTCAATGTATAAGAATAATTTAATGATGAAATAGAAAAGCTTTTTATATTCAATTCAATACAATTATATATATATATATATAGCACAATTCAGGCTTAGACGTGGATATGGTACATTCTATTACTTATAAATCGATATATTAAATAATAGTGTAGCAAATATAATATAAAATAAAGCCATGTATTATATATATACATACACATATATTATATGAATGGAAAAAGAGCCATAATTCTAAAATAATAAAAATTCCTGTTTTTTTATTATTTTCAAATAATATTATTATGTATTTTTCGTTTCTTAAATTTAAGTATCTAAAGGTTGAGGTTAGACCAATACCTAAAAAATACTCTATATCAATATTGCGTTGAATTTATTCATGCCTTGTAGTTGTTTGATAATACAAATTGTTGACAATACAACAAAATCAACGAAATCCCTTGAACTTTATTCGTATTATTCTTCACAAATATATGCACAAGTAGTTAAAAATTAATGATTTTTAAACATGACGAAATATTCATTAGTATTTGTGCGTAGTTCCTTTATACGAGACTCAGAAATATCAGATTCTTATATACCAATGCCTTTTTCATACCTTCTTCATCTTCTTCATCTTTTTCTAGTGATACTCAAATGTGCGCAAACTTTAAGCTCTTCAATTTGTTTGATTTCTTTTATACGTAGACTTCACTCGTGCGTCTTTTTCCTCGTGCGATACGTACTTTTTTCTTTCTTTTTTTTTTTTTTATACGAAACGGAAACTCACTGTTCTTTTATTTAGTAACGTAAAATTTAACTTTCACGAAACTTCTGCTTCGACTCATTTGTTTTTAGATTTACGTTTCACTTGTAGGAAAATTTGTTTATATTATTTCCTATTCCAAAATATTTACCTTAATTCGCGTCCTAAAAATTCGAGGGATTTTTCCTCGACTTCCTGAAATGAATAAAGCAAGTAGTAACAAATCTATTCAAATATTCGTTTAAAAACTGTACTTTTACATTTACAATGAGAAAATGTGGAGCCGTGAATCTCATGCCTTTCTTTCGCAAAAATAAAAATACATAAATTTCCCAATAAGAAATCGCACTGGACTCCTTATGAAATACTTTTAATTTTTATCTAAGTTGACTCTAAAATCCAAATGGAAATTAAGGTAAACTGCGCAAATAAATAAATCCTACCGAATTTCCAGAGCCGTCGACTTAAATCCCATAATAATAATACTTAAACAAACTGAGAATAAACGGCATAAATATGTTCGACATTTAATGTTAATAAATATTAAAAAATATGCGTATGTAGGGAAAAAAAGCTGCCGATTCAGGGTAATTTTTCACCTGCTACGTACGCTCTTGGCGTAGTGGGCTCGAGCCGTCGTGTAAATGACATGTATAGAGACTTCCCACGGGAGATTATCACCAGAAGGTTTTTTATAAAGCAATATTTCAGAAAATTACCTTATAAGTACATTATCTTTCGAATGGAAATTTGTTATTCTATCCTACGATATACGATATACGATATGCAGGAGGGCAGGAGAATCTTGATACATAGAAATATCACGACGAGGCAATGTTTATAAATAAAAATTATTATTAATATTACAGAGTCGTGTCAAGAGTTTCACATCAGCGTGAATACATACTTGATAAATATTTTTACTACTTACTATTTCTTACAATAAATTATTTACGCATAACTTTATATAAAATGTTAATAAAAATATTTCAGTTCTTTTTTTTTTTATCTAGTCTAACGTCTGTTATTTAAATTATTGACTTTGCTTATATGGAATGCACTTTAAATCATCAATAGATAATGTATTCATTTTCAAATTCCGATATAAATTATCAATACTTTGGAGACCATGCAATTTCAGTACCTTTGATATTAACAATCCAGCAAAGAATAATATTTACTATAGATTATAAATATAAAAGTTTATTTGCTGCTCTTAAATGAAAGAAAAATTGCACATTATGCTGACAATAGATTAAAACGTAACAAATAGAAGAATTTTTGTAAATCCCAGTGTACTCGTTATAAATATATGTATATATATATATATATTATAATTTAAGTTTAGAAAAATATTTTCCTCGGATCCAGGATAAATATTTGTCCAGATATATTAAATCTTTCAGTATAAATTACGTAAGTTATGTTCCAACTACATACATATATGATCTACGTAATACCGTCAAGTCAATACCTCATTTTCATGAATCAATAAATTGTATATTTTAATGAATTATAATTATAATTATTAAATGCGTAAATAGAAATTAGCAGTTATAAAGGACGATGACGTCACCGATACGTGACGTATCATGTGTTTACAATTTTCGTAGGCTTAAGCGTAAGAATTTAAGGAATTCGCGTTCTTGGTAGTCCGCGACCTTGCATTTACCCGAAAATTTTATAATCCAAGAGGCGCGAGAGAAATTTCACGAAACGGATTAACAGGATTGGAGTAGTATTGAGTAGAGTAGTCATGTGTTCGTAACCCTAGACGTAAGAATTTAAGGAGAAATAGAGTAGCGTTCTTGGTAGTTCTAACCCTAGAAACCTAAGAATATTTACGGACCTAACAAGGATTAGAGTAGGAATAGGGTGACGACGATGACAAAATGACTGTACGTTCTTGGTAGTCCGCGACTCCGAAGTATCGAGGTGTCTCTTCTGACTGTACGTACGAGTATTGTCTCTTCTCGAGACGAAGGTACCCGCGTTTAATGAAACCGTCCAAGCAACAGCGGTTATTCCATTATTCCACTCCCCCCTCTGCCTATACGCTTGCGGGATAAACATGGATTACAGTACATAAAATACGAAGCAGTGAATATTTGATAGAATTTAGCAAAGGTGATGAAAAATTTTGATGAATACTACCTGCATGTATTCAGATCACATCAGTGTTTCGAGTCATAATAACGTAAATATTGCACAAAGAATGCAGTACTCGCGGTATTTAAATAAGGTCAAATTAGAGAGGGAGGCAGAGAGAGAGAGAGAGAGAGAGAGAGAGCATTGTATTATTGACAAAGCCACGTGCATTATTAGGTACATCTGGTGCGAATCACAGAATAGGCGACGCGTTCCTTATTCTCACGAGAACTCGTCTTCGGAGGCCTCAATAATTAATGACAATGCATTGTATCCGTAGATTGCGTCCCATCGCTCATCTCCACCTACCCTTTAAGCAATAATGAGGCATTTGATCGGAAAGCTCGCTAATTCTAAGTCGAGCTCCTTATTCTTCTGCAGCTCCAACTCAATATTGACATTAAGTCAGGGAACCCCAATAACCTTGACTCACTTCTGCATAACGCGAGTATCCCCTACACTTTCTTTAAATTTCCCGTCCAAATTACGTATTATTGCACATTATTATGTATTCCACGTAGACTTTGTACTTTATTCTCCTATCTTTACGTCTGCTTAATTTAATTCGTAAAAAAAAAAAAAACCTATTGTTCGTTACTTCGTAACATATTATGCTGAACAATGATTACGTCGTGTTCGCGATCCTTTAGTTTTGAAGCTCTAAATAAACGTAAATACCGAAATTAAAAAATTCTCCCTCGTCGCCGTTTTATTCTCTCGCGTATCCGAAAGGAAAATAATGCGCCTACGTAAATTTTGCATGTCATGTAATTAATTGTAATAACGAAATTACTGCTATAACTGCATTCGGCCAGATTATTACAGCAGGCATTATTTTTCACATTAGTTTAATTAATATTGAGAAAATTCACTGAATTATTGTATAATTGTGAATTTAGAGTTTAATTTAACCACATTCCGCTTCAAACTGAATTCCTTCTCTCTCTCTCTCTCTCTCTCTCTGTAATGTACATACATATAGTATTTCATAGCACTTGCAGGTATTCTCTTATTTCCATTGTCTTTCTCCGTTTTCTTTTATCTCTCCCTCTCCTCTCTTCTTCATATTATTTCTCTATCGATAATACACGACAACGCTTTGACGCATCAAAATAAAAAAAATAAAGTCATGACATTTAATTTAGTTTCGAATCTTATTGTAAAAAAATATATTTATAAATATTGTCGATAAATTCGCGTGCGCTTGCAAATACGACGCTGAAATTGTTGTTGTTGTCGTTGTTGTTGTTGTTGTTGTTGCTATTACTATTATTATTATTATTATAATAAATAAAGTCCTGAAACAATGGAATTACAATTTAATGAAGAAATTAAAGAGAAAATCATGTTTATTAAATTTGCATTTGCCAGGGAATAGATGTTTTCGTGATGCAATTAATATTCTATAGCCAACGGGTAAAATAAAAAAAAAAAAAAATGCACATTAATGCATAATATCCGATGTATTATCTAAGTTGAAGATTCCAAAGATATTTTTACCGATAATTTATCGAGTTATGTATTCAGATAACCAAAATATTTTAAGTATTAATTGCTTGATTAATATAAATATTTTGTATACGAAAATGCATCTTTATTAATATTCTGAAAGTATTTTACTTTAAAATATTTTTATTGAGCTTCTGCATTTAAAATTCTTGCCGAATAATAAATTTAACAAGATACACGGAGTCTCTCTACGTTAGAAATACATTTCAATATTAAATTAAATTTCAGACGAGTAATACACCTTTTTACACTTTATTAATAATAATAAAAAAAATGCTTAATTCGCAGAAATTGTATTGTTAATTAGATGAATTATTCTGCTGAAGCGTATGGAATTTAAATTAATGCTTGAAATTTAAGGCACGAAACATTTTCTTTGTATTATCTGTATAATCTTCTAAGATAAATTTATCTTTATTATCCATTATCTATTTTTCTTCCTAAGTGAATGTAATAAATAGTAATACGAAAAATCCGTCATATTTATAAATATCGAAATTCTCAGTCGATGAGTTTTTATTTTAAACAAAAAAAGAAATAAAATAAAAAAAAGAATAATAATAATAATAATAATAATAATGTACAAACGAGTTTATAAATCTAAAAGTAAGGTAATTAAATAACCTTTACAACTTAAGTAGGAATCGAAAAATGAATCTTTAAGAAGATATGATCGTGTCGGATATTAATTTTCACGCGACTAATCATTTTCGTCATGATAAAATAAAAGCTTAAATGTAAATTACGAAATAAAGTATCGGAATATTTGGAGGCTCCCGATAGATATAAAAAATACGAAACGTAGAGGTAATTAATACAGATCTGGGATTAGAGAATAAAATAAGCAAAAGCAGTCTTGTGTAATAAGCAATGAGTTCGAAATTTCAATATCGAGTCATGATTCTCGGTAAATTCAAATAAATATTCGCGTTTTATGCGCTTATACTTTGAATACTGATAGAAGGTAATAGATATTGAGGAGCCCTCGGCCCCCCCCCCCAGAAACCGAGAAATTTTTAAAGCTAAGCCGCCCGTGTATTTTTATTCGCAACCCCTAAAGATAAATTCTTGGAAACACGCAGTATTTTGCAGGAATGTCTTTTTCTCGTTTATCCCATAAATCAGGAGGGAAAGGATGAGGAGCTCGAAGTTTACAGCACTTAGGCGCTTTCGGTGCTCGGCTACTCTCTCACGCACTTACTCATCCTCGCTCCACGGCCATAATTATCGGCCATTACTTATCTATATGATGATTTTTGGTCCGAGACGAAATTATACGTGCTAAGCTCATACGCTACAGAATAATAATAATAATAATAATAAGGGGATAACAACGGGCATTCTTACACGTCGTTTTACAAGTACAAGATTATTATCGAACTGCCCGGTTCACTTGTTGTTTTTTTGTTTTTGTTTTTGTTTTTGTTTTTGTTTTTTTTTAACGAGAGTTATAAATACGAAATGTGGGATTCCTTGTGTACTATGTGTAAAATGAGAAATTACATTTGATCGCCGTATTGCCGTGAGCCTAGATCGAACATTTTTATATAATTACGAGAGGCTTGCCGAAGCGCCGAGTGTACACTGACATTTAATTACCGGTGCATCACGTAATTACAACTTGTCGTCCAGGCTTCTTTTACAATTAAATAAAGCCCTCGCGTCTTACTCAAAAAAAAAAAAATAATTACGATTATGAACTATCTGCCACGTGGCAATATTCTTTAACACGTTCTTGAACACGTATTTGTAAATACGCATTAGAAACACGCATTAGAAGTATCATTTGACGTTTATTATAAAGTAATAAATAGCACGAAGTGAGAATATCCGTCGAACGAAGAGCCAAGGTTTCTGCACTATTTTTAACGTCCTTTTCATCAGCCACGGTAACGTAATTAAAAGTGCATGAATGGAATTAAGAGTTTCACACAAGGAGTAGCGAAACCAGAACGACTTCAGGGCTGCGCACCTCCAAGGTCTGAGCTATAAAACTTATGTAAAAAGAAACAGTCGATACTGATTTAATCTTTCGAAAAGAATAAAAAAGAATCTTTAGGTTGACATAGAAAAAGGAAAAACAATGAAATTTTTATTAAACAGTAAAGTTATTGTCACGGGAAACTAAATCCACGAGTCATGCCTTAAGTAGTTTATTTATTTATTTATTTACGTACTGCTTGGGGTTTACTATTTCTTAGAATTCTTATTATTACATGCGAGGCTCGCAAAGTCTATAAGTTCGTAGTATCTTCGATATATGCGTAATAACAAGTTAATAATTGAATTGAAGGATAAAATAATAACGAGACATCGAGATATGCTTAATTCGCCATTACGAGTTCAGAACTGGGGATCTTTAACTGAAATCATACCGAAACTCATTGGATAGAACGGGATGTAATTTTCAAATGAATTAAGAATAAAATTATCTAAGCAGTTGAATCAAGAAATATTGTTAAATTACTTTCGTTTGAATAACACGTATAATAAATTCGTATGTATGCAGAAGCTGTGAGCGCGAGAGGAGTTGCAGTGATTCTTTGAGTGCGTGTGAAAAAAAAAAAAATAAACGGAAGAGGCACGATGTTCTTCAATTAAGGCTCGCGTAACGTTGAATAATCCTATGAGTATTTGGGGACGATAATAAATTCGCTGATCTCTTTATCCGCAATTAGATATCGGTAATTACAAAGGAAACGCGGCAGGGGTGAGCCGAATTTCAATATATATATATATATGTATGTATGTATGTAGTAAAAAATGAAGGAAGCGCACGAGAATGAGGAGAATCAAAGACTTTAATATAGTTGAAATAACCAAGTCGGACGACCTTGTTATCCAATTAACGTTGGCGAGGCCACAGCCAAAAGGTCATTACTCCCGAGGAATATCGGGCTTGAGAAAAGTCTAATTAAAGGATAATCTTACCCCTGGTGTCGATTAACTGGCAAACTCAGAGCAGAGGAGCCAAGAGCTTCCTTCCTTTCGTGCTTCTTCTCTGAATATTCCATCTCCAATCTACGTCATCGAGTCCAGTATTTTTTTTTTTTTTGCCACTTAATCGATTATTTATTTATTTATTTATTTATTTATTTAAGGTAAATGAAGTCATTGTATTCTACGGTCATTATATTCTATTTAATAATTTTTCTATTCGTAAGGTTTTTTTTATTAATGGAATAAAAATGCAAATAATATTACAATGGATCCAGTTTAAAAAAAAAAAAACAAGAGTCTACGTTGTGCAGATAGAGCTTTATAGTAAAAAGAAAGCGGAAAGAACGTTGTTGAAGAAAGGAATAAAATATGCATAAAGTGGAATTGTAAATGTTATTATGTAGAGAAAAGAATACGAATTTTAGGAGACGGGGATCGAGAGATCGAGAGATAGATAGATAGAGAGAGAGAGAGAGAGATTTCTAAATAAACAAGCCAAGAATTAATTTAGACTAAGCAAATGTTGCATTAAGGGAGAAAAACCAGAACCGCTGTACTTGAAATATACGAAAAGCAGAGGGAATTTTCCAAATGCCTGGCTTTGAACGTAAATTAAGTATAACACTTTTTACGTAGAAGCGTTCGAAGATGGAAGAAAATGATTCTAACAAATGATTCTCTTGATAAAATATAAAGTTCACTTGATAGATTTTGACGAAGAGGACGAACTGTAGATAAAGCGATCACGGGGATCCGAAGCTTCGTGACGTAGATCTTTGATGGCAGAAGGTAACGGAGATCCTGAATAATCGTCACCGCTACTGCCAAAGTGTTTCTCCGCGTGCCTCTGTGTGTGTGTGCGCGCGTGCGTGTATTAAACTTGAACCTGAAGGATCGTAAACTCGTTTTCAAGTACTCGACTTACAAGAACAAGTAGTTTGGAAGTGAGGTTCCGCGCGATCCATTCGTTGAGAGAGAGAGGGGTGGGAGGTGGGGGGTAGCAGGAGCCAAGACACAATCGACACGTTTCCCCAGTAATTCAATCCGCGTATGAAGGAGGGAGCCACCACGAGCCACCACGAGCCACAAATCGATCATAATTAACTTATCAATGAACTACCGCCGAGAGAAATCATTGTTTTAATTTTATATCCTCTCGCGCTACGCTTCCCCCCGCAAAACTTTGCTCCTTCATTTTCCATATTTTATGGTAATAACGCTCCGCTCTTTCCGTGGCGGTGGGGGAGGCGTCGGCGTCGGCGGTGGCGGCATACATCATCTTTTTACACATCTTATCGGCGATTATCCTCCGGATAATTTACGCAATGGAGACATTAAGGATTTTTTTTTTCTCCGCCCCCCCTATAGGATAGGGAGGGAGGGAGGGAGGGGTACGACGATCGATTACATTTCAGTTTAAAAATTTACCTTGTAAATATAAGGTTATAATAATACTAGCGGGGCAACAAAGTTCTTTTATATTACCGCCCGAGACTTTCCGGCGATATTTTACACTTTTCGGTAAAAAGAGTTAGCCGCTGTCTTGAGCTGCGCCGGTGAAATATGTATTAACCGAGTCGAGTAATAAAGCAGTACCACGTTCAAGGAGAGGAACATTTTTATAAAAATATTATAAATTTCGCTGCCCCGGCCAAAGTATCCGAGATTCCTTAAGGATTCACTCCCGTCCCCGTCCCGAGCCCCAGCCCCCGCTCCAATGAGCTCTTCCTGCCCGACGGATGAGAAGTTCTTAAAAAGTCGGGAGTAATTACTCGAGGCTGACTCGAAGCCATTTAAAATGGCCCCCTCTTTGCATCCCTGTCAAGCGTATCCGTCTTATTCGATCGAGTACCTTTGACCTCGGTCGATTTCATTCGTTCAATAATCATCGGAATTTATATTCACCAAGAACTTTATAACGCCGCCGTGTAATCCAATTATCCGCGTATTCTGATATTGGATTCTAATCGCAGGCTTATGATAAATAATTTAGTGGGGGGGAAAAAAAAAAGGCCGGTACTCGTCCCTGTATTCCTGTAAATACACGGATGAAGCGCTAGCGGGGTTAGGTTTGATAAATAATATATTCATTGAAACGCGACGCGAGCCGGGACGAAAGTTCGATTCGTCACAGCAGTCGGATTATTAATTCTAATGATAATCAAGCCAAGTGATTTCGTATAATAATCTCAAGCAAGACATCTTATCTTATCTTATCTTAGCGAGCGACTTAGCTTAGAGCTACGCGTCCCTCCTGCCTAATTCCTTTACCAGATTGTCCCTCCACCAAGCCTTTCCCCACGCTTACGCGCCCCCAATGTACGCTCCGTGTGCATGAACCAGCCACACCCACGCCCCTAAGACCCTAACCACTCCTCGGATCTACCCCTTCGAACATTATTATACGAATCCAGGGATTTTCACTTCTAATATACTGATAAATGTGCACGGGCTCGCCTCCATCGCTTATTTAAACTACCCGATAACCTAAAAACTTTGCCTCCGACCCGTCGTTCCTTATCTCATCTCGTCCTCCCAATTGACGTGCAAATTATAATACATGACGTACGCTCGGCAATTCAATGCTTTCTGATTTTCAATTAATTATACTCGACTCAAAACTCGATTGAATCGCTTCGTTATTATACGTACATACATACATACGTATATATACAACGAATAATAATTCATACTCCGCGTTTAACATAATTTGCTTAGATAATTTTTTTTATTCACTTTTTCTTTGCTCGTTTGTTTTGTTTTTTTGTTTTTTTTGTTTTTTTCTTTATTGAGAAACTAATTATACTTGACGAAATGAATTTAAATTATTTCGAACTCGATCCATTATCCGATAACATACTAAATATTCGTATATCGATTAGTATTACTTTTATAAAATGAAAACGCGCGTCTTTTATATATATATTTTTTTTTTTTTATTTTCACTCGCAGCAATACCGGTTTTATTGAAAGCCAATAGTTTCCTACTGAATTCTTACTATAGAATCAATAAACATTGCGCTACTGCTTCTCTGTAAAAATTTTAGCAAAATACCATCGACACAAATAGAATTTTATATTCCGTAACTATAAGCTTCCTCGTCCCTACAGCGAATAATAATATTAATCCATACGTCATTTGTTTATTGTCATTTATCCGCCGGCTTTAATGTGCCAATACGTTGATTTTGTTAAATTTCAACAAAATCTGCCTCGAACTATAACGAGATTATTAGTTAATTTAGACTAAAATTTACGGCCAAAATTATCCGCGCGTGTATATTAAATCTTAAAGAGGAGGTGTCGTTTCATATTGATTCGGTGACTCTTGCTGTATGTATTCCATAGATCGATTTGAATTTCGTTATAATGCCCACATGCCCAGTCCACCGACAATCTTAACGAATAATACTCATCTGGCGTCATTTTTAATAAAGTCACGTATAAGTAAGCCTTGCAAACAAGTGTACGAATATTACTACAAATTTTTTATAAATATAAAAACATGCAATTTGCTTAAGAGCCGGTAAACCTTTAATCATTATGTATATATATATAGATATTTATTATGCTAATTGACGTAGACTTACACTTTCTCATAACTAAAATTCAATTCTTACTTTCAATCGTTCGCTTTAATGCACGAGCTGTTTGCAATGTGTCTGTGGAGCAGCTCGAAAATGTTTAAATGGACGAATAAACTCGTGTCGGCGTAGCGTCCAATAGCCTATTACGATCTACCTAATTACTCCATTCGCTAATTACCTATTAATATCGTACAGTCCGTGCCATTGAACATTTTAGAAAGCTTATCCACTTTAAACGACGTCGTTTTTTATCAATAATGAAAATCCAAATGGCTGACACGAGTAAATAAAAGCATTATCGTCGTAAATACGACATTAATACCGAATGTAAATTCTTTTTATTATCTTACAAATAAAACGGAAACGATATCGCGTAGACGTATAAATAAAAGAATCCACCAAACTCGTTATTCTGAGTAAAACGTCCTAAAATTTCTTAAAATTCCTAGATTACTTACTTTCGTTTATCTATCCATGTAATTACAAGAAAGTATAGGATTTTTTACGTTCTTACTGGACCTTTGCTACGTACTGCATTGTTTTCATTGTCGTTTGCACGATTCGCGAAGAAATTCTTGGAGAAATACCTTACTACAATTTATGCATTCTCATTCATCGCTTTTTAGTGGAATGTTAAATAAAAAAAAACAAATAAACAAATAAACAATTAAATAAATACATAAATACATAAAAAATATACAACATTCCTAGGACTAGAAAATTTATATGAAAGCAACTGATGGAGTCTAACGAAGAAGTGAGTGCTTTTAGTACTGGCACACACGAGAAGAGCGTAGAGAGAGAGAGAGAGAGAGAGAGTAATGACTTGTAATGGAACGAAGCTCACGATTCTTTAATGGGTATTACTTCATCGGGTGTATTTTTACGTATACGTAAGGACTCGGCCCTCCACAAGGATTTCGTGAAAGAAAGAGGGATAGAGGTAGGAGTGGTCAGTAGAGGTCAGCCGGAGAGTTCAATGTTATCGGTAGGATCGTAGGATCGACGATTCTCGAGAGCGCGATGCGAGCCGCGTTATGATTAAGCGAATTCCATTTGTCTGTATTCCGATGTACGAAGCGTAACGCCGCCGACGGGGCGCTCCCCCCGCCACACACGCCTCTGTCCCCATAAGCTGCGGCTGGGTGCGCGTCTGCGTGTCAGTGCGCCTGCCTGCGGATTTATTCTGTGCGAGGCTTTGTTGGGAATTATTGAAAGCAGCAGCGATGGAATATAGCCGGATCGCCCGAACGTGTTTACGTTATTATTACGTTACCGAGGCGAGTGCTGCTTACGTGTTTTAAAGGCAAATATCGTTGAACTTGTCGCTGTGCCTTTTTTTTTTTACCCCCCACGACAATCACACGAACGATCGCACGAGGCGGCCTTTATTTTTTTTTTTTTCGTTTTTTTATTTTTTTTTTATTTTCATTCACCACTCCGTCGTCCCTTTCACGCGGAACTAATTTTTCAATGAATTTCCATTTGAAATTTATCGCTAATACGGTACTAATAAAGTAGCTGGCAATGTAAGGCCTCCGGCACCTACGCACCAACACAAATCATTATGATAATCGAGGCATTTTATAATGTCGTTATTATTTATCTATAGATCTCAAGTGTTGCTCGAAACCATTGCCATTTTCAAAGCCCATTTTCATTATTATTTTCATTATTATTATTATTATTAAATTACAAGAATTTACATTTACTTGTAAAATTAATTTGTAAAATTGTGTAAGCAAATCGACTTGCAGGGGCTGCTTCTCTTATTTTTCTTCGACGTTATCGTTATTTTAAGGGAAATTTATTTTTAAAAAACTCGACCTCTTTAATTCCGTAGTCCCATGCAGACCTACATTGATGTTATTCTTTATTAAACGCGCTATTCTCCTCTTATTTACAAGGCATTTATTAACAGATTTACATCCATATTTTTTTTTTCTTTCCATTTCTTTGTCTTGGACAATGCCGTTTTAAGTATAATTTACTTAAAATCGACATTGCAAACGCGAGAGTACTGCAAGATAATTGTATTAAAGTAAGAAGGAGTTAGTTGAAATCGTCATATATATAATATATATATATAAGAATGATTACGATAGATGGTAAAGAAAAAGAAAAAGAAGAAAAAAGAAGCTATTGGAGCAACGACAATATTTACAGTTTTCAAAACGTAAGAAATTCGGAGAATCGCAGTAGAGCACGTCAATTCACTATATTACTTACTACGTTACATGATATATAAGTTACATTAAGGACGGGAGACCAAGTGAAAAATCGGTTGAGATTTTATACCCGGAGCAATGGAAGAAAGGGAAAGACGAGGCAAGAAAGAAGTGGTGTGTTACGGAAAAGTGAGGACGTTGTCAGAGGAAGGAGTGAGACTTCCGGCTTCATTTTATGAGGTCCCGGGTCTCTTCGTCCTCGCCCCCTCTTTTCCTTGGATGTACACGCCGATCCTCCCACGAGCACTATAAATTGCATCAAGTTTACAAGCGAAAAGGTACTGCTGGCAATTTCTCTCTCTCTCTCTCTCTCTCTCTCTCACCCCTTACGTATCTCTATACGCCCGTCTATCTATTTATCCATCTCTCGCGTAAATACACAGAGAGTCTTTACTCTCTCTCTCTCTCTCTCTCTCTCTCTCTGGGGTCTGCCAGCCACTTTACTCTGTTGCTCGATCCGCGCGTTCGCCTCCCCGGGTCCGGAGAGAGGAAAAATAACAGCCTAGGGGTTACAGGCTTTTAATATACCGAAATCCTTATGGTCAATGATGCCATTACGTGAGCATCCTCGAACCCTTGTGTTCGACTTCTTCGGTTCGCAACTGACGCCCCTCACCCCCACCCCCCACTCCATTTATCTTTAATTTAAGGTTCGAGAATTTTTTAGATCGATAAAATAGAGGCTTTTCTTTCCACAAAGGAAGTTGAAATGTCTAGATAATGATGATTCTCTGTCCTTTTTTTTCTTTCTTCACAGCGATATATTACGTTTTGAGGAGATTACGAGTTTAAAAGTAAAAAAGAAAAAGTGACCGGAATATTTCATTAATGAAATAAAATATTAAAGCTTTCGGGGCGGACTTGTGACTTAAAAATATATTAAATTCTGAATGCGAAGGTTTTGGAAAAGCTTTGAAAGTATCGAAAATTATTCGGCTCGGACGTACTTAGGAAGAGGAATGGGATGAATTGTTCATTGGAAATAAATTTTTTTAAATAAAATAATAATAAGATGCCGGTTTTTTTTTTTTTTTTTGTTTTGGTTACGAAAAAGAAGGGAATAATAATAATAAGCTGGACAGGTAGGTAATAAAATCATAGGTAAATGGATATGTAAATGTTTCGGAAATATTTTACAAGAATGAAAATGCCGAAGGATTACACTACATCAAAATATTTAATGTTTCCAATTGAGTTGAGCTCAAACGCGCTCGAGGAGGAAAATCATAAATTATTTCTATATCGTAATTATATTTGATTTATCTTTTATCATTTATTACATTATAAGTTACTTAGAAATTTTACGTATTACTTTCTAAGACAACTTTATAAGAAAACTTTTTTGTTATTGACTTAAAAATTACGTATAAGAGTGTAAAATAAATAATATACGCTAATGAAATGAATTCTTACAAAATACTTTTTATCGATTACTAGGAGAAGAGGAAACTTTTCATCGGAAAAGTCATATATCGCAGGAGTTTTAGGCTACGATATATATTTTCTGTTATACACTGGAGTTCAATTCAATATAACGAAAAGGTTATTTCTAATAATATAAATATCCATGTTAGGATATAAATTAATACGTTCAAACTAATGAAAATGAGTTATTGTTTATAATAATATATAAGTTCAGCTCGCGTATAGATCGCCATTTTTTTTTTTTTTTTATTAGTATTATATTATATATTCGTGAATCCTTCGTTTAATAATAAATAACAAAATAATATATACGATTTATCCTCTAAATTTTTCTGAGTAAATAAGGATTTGCTAATGTAAGTTAATACTCACGATATTGAATTACGTTAAGCTCGTTATATTACACTGAATGTAATGATTTAATAAAGATCAATTCTATTATAAAATGAATTTACAAACGCTTTCAATAGCCATGAATAAATTATTTGAATGACTAATTAGGGGTTAATTAAAGGACTACGTAAAAGCTCTAATTTTAGTCCTACAAAGTGCCTATTCATTTCTAATATTTTCTAATACAAAATGATGTGAACAGCTTGACTAATGATAAAATAAAAGATGAGCTGACGAAAAAGTACTGTCTAAGAAGGTTATAAAATTCTTAAATCATTCGAGTAAGGTAAGTCGAGCTCTATTTCATCTCTCTCTCTCTCTCTCTCACTTTGCCTCCCAATATATCTATATCTAATATATATATATATATAGACACATAATATATTTATGTATGTATGTACGTATCTATTTCAGCAACTATTCATCTCCTTTCTTTTTACCCTTTTCTTTACTTATGAAAAAAAATAAAATAAAATGCAGTCCTGAAGGAATCGTAAATAAAGTGTGGGAAGTAATAGTCTTTCCATCTAAAAGCCATCAACTAGCATCCACACGTACAGATGAATGTACGTACCTATATACCGTTAAAGTCACTCTGGAAAATTTTATTTTCCTTTAAAATAGATTATATACACTGTCTCTCCTTAATCCAGCATTACTTTATTCCAATGAAAACTAATGCCGCTATCGTGCACCGGAAATTGATTTTCTCTCTCTCTCTCTCTCTCTCTCTCTCTACGAAATCAAGAAACAGTCCCTGTAAATAATAACCAACAATAAATTTGTTAAAAAAAAAAAAAAAAAAAAAAAAAAAAAAAAAATCGGCATCTCATTAAAGACACGTAGTTATAATGTAATGAATTGCATCGGGGCTAACGATAAGAGTAGTATGGGTAAAGAAGAAGAAGAAGAAGAAGAAGAAGAAGAAGAAGAAGAAGAAGAAGAAATCCTCTTCGTTGAAAGGGGGGCATTTTGTTGCAATTGCAAACAGGTAAGGGCGACAGTAATGAAGAACATTTTAATACGAAGAGAAAAATAATAATGAAAAATACGGGTGACCTTGGCGAGTGACGACGAAGCGAGAGGATAATTGGATAACTTGTAAATGCGTATTGAGCCACGCAGCCAATTTATAAAATTTTATAAAGTTTGTTGTCGGAGGCGCGCGCGCGCGCGCGCAACCCAAGTGCCGGTAATAAAGATTGAAAAAATCAGAGAAGGAAGACAAGGAAGGTGGGGGGGGGAGGGAGGGATCTTTGGAACAATCTTGGAAAACAATCATCGGTTATTAGGAATGGCGCGGGGGTGGCGCGAGCCATACACAAAATAAATACAGAGACGAGGCATTTGCAAACAATGCGTGCTTGCGTAAGAACCTTTCATCGATCCGATTATCGCGAGGTATAAGTACGGGGGGAGAGAGAGAGAGAGAGAGAGAGAGAGAGAAGGTTCGGGTCCGTGATTCGGGTAGCGCACGAAGTAAAGGCGAGTGCGCGTCGGCATTTTGTCGAGCGCGAGGCTAAAGTAAGTAAATAAAGAGCCCATTGCTTTGTTATGAAAATCGCGGGAACGAAGGTTTCGGCGATGTCCGGGACCGGGCTCGACTCGTTCGACTCCCCTGACGCGGTAAACGCCCGCGATCCCCGTGCGTCCCGAGGCCCCAAGTGCGCCTACAACTGCGCCAGGTGCCAGAACAAAGGGGAGTTTTTTCTCGAAGGAACAAAGGGGAACGAAGGAGGAAGCCCAAGAGAGAGAGAGAGAGAGAGAGAGAGAGGCGGCTTTTGGCTTGCTTCGTTGGCTTCATGCTCGTCGATACGAATCTTTCGAGATTGCGAGGATTTTTTTTTTGCTACCACCGCGAGAGATACTCGATAACGAGGGGTCTTCCCCCACCCCCACCCCACCCCTCTCTTCCGTGGCAGGCTCTTCGCGGCGAGGGGGCGGGCCGTAGGGAACGAGAAAAACAGTCTGGCCTGGATTCACTTACGTTTCATGCATTCTACGGACGAACGGCCGATCGACGTTGCTCCTTGCTTTCCTTTGCGATATCGTGTAACCGCAGTACTTAATTAGTACGTTAATTTCATCGGACGTGTCTGCGGGCCATTGCCGGACGGGTGGTCCGGGCTCGACATTAACCATTAACGTACATCACGTCCGTCGGTATTCCGAATAGAAGTAAGGGAAAGCGATTCCGTATCCCGTAGTATTAAAATTAATCAACGAAAGCCTGGATTCTCCTGAATTTTTCATGAAATTCGCGTTTTAAATTACCTTTTCGTTAAAAGGATTATTAAAAAAAAAAAGAAATTTGAATAACCCGCTTAAAGGGATTCGTAACGTAAACACGTACACGCCACGCGTCTCTATCGTTTCAATGGAAATTCTTTACTTTGTCTTTTCTGTCTCTTTTCGACCGAGTTACAACTCATATGGGGGATTTAAAGGAATTATTTTATAAATAATTTTAAATCATTCGATACATATTTTTCGATATGTATATATATATATCGAATATACGACATCCGATACGTAGTGCGTATCGCCAGGAGAAATACCGATGCGAGCACTCGGGCGTCAAAACTTAATGCGCGATTTTTATTTATTTACAACCAAGTACGAAAACAGGAACGAAAACAGGAACAAAAGGAGAAAAAAGAAAGAAAAAAAAAAGAAAGCAGGATTAAAGAGGAACTTTAATTACGTCGAATCGTTTTCGAAAATCAATAACTTCGGTAGGAGATTTCAATTTCAAAACTTATATTTCACTCCAATGAAAAGGCTCTTTCTGTTTTCCAAACTTTCCGCAGATGCACTAGTTTCTCAAGTTTTCTATAACGGCGAGTTGCACGATTTTCAACTTTTAAAGTAACAGCTTTGTAACGTAAAGCCATAGGCACGTATACACTCAATATCTCCTAGTTGTCCAGTAGTCTGGCTTAACTACGGATTTACGTGTATTAATCGATGACGGACAGAGACCGTGTAAGCGGACAGATATTTCTATAATCCTAATTCATTATTCCAACGATCCGTCGTTTAATTACTCTTATTAAAATTATTATTACTGTTAAGCATTGGAAATAAAATGTCAAAGGAACCAGCCCCCGGTTTCGTATCGCGGATAATGTTAAACAGGAAAGGTAAGGTAAGTAGTGAGTGGCTCGGTATTGTCTCGGTCACTTTTTGAAAGCATTCGGTATTTTTGACGAAAAATTCCCACCCGCGGCTGAAATTTATACGTGCGAATGTAAATTCTCAAAAGCCACGTGACATTTTACTATTTCCCACTGTCATCGGTCTCTGTATTTCCGCGTATAAGCCTTAACCTAAAAAAATTTCCTCGCCCCACGCAATTTATGAATGAATTTAACTTTTTGAAGATTGTCGTCTGGCGCTTTTAATAAATTCCAAGCCGATGCATCAGCTCGGCGAGAATAATCCAAGTACACGAAGATCCAGCCTCTTTGTCCCCGTCATTGGAAGCCGGCTTATTATTAAAATCCGATATTTTCAGCGGACACTCGGAGCCGCGCTGTCTGAAAAAATAATCGGAAAATAAATATAAAAAGAATGTTCGTAACGCATCGGGAGCGAGGGAAAGCTTTTATAATTTTCCTTGCCTTGGAGTTGTATATTTTTATTAAAGTGAGCGTAAGAGTTTTATAAAAATGAAAGAGAAATACGCAGAGGCAGAATCGTATTTATAATGGAAAGGCCAACACTACGCTCGCAAAATATATTAATATTTTTATTTTTATATTATTTTAAACTACAACGTCAGACGCGATTACTTCTACTTCTTCTTCTTCTTCTTCTTCTTCTTCTTCTTTTCGTGAAAAACAACGTAGATTGTGCAGGGAACTTTGGAATTACGTATTCTCTTGGATATCTCGATTGTGATGTGCGAGCGAGATAATAAGCCACTTGATTACCCGACCTTTTGCCCGACGACGATTAATGATTTTTTTTAGCCGTAGAAAGTAGTATATTAATGGAGAAGAATCGGAGTCGCGAGTCCCCGACGAGGAATTCCATTCCTCGGAAGCACGGTCAGATTCATCCAGGGATACCAAGTTGAAAGCTATTATCACGTCAGAGATAGAGAGAGAGAGAGAGTACACGTATGGAGCCACTGCCCTCGAAAGACCGTATAAAATCTTCCTCGTGCGATTTTTTACGTCGCGGGTCAGGTCGTCGCGCAATGCCGACCGGGGGTAGAGGATGGGGTGGGGTGGGGGCATAATAAAGCCTGCGCAATACGTCACGCCAGCCTCCTCGACTTCCGGCGTCGTTAGGAAAGAGGCTCGGACGCCGTGTCTTTAACACCCCCCGATCCCCACTGCCGATAACCCTAGCCGGCGAACGTTGGCCGACGGAGCCGTTGGATCATGACTACGAGCAGAAGACGAGCAGAAGACGAGCAGAAGCGGACGGACAGCGCGTTATCCATGGGATTGGATGGATGGCTCCTCTTACGTACGAATCCAGAGAATCGCCGGCGCCATTAACCACCTCCTCTTTCCCTCTTCTTACATTACTCACCCTTTTCCTGCAAGGAGGTTCCTTGCGCACTCCCGCCCCACTCCAGCTTACTTCATTACATTATGCGCTAGCAGATAATATCCCTAAGTAAACGAGAAATTAGTGGAACTCGGTTGTGCCTCCCACACTCTTGTACCTCGAATTTGTCAACACCAAGCATATCGAATGATTACTACCTGCAATACCAGACACAATGTACTAACAGTCATTCGCATTAAGTAATACGATTAATGCCTAATCACCGTTCGCATTAATTTTTTCCTCTAAATACGGATAAAAAAATCCATATTTTCACCCCCATTTCTTACCCATTACAAGTTCAATAAATATCTGAATTAATTCTATCCTATTTTTAGAAGCAAAGCAAATGCTTTTATTTTTATTTTTTTTTTTTACTTGCCTAAGTAGCTCTTTAATTTAGCCTTTTCATTAAATTCAAAAACTTCCCTGTTTATCCTTCCATATATACATTTAATTTTTTTCCTTTCCTCTCCCTTTTTTTCTTCTTCTTCTTCTTCTTCTTCTTTCTTTTTAGCCTTTTTAATGGCTTATTAAACGTGAACGTCAATAGCTTCTTTCAAAAAATAATGAACGCAATTTATCTCATTATTCGGAACAAGAAAGTTTTAATTGAAAAATCTATCGGAAAAGTGAAGGAACCCGTAGAACTGATCTAATGACAATATAATCTATATTTCAATTTCTATGGTTACTTATTTAGCTAAATATTATCCGATAATAGGGGTTGGGGGGAGGATGCCTTCAATTAACGATGATAAAATTAATTGACGCTGTTAATGTTATTTTATGCGCATATAACTCATTGTCCGTCCGAAGGGATGTAATTATTTTTAATAATACGAATATTTCATTCAATACTTAAGTCTATAATTGAGTCGCACTCCTGCTTTGAGAATTTGTAATTCACGTAGGCTTTAACGAGCCTTTTGCGCAAGTCTCTCCTTGGATAAAATATCAAACGCGACGAATGATAATTGCCGAATCGCGCGAAAATACATTAGCTAAAAAAATGACATAAATATTGTTAAAATGTGTGCGTGGCGTGTGGAAGGAAGCCCCTTAAGGACAATACTACAAGACGTTGTCTTGGGGGAGGGGGAGGGGGGGTAAATTTTCATCAAAAGAAATCCTTCTCGTTCCAAGTCTAAGTCTTGAGCGGCATCCGCCCGTGACTCACTCCATTCTTTACACAATAACAGAATTATGGAGGATGAGACGAACAACAGGGATAGAGACATTATACATTGCATCTAATAAAACGGCAAACGGCCTGACAATGTACTTTTACGCTTGATATTACGATCTCTCACCTCGCGAAACCTGGAGTTGAAATCTTAACGAGGCATTTGCCAAGATCCGCGAGTCAATATTATTATCTGAACAAAGTAACAAAAAAAAAAAAAGAAAAAATAACTAAATAATACGAAAGAAAGAAGGAGAGAGAGAGAGAGAGAGAGAGAGAGAGAGAGAAAGAAAGAAAAATCCTCGTTAAAGGTGACCTATTCACACACAAGCGGCGCTAATCTATGCCATATTCACGGTTTCGTGGAAACGGAATCGTATAATCACGGAAGTTATTACACAATTCAAGATTCCCCGCTAATGAGACTGCCCTTGTTTACATCGGGGGATAAATATCTCGTCTCGACGACAAAAGCGACAAATTGCGTAGAAATATATAGAATGCCAATGACCGGGAAAGCTTGGGGGAAAAAATGGTTACTCTGATCGATATTGATTACGTCGTCGTCGTCGTCGTCGTCGTCGTTGTTATTGGTATTAGTTTATTATTACCTCAGCGGTAAAAACGCTAAAATATTGATAAAAATCTGTAAAAAGGGATGGTAAAAGAGACTGGAACTTGTAAACGATGTACATTATGAATCATAGGAATTACAAGCCAATCGCTTTAATTATTTGACGTAACAAATATCACGAAGGATATAGTTTAAAAATAAAAAAAAAAAAAGGAAGACCAAAAGGAAGCGCTGAATAATAATGGTTTTTATTTAATACGACGAGGGGCTGTGAACTAGTGGAAGAATATATTAAACTTGATCATAAAAGGAATTTGTAAAAGAAAGATATGTCTTGCATGACCTTTTTCTCCTGTCATGATTACAGACCCGAAAATCCCCGTCAGCCTCGGGCTCGTAAAATTAGTCCCTTCAGGAGCGTAAGAACGCCGCTCGCTCGATCGAGAGCGCCGGGCAACCATTAAGAAAAAGCGGAGTGAGAGAGAGTGAGAGAGAGAGAGAGATGCAGGCAAAAGGAGGCGAGAATCGCGGAGTAATGCGTAAAGGGAACATCGCGATCCTCGACCACGATCCACGCAAGCCCGGGCGAACCAATCCACGCGCTCTGTCCGCTACGAGCATTTGGGCGAGTCGATTTACGTGATCTAACACCTGTCGGATCACGTCGTCGCAGCGATCACGGCTTCTTCGCGATTTATTTCCTTTACCCACGTCGCTTCACCGACAATACCGACAAGATCGCGTCGATCTTATCCACCTTTATCCAGTATTACGCCTCTGCCGTCGACTCCGAGCGCTCTCTCTCTCTCTCTCTCTCTCACTCTCTCTCTGATCCTCAACCCATCGACTACCGATCCCTTAAAATAGCTGCTCCTAATAGGAATAACCTTCGATCGATAAAGCTTTATCAAAAACATTACATTGAGCGGCTTGTGCCCTTTAAATCACGTAAATCAATGGCTAATCAATAACTCAAAATAACGGCAACTTGTGAAACTCTGTCGTAATATTCATCGCGGACATGGTTATACCGAAACGCGTCTTTCCCCCCACGAACGAGTTAACGACTTAACGAGCAAATGCTGTATTAATAGGGTATAACAAGTACTAAAGTACTTCACTTCGTGTACGTAGGTAGACTTTGTTGACGGTGCGTGCCTTACACGGCTTACCAAGCCAAGCTTATTGAAAGTGTTTGAATTAGAAAAAAAAAAAAATAAATAAATAAATAAATAAAAAGAAAAAGAAAATGAAAAAGAAAGAAATGTATTACTCGGAGTGCGGTAGCTCCCGTCCCATGGGGGTCACGTAACCGCCGGCGAGTCAGGTGAGCAAGGAGGCGTGAAGGAAGGAGGGATGGAGGGCAGGGGCAGGGGCAGGGGCAGCTGATCCAGGAGGACATGAGGAGCCAGTGGGCTGGCTGATCATCCCGGCCGGAGGATAGGCTCGGCTGGGCGAGCCACCGGTGCGCGGGTTCATGGCTGGGTTCATGGGGGCGACCGGCATCGGGCATCGGCTACCGGGGGTGGGGTACGGCCAAGGTCAGCCAAGCCTATAAGAGCACCTGCGCCCGGCCGCGGAGCCCGTTTCTCGCGTTCCCTCCGCTCCGAGTGAAGTGCGTCCTGTGCGCGGCTCACGCACCACGCGCGTGTGCCACCGGGGATCCATGAATTCCTGATACGACTCGGCCGCTCTTAACACAACCTTGGCTTCTCTCCTGGCCACCGCTTGTCTCGATCATCCAACTAGATCATCCGAGAAAACGTCCGTTCTCGCTAATCCATCGCAATGGTAAGTCTCGGGATTAACGTGTTGGTAATCTCATGGGATACCTTCTCTCTCTCTCTCTCTCTCTCCTCTCTCCCTCTCCCTCTCTCTCTCTCTCAATGGAACCTGTTGCCGAGGTGGAACGTTCCCGGAACATTTCTCGTCTCTTTTAATTCCTGTTTTTAACTCGAATCGTTCAACCCTCTTTGTTCTCAAGTCTGCGTCCCTCTTTCTGTCGATACAGTGATTATTTTATTCCTCGAGGTCAGTTCCGAGACCGACTTTTCCGAGCCATCCACCTCGTATGAAAAAAAAAAAAAAAAATATCGAATACCACAAGCACTGGAAATTGCATTAATTATCCGGGCTCGTGCGGAGTCCTATTTTCCATAAATTTTATAATTATTCCTCGGACTTTGTACAAGCTTGAGCCGAATCGAAACCTAACCTGTCCTTATTATATACACATATACATATATATGTACACGCACACACACAATCGCGTACGCGTGCATGAATTATAAACTGGGTGTCGTGGGAGCTGCGAGTATCGCGAGTATTGAGTATAATATATTTTGTTGAGTCGATTTAAAGAAAATCTTTCAGCAGGTCGAGGAGATTATAATGGGACAGCGGAGTTTCAAATCGCGAGTGAAGAAAATGGAAAATATGTGAGAACGATACGGCTCCTCGCCGGCTTTGTGCGATTAAGATAAATCGTTGCGTCATGTTGTGCCTCGATGTGAACGGAAAGGGAGGGAAATGTAAGCGAATGAAAGAAACGAGTAAGAAAGCGGATTGTGCCGGGATGCCGCGGCTTCTCTAAATATTACACTCGGTCGACGATTATTCGTCCAAAGTTTTGAAACCATGCCGGGGATCGCCTTTCCATTGGCTCGCTTGCTTCTGGTAACCGAATGATGTTACATCCGGCAGCATCCGATCAGACCAATTGCATTACAAGTCCGTTATATTGACCGGTGGGTGAGGGGGGGGGGAGAGCTCTCCTGTACCGAATTCAGGGCGCGGCACTCTTTCTAATTGGAGTACTTTGCATTTTCGCTTCAACGGAAGGTAGTGGAGGAGGAGGAGGTGGAACGGTGACGTGGGTGTTATTTCGTATTTTCGGCGACGCTGGCCCTTGATGGCCTCGATCGTTTATCATGACTCGGTGAACTGCCCCATCCGCCCGAGCCCGCGCCTCGAAACCGACCGAGCGAGCGTCTTCTTTCGTTCTATTTTCTTCTTCTTTTTTTTTTTTTTTTTTTTTCTTTTTTACATCCCTCCTCCTTCTCCTCTCCGTCCTCTGCCTCTTCATTTATACAAGAGTCGAGGATACTTACGTAAATCAAGTCGGCTTCGGCTCGCTTCTCCGGCAAGCCCCCGACTAATGAAGGATTTTCTTTGAAGCGAGAAAACTTATTTAATGAAATCGTCGCGCTCCCCTTTCCCCCTTTCCCCCTCCTTTTAAAAATCGATTACTCCGCCCTCTATAGATCCTCTAAACCTCCTTCTACTCACTTAGCCTCGACGGTCCGGCTTTATTGCGAACTTGTATATTAACGTCTGGATTTATACGATCACGCGCGCTAATCTTACATTTACATTTTTTATCCATAATATTTATCGCTTCGTTTCGTCCGATCTCTCATCTAAATATACTCTTCCAAGAGATCCGCTAATACTTATATCACCGTACGATTTTAAGTGCCGTGAATCAGCCCGATCGCAAAAGCAATAACGAATAGTTGATGTAGTATTGCGAATTGACGTAAAATCAACCGTTATTTATGGGAACTTGTCACGTGTGAGAGTAGGCCGCCGTCGTTGTATATATATTTACAATGGAAATACAAAGATCATTTAATTAGTTTTTTTTTTAAATATTTATAACTTAAGTTCTTCTTCCTTGTGCGTGCGGGTATGGAACGAAACGCTTTAATCATTGCGTCTAAACAATGAAATTAGGAAATGGTCTTGCTCGAGCTTAAGATTTCATTATTATATTCGTTACCGTAGGTGACTCGTGCAACCGTTTGGGAAATAAAATCCCCCGGGAAGCCATAGACGGAGCTTCAGATTATAAAAAAACAAAAACAAAAACAAAAACAAAAAGAAAAAGAAAAAAAATTAGCCCAATACACATTGCATCGCGTGCATTGTTAGAGATTCCCTTAGAATCGTGTTAATCGATATTGACTCGAGTGTTTCCTAATGGCATTTCTAATGCGGCCAGGGAAATATCGGACTAACACTCTATTTACGTTCAAAGATCTCACGCTTTCTATGTAAATGAGTGTAATATCGGTTGCGTAATGCAGTTATAGAAAAAAATTCAGTGTAAAATATTATTCGCGATTGCGCAATGCCCGGATATAATGAAGTACAGCGCGTGTAGTATAAAAAAAAAAAAAAAAAAAAGACCGTAGCCGAGCAATTAGTGGAGCCGATGCCACGGAAAGCGGGTAGAACAAAAATGAAAATGAAAAGAATATATTAGCGAGCTTATCCGGAGAGAAATCAGCCCCTAAGGACGCGCAGATCTATATATAGAATAGAAAAATCCATTTACGAAAGGTGAGCGGCTTCCCTAACGAACACCGGCTTATTTCTTCACTTGGCTCTTCGGCGCATTACATTATTCGTCGTCTATTCGGTTTGACGTGTACCCGTCCGCTGTCACCCACCAGGTCCAGCGTGTCCAACGGGGCCGAGGGATCGAAAATACCGGGCTCGATGATAATAATATTAATAATAACAATAATAATAACAATAATAATAAAGGAGATCGCTCGACAATATCGGCTGCGAGGGGCAGCGAGGAGGTTATTGGGGGGCGGGGGGACGCGTGGTAGTTCCACGTTCGATAAGGGATCGGAAGACGTTAAGTAAGTGAATAAAAAAAAAAAAAAAAGTGGATGGACTCGGCTGTGGTCAAGTCACCGTATCTCATTCCTTTCCCTCCCCCGCAGCATCTTTACTTTTTCCCTCGTATCGCACTCCAAGGCAAACGTAATCGATCAATCGGGAGCTGCGAGAGGTGCTTCGTTTCCTCTCCCCGGAGATTTAAAATTGCGATCTAGGGAGAAAGAGATAGAGAGAGAGAGAGAGACTCTCTCTATTTATCCGTTTATTCGAAGAAGCTTTGTTACTGTTGACTTGTGGTTCGTTGCTCAACGTATAGATCGATAGATATATACATAGGTATAGGCGAGTCCTGGCAGCTCAATCAGACCCTTTTTCCCTTTCCCTTTGGCTCCCTCTTTTAATTACTTTTTTCACTCAATCGTTAAATGCGCCATTACCTGTTTAATAAAATATAGCAAAGACAGCCAAGGCCGACGATCTCCTTGCGTGAGAGAGAGAGAGAGAGAGAGATGTACTTAAATAAAAATACGTAAGAGCGCAAGTGGCTGCGGTATAATTAATCGAGATCAATCGAGATCCTGGAACCATGATCCCGTGACCAAAGAGCCGTAATTTCCTCGGAAAATGAAAAGGCCGACTGCTGATGACTTTGCCTAAGGACGTAACGAGGAAAGCGAGTGTCCTGCGATTCGTCAACCTTGCCGCACTCGTATCTACCAGACGAAGCGGTGCGGGTATACGAAATGAACGAAAGAGGGGGGAACAAAGGGCAACTGGACGCGGCAAGGAAGTAAACGATATGCCCGCGAGAGCGTCCGTGCCCCGTTGAAATGCGAGGGAGCCCAGGAACCGGAAGATCCGGCGCGCTTCGTAATTCCTTCGTCCGGCCCGAGGGCGGCGCCACTGGCGGCACTTACCTCCCGGCCCGCATTACCAGCCCTATAATTACAAGAGTCGCGCACACATGACGAAACAGCGTCGTCGGGACGGCGTGACTTCTTGTAAAGTCCCCGACGAAAGGGTTAATAACGAGCCTCGCGGGTCCTTCCCCCGTTCTCTCCCGTACCCACGTCATCGTAGCTCCAGCTAGTCGACGCGGGCGCAGAGATACCTACTCTCGATCGACGATTCCCTATGCGCTTACGCACTTGAAGCTCTTAGGCAGCCGAACACGTTGCAAGCAACTCCTCATATTGGTAATGGTAATTTTTTTTTGTTTTTTTTTTTTTTTTGCAAAAACTGCCTACAGTGCTTGACGACCGGATAGGGACATTTTATTAGCAGGCAGTTACATGGACTTACTCGACGTTGACGAGGACGCGTTTATTATTATAAACAGGTATATCGATATCCATTATTATAAATATCGGAATACTCGATTGAGTTTTAAAATAGTTTTTCTACCCGTATAACACGGAATGATGATAAAAACTTCCTCTGCTCGAGCTAAATTGACGGGTTCTCGGGATCACTAAACATCGAGCTTCGGTTGAATTTATTTCTTTTTTTTTTCTAATTGCACGACATTATAAATTCAATTAACTCTTAAAGTCGGAACTTTTTTAATAAAATCCTTCCACCTCGAGGCCTTTAGGCGTATTTACGGGCCGATGTTAACCACCCCCACCCCCCGCGCGTATTATAAATAATGCAATACCATAATTAATAAATCCGATCAGTCCGTTCGTCCGATGGGGAATGCAATATTAATTACGAGGCCGAAAAATTAGTTTTAGATATCGGTATCAGAAATATCAGAAATATCAGAAATATCAGGAATATCGCAAATATCTCCCGGACGCGTCTATCAGGTTGTTTGGACATGAAAACTTATTTATCGAAAGGATAGGCTAAAATACTATTGGATAGTATTGGATCGACTGGCCGAGAAAGCTTTGCCCGTTTAATATTATTAAACGGGAATCCAAATTGTTTTTTGTTTTTGTTTTTGTTTTTGTTTTTGTTTTTTTTTTTTTTTTTACCCACGTGAAAGGCTTAATAAATGCAAGGAAAGGGAGTTTTTCGTAGCGATACGTCATTGTTATGCATATTGGATTGACTTTTGATTTTCTGTAGCGACCGCCTGCGAAAGAGTGAAAGTATAAATTTCATTCAACCGACCCCGCGCTCCTCTTTTCAACGAACCCGAATAACAATACAATGCATTTTAAAGAATTCAAATTAGGCAACGAGAGTGACAGGAAATTCATGCTCACATACCATAACTTACGAATGCAGTGGCACTCGAGTCTCTTGGTAACCTCCTCCCCCACCTTCTATAAATGTTGTACAACATTTGTTTGGGAATTCAATTTATCTTGGCTCGAATTTACGAGTTTTATTAAAGTATTAATTTTTCCATAACTCAAACGGAAAATTGTCCCGCAAGTTCTTGTTTGCCGTCTGAATTATAATCAAGTTTCCTACTACATATCGCGCACGCGCGCTTAGATGGGGCTCGGCTGGCTGGGTGGGGGGGACGAGGGAGGGATGGAGGGAGGGCGGGGGGAGGCACACATATCCATTCCTTTATTCTCGCAAATAATATAATAAAAAAAAACGTACATAAAACCGAAGTAATCGCACTGTCCGAAACTGAAATGTGCGCGCGCGTACAACACGTACGTATACGTGTAAAATAAAAATTCCATCGGCGCGAAGTTTATATTAAATTATAACGAATAAATTATTTTTACCGGTGCTGCTTTTTCTTTTTTTTTTTATCCTTTTTTCTTTTTTTTTATATTTATTTTCATTTTCATTGCCCGTCCTTTATTTCCATTTGAAGTCGAATGGAATTGCAATATAAAAGGCAATTCATTTATTGCAATTCTGCAGAAAAATGCGGAATTATTTTTAACGAAGGTCCACGTGGATCGAGAAAGTGGAGTAAATGTTTTTAACGCGAGACTCCGCGCGAATATTAATTGTAATTGGCCGAGGCCCGCGTGCGCTCGTTTACCCCGGAAGCCCCCGAAAAGGCATCGGGGACGGATTAAATGTATATTTAGCGAGCGGGCGCGTAAAAATTATCCCGTCGGCTTAAACGAATCGGCAGCTAACGACACCGAGCTAATAATACTTTAATTTATCCCCAAATGAGCCAGGAGCCGAGCTGCCAAGGCTCACTCACCCTTTCCCAAATAATGCAAATAAAAGGAAGCTCCGTCGGCGAGTGAATAGAAATACGTATAAAGAAACAGGGGATGGGGGGGGAGGAGAAGGGAATCGAGAGATTTTTCAGTGAGCGGGGCAGGGGGAGGGGGCGGGTGAGAGAAAGAGGGGGCTGGCGGTATTTTGATGAAAAAGGAAGTACATTGTGGTGTAAATAATGGGCAGGTGAGCCGCGACGAGGACTCCAGTGGAGGTCGTCGCAGGTGGCGGCGACGAGCAGCACTGAGCCGGAGACGTGGGGGGGGGGGGGCGAGGGGACACGCTCGCAATCGACGATCCCCAAGGGGCAGCCTCTGCACTAGCCATTGTACACTCGCCTGACGTCACATCCGCTCGCATTATATCGCCGCGGACGTGGACGTGGACACGGATGGGGACGCGGATGGGGACGCGGATGAGGACGCGGATGAGGACCCGGGCGAGCCTCCCCCCGCGCGTTGACGCTCGTACATTTCGTCGAGCTCGTGCGTATAAAGTCGGCCATTGTTCCCGCCCCCTCCCTCACCAAGCATTTAAAGAAAGGCAGCGCGTAACATTTTCACTCGTAGCCTCGCTCGATCGATACAACGCTTTCGTTCCCTCCGATTGAACGGACCCCCGCCCCATCCACCCGACCCCGCCGCACTTTCTCGTTCCTTTCTTCGCGCCGCTAATTGGCCCTACGTTCTCACAATCATTAGGGCTTATCACACTCCTTCCTACAATTCATCACGAATTCCTACGAGGCTTCGATTATCTTTTTTTTTTTTCTTTTCTTGCCAGAAATTATTATTTCCAGTTTTGTAGATTATACCATTCATTATACCAAAGATCATCCGTTTCCCTCTTAATCTCGTAGTCTTTTTGTTTTAATCTAATAAACATCGATAATACCCCCCCCCCCAAGATAAGTATCCATTATATTCTCATTTGAGTATTGGATTGTGAGCCGGAGTAATGTTAATTCTACAAACTATCTGTAAGCTAAAAATTATACGTTATTTCATTACACGGTTGTAAAAATTACACTTTAATTACATTTCATTTCAATAGTCGACTATTGTTTCCCGACACTATTATATTATTTTTCCATTATTGAGTAAACATAACTCTTTCAAAGTAACTACCAATTTATTTTTCATTTAATAACTCACTCTGTACCCGCCATGTATCCTTTTATTTTCAATACCACGCATATACATATGTAAGTGTGTGCGTGCGTTTGTGTAAATATATATATATATATTTTTTTATTTTTTATTTTTAAAAATGATGATCTAAGTAAGTTCCATGCGTCTTGTAAGTTTCAGATATCAATTTAATCGAGTAAAAAGGGGTTTCTACGGGTTATTTAAATTTCTGTAACTAAAGTATGCATTTAAAAAAGTTTTAATTATATATTCTGAATTATTAATGATGTGGTTATTGGGGTACATCCTAATACGAATAAGGTTACCAGGAGTCTCTTGGGTCCGAGCTTCGATTCGTTCATTTATTAGCCATAAAAATAGATCTCAATGATACATTCACAAATATTCTGTGAAGCGAGCGAATAATACGTATTACCGTTACGGTTATGTGATTGCGTGATGCAGGTAATGAAGGACTTGGAGCATAAAATGCTTGGATATAAGTTAGAAATGGAATGTTTTTTGGAATGGATAAATCTGTTAGAAATGTCGCCTCGGAATAAGGATTGACCGAGAAATGATGAATTGACTGATAAATGAATAAAAAAATAAAAATAAAAATAAAAAAAAACAACAACAAAAAACAGGACGTAAGGAGGACCTAGTGAGGCGATTCTGAAATTTGAAATTCAAGTGGCCGTGAATGCATTAAAATTATAATTACAGGGATTACATCAATTCGCAGTTGTCGCAAATAATTAGGTATGCGAGGACGATAATCCCCTTAGCTGTGAATTTCACGGCTTTGCCGGAGCCGTGAGAAAGATAGGCGCGGCGATTCCTCATTCGGTCGAGAGCGCGCCCGTTAATACCCCGCCAGGAACAACTTTAGCGTAAAGTCAAGATACGAAGCGGAGATCCTTTAAACATCCTCTTTAAATATCTTTAAAACGTAGTAGACATTTAGCGGGAGCGCGTAGGGGCGGGGGAGGAGGTGGAGGAGGAGGAGGCCGCACCACTCCGTCAGTGCGTAGTACAACCCTTTTGTAAAAGAAGAAGAAAGAAGAAAATTCCCCCCCCCCTCGGCTACACGTCATTTCCGCTTCCTTTATCTTCGTATCTCAGAGTAGTGGCCTGGCTTATATAATGCCAGCCAACTTGCTGTGGCAAAAACGGCAAAAATAAAGTTAGGAAAAAAAAAAATAAATAAAAAAATACGAACAAGAGGTCGCGCGCAAAAAATGGTGGGAGTCGGTCGGCTGGAAAAAAATGAGCCACCCGGGGGATTTATGATAAAGCAGTGCACCAAGTGACGGCACGAGCATGCCCGTCCCACTATATTATCCTGTAGCATGGGAGGACGATACACACACTGATAATCGCTCTTTAAACCTTATCATTATTCACCCGGACCGAGTGCGATTATCCTGTCTTACTCCTTCTTTAATTGCTCGAATTTAATCAATTGTTGCCAGATTATCGTTCGTACATCGTATATAGCCTTATCTATCTATCCTTTATTATTTCAAGTTGATTGAACGCTATTTTTTTTTTTTTTTTTTTTTTTTTTTTTTATTAACCATCGAATGCTTTAATAATCTCAAATAATGTCAATATTAAATAAGCGACAACGTTTTCTTTGCTTTTTTTTCTTCTTCTTCTTTTTTTTTTCTTTGCATTTATAGGGCATTTCGTAATCTTCAGTTTTTAATATTATGAGATTTTATAATTCTGTTTCTTTTAATGACTCGATCAGTTAATGTCAGTAGCACATGTCTTATCAATCTTATTATTCTTACTCTCGTTTTTATTTTCCTTCCTCTTCCTCTTCGTCTTCCTCTTCTTCCTCTTCCTCCTCTTCCTTTCTTCTTCTTCTTCTTATTATTATTATTAATATTATTATTAGCTTGAACGATAAAGTCGACTGATTTTATCGTTAATACGTACGTAATTAGACGTATCGTAAGGGAACTTGTTTAATGCATACTAATTCTAATCGTAACGTTAAAAAGTATTCGTAAAATTTATACTAAAATTTTAATAGAACGTTAGAAGAAAAAAAAAACTTCAAATCAGTTTAATACGGGAAGATAAAACCTTTATGATATACGAGAAAACTTGCTTTCATCTCTCTATAAATTTAAAGTGTATTATAAGTCCCTCCTTTGCTCCATAAGTCTTAACCATATCAATATCAAATCACGTGGAATTAACATCATGTACGTTTATGCTTTGTTTTCGATCGATACCGCCTCAGTACTTAATATTAAAGTTTACAATACGAGGTGTTGTTAGCCGCGGACATGCTCGAGTCAACGTAAATTATTAATTTTATTATTACATTTACCCGCCATGCATACATCTGAAACGTAATACGTAAAGAGTTATTTAAAAAGCCGTTAAAAGTCGAATGATTTGGATGCTTTGACGGTGAGGTTTTCCGTAATGTCGGCTTCGTTTCATCAAAAGCTCGAGATTTCAGGAATGCCGTGCATGGCTTGCGATTAACAAGCTGTGCTACAACTATATCGATAGATCTCTGCCTGCCGATTTCATCAACATTCGAACGTAAAATCTTACGGCAGCGCATCACTTCATCCCGTGTTCATTTAAAACAAAGTTTTTAAAAATAGAAAAAAAAAACTCACGACTCTCAAAGGCATTATTATGAGGAAATGAAAAATGTCAGAGAAACGATAAAAAATCCGATTATTTCAATAAAAAATTTAATATTTTCTTGCGAACTTTTCTTGCGTCCTCGTCATTGCGTGTCTTTAAGTTTAAATTAAAATTTCGAATTATTATACGATTATTTTTGCATTGACAGCTTCTCTATAAGTTTTGTGAGCTTCTGAACTGTTGATACGAAAAGCATAAGCTATAAACAGTTAGATTTTGTTAAATTCATCGGAATAATCAGCAATAAAGAGAAGGACAGAGAAGATCAATTTAATTACCGAGAGCTCGAGGAGTATTTTATTCATATAATAGATAAATTATGGTAAAAGCGTGTAATTGGCCGGTATATTACGTTGCTCATTATCATACTTAAACATAGGCCTTGTTTTAAAGTATTGGGCAATAAAAGGGAGCCGGTTGAGTTGAGCCGCCGCTCGAAATTGGTCACGGTACTTTGCATAGTCGGCTAAAGGTTAATTCGGACGTCGTAAAAAAAATCAGTCTAGCGTAATATAAGCGATTCTGGGCAGTGTAAGTACCTTTATGCAGGGTAGAAAAATCAACGAAACCTAAAATGGTCAGTGTAACGGAAAATGTGGCTCTGCCATAAGCAATGAAAGTGTGTCTTTTACGCCCCCGAACGGACGATAATCTCGGAAAGGAGTCGTAAGAAAGAGTGGGAGGGAGGTAGGGAGGGAGCCAAGCCTATGGATAATGAAAAGTAGTAGAATATAAAGAGAAGATGGAGAAGGAGCGTATAACTGAGCAGAATATCTGAAGTAAAGGAATTACGTTCCTTAATAGAAAGCGTTCGCTCTCCCTTGTCGCAAATAGAGTCTTTAAAGAGTCACTTGGCTGTTATTCCGATTCATCCATGTCCCAATGTTCCCATTTTAAATTATACTGATTAAAAAAAAACAAAAAAAAAAAAAAAAAAAAAAAAAAACGGAAAATGCTTTCTTGGTAGGAAAACTGCGCTTTCATTTCGTGAGTTGGGTGGGTAGGTGTGGGGAGGAGGGGGAAGGGGAAGGGGAAGGGGGTTGGGGGGGAGGCAATTAATGTGAAAAGTACTTTGGCCGACTTGGCTTATTCCACCACTCGAGATTTATCATTTTGTTAAGCGAAGGAGTAAATTGACGCGCGACATCATTGTAAATATTTTTCATTCAAAAAAAAAAAAAAACAAAAACAAAAAAAAAGCGGCCCTGCTTATTAATTACGAGTCTCTGGTTTAGTCGCTTCCTTCGCTTAGGCTTTATCTTCCCGATACTCGGCTCAACAATAACTTACGTATAAATCCATTGTTATCCCTTGGAGGAGTATTTATTCCCTCGGCACGGAAACAATTTATTTATTGAAATGCAACTATTTTATAATTCAAATGCGTTTTATAATTACTGAACTGCGCCGATCTCAGGTAGCGGACGTTATTCGGACGGAGCTCGTGGCAATAAATCGTTTTCGGGCTTACGAATGACTTTTCGGCTAAAGGAAGGCCGGAGAACAGCCTTTGTAATTTGTATTTTTATATAACCTGCCCGCGTTTTATAAATCCTGGGATTCGAATGGCATTGTTTTCCGAATTAATTACTCTCGCGGGACTGGGACCCTTGCCATTAATTCAGTTCGTACTGACGAATTTCGAAAATAACCAATTGTAATCGTAACCATTTCTGTAATTTCTTTTTAAAGAATTTTCAATAAAAATCCTTAAGCCTTGAAAATTTGTGATTAAGCTTTGAATAGGAGTAAGTAATTTTGCCCGAGCGAGACAAAGTTTCGGACAAACGTTAAACACGAGCCGGTAATTCTATAAGAGTATTTGAATTATCGTTAATTACTTATATTAAAATGCTTTATAGAGAAGGTGGAAAAGTGCGTGAAAGACCTGCGTAAAGTAAAGGCATAAAGGCATATCTTAAGGCAATGTGATTCAATGCGAAGTTGTTTAAGGTAACTTGAGAAACGTATGGCTTGGCAAGGCTTAGCTGCATTAGCTAATTTAATATTCAGGATGAAATACGTGAATTCGTCCATCTTATCTGGATGATGGTGCCGTTAAGAGCCGAGCTCTGCCGTATTCTATAACCATTTCCTTTGACCTTCAGCCTCGAGGTTACGAGTAACGGCTTCTTCTAATTTTAACGTAATTGATCTTCAATGTTCGGGTAAAAAGAGCAGAGAAGCAAATTGTTAGGAAAAAGAAAACGCTTGGAAAAGAAAACGGAAGAACGTCTGGAAGGGACGGGAGGGGCGGGAGGGGAGGGAGGAGTAAGAGACCCTTGTTGAAGTTTAGTGGGCATGAAAGCCGTAGTTATAAGTCGCGCCTCAAAAAGTTTATCCTCGTTAGTTGAGTGGATGACTTGGTATCTCTAAAGGGATCCTATCTAATAAGAAGACTCAAGGACTCAAGCTACGCGGTCAGCGTGGGGTCGTAGGGCTGGATGGGGATGGGGGGGTGGGGGGAGGAGAGTCTCGCGCTCTAATCCGCCCTTTAAACTTTACGAGTGACAACAACGACGGAAATTTATGTCAGCCGAATTTTATCTGAGCCCGGGCACCTTTTCATTCTCTTTGTATCTTAGATTAAGAGGGAAAGCGGCGGTGGTAGCGCTTAAAAAAGGTATGAAAGAAAGAAAAAAAGAAAAAGGCTCGATGATAGAAGTTGAGCTTTTTCGGTGGAAGAGACAGGCGATAGCGGTAATTAATGAGCCGAGGAATTAGGAAGACGAGTCTAACCGTTTGCTTTTAAATTGCCCCCAGCTTCCCCCCCCCGCCCTATGCACTTACAGCCGCTGGAGCAGCAGCAGCAGCAGCAGCTGAAAGAGCTCGGATGCTGTAAATAACGTTAATTGACAGAACCTTCGCATCATTGCCTTGTTACGCCGACAAAAGACTTTCGGCTGGCTTAGACATGACGATATTACGTGTTTTATCGAATCACCGGAGCTTCAGGCGTCGATAGACGTCTTTCAAATTCATATTAAAAACTGCAGTTGACGAATCACTGCATCGAAATAAGAAACCTTAGCCTGGATAAGGCAGCATCACTGTAAACGAGTCAATACTAATACGTCTTTCTTGTGTAATCATTGAGGCTGTGATCCAATGAAATAATCAGGGATATTTAGTAATTCAATAATATTTATTTATTATCAATCGGTTCACTGCTACGAATTATAATTTTACGAATTAGACATTTGCAACAACTGCTATCAATAATAATTTTCAGCATTTAAAGTAATAGAGTACAATACAATCGTAATTACGGCTTAAGTAAGGATTCAAGTATACGGACTTTACTTAGGGAAGAGAGAGGGTGGGGGCTGGGGGGGGGGTGAAGGAGGACTGAAAATAAAAGCCTATTGGCCATATAATAAAATCCAAAATCCTCTGACTTCCCTGACGAAGCTACACGAAGGGCGAAGCGAAAAAAAAACAATATGAAGAAGAAGAAGACCTTGAATATTTATTTAGCATTAATCATGACGTCCCGTTCGAGAAATCTCGATTCGATGGTTTCACACACGTGCGAGAAAACAAGCGGAACCTTTGAAATGTTTAAGAGTCGATCAGAAAGGTCTTTTTGGCTCGGAATGACCTCGGGATCCCAGAGTTATAATATCGCTTCTCGTCTCGTGGATTTGTCACTTTGTTGTTTATCAACGGAATTATTATTGCGAAAAAAGGATATTGTTTGGAGTCGCGCGTGCGCCGTCGCTCGACGAAATGTCAGACGTGCCGGGAATCAGTTTAAAAAATCTGCTGTGGAAAATAAAAGGGTAGGCTCGGATAAAGGCTCGGCGTTACAATGCGAGAATCCCGATCGCGGCCGACTATTCAATGGAGTAGCGAGAGCCGCGGTACTTAACTGCCGGGAGGAAAGAAATAAATGGTCCCGGAGACTTAATAAAAATCGGGGATTTACGTTTTATTCGCTCATCCGCGGGGGGCATTGTACATTCATCGGCCATAAAAAAAAAAAAATACGTGATTATGTATTTCCGTAAAGGGGGGCCGGTGAGGGGTTAGGAGGGGTTAGGAGGGGTTAGGAGGCGCGGTGAGAGGGGCTAGGAGGGGGCTGGCATATTTTCCGCGATATCCTTTCTCTACGCGCGAGGCTTGAATTTCAGATTTTTTTTCATTTAAATTCAAATAAGCCGGAGTTGCGGGCGAGGAAAAAAAAAGTGAGGACGGATGGATGGTCGACGGTCGACGGTGGGCGCAGAGAAGGGGCGGGGCATAAAGCGAAGAGATGAGGAAACGAAGCGAAAGATATTTTTCTCTTCCTCCCTCCCTCCCGCGCCAACGCTTGTTTCGTTACACATTGTTGCGTCCCTTTAGCGCGCGAAATCCTTCCGGTATAAAAACCACGCACCGGAGTTAAAGGTCAAAAGCCTGCCGAACATACCGCGCACTCTCTCTCTCTCTCTCTCTCTCTCTCTCTCTCTGTCTCTCGTTCGTTTTCATTATTGTGTACATTTTGCAAAAGTATTTAAACCCGAGGATAATTAATTCCCTTACGGCGGTCGCCGGGACCTCGTATAATTCCCTTCGTCACTTCGAATAATCTGAAAATTTCTGAACATTTTCAAATATCGTCAGCAGCCCCACGTATATTATTGTTCCCGTTTAAATAAAACGCTAATTCTTATTCCCGGGGCTTTCTACGTAGCCGAATGGATTTAGCATACTAAATTACATAGGCATACCTAGACTTTCTAATCGATCGCTGTATTTAAGGTCGTGCACGAGGGCGCATGGAAAAGCTCGTGTCCTCAACACGGTCTTGCCTCCGTACCTAATTACGACGAACGCACAGACACACGTGGGGCGCAAAACGCCGCGTATTCGGGTAGCGGATGGCGATTTCGGAAAGGACGTCGGCAAACTTGATCACGGCAAATTACACGGCGCTTCGTAAGCTTCCGCCGTCCGAGATTTGCATATTAAATTTGGTTACGCTTCTACTTGGGAAATCAGAAAAAGGGCCCGGGCAATCGACGAGGACGAGGAGGCGGAGGAGGAGGAGGGGGGAGGCGGAGGAGGAGGAGCACCGGCTCCCGTGCCGTATTCAGATACGAGAGACGACGAGGAGGAGCTGGTGCGCCAATCTTTCTTTTCCCGGGGCCGAGCATCTCCTCGAGTAATTATATTATTAATCCGCGGCGGCATTGTCATCGGTAAATGGCGATCGAGTATCCAGTATAATGGACGGATTATCTGAAAATTGATTTATTTCATACTATTTAAGCGAGGTCTAAGTTTTTAAGTAAGTTCGTTAATTTTCTATGTAAATGCGATAACGAAGCGGAGGCAGCTTCTGAAAGGACTTTTTAAGACTTTCCTTGGGATTGAAGCGATAAATTTCTTTTGGAAAGAAAAAGGGACAAAAATAAAAAAAAAAAAAAAGGGACAAATTAATTGAGTCTCCGTTGCTCTCTGAAAAGTGCAAATAATATATTTATTTATACCTTTGATTGGCTCTCGTAACAGAATTACTTCGTGTATTTAAGAAATAAACGAATTAAAGATATTATTCCCCCCTCCATCCCCACTCGCCATCCCCCCCCCCCATGAATATTACTTAATTGGAAATTCGCAAGCATAATCAGTTATTTTTCCCATCGGCGACAGTACCGATAATCTCTCGGGTCTCAGTCAACCGTGCACTTTAATATTACATTATATTATTTTTATATGACGATACGATCAATTTAAAGTAACGTAATTATATTGTAATTGTGACTTTACGAGATAATAATTGTATTTCGGTGTCATTTGGATGAAATGCCTGTCGGCGGCAATTCTAAATATCCGATTAAGTTCCGCACTTGCATTCGAACCTTGAAACGCAACGACGTTTTACCGGCCCGTCGATATTCACCCGAAGTGTATATAAATGTAGAAAAGGCTTAATTCAGAGTGGTATTATTGGGAAATTAGAAAGGCGACGAGTTATATACAGGAAATACCGCTTAATGACGACATTACTTAATAAAGAAATTCTGCTTTTAATGGCTTTCATTTGTCCGCCACTATTTTTTTTTTTTTTTTTTTTTTTTTCTCCCTCAAGAGAATGAAATTCAAATTATTCTACTCAAGAAAAAGTTCTTAAGGAAAGAAAAAAGAAAAAAAATAATAATTATAATAATAATAATAATGATAAAAAATGTCAAGGGAAGTGGGTAAAAAGCTAGTGTCCAGGGTGAAACTTTCCCGGGGTTCTCAAAAAAATACATACCCAACTCAAAAAGTCTAAATTTTAATTAAATGGCAATTCGTCTTAGGAAAGTCCGCGGGGTTAACTTTAATAATACGCTCTCGCTACCGGAAGTCCAGGAATAAAGCCGAATGAAGCGAGAGAGAGAGAGAGAGAGAGAGTGAGAATACAACGTGTCTCATTGGGAGCTGAGAACCGTAATGGTATAGAGTATGAGGACAGAACTCGCTCCAACAGGAGTCACTTTTTACCTAAAAAAAAAAAAAAAAAAAATGTAAATTCCATCGGCTTCTATCGACAATGGCGGAAATGGCGGCAATGGCGATAGCGAGAGGCATGAAGAGGAGAGAGAGAGAGAGAGAGAGTGAGCTGGGGGGGGAGGGGGTGTGAGAGGAGTTTACACCCGAAGCAGCGAATCCATATTCGAATCGACCTCCTGTCTTGAAACAACATAATTCTAGTGCGTGGCCACATGAATAAGCCATCGTGGTATATGCATTATGCATTTCGTTATGTACGAAAGGCGAGTACGTGTGACAGATGGGCTCGAAGGAAGGAAATTCAAAGCGTTCCGAATCAGTCGCGACTTGGAGAGAATTTCGGAATTTTTCAATTAACCATAGGGATGCTTCTTCATTAAACTTTACCTAAGAATTTTCAGTACAACGGTTATTAACGGTCACCTTCACGAATCCCAATAACCCAAAGTAACCCCGTGGGTTCTCATACCCATACATTTCATATGTACAGAGCAATATTTATAATATTAAGTAAACCGTAGCTTATTAAACTCATCTATTGATATTTTTTTTTCGTTCCCTACGTTACGAATCGTCTCTCGTCTCTCATTGAAAATAAGTGAGCGACGTAGGAGGGGCGGGGGATAAAATAGTACAAGCTATTTGCGTCCAAGGGTAGACCGTAGATAAGCATCCTGTCACATATTTATCTAGAAACTCGCATAAAAGTACATTCGATAGCCGAGTTTTCGCATCAAAACTTGCCGGGAACGAGTATTTTAAGCGCAGAGCTCGTGTCAGTGGAAGGGGGGTGGGGGAGCACTAAATTAAGAAAGGGTAAGGTAAAAGCGTATAAATCAATGGTCAGGACGAGAAAGCTTCCTCCCACGTACTTGTATACGGTCCCCGAGCAGGACAGCCCCCCCCCCAACGAAATATAAATAAAACTCGAGACTTAAAGAGTCGGGACCGCCCCCTTCCGCCACTCACCTGGCCCGATAAAAATAATATAGCCCGTACACTGTTCGTTGGAGGGGGTTAGGGAGTCGAGGAGGAGGAGGAGGAGGAGGAGGAGGAGGATGAGGAGGAAGAAGAATGTTTGCCAGGGTGTGTCGTCTACGTGCGGGGAAAACGCTCCGCGGAAAAGTGCTTTTCTGGTAATGGCGCCGAGGGCCGTCTAATGGATTTATGCCCACCTCTCGACACGGCCTTTTGACGCCGAGCTGAACAATGGACGTGGCTACGTGTGTGTGAGAGCGCGCTCACATCACCCCCCCCCCCGTTCTTCCCAGCCTCCCGGCCCAGGTCGGCCCTTTACCACTTCAACATCCCGCTCGATGCAATATTAATTAAAAAGCCGCCGCTGCGCGACAACCCCACCGACACTGCCACTACCACTACCACCTTCTCACCCTCCTACCGCGAGATCCAACTAGAGAAAACTATTCCGTCCCCTCTTCCAAATAAGAAAATTTGTTTTTCACCCTGTTATCTTATACCTTCGGCCCTTACCCACTACTCTCTTGCAACTACTGCTACTACTACTACTACTACTACTACTACTACTACTAATACCACTACCACCACTACTACTAATACCACTACTACTGCTACTACTGCTGCTACTAATTATCCTCGATAACCTTAATGCATTCCTTTATTTTTTGCACGAGCTATTTCAATCGGGTGCGACTTCACTCCCCCACCCCCAACCCTCCCAGCTGCCTCTTATAATGCCACTTTTCATTCATGCTTCGCTGGGATTTGCGAATCAGACGTCACCTTACCGATTTCCAAGCACCTGCTTAAAGGCCGTTAAACTGAATATTCTACCATTCCAACCTATATATATATATATATATCGTAGCCATCGACTGCTACATGAAAGCAACGACCCCTTCACCTATGCTCACCCAACCATCGAATATTCATACTGTCTGTCTTTTTTCTTTTTTCTTTCATAAAAGAAGTACGAGTCTTTCTCAATCCCCCCCCTCTCTCTCTCTCTTCTCTCTCTGTGTCTCTGTCTGTCTCTCGACAAAGAATCGAGATCTTTTTGGCTTTGAAGAAGAGCGAAAAGCTCGAATGACCCTCGATCTTCGATCAATAAGCTCCTACTCCTCACCAATACATAAGTTATAACGGAATCGGACCGTTCTATTTCATTTTAATTTATCAAGAGTGTTGATGTCGATCCGTGTATCATTTTCCACGCGTTATAATACGTTGTTTTATTGATAGAGTTCAATGTATTCAATATCTGTTGCTACACGTTGTTTTCATTGACAATGTTGACTAGCGCATTTGTTACATTTAACCCTCCGCCCCATCCGTACTGTTGACCTCTATGACAAAACTATATAAAAAAAAACTACGGCAAATGATAAAGAGTAATTAGTCTACCGGCATAGGATGCATTAAAATGGACATTGCCAAAGAGTTTATAATAACATTGTGAAATCGCGACTGTGAAATCATTTTGAAATTCATACTTTACACCAGTTATTGCACAATTTTGAATATTAAAACCAAAATATACCCTCTGAATCGCACTGAATTTAAAAAATTTAATAATAAAAAGTAACTTCTTTTAATAACAGATTATTAAGTAATAGTATTAATTTCGTTGCCCCCTTCCTCTCTTATTCATAAATTTCATATTAAAGTTTAAAAGGAGAATTTTTTTTCTTTTTTTAATGTCTAACTCAACTTTCGAATGCGAGTAAATGAGAAAAATTTTTCATCATTATTATAATTACAGTGTTAATATTTAAAAACTTCGGCATTAAAAAATAACATTTTGCAGAATCGTAAATTAAGTGGAGGTTTAAAAAGGAGGAGAGAGAGAGAGAGAGAGAGAGAGAGAGAAGGATGCATTTGGTAATAAACGCTGGGAAACAATTAATTTGAAAGGGGATATTACGTAAAATAAAGAATTATTAGTGCGAAAATTGAGTTATAAAATTTTCGAGTCACTCAATTTTCTTTTTATAATACATAATACCACTGATGAGCGATATTTGAGTTGATTTTGATGAAAACAGGCGCGTTAATGAAATCGATGAACTTTTTTTTTTTTCTGTTTTTTTTTTATTGACTCGGTCGACTTGTCGAGGGTACATGGATTAAAAGGGAAATGCAGGAAAGTACAGGAATCACAATGGTGAGTCTTAAATTTATCTTAAGTTGACTCGAGCCATATAGTAAGATCGATTTATTAATAAAAAAGAAAAAGAAAAAGAAAAGGAAAAACGCACGAAACGCACGAGTTTGCTGATGCTATGGGGTTATTGGGGTTATTGGGGTGGCGGTGTTGGTACGAACAAGAGGAATATTCTCAACAAGGTGGACGTGGATGGGTGGGTGAGGGGTGGCGTAGGTGGACGAGGGGGGTGGGGGGGGGGGGGGGGGGGGGGGGGGGGGGGCGGGAGGGGGGGGGTGGGGGGGGGTAACAGCGAAGCGACTCGACAAATCTGCGCTCGACCGAATGCGTATTTTCCAATGGGCTTATTGGCACATCGGCGCATTATTCACAAGAGAGCAAGGTAAATCCGCCGGGCCCGGGCACGGAGTCATCGTTATTCCGCTGCCAATTACGTGAATGCCCGTAAATAATTGCCGAGTAAGGATTTCACCAGCAAATTAATTCGCAACACTGATTATAAGCCTCGCCGGGATAATGGATTTTGTCAGAGCGTATGTTTCATATTGGGAAACGGCCATTATCGCGCGTACCTACCGAAATCTCTGCCTCGTGACCCGACTCCTCCCGACTCCTCCCGACTCCTCCCGACTCCACTTATCTCTAACCTCTAACCCTCCCCCTACCCCACAACGCCCCGTATACCCCCCCCCCCCCACGCGAGAGATTATCGATACAGGACCGCTCGACCATACATTTTTCACTTTGACCGATTTTGTAGGCTCGCTCCGTGCGACCAGAGACATTAAAAGCACGAGACCACGAGCTGCCCTACGACCTACCCTTCCCGCTCCTTCGCTTAATACATACCAAATACTCTGGCCGATTAATACTTATACGGTGTTACGTTAAAAAAATAAAAATAAATAAATAAATAATAGGAATTCAAGGTAATCGAATGTTTTCATTGTATTTGTAAAGCTGACAGATTTTCCGATACGGACGAGCATAAATAAATCTACAAGGAGAATCATAAAATTGTATATAAACATTTTTAATTCCAAAGGATTATTAATAATTATTATACAATTTTACAAGACAATAATTACGTGCACCAAATCTATATTTCTATCGTACTTTCGACGGCATTTTAACGTCTTTTCCTTTACCATTTCTACTTTTATCCGAAATGAAAATTTTTATTCTTCTAATGATAAAATCATTTTTCTCGAAAAACCGAACCCTTTCGTCCCTTTCGCCTAAGCCGTTTTAGATGATGGCATTTATAATAACATTCTCGAACCCTGTTTACATTGACTTTTAAAAATTCTCGAGTTAAAAAATATTCTTTTAAAAGGCATCTAACATTGAGAATTATTTATGTATTTATGTATTATTTTACATGAAGGCAATGTTAATTATTAAGAAATGCTCTTAAAGCATTAATATTGCCTCATTTCAATCCGTATTATTCCCTTAATGTATGTGACCCGATATACACTGTCGTATCAACGTATTGTCTTGGCTTAAAAATAAAAATAAACAAATGTTATTTCGTGCGACGTTCGCGTACGCGTCGCTAGAACTACGTTTTTGAATAACGAGTCACTGAAATGAGGTTAGAATGATCAGACTATTCTTCATAGGCAAAACATATATGAATATTGATGATATACAATACGTAATAAACAATAGTACGTGTTACTGCGACGATTGACTTTAATAAATTTATATTTATCTCTTAATAATTATTGTCTCTGAAAACTAATTCGACAGAGTGACAAATTCCACACGACATATTTTTATTTATTATTAATTTAATATTATTTAATTTCTTGGCAAATTATTCATATTGTATTGATTTATAATATAATTACAATGAATTGTACAAAATATAATACATTCTACGGGGTATAATTAGAACTGTAAATTCAGTACATGAACAATTTGCAAATGTACCTACGTATGCAAATTGTTTTAAGTAGAATAAAAGAAATAAAATGTTAATAGCGAAGTAGTGTGCATGCGATATGCCGAATTGCTACGAAATTTCGAAAATATTCAAATCAGTTTACTATCAGGATCAATATAATACACAGTTCCCTTCTTTATCGACACGTCGAAAAGATAAATCAATAGCGAGCATTTATTAAAATTCATTTATTTAAACAAACGCACGCGCCAGCTAATACATCATACGAAGTTAGTGGTGTAGGACGAGGTTGAGGTTGAGGTTGAAGAGCCCGAGGTGGTACGGTAGTACGTAGCCGGGAGCGTAGCGAACTCCTGTAATCCAGCTATTGGAGGCTGGTTTATGGTGGAGGGTCTGAGGTCGGGGCCCACTGCTGGTTGCGGGCTCCACGTTGACTGGGCGTCCGCACCGAGTCTGCCATCGACATGGGCCACCCCGGAGGAGTCCAGGGTGGCCAGGTCGCTAAGGAGAGGCGAACCGGGCCAGAGGGGAAACCCAGCAGCCAAAAGTCTCCGTGGCGGGCAGTAGTGGGATCGCGCCCGGGAGTGGGACCGCATCGGCAGCCTTGCCAACACGATTCGACCCATAGCTCTCTTTTGCTTTTTTTTTTCTTTTTTTTTTTTCTTGCCCCCCAAGCAGCGGAGGACGTCGTCGTCGTCGTCGTCGTCGTCGACAAAGAGTAGTTGGAGGAAGGAGCTGCACTACGTTTCTATTCCCGGTGCAAATGAAAAGCGGTGCGATTGTGATGGGTCGACGAAACGACGCAGCGCACCTCCTGGAGGACTTTTTTTATTTTTCCCCCACTCGGGGGCACGTGACCGACCCAAGGACACCCTCACCCGCACCCGGAATCGCGATTTTCGCGGTTTTTCAGCCTCGCTTCTCTCTATATCTGTATACATCGGCAGAGCACATATACAGGCCGTTGCGGCTCACTCGGTTACGTAACCAACCTATCGATCGCTGCCGTTCGAATAAGAATAACAACAACAATAACAATAATAATATAAATACGTTTCTTTACAAAATACTTAAGATTCCGGTTAGTTATGAATGACGGACTGGAATGACTTGCAAGGCATTGACGATCTTTATATTTAATAATCCATAAAAAATTAACAATTAATTAATATATTATTACTTATAACTAATAATACTCGTTGAGTAGGGAACGCAATTAACACGTTTTAACACGTTTGTAGTACGAAAAAGTAGGACTTGGATAATATCAATAAAGATTAGTCTTGACAGGTTGAGTACACGTTTCCCTCATATCCTCATGGTATTTCATATAAATATAGATTTATTAAGAATGTACTTGAAATAACATTTAAGCCATTATTTACTCGCTTTGTCTCGAGCAGGTCCTGATTCATAGGGCAGTCGCAGTAGTAGCGCTCCTCTTGGTCCAGCGCGTCCAGGGTAGTAACGAAGAGGAGACGACGGCCGAGACAGCGACGACGACCAAGTCGGCGGCCCCGTCGGCGGCGACGACCCTCGGGACGCTGTTCCGCCAGGCCCGGTCGGATCACGTCTACGCGGCGAACGTTTACGAGGACGAGGCCCAGGCCCAGGTCGCCATCGTCAGGAGGAGCGAGCCCCTGGAGCAGCGCGACTCCGCCTACTACGAGTCGAGGTGCATCACCTGCGACCCCGTGAAGACCGCACCCGTCGTCCCCGTCGACCGGGAGTGAGTACTACACGAGCTCCTTCGTAATGAGCTTTAGCTAAGCCTCCGAGTCCTTTGTTATTCAGGATTAATCAGGATTCCATACTCGACCGTCCCCACCCCCGCCCTCCAACAAACCCCTCCTACCCGCTCTACGGATTTGTACGCCTATCTCGATAAATTAAGCGCCCGATCAGCGTTTCCTCGACGTCGGTCTTGGACTTTTTATACTCCCCCACCCCCGCCCCGCTCCCTCGCCGCCCCCGTCGCCGCTCGACTTCTTACAGCTTTTCCCAATTACTTTGGATCCCTTGATTTTTCAGACAATTAATCTTAACCAGAGAGAATCCGGCTTATTATCATAATAAATCGAAACATTGAATTTTATAATTAATAAATTATTATAATTAATTAATGGAATATTAAAAGTTAACGTAAGACTCGCTGTTCTGTGACGCAGCTCTTATCAAGCGAGATGGAGGCAGCGAGGCAAGTACGACTACTACGACGACGAGGTCGAGGATCGCAGGTACAGGGATCGATACGATCCTTATTACGATCGCGCGAGGATTCCGGTTTACGACTACGAGCGATACGATGCTTATGGAAGAAACGAGCTTTTCCGCCCGCTCGTATACGGCGACAGGTTTGTTGATTTACATTATCGACCAACTGATTGTCAATTCCCGTCAATTATACAAATGAAAATTGCCTGCCGAATCATCAAAGGGCCGTAACAGCCGCGCATGTGCTTTACAATGCCAAATAAGATAATTAATTATATTTGCAAAAGCCAATCGGGGCTCGAGATGAGTTTTAATATATTTATTTTACGAAGCACGGCCATTGTTAATTAAAAGAGCGATATCGACGAGCTCCACGTATGGGATGAAATAAAATTAAAGCTGAAAAACGGGAAGAGCCGGATTAATCAGACGGATGTGCTCGAGGAGAGGACCGACACCGGCCGTGGGGGGTGGGGTGGGGGGAGGAGATCGTTTAATCAGCCGGAGAATAATGAAAGGGGAACGTCGTCTTCTTGCAGATACGAGCCCTACGAGCGCGACCGTTATTACGGACGTCCCGGTGACCGTCCGCTCGAACGTCCGCTGGAACGTCCGCTGGAACGTCCGCTGGAACGTCCGCTGGACCGTCCCCTCATTGAGCGACCCCTCGAACGACCCCTGGAGCGGCCCCTGGACCGACCGCTGCACGACCGACCTTACGACCGGAGCTACGAGCGCGGCAACGGATACGACAACCTGGACGGCCGCTACCCCTACGAGGAGCGCTACGGACCCCCCAGGAGGCCGGGGGGCTACGACGATTACGGGCCGATGCGATACGACCGGTACAACGGGAACCGGAACTACGGACGCTACGACTCTCGTTACGATCGTTACGACCCCTACGAGAGGTTCGGCTACAGGAGACCGGCAAGTTACGATGACAGGCAAGTTGTTTCATGGCTCGTGACTCTTCCTGTCCTCCGTGCCCTCACATTAAATCGACATCCTCGTGTAAATATCCTCATCGAGTATCCTTTCCTTGGCTTTAAACGAACGATGCAGCCGTCAGTCAATCGCTATTACAGCGTTTACTGTCTTATTCATTTATTTATTTATTTATTTATTTATTTATTTATTTATTGAATTCCCGAGGAGCTTCCTCATACGTAGAGTCTTGACCTTCAGTCGGTTGCCGCGGATTCTTGTTTTATTTGTTTTGCTGGAATTAAATATAAATAAATAAATAAATAAATAAAATACTTCCGGATACCGATTGAAATTGACGGGAGTCGTCCCTGTCAAGACGATGATGCCGAGCGCGTCGCTTACGCTAAATAAATTAGGTCTTTCGTTTCGCCGCGGGAGGCACGACATGGCCCGGTCTTACAGAATAAAAAAAACCTTGTAACGAAGCTGTAACCCCTTGAATAATTCGGGGCGGGGGGGAAGGTGGTGGGTGACAACGTAAAAAATGCATGGCTTCTAAAAACTCGTACACGTATATTTAAATCTTGAATTTTTCATCGAAATTAACTTACCTCCCGGGGGAGGGAATGGGACTCTTCACGGTATTTAATATAAATGATGGGGCGCGGCGTCAACTAAATCTTGCCTCTGACCGAAATTGCCTGAAATAATGAAGAAGCCCTTCAACCAAATAATAGATGACGTTATAAGCGCGCCGGAATCCTCAAGATATTTCGTTCTAAATTTCCAGATTACGCGGCTCTTTAATGCATAATGAACGACGCCACGAAAAGCCAAAAGAATTATTAGCTAGCCGTGGTCGCGGTCGTGACGAGGGCCGGAGGGGGGGGGGTGGAGGAGGAGTACCGAAGAATACCAAAGACTGACTTAGCCCGTGTAATTAACGCGTAATTTATGAGCCCGAATGCCCCGTTGAGGTGCTCGTAAATGTAAAAGAAAAAGAAAAAGAATAAAGAAAAAGAAAAAAAACAAAAAAACAAAGAAAAAAGGGGGAGAAATTTTAAGTGAATGATGCTCGTAGGTACGAGAAATACGGCGGAGCCGGAGCCGGGGTCAGTGGAAGCATCGGAAGACCCGCTGCTGACTCACGGGGATATTACGGCTCGAATTGGCCGTCGTCGCCAGGAGCAGCGGACCGACCGGCATACGCCAGCGCCTGGAATTACGCGGGTGGCAGCCGCGAGAGCTGGAGGGACGTGAGCCGCGATCGTGACCGGGACCGAGATCGCGATCGTGATCGGGATCGCGACCGCGATCCAGGGTAAGCCTTATTGACCCGGTAACGCGAATTATTATTAACTAACGTTAAATTAACTCCTACCGAGCCACCTCATTGGCTTTTTTCATTTTTTCAATTCAATACTTTGGACCTAATGTGCGGCATTCGTTACATACTCATTAAAAAGTTATTTGATACGGCTCGGACGAAAATTTCTGTTTAATGTTCCCTTAAACAAAATTTTTATAACGAATTCAGAATATTTTACGTAAATAACATTTACACGCGATATAATATGCACTTAATATTGCGTTTGTACTTCTCCGTACAATACATACATATATACATACATATATAAAGATGTGCGTGCTTGTGCGTGTGCGTATATGTATGTATGCACGTGATGGTATAACTATCTAAAGGTATTGAATTGTATTTTACTAATTGTGATAAAGTTAGCGAATAAAATGACGTATAAAGTTCGAGCCTCGAAAAAAATGCACATTTATTTGGCTAGGAGTGTAAGTACCAGGGGTGGGGGAGGGGGTAGACGCTGCTCCTAGTCGGGTCAAGTATGTCCTTGGGAGATGAAAGTTGAAAAGCCGTACTACGTAGGATCAATATCGGTTTGTTTCTCTCGCGCAGGTTCTACCGACCCCGGGATTACTTTTACGACAGTACCGCGGCTCCAGGTGGCTCGCGTGGTACGAGCTACCTCTACGACCGGCCGGAGTCCTCGACGAAGCCGGACACCGATCGCGACAAGCCGACCAACTCGCCCCAGACCCAAGAGCCCGGGAAATCTTACAAGGACTAAGGGACGAGCGGCGAACGTCTCCCTGGATTTCCGCGGATGGAACTGTCACTCGTAAAGAGTCGGCGATCTACGCTCCCGTACGCTTCAGATACAATGGACTTGCTGATATATATATATGAGAGTGTGTGTGGGTGTGAGTGAGAGAGAGAGAGAGAGTGAGAGAGGAGGTGGGAGGTGGGAGGAGGAGCAGTCACACCAACCGCTTAATGAATACGATTGTAAAGGGGCGACAGGGGAATCCAAGGCTTTCCGACGATCCCTTGACCGTTCCGATCGATTGTTTATTTGGCCGGAGTGGAGTTTTTAGCTCCGGCACGTGATAAGTTTGCTCTTGCTCCTCACTTGGACCAGGATTGAATTGTTGAGGTTGTAACGGAAACAGGTCGTCGATCACTCGCGTCGCTGCACTAAGTGAAAATATAAATTTCACAAGAGTCGGCGGATTCTGCTTTGAGAAATTTAGGGAGATTTATCATTAGCGATTATCATTATTATTACTGATTACTATTACTATTACTATTACTATTACTATTACTATTACTATATTAGTATTATTAGTATTATTATTGTAATAACCTTGTACTAAGATGCTGTTCACTTTCCCCGGTAATAATTTACTTTCCGCTAAATTGTAAACTGCCGGTTTTTATTTTATATATTAGACGCCACAAGATTCTAAATATTGCTTAACAGTGTCAACAATTACATTCACCGACTGCATTGAAATTTTGTAAATACTTCGTAAGCGATCTCGTTGTAAAGACTCGAGCTTGATCATTAGCCTGATTTCAAGCGATGATCATCCGTTGGACTTGAGCGCCTATCGATTACAAGGAATGGATCTCAAGGGATCCATAACATATTTATCAACAAGGATTAGCAACTTGGGCGCTTCACTTCATGTTGATATTCATCGCAAAACAGCTTTTGACATTTTTAAGTTATATTTCGAATAACCTTGGATACCGTCTTATCTTATCTAATCTAGATCTTATCTAGATCTTATCTTACGGAGCTCATTAGCATAATCTATTGAAATATCCTCGAATTTATTTATATTTACCTAAGATTTTTCTACGGTTTATTATACAAACTTACGATCAATTACCTGGACGAACGTGTATTTCATTCGTATTAATAAATATTACATCTACGAGCGAGACATTTTATTGAAACAACAAAGAGCTAGAATATTCTATCAGTAAGTTCATACGTACATTACGAAAATGAATTATTTCACGTACGACGTTTCATTGTAATATTTTTCACTTATATGTGCAATGCCCGTAATGCATTTTAATATTAAACAATCGAAATTCCAATCTAAAAAGAAATAACAAATTCACATTATTGTTCATACTTAAGCGAATCTAATGTAATGTAATGTAATGCAAAGAAAAATTATATTGAATTACTATATTTATAAAATATCAATTGGACGATAATTACTTGGAGTAAGTATACAATACTCAAATTTAATACTCAAACTCTATTTAATGCAGCGATAATATGAAATAATAGTGACGAACATAGTAAATTATTATATGAATTTCGTATTTTATTAAAATTGACTTTTACATCCGAAATACGTTTGAAATAATACTTGTAAGAAGACTTTTATATTCGTGAAATAAATTATTTAAGAAAATTAATTTCTATATGTATATATATATATATACATTTGTGCGTGTGTGTGCTTCGTCCGCTTCGACCCTTCCTTCACATGCTCCTTCGTATTCATACACAAATAATTCAATATTGGTGTTATAAACTTCAAAATGAATAACTAACGTCTAAATAGAAAAATTAACGTTTTAAGACACAAATGAAACTGTTTGATAATGCAAAAGCATTATCTATAGGTTCACTTTTGTTTTAAATTTAAATACTCGAACCTCTGCAAACGTACAAAATTATTAATTGACTTTGGATTTTCATAAGGTAATGTAACGAAAGTAGAATTCCTAATAATTCTAAAGTCTAAATAATTCTAAAGTTACAAACTAATCAATTTTTCATGCATCGATATACTTACTTTGAAACTGTGTGGTTTATTTTTAAAAATGTATAATACCGTATAGATAAAGAAGTTCATTTGTAAGCATTAATGGCTATTACAGGGTATCGATTTTCCTTCATTAAAGAAAATTATGATAGATAGTTTTGTCGATAATAGATTGTAAAATATCTCAACATGCGATTATTCATTTCGTTAGTATAGAACGGTAAGAGAGAAAAAAAAATTATTTAAGATCAAGAGAGTTTTCGATCCATCAAACCTGAAACGCATTACACTCAAATCGCTGCGTATATCGTGTTTTTCATCATACGTTATGCAAGCTTATTCCGCATAAGCTTACAACTTAATGATATAAAAAATTTCCCTCGACGTGTATTTTTTTATGCACAATTTGCAAAGAGGTATTTATCAAGTTGAACCGAAAGATAATAAACGAAAATTAATTAACGCGACGATCTTATACGGGTTTTTTTTTTTTTTTTTTTTTGAAAAATTTAATAAGGAAATCGAGTGAAAGGAAAAATTAAATAAAAAAAAATAAGGAAAAAGTTGAATTTGCAATTAGAGTTCGAGGTGTATTGTGTATTATTATGTAGGTAATGTAGTATGATGTTTCAATTAAAAAAATTAAAAAAAGAAAGCTCTTCTAATGAGGGGTAAATGAAAATAAAAACTTTCTTTTTTCGTATGAAATTTGACGAGTAAAAAGGTAAAAGGATATTAAAAGAATGGACTTTTCTGATTCTGAATACCCTTCCGAATAATTACGTATTTTTACGTGGATAAAGTAAGGTTTCAATTAAACGAAAAATTCATAATTACGTTAAGTAAATAATTACGTTTTTTTTTTCTAACTATATATATATATATATAGTCAGTTTGTTGAAAGCCGGAGTCTCCGGTTTTAATAAACTCATTTAGCAATATATTGAGTAATACGAGAATACTCGTTCGGGATAAGAAAGAAAAACAGATGAGAAATAAGAAGGGGGAGGAGGAGGAGGAGGAGGAAAAAAATAGGGTCGGAAAAGAGGTTTGAACGTGAAAAATGGATAATTCATATAAGGCTAAAGAGTAAGAAGGAGAAATTCAAATCATCCGAGCGGCGCGGTCGGGTTTCTTACGTTTTTCGCGTAGCCTGAAAGTAAAATGTCGCTTGCAAATCTCCGAGCCAGAGGTCACGCTTATTCCGCACGATGCCTTTACGACTCGGTATTAAATCGTCGAACGTCCCCGAGAAGTCGGGATTTAGAATGGGGTGGCGGCGATGGCCGTGGCGGTGGTGGAGTTGGTGGCGTTTCGTCGTTGGTCCACGGTTAAAGGTGGCTCGGGCTCTAGGGGCGGGGGTCGGGGGGTCGAGGGGTAGGGCGGAGCCGGTCTTTGCACGGGTAATAAAGCCGAGCGCGCACTACCTTCGGGTACTTTCCGCAAAATCTGGCTATAATTTCGCGGCTTTCGCCAATCCTGTTTTCAGCGCTCGCCCCTTGGACATTTATTTTTCCAGAATTTCCCAGGCGCCTCGGCCTCCTTGCCCAGGGTCGTCGCGCCCAACACCACCAACCTCCCAATCAATCTCCGATCCCACACCTTGTAACGAGGAGACCACCCAACCCCACCCCACCCGTTAGCCCTCGAAATCCAAATTTCCCTCGTAAATAATTCGTAAAAAATTTTTTATTTTCCCAACAAAATGCCTCGTTGCCCATTACGCGTTGACTTGCACTCGTCGTGGAATTACATTGTCCGCCGTCGGTTACGTTGCATTTCCGAATCGAGCACACCTCCGTCCCCGTATTGTAAATACAAAAACCCTCAAGGTACATCGGTCCAGGGCGATTTCCTAATCATCGTATAAAAAAGATCTCGCGAGACCGACGGCCAATGATAAATCCTCGTAAAAAAAAAACGGCTTCGGCTGGATTAAATCGATCGAGGGTCGTCCATTCTTTTGAAAATTGGTTATCAGCCTCGAGGCAGGGAAACAGCTAATTAATAGATTTTTTTTAAAAGCCGAGCGACCCAATAAAGGACGTCGACTGATCGAGAGATCTTGCCGCGCGCACGAGCCGTGGATCCACCAGCGGCTTATAAGGATATCAGGTCCTCGGAAAAAGCGGTCTGGATAATAGAAAGAAAGGAGAAAGAAGAAGTCGGCATAATTTCCATGTAAATCAGTCGGTCACGATTTCCTGGCGTATAAAGCCGGCCCTCATTATCGGCACTGATTACGCGGCTTCCTTTGGCCGAGGGGTGCGGGATCGCACCGGGGCAGAGCCGGAGCTGAGCTGCCAATCAGTCGGATCGGAGCGGCAGTAAAACGAAAAATTCCAAGTTCTAAATGCTAATGTAGCCCGGATGTAGCCCGGGGACTCGTACCTCTTATTACCCACCGCTCGGGCTGCCAACTTGAAATTCCGATTTGTTTTCCGAAACCGAGATCGTGGCCGTCGATCAAACTTCCCAATATCATTATTCCTTTTGTTACTTCTTCGTTTTTGTTATCAAAGAATCCTAATGTTCGCTCGCGTACATTGCGCTCGCCTAATACCCGCCCATCCTTTCGATAAATAATTATTTAACCTATTGATCCCCCGAGACAACATAACGATGTATTTATTTTTACGAATATTTAAAACGCACGTTCTGCCGTCGTATTTACTCGGCTCATTTGCGCCTAATAATTGGCGTACACCGATTGCCATTTATTTTCATTTAATTAACGCTCAAAGAGAAATTTATATTCGTATGTTATTGTCATGACGAATTTTTGCTACGTTACAATTGGCAAGACTGCATTACTTGCATTGCTCGTAACAACGGTATTTCGTTCGGGAAAATATTATTAAATATTCGACGTGTACTTTTAATAACCTTTCATTTGATGATAATAAAACATACCAAACGTTTAATTATTATATATATATATATATATAGATATAAATGTGTTGGAGGGGGCTGTGAGTAATATTCGTTATCGGGGCTATGCACATGCACGAATGCACATCAGAAGCAGATGGTTCGAAGGGTAAATAAGCAAGTAATTAAAAAATGTAGAAGGAGAACGATGATATTGTAACTGAGAATAAATCGCATGTCTGGAGATAAGCATGGGCGGGAGGGGAGGGGAGGGGAGATATTTCACGAAATTGGATAAACCTCTTTTAACAAGTTTAATCGGCATTCGAATCGAAAGAAATAGCTTTTATAAAGTATATATATATATATATATGTGTGTGTGTGTGTGTGCATATAAGTCGAGCGACGGGTTATCAAGAGAAGTCAGACGATTCGTAACGATAAGGACTCTTCCTTCCCATTCGACTAGCCAAAGAGTCGAAATAAACAACGTCTCGTTGGGATTCGCGGGGGTGAGGGCGAGGGGGAAGAGGCGAGTATCTCGTATCGTGAGAGCACGTACGTATCCTCCCGAGTACGGCCTCCTCCTCCTCCTCCCCCGAATCATCCCCGTGGAATATACGCAACGCGTGGCCGTCGCTCCAGGGCCGTCCGCTCTCGTAGTCTACGTAGCCAACCTCGCGGGATACGATACCTGGGTTACCCACCGCCTTCGAGCATTTGCATATCGAGTTGTAACTTTTCCTATATATAAATTCGCGAGCCTGTGTCGCGAAACCGAGTACATCGCCGAGGTCATTCGCATTCCATACGACCTTTGCTAGCCGCTATTCCCCCTTTTTTCCCTACGGCCTCCCATGCGGGCCAAGCATCCAGTCGACCTGGATCCGACGTCTCGTTTCGTCTGCTTTCGATGAGAAATCATCGAATTTGCACATTTTCGCGTCAAAAAAAGGCTCTCTGACACCTCGTGCGCGCGACTACGTGCGAGCAATGAAAAGCTCGATAATATAAATAAATTCCTCAACGCTTAATAGAGACTTATAAAAGCCAAAGTACTTTGGATACAGTAACGAATCACCTTCGCCTCGGCCAAGTAGTCCATCAGACTATTTAATCAGATGGACGAGAACTCGGACGAGTAGTATCGGCTGTCCCGGAGAAATAAAAATTTTTGCGACCGAGGGAAAAGTAATTTCTAATGGTAAAAAAAAAAAAGGCTTCCTGGTTGAAGGATCTCCTTGAGACGCGGTAATTTCTCTAGTTGACTGTCGTAGTAAAGTTTTAGAGCTTTCGAGTTTCGATTCGCAGAGGAGCCGAAAATTTCTATAAATTCTAATCGTGGATCTTGTGATGGATGCACGTACACATACGTATCAATGCATAATCTCTTATCTGAAAATATTCAATGGCAATATTTATTTTCTATTCCATACGACGTAATTTAAACGCCCGTTCGTTAAGAATAGCAACTCGAACGCAGGAGATAATGATTTAACGGCCCTCTTCCCCCCTCCCCCCTCCCCAAACTCTACCTGTCATTCAAGTAATCTCGCTTCAGACGTCCCTGCCTCCGAGCCTGCCTCGCGGCTCCGTTCCACTTTAAAATTATAGCAATAAAACACTTGCGTTTGCTGGCGATCGATGAGTGCCGTGGGAGTAGGGGAAGGGGGAGGTGGGAGGGGGGCTAGACCGATAGCGGTTCCATATGAAAGTTCGACTCGGCCGCCTCGAAATAGGGCCGGCAATATCTAAATCAGTAATACCTAAATCAGTCGGTAATGAGTTTCGGGGCTCTGCCCTCCGGCCCTCCCCCCCCCCGCCCACGATGATCTACATAGATTTGGAAAATCGTGGCTGCCCCGCGAGAACTTGTCCTACGTACGGCCATACGTATGGCTACGTAAGTCGATATCTTACATATACATTATTACTCGGAAGATATCGTGGAACTCTACTAGTCACGTATGCTCACTAACGTTGAGATAAATTTTTCCGACCCGTGGCTGCATCGACCCAGCTCTAAGAAATCTCGATTTCGCATGTCCATTGAATCCTGACACGTACCCGGCTTCCCTTACATGCAATTTTCATGAACCCAGAGCTTTTTTTTTTATTCGTATATAAAATATCCCCAAGCTTTTTAATATGCAATACGATTAATAAACAATGTATGTATGTATGTATGTATATATGTAACGAAGGTCTTGCTTCTATCGGGTCCGTATAACTTATTTTGCATTAGCATTATCGATTCGCGCGGATCCTATGCGTAATATTGAAAATAAATTATTACAGGCTCCGACGGCATTGTCGGGCTGAAATAGACCGGCCGAATACATATTGCGTATCGCGTTTTATAATAACGCAGATCCCCTGTAATCGAATGAATAGTTGTAATTAATAATAATAATAATAATAATCGTGGACATTGTAAATGAACAATGGCGGGTACGTCGCGCTGTTTACACGTTGGGAATGCATTGGCTGCGGGCACGGAGCGATGAAGAAATCAATTAATGGGAATTAGCGTACAAATAAAGGCGAATTACGAGAACGAGGGCGGCTCGGCACATATCACGGTAGCACGAGTTCACTATAGGCGTGCTATGGCGTCGATATTTATAATGGCAGAGGGAGCATACATAAATCTACCTTATTAATTTGGAAACACGTTCCGCGACTCGTCGTCCCGTATTCTTATCCGCGCGTGGGCGGCTATTACTTGCTCGGACGTATTGAAAGTTTCGAGATCACGTGACAACGCGTAAGAATGAAAAGCCTCGCGCGTGTGATAAATCAGAGAGCGAATTGTTACAGTAAATATATCCGAAAGCAATGTATAAGTTGACGGGATTCTTTGGGGGGGGGGGACGTATTAATCGAGTGAAACGCGGAATGAGACACGATCGTGGCTGTGAGGTCGAGACCTTAGGAATTTGAATGGTGCCAGGAAAGTCCGGATGATATGAAAGGCAACGGAAATATACAAGCGGAGTCTTGTCGAGTGAAAGAATGGTTGTTTTTCCTTCTTTTTTTTCTTCTTCTTCTTCTTCTTCTTCTTCTTATTCTTTTTTGTGTGTTTCACGAAGTTATAAAATTCGAGCCAAGCGAGTGGCTATACTCGCTCCAGGAGTCTCGCCCCGACTCCTGGAGCTGCCGAAAGCCACGCTTCCAAGAAGATCGATTGTTTTTAGCTAGCCACCAGCCCCGCCCCCACCCCGACTACGTTGTAGTCTACGTTGATAAAATAGTTTATCGCGTTAACTGCCCCGGTTATCAAAAGTACTCCGTACTCAGCTGTACTCGAAGCCGGCTCGCACCACGTTTACCAGGAGTTTCCCGTAAACTCTGTCGAGCTCTTCGTCTACTGATGATACGTCAGGCATTATTACGGTGCTTTTAAAAACGAGCCCCGATAGAGAGATCGATCGTAGCGATTAGCCTAATACAAAACCGTGCGTATTTGCGTAAAAACTGCGCAATTACCTTTCACGTTTCAAATAAACATTCATTAAAAGAGATAACGCTCAAGTAAGCAGTTTATTTCATTACAAATACATACAGGTACATACATATTTATATACGTAGAGAAGAAAGAAAAAGAAAGAAAGAAAAAGAAGAGTGTAACTAATTGGTTAAGAATATTTCAATTCAATTACTAAACAAAGCGCATCGCGTCATTAGTTAAACGTTATTTTTCAAATAACCTCTGCGGTTAATAAGTTGATTCAATTTATGGCCGTGAATTAATAAATTCTCTTGTTAAACGGTAATAATTCGCCTGCTGCTTATTTGTTTATAATTTTCAGCTAAACGGTCGTTAAAAAAAAATTCGCAATTAGGTAGATGCTTTTCAATAAAATTACGATATTGTAAAAGGGCTAATGAAAATATTCGGATTGATCGATAGACGAGTGATTCTGAAACGCTTGCCTTGCTTAATTTTCAATTATCGATACGCGCGCGATGCTCATGTAAATGTAAAGTAGGAAACAAAAAGGAAAAAAGAGAGAGAGAGAGAGAGAAAAAACACCATATTCCCTTTATATAAAACGAAATGTTAATAAGTGAGAATGTAAAATTATAATATTTTTCAGATAGGATGGCACCTGTGGATAGGCTTATCAAAAAAACCTATAAAAGTAACGACGTACGTATTTCCCGTTATTCGGTGCCAAAGCAGTTTCCTTGCCATTAAAAAGAAAATTACCAAAATTTCCTCCCCGACGTGTATTTATTTATAACTCGACGGACGCACTGTCTTGTGGACAAATTTTTATCAAAAGTAACTTAAGAACTTCACTGTAGTTTTATGTTAAATAAGCGAAGTTTTTTAGCCTTAACTGTACATTTTCTCGGGACATTAAGTGAATATTCTTCCCTCGGGTAAACTATAAAATAAATCCAATCATCTACTTGATACGCAACGCTAAAAGGAAAAGGCTAACGTGTGAAAAAAGTCCTTACTGCTGAAAATCCAATTTTTTCCACAAGATGCTATAAACAATGAAACGCCGCTACATCCTTACGTACTCTGTATAAAATCCAGGCGAGAGAAGGGGGGGGGGCTGAGGGGTATTACAATCCCAATTACGTTCTTTAACGTAATGCCTACGTATCGCCGTTGTAACGAAATAGCTCTTATTACGTACAGGAATTTTCGGGATGCCATTGATCCAGGGAAATCCGACTCTCGCATCCGTTTCATTCTCTGGACAAATACAAGAAGAAATATACGTGTAAGGGGAATTTATAAATTGACATATATATATATATATATATATATATGTACAATTACGTTCTTCCTCCAAAAAAAAAAAAAAAAAAGAAAAAAAAAGTTTCTTTAATTTCACTATTTACAATAACGACGTTATTTTTTACTCAATTAACTCACTCCGCATTGAAAAAATAAAAATCATTAAAACGGTTTAATTAATCATTTAATAAAATTATTTACTTGATAATAGGCTTATCGGTAAATTATGCATAATATTATGTAGAATATTTTTAAAATTTTTAATTAATCTTTTACAATTCGGCAATAAAAGGTTGTTTTCCATAATACACTTACTTATTCGCTTTCGATTATACACTGTAATCGTACAAATTGAATTTTTATAATTTCACTCCCGATTAGTAATGGACATGACAACACGATGCATTAATAAACGACATTTTAATTCGTTTTTAATTCATAAATTTTAACGGATGTACGTCATTAAAGATCCAGATTCGAATGCACTATTTTAAATAAGATCACTTAATATCTTTCGCTACTCGTGGTATTTCAGAAAATACAATGACAATAAAATTAATTAATATTATTGAGAGGATTATTTAATAATTTACAACAAACGGGGAGGGAGATAGAGAGGGGGGAGAGAGAGAGAGAGAGAGAGAGAGTAGGAAAATCGTAAAGATAAGCAGACACTTATAAATTTTATATTTTTTAAGAATAGTCTCAGTTCTATAAGCGCTTCATCAGCAAAGTGAACTTAAACCACGCGAGAAATGAGATATTCAGCCCCAACCCCTCGAGTCGTTCAATTATTTCAGCTTTGAAACCCCAGCGGTCGTTACGTAACAAATGCTAGGTAACTGAACGCAGGCAAAACATACATTTCTAAAAGAAAAAAAAAATGTAAAAAAAAACTACGATTACAATCTTATCATTAATTTAAAAAAGAAAAAAAAACAGTAAAAACAGTTAAAAGCTCGTATTAATTCTTACTGATGTATATATATATATATGTATGTATTGTCCTTAAATGAATTTGTTTATACACTAATAACGTTCTTCGTAAAACGAATTGCTAATTCAATTGAACTGTATTATAAAAATAAACCTAATTATGCGCACAAATGACTTGGAACGTATTTGTCTAAATGGAACGTGGCAAGTCTTAAAAAAAATCCGAGTCTAAGTATAAATGTCATTTACCGTTGAAAATGAAAATTTTATCATATAAACGAATGAATTTGCGTTTAGTTTTGAAAAGTTCGTTAACAAAATACCTACATCGATCCCATCCTCTTTATAATCATATATAAAAAAATTCCTACTCTTCGTTTATCTTCGGCGAGCAATTGAATTCTACTTATTATTTCTACGCGAAATTAAATTACGTGCCGACACTCAATACGTAAAATCTTGTGGATGAAAAGCGCTAGGATACGATATTAAGGGAGGCAGATTGATTTATTTTGCCCCCCTGCTAATGAGTAATGAATGAATGAATTAATAGATATCAATTGGTCTGTTGGTAATAGGCAATTATTTGCTAATACACCTTTGTCCTTTAATATAAATAGCATATAGAAGCCGTGAATCGTAATTATCGATTTGGCGAATTGGCTACGGGCAAGAGCTTGAGTTAAGGGACATTACGATATTGCGTCAGGATGGCACCGATGATCATTACCATCGGCAGTAATATCACTACAATAACTCGAATATCCATGGATAATCCAATCGAATGGACGTGCAATCATTGATATACCGAGCAAGTCAGTATATCCAGGCAAAATCGTAATCTTATAAGGAAGAATAGTGCAAAGCTTGTTTACCGGCGCCGTTTAGGTAAACAATTCCTTTACTTCGTCCCAGCAAAGAGGTAGAATAATTTCTCGAGTACGAGCACTTGCCATCGAAGCCCCGACGCTCTTGCCCAACCGTCAGCGGCCCTTTCTCGCCCGTAGCCATGAACGTAGCGCATCCGCGTTTAAATGCACATTCCGCTGCACTTTGGACACGTCGTCGAAACGACTGCAGGACTGGCTTTGCGGTATAACCCCAATAACCTCCGTGTTTAAAGGAGCCGACTTCATTGCCGGGTTATTTTGTTGCCTCGAGCTCCCATAAAAGTATATGTGGGCCGAGTAAGCGCATAAACACCATCCCGTCTCCGCTTACTGTCTTTCGTCGCTCTACTCCTTTCTTTATAGACTTTATGAGAAAAAGTTTTAATGTAAATTGACGGTTATTTAAAGAGGCTGAGGGGAGGGAAGGGCGGAGAAGGGCGGACACCCGGCGTCTCCTCGGCTTCGGCCGATCATCGCTCGCACCGATGACCCTGTCGGACAATGTAAACGTAAACGCTCGATGATTACATACCCCCCCTCCCTCTCTGCACCTAGCCGTCGTCGCCGCCCCCGCCACCGCCCGATAACCTCTGAGGCTCCGCGAGGACTCAGACTCGCTCGGCAAGCGCGAGCGAGATAAAAGTTATTCCGATCGTACGACGAGAAAGCGGAGACAAATGGGCCAGCGGGAGCAACTTGTCTTCGTCCTGGGGCCTTCCTCCGAAACTGACCACACAACTTTCAAACTAATATAAACGTCAGACCGTACTTTATCATTTATTCCCCCCACCCACCTGCCGAAACTCGGAATATTGTATCGTTCGGGATATTTTTAACGGCAATGTGCAAGATGTCGGTGTCTTATCGACCCGACACGCCGAATGAATAAATTTTCCTCCCGCTTTCAAACGTAAAATGGCAAACCAAACAAAACAGCAAAATATAAATATATATAATAACCTTTCCACGATTTTTTTTTTTTTTTTGTTTGTTTTTGTTATCAAGGCTTTCTTACACGAAGATTAATATTTATTTATCATAATCACGATAAGGTGAATCCAATCGTTCTTTGAGCGATCCCGGGGATTGATTGTCTTTATCACGCGGTGAGGAGTATTTCCGCGTGGTATTGGCGATTTTTTAGTCAGAAGGTGAAGGTTCGGCGACACTTGTGCCAAAGTATCAAAAGAGAGGAAGGGGGAAAAACTGTTTCGAGTAAACGAGACGAATGTTTCTTGCGACGCGGTTTTAGGCGATACGTGACGTTGTTAGGGTCCGTACGTGCTAACGCGGTAAAAAAGTATTTTTTTACCCCGCAAGCACAAATTTATTACTCGAAATTTGAATTTTCAAAATGGGAGTCCCGGACAAGTCCAGATTACGGGACCGCGGGTTATTAATTCAGCGCAGGTACGAGGGAATGCGTTCAGCGGGACGAAAAAAAAATATGGGCCACCCTACAGCCTGCGACGATGAATCTTTAAAAATTGATTTATCTCTGTTTACGGCTTGTTTTTTAAGGCTCGTCGTTTAAGGTTCGCTTTGTCCACGTGGGATTGAAGGTTATTATTGGGGCTGAAAAATCCATTGTACGTATACGATAATGAGTTCGTAACGGGGCCTATTATCGCCCTTATGAATTTACCAGACTCTCTTAATATAATTCATTATATTAAGAGGGTATTTTTATCTCAAAGTACTTTATCAACTTCGTTCGGTACTTGGTATAATTCCAAGTGCAAAGTCAATTTCTACGCGTTACAGCGATTACGTGTTACTTTATTTTACGACTTGTGCGACATATAAATATGACAAATGAATACGTAACCTGAAATTAGGTAAATTAAATTAGACCAACGCGGGTAGCGAGGGGAGCGGGGACGGGAAATCGAATGCAAATAAAGAGCGCAATTTATTAATAGTCGTGGGCGTCGGATATAACCTAAAAAATAGACGAAATGACTAGGGAGCGTTAAAGGCAAAAATGAAAAAGAAAAAAAAAGGCACCATCCGGTCTTCGATACCCGCGGGGCGTCGTTAAGTCATACGTGTATTTTCCAAAGTCACGTTGTCGAAACACTTTTAGCGATTACGTAAAGGTCCGAGCAGTTTTCAAGTACGTGCATTCGCCGCGTCACGTGACCCCACTCCCTCCAGCATAAGCTTAGCGTTTACACTCGGGCAGATGGAATATTGGATGAGCGGCTCGGCCGACCTCGTCAGCACTCGGCGCCTTCCGGCCACTCCGCTCTACGCACACCGAGGCGACCGAGCGCTCTTGCCCACTCACACAAGCGTCCCGTCGAGCGTGTACATATACGAGCCCGGATTAGCTGAAAAACCGCGAAAATCGCGATTCCGGGTGCGGGTGAGGGTGTCCTTGGGTCGGTCACGTGCCCCCGAGTGGGGGAAAAATAAAAAAAGTCCTCCAGGAGGTGCGCTGCGTCGTTTCGTCGACCCATCACAATCGCACCGCTTTTCATTTGCACCGGGAATAGAAACGTAGCTCCTTCCTCCAACTACTCGTTGTCGACGACGACGACGACGACGACGACGTCCTCCGCTGCTTGGGGGGCAAGAAAAAAAAAAAAGAAAAAAAAAAGCAAAAGAGAGCTATGGGTCGAATCGTGTTGGCAAGGCTGCCGATGCGGTCCCACTCCCGGGCGCGATCCCACTACTGCCCGCCACGGAGACTTTTGGCTGCTGGGTTTCCCCTCTGGCCCGGTTCGCCTCTCCTTAGCTGACCTGGCCACCCTGGACTCCTCCGGGGTGGCCATGTCGATGGCGGGCTTAGTGCGGACGCCCAGTCAACGTGGAGCCCGCACCAGCAGTGGGCCCCGACCTCAGACCCTCCACCATAACCAGCCTCCAATAGCTGGATTACAGGAGTTCGCTACGCTCCCGGCTACGTACTACCGTACCACCTCGGGCTCTTCAACCTCAACCTCAACCTCGTCCTACACCACTAACTTCGTATTATTCATTTTCATTACATTTTTTACCCTTTCTTCTCTCATAATAATTATATTATTATTATTATTATTATTATTATTATTATTATTATTATTATTATTATTATTATTATTATTATTATTATTATTATTATTATTATTATTATTATTATTATTATTATTATTATTATTATTATTATTATTATTATTATTATTTATTAAACGTCGACCTCCTGTATTTTTTTTATAATAAATAATATGTAATTTAATGAACCGCCGCGAAAATAATACGAGTATTAAGTATTTTAATTTTTTCAACTAATTATTCTTGAAATTCTCCTTCTTTCCCCTATATTATTCATTTGCATGTAGATAAAAACGCTCTCTCTCTCTCTCACACACACGCATACCCACACGCACGCACGAACACACACAGACACACTCGCAGTCTACCGCCGAGTGCGGCCCTCCTTTCGGTGCTGTCGCACACACCAAACTCCTCTGCGGATACAATATTTTTCTTTTTGCATGACATGGTCCGGAGGATATGTACGTGCAGGCCTCCATATGCGCACTCGTTACCCCGTCTATAAATTTACCTCTCGCTGCTCGCGAGCGACATTCCGCTCCTCGTCGCACGCGTGCCCGCGCACCAGCCTAAATACGTCGAAAAGCGCTCGAAAACACGAAGCCTCGCGAACTTTATCCGTCCCCGGGCCAACGAATGGACGAGAAATGACGTTTACAGAAAAAAAAAAAAAAAAAAAAAAAGTAAAACCAGAGGGTAACGAACGAACAAAAAAAAAAGAGAGAGAGAGAGAGAGAGAGAGAGAGAGCGGAAAATAATCAAGCGCTCGCTCCGGACGATCCTAGAAATTGCGTGTTACGTGCATCTGTGCGTCTGACTAATGAAAATAACAGTGCGCGTATTAGTATCGCGCATTGCCAGCACTAAGCGCACTGCGAATGGAATTACGAATGAACGTAAGAGCCGAGTTACAAGAGCCACACCAACGAATATAAAAAATACCTTGTTATAAAAAAATATTAACCTTACGTTTTATTCATTTTTGAAAGGGATATGACGTTATTATTGCCATTGTTCGTTAAGCATCATCGCGTTACCCTTGATTTTTTTTCATTCAAAAGCATTTGTATTTATTTCTAGAAAAAATGTTAATTTTTTTACATTCACTTAAGGTAAGGGAAAAAAAAAAATTTACGTGCTTTCGAGGCGAAGGATTAGCGAGCGAGGCTCGAGATTAATAAGGATAAATAAACACTCGCTTCCCTTACGAAATTTCTTTTTATTTATACGAATATATATGTATATGTATATGTATATGTATAAACGTATAGGTATGTGGATACGTATAGTGGAGAGCGGTGTTACGTTCAGGCCTGACGCGAGTATCGGTAATTGAGGAACATACGTTTGCCCAAGAGAATGGTCCGGTCTGCTTATCCGTGAATACCCGTGGTCTCGTGTATCCACGAGCCCCGACAATTCCTCGGTATTTACGGCCCGCTATCGAATTCTGAGCCATTCCACCTAGAATCCCGTACACTCCGACTCCGAGAAATTAATGAGCGATATCAATCAACGTCATTGCCAGCAGACTCCTCCCGTGTACATGCCCTGGCGAATCTTGTTCCTTGCTTCGTACTACGTGTTAAGGAAAGCAGCCACGTTAAGAGCTCGGCGTAGCAGCTTCATTGTTTCCCGCTCTGGGATCTACTTCCGCTTTGTCAACTACGTTGGCTCCCGTTGAGCGATCTAGGGATCGATGATACGACGTTTACTTCTCGGGCTTGAATCCTTTGCCGCGCTTGCTTTAATAAGTAATACGGAATTATCAAGCCGTGTAGTCGTTAAATATTTGTCGATCGCGCCTCTGAATATCGCGTCTGATACACAATAAATACATTTATCTAAACCATGAGGCTTTCCGAGAAGAATTAGATTTAAGTTCATTGAGTATTTACTAAAATTACTTTATTTACTTGGTTTCTTACGATGCGCGCTATACTGCTGATCAAGCTCTTCAGCTAATTCTTGGATCAGATAATTTATCCGCAAATATAGAGCGCTGCCAACGTGTTGGCATCTTTCGTACGATTGAGGCATTTTCCTCAATTATTGATACCGTTGGCCGGTAACGTAGAAACCGCTTTAAATAACCATTAAACTTAAAATGCATTGCCATTAACGTACGCTTGCACACATTAAAACGGGATAATCATAGTCTAAGATTATAATTATGCAATTACAGCTTCGTTTGATATTCTATTGTTATTGTAAATTAATTCCGTGATTAACTCCGAATGGCTTCCGCTTTAATTTCTCTATCGAATAGAATCTAGCTAGATTCCTTGCTGATTTCTCCAACTGATATCTAATTAATAACCTTGAAGCGTATCCGATAGTGTACTGAAACATAAAAAGGAATGAAACATTTTATTAAACGTTATCGATGATTAATTATATAATTAATTAAAAAATTGCTTGTTTCGTCGGTAGACAGGAGCAAAAACAAAAAATATGCTTTGCCATTATTTCCATGGCTAATGCATAAAAACAAAATTAGTGTTGAGCGAAAAATGTAATTTTTTGTAGTAATGTTTGTTATGAACTGCAGAAAGCATTGCGTATAGTAACAAAATATTGTGCCGGAATTCGCAAGTCTTAAATTTAAACAGGTACAAAGTACAAAGTATCCTCGGGTCTTCTCATACACGTATATCCCGACAGAATGTGAGTTAAAAGCAAGTTTTGCAAGAACAATGGATGGGCCTTTCTGAATAATATGTAAGGTGCATAATTTACACCGGGTGACATAATAAATTTCAAATATATAAAATGCGCGCGCGCGCGAGGAAATAAACAGTCATAGGAATATTTATATCATATCACAGCCTAATGGCTCTTGTACTTTGCATCAGCATTTTCGAAATTAGCTTTAAATTCTACGGGGGATATGCTTTACGAACTTATGAAAAGATTACACGAGAACCATTACGATTACAAAATAAAATAGTCTATTTAATAGCGTTGAAAATTAGATGAAAAAACCTTGAAAAATTTCGTAAAGTCAAGCGTAGAGCTTTCCCTGCTATTTTATATTACGGAATAGCGTGGAAGCATTTTTATCTTTCCTAAATTTGTGAAGTGTAAAAATATCACTAAAATATTATCGTGAGAAGTATACGTGAACATAAACTCGTTTCCAACTGCACGTGAAATGCTTGTGTGACAAAATTATTCTCAACTCTTATCGTTTTATTCGTATATAACTTTTGGAAGTAAAAAAGAACATTTGTATAAGTCACGCCATTTACATATCAAATACCACGGTACATTTCATTTTATTAGTTAATCTAATATCTAATATAAAATTTAGCGCTTAACAATCATTAAAGGCCACTGGAAATTTGAAGTTGAAGCATTGATTGACACTTCATTATAATCATTATAATCATTTTAATCATATTAACCATCCTTAAAGGCTCAAAAGAATCGTAAAAGCTTATTTTAAGAAAGATTTTCAAAGATCTGGGAAAAGTTCTTGGTATTGTTAAGAGGAGAAAGAAAAACTCAGAGAAATGATACTAGTTTGAACAAAGAAGATATTCAAGAGACAAATTGTTCAATTTCCTAAGAAATTTATAAATTAAATGTCTACCTTTTGCTTTCGCGAGATTAATGCATTTACATTTACATGTAAATAATAAATATAAAGTTCTTGAAATCTTTACATTTCGCGCAGCGACCGAATTGCCACAAGCAATTTACGTCTAATAATTATTAATGCTATGTAAATGTAAGATCTTAGAGGTTTAATTATAAGCGAAGATTGATAAAGATCTCCAAGATCTCTCGTGAAAAATGCATTAAAAAGTAAACGATATAAATTGTTATTGTTCATTTATTATTGCCGGACATAAACTGTCACTAGTCCTTATTTAAATGAATAATGCAATGAAATTAATGCATTTCATAATGGAAGGGGTTATGACTTTTATAAATAATAAGCTATTTCTTATTTACGGGAAAAAATTTATGTACAGTCTAAATAAAGGGAAATGTATATAAAAAAAAATATTCATTCGAGCTTTAATATATTACTTTCATAGCGGCAAAGAGATTAATTATCCTTTAATTAATCTATATCAGTAGAGTATAAAGAATACCTTTTCATCTTTTTACCTTTTCTTTAGAAAAATCTTAGATTTCTTTTATATATCCTTTATCCGACCATCTTTTTGCGGCCGAACTAAGAACAGTTTCTGTCATAGAAAACGCTTAGACAATAGCCTGATAACGTTCACTGGAGATTATTATTCTTACAATTAAAGCCGTAATTATTATTAAAGTTTTTACCATCTAATAAATATTCACGAAACAACAGCATCATTAACAAAAACTTTGTTAAAAGTTGTAACATCCGTGGACTGTTCTTTTTGTGCAATTGATCGATAAAAAGGATTTCTGTAATAAACTCTTTTAAACGTATAATTATCGATACGTATTTCTTGATTCATGGAACTAACGAATACGCAAATGTTCTTATATTTAATAATAATGAATTTCAATCAATGTTCCTCTTTCTCAGCCGTGAAATTGTTAATTTATTTGAGATTGAGATCTACCTACGGGTACGATTACGTTTTTTTTTTCTTTTGCCTAATGATGGCTTTCGGTATTTATCACAATTATTTTCAATGGCTATTCACGAGACCGATGTTGCGGTTGTTGGTTTAAAATTTTATAAGCATAATGCGAGGCTGGAAAAATGTCCCTTTGTTACTTTACCGGCACTCGCAGGTGACATCTGAGTTGTTGACAGGGACATTTTCACTGTCTTATTGAAGATCGGACTTTGACATATTGAACGGAGCTTTTATGGAGTAAATAATACAGAGCACAAACTCGGCAGGGGCTGCGGGTGGGGGGTGTGGGGGTGGGGGGCGGATCGGTCGCTATTGAATTCTAAAATGATTCCGATGCTTCAATACTCCATCCGTTCGTCCATCCGGTTTTAATAGTAAACGGAGCATCGACGTGGACATCGACGCAAACGACGATTTCGTCGAGCCGGAGAAAAAGTGGATCGGATGGATCGGATGGATCGGATGGATCGGTAAGAGCCACGAGCGAACTCGAGCTAACGTCAACTCCTTTTCCGCTCGGATCGGAGCCGCGCTTAATAACACACAAGGCCCATAACAAACTCCCCGCGTGTTCGCCACCGGGAAAGAAAAATCTTTTCTTGCTCCCCTAGCTCGATAGGGAAAAGGGGGTCGTGCCTCGAAGACGCGTCCAGGTGCAGGCCTCCCGAGGATTACGTACAAGAAAGGAGTCCTCGTGTACGTCGCACTCCTCGCGTACTCGTCGTCCTCGTCTTTTGTCGGAGGGGAAAGAAGTTGGGGCACGCCGCCGCGACACGTGGATCGTTCGTCGCTCCCCCCCCTCTCACTTTCTCTCTCTCTCTCTCTCTCTCTCTCTCTCTCTCTTTTACTTTAAATCCACAGCAACGGGAATAGGACATTCGCCGTTTTCCAGGATATACGTGACCTCAGAGAGAAACCGATGGCATTTATAAGCTGTATTTTTCCCCCGTAGATGCTTTTGTTCTTGATCCGCGAGAATGAGTAATATTTCACGTTGCGGCCCGTGGATATTCTTTTGTAAGATTTTAAATGTCCCTGCCCTCCTGTACGAATTCGATTTCGCGGCCATTAATAATAAAAATAACCAGTGAAATAAAGTAGGAATGATACCGCCTAACAATATATAAGCTGGCATTTTCTATTGGTATATTAAAAATCAAAATTTATTTGTCATCTCTGTACGTAAAATGTAAAGGGCATTCGAGTCGTCGAATATTACTGAGCTAAAATCTACAACAAAGTAGCCATTTTCATTATAAACGCGCGCAATTACATGCGATGTGAGTCTAAACAAATAATATATACACGTATATATACACGTTATCAGATATAAAATCTTTAGATACTTTTCTAATCTAGAATAAGGTCACGTAGCTGGTTATGCAACATTGGACCATATAGTTTTAGAAGAAGAAAATATATAATTTATCGATTTCGAATAACCCGAACAGCTCGTGCAAACTATAAACTAAACATTTAATGCCTTTACTTTATTTTTATTTATAGAAAATATGACCCTACTGATTTCATTGTAATTGTAATTGTAATTGAGGCAGTCGAATCTTTATTTATCGTATTCCTGACAATAGGAATGATTGTAATGATCTACGCAAAAGTTGGGAAATTTAAAGGATTTCGAAGCTGCGTGTAAACTTAAATCACTACCTACGAAGTGCTTACTACGTGCAAAATATGTGATAACTGCACATTTCGGAACAGGTGGCATTCACGCACGTGATACATTAATTCCCTGAATTATTCTTTCCATGTTATATCACTCGGGACTATAAAGATTTATCACTGAATTCAAAAAAATAACGTATATTAAAATCACGCGTTTATATTAACGAGTTAGAATAATATCACATCCATTTAATAATTGGTTTCAAATAACGTGGATGGATAAAATAAAACGGAATACTTACTTGCTACGGGAGGGATGTACTCTGGGAATATACGGTAGTTTGTAAAAGAGTTCGATCTTGATAGTTGCGCGTATGTAGAACTATTTTTTCTTTCGGATAGTCATCGAGAAACTCAAATGTCATAAGTTTCCTTGATTTGAATTCTACTAGTTTACCATAAACTCTTCTTTCTCCTGTTGTTGTTGTTATTATTATTGTTGTTGTATTATTATTGTTTTTATAGATTTAACGAAGAAAAGCTCTCTCTCTCTCTCTCTCTCTCTCTCGCTCGGCTTAAAAATATTCTTCTTTAAGGTTTGCCTAAAAGTGAAATGTTTATGTAAAATTATTATATTCGTTTGGCAAAAAAAAATACTTTAAATAATATAAATATTTCGTATCGCTGAATACAAAAGTTTTCAATCAATATAAAGAATTTTTATTGCTCTAGAGAACTTATCGAAACTACTAGTCCAAAGTAAATATCAACTTTCAAGGACTTATTGCGGATATTTTTTTACTAATTAAGCGCACGCATTAATTGAATTCCATTATTAACAATAACGTATAATAACTATTTATTACAGACAAACAAACAAACAAAAGCAAAAAACAAAAAAATAAAATAAAATGAGTATTCTATACTTATATTACACTTCAAATATGTAATATATACCATCGGAATATACGACGTTTATGCACGACAGACACTATATCTTATGCAGAAGTGAATAATGCTCAATGATATACATCATTAGACATTGTAGAGGTATCACAATACAGCATCCCGTATTATTATGCATCTTATATATAATTTCATCTGATTGGACATTAATCATTTTGTATTCGTGAATAAGGCTAAATACGCAGTCACAATACACTTCCTTGAAATGCCAATCACATTTAATATAATCATTTATCGTAGTGCGAGTAAAATAAAGCTTACGAACCCTTTACGTGTTACTTACGTTTATATGTATTATAAATAGAAATTCAAAACACACGTTGCAGCATTTACTTCTATTTTCTTTATCTCCACGACTTGGATCTTATATAAACACGACGAATGAATTGATAATATTTATTTAATATTTTCCAATATTCAGTGCTGTAAATATCAAACATATTTTCGCAATAAATTTTTACCTAAAATTGGTATCTTTATGACAGCCATGTATGCCTTTCCAGAGGAAATTATTCGCTTATCTGCTTCGTTGAATCTCGTGAGCCACGCTAATAGCTGCAAAAATTACGAATAATATTGAGCATATGATACAGAGTATATATATATATAATAATATAAATATAATTCTCGGTTGCATTAGTTTAACCAACGATAATATATAATACATAATATATATATTTACGTATATGTAATAGCTAATACAGAGCATGTAATTATAAGTTTAAACAATATCACAAGATTCGTCCCTTTGCAATTTTTCATCACAATAAAGAGTATGAAAGCACGTAGGGAGGTTACAGCAGTTTTCGAAATAAGTTAATCAGAAATTCAACTACATGGTATTCTTCTCTTGTACGAGCTTACGTAAGTATTCGAAACATGTGATTGGATTGCACGGATATGCTGCTGAACAAGCCCTATTGTACAGTGCAAATATTACTTTGTCTATTGATCTATATTAGGAATCCGATCCCGAACTCGTTTGTCGGGCACTTGATAGAAAAATTAAGGTCCGGTTGAAAATTTCACTTTTTAAATGAAAATTTTTTTAAATTACCTACTTCTTGCAAACGCCGTAATTTCCGTTCGCCGTAAAAAAAACAAAATTTTTTTAATTTCATTTAACTAAATTACATTGGGAATGGCATCGTTTCACCTTTATGCGCGTATTACCGCTGCTGCCCGCCAATAGATCTTGTTAGAAGATCCATAAGGAAGCAATTTAAAGCTATTATTTGACCGATCGCTCAAATTTTTTCCTTCTCCTAAAAGTATAATCAGCCTATTTAGATCTTTTAAATGACTTCAAACGTATAAAAAACTTAAAAATTGAAGAAAAAAAATAATGTTGAAACGTGGAAGTATCATTGCGATCGGCGGCAGGAGGAGCCACATAAGCCTCACTCTCGCTTTACTCGCGCGCGGCTAAATACCATTATTAGACATCGAATGGATAAAAAGGGACAGAGGCGGGCGGGTGGACGAAGGGAGTGCGGCCAAAGCTAGAGAGATGACAGAGCGGATCACAGGAGCAAAGTGCGGTCCGAGGTTATTGGGTATAATAGTCGGAGACTAGAATTTGCGCACCGATTCTCTATGGGAGATCGATGGATCGAGGCACGGGTTTCGCGATCGGCAGAGCTTCGTTAGGTCAGTCTGGATATCCGGCCGTGGACATCGCGCAGTGAGACGAGGAGAGCGAGAACGAGGGTCCGAGACTCGCTCTGCCGGTATTTCAAAGGGAATAATCCGCCCTTAGAGATGGGGCCATGGCCATCTTCTGGCTCTAGGCTCTCGGCTCTTCGGGATCAACTGTTGCGCAAACATTTAATTCCAAGGCTCGCCGAGTGCCAAGAGTGCCTGTCATTGTCGTTCACGAGCAGCTGTAACCCACTACCGGATATTCCTTCCCACACGCTCTCTGCCACTGTAGAATTTCACCCTCGAGCTGCTAAAACTCCTCGTTGCGCGAGATTTGCATTATAACGACGCGAAGCTGAGGATGGTGCCCGACACCCCGTACGCCGATGACTTTGGAAATCTTTTATCCGGCAACGGATTGCCGTCTCCCCCCTCCCATCACCCAGCTCTCTACACATTAACACCACGGCTCTACTTTTATTATTGGCAGCGATGCAACGGAGACCGTTTGTCTAACGATCGACGGCTCGCGCGCGAAACCAAAGAAGCCGATACTTATTGACGATTACGTATGAAGGATATGAAACAATTAAAGGCTTCGTTCGAAGAGAATTTGGCCACGACGTGAGATCCCACGTTCCCCTTGAAAAGGGCTCGGGGATAAATAAAAATCTATTTCCCGACTTGGCATTATTCGCTGCCTCCTCTTGTCCCGCAAAAACTCCCCTCCCTTTCTTGAAGCGGCACTTGAAATTAATTGACTGAGCGTTGCGTTGCGTTGCGTTGCCTTAAGTTTTATTACTTCTCAAAGTCTGACCGACGAGAGTATTAAAAGAAAACGTAAATACGTTTCTTCTCGTCCGGATTAATTATTGGGCATTAGGCACCGTTGGGAAATATTCGGGCAAACGCTTTTTCTGATAATAAAAACTTTTGCATTCGATTATACGAAAAGGAAGAGGTCGGTGTATTTATTGACATTAGACTCGGACAATTAAGAAATGTGCTACGAGGAGAACGCAATGAAAAAGGCTCTCTCTCTCTCTCTCTCGCTCTCTGCCTCATACGCTCTCTTGAAATGCGTAATTTGCGTGGAACGAGTCTAGCCGTGTACATGCGTTCGCAAATGCACTTTTATACGTAATTTTACAGCGCAGACGTACGAATGCCTGGAAGATTGAAATCCGTGTTATTAGAGGGAAGACGAAGGAAGACGAAGGAAGACGAAGGAATACGAAGGAAGAGTAATTCAACGTGCGTTTTAATGGCACTTACGATCACTGGGACTGACGGGAGCTCGAATTACTTATTCGAGTTGCCTAGTCGTGCTAATGTTTGAGCACGTTCGTCTCCACTACGGAATGCATTAATGGTTTCGCGCGGATTTTTAAAAGTCCCGCGATGAGAGAGAGAGAGAGAGAGAGAGAAATTTACGGGAAATTCTGAGGCGAAATTATCTTTGTCGGGTGGCAGTCTCCCCATGTAATTCAACAATAAGCCTCGCTTAGCCCGCGCAAGAGTATCGAATTTCAGGTCTTAATAATCTTAATGATACAGTATTATTATTCTTCTTCCGGTATTAATGGAATCAAAACGTCAAAGGCAGTTAATGAATTGAGGAACTTTTGAAGCCGCCTCCTGGCTAATGCACGCGAGTTATATTATAAGGCCAGACAAATGCTTGTTTACTCGAGCATCAAAGTACAAGTGAAATAGTCAATTTCACTTAATTTTCCCTTACGATATTTCCCTTTCCCGTTTCTTCTTCGTAGCTAATCCAGATCCCGGTGAAGTTTCCTAAGACTGGATATATCCTGAGCTTGGCTTACGTCTTAGGGCGAATCTCGTTACTCGTAACTTTTGAACAGGGATTCCAGATTCACAGGACGTCGTCGAGTATCTCCCTCTCCCTCCCTCGCCCTCCATCTCTTTCGCGCTTCATCCTCGTAGTCCTCCACCTCCTCCTCCTCCTTCTCCGTCTCTTTTCTTTTTAATTGTTATTTTAATGCCCCTTCTTATGAATTAACGGCAAACTGGCTCGCGTCCATCGCGAAGATGAGAATTTCTCACGATTAGCTTTCGAGGGTTGTTATCGAGTTCTACCGGTTCGCTTTCTTCCGACTCCCTTGAGAAACTCAAGGCGAATCCGCGCTGACCAGTATAAATGCATAGTAAACAAGTCCGAATAATAAAGGCTGCTCTCGTACCCTGAGCAGCCGATGACGTGTATATAAAAATACGTTAGAACGACGACACGGTTTACGATAACCGTGGGCCTTAAAGAAAAGAAAAAAAGAAAGTCATGATACGCCCCCTGTAGAAGATAATGAGCTTTCGGGGAATCGGTCAGGATCGAGTATTCCCGTAGTATATAAGGATAATGCAGTACGCGAACGATGTAATGCACTCGCCGTAGCCGCCATTATTCCCTTCCGCCGATCAGATTTCGCAGCTCTGAGCTTTTTAATCTCGAGTTGGACAGCCTGCTTATAGTAACAAAATAACCCTTCTTTCCCTCCGCCGCTTCGATTTCCTCCGGTCGAGCGGGGGCGCGAAAAAAACTCTATAAGGAATCACGACCGATGGCGCGAACACAATGGCGAAAATCCCCGGTTAGCCCCCCGGGTAACCAATTGCTGATACTCGGCTCGCTAAAAACAATGTAAAAAATAACGTTATCGGATGACGTAGAGAGGAAAAGGGAGAAAAAAAGTACACGTGTCGATTCTTAATTTTATCGATTAAATTTTACAAGTCACCCGCATTGCGTGCCCCCCCTAGGGGGTAAGCTTAAATTATTTCGGCTTACGTACGTCGTCTACTACCCTCATTTTTAAGTAAAGTAATCTAGCAATCTACTACTTTAGGAAGTATCTTCATGCCGTATATTCATTCGAGAAGACGCGGACGGAAATTTTCAGGTCGATAAATATCTAATGTGAAGCTTAGTTGTATGCACTGCACGATGATAGGCCATGCCGTATGATTACCTTATGAATAATTTACGCAAATGATCTCGAGATTACGTTTTCTTCGAGCTTCGTTATTTCAATGGATTCAGATAAATGATTCGAATGTCAGATTGTACGGACGAATCTGATCCATATATTTCGAAACTTTATAATTTTATACGAAAATACAATGCATGCGTGCGAATGGCTTCCCTCGCCCCCTCCCCTCACCCTTCCTCTTGTGTGTATAAAATGTAAAGTGAAAATTATTTTGCTTTCGGATAAAAATGATGATCCAAGCGAAACGATAAAGGCTCCTGTGTTTATTATTTACTTTTGAATAGCCAATAATATAGTAATAATAATAAGGATAACAATAACAATAGTAATAATAATAGTAATAATAATAGTAATAATAAAGTAAGATAATCTACATGTCAAAATAAAACAAAACAAAACAAATTTTCTTTATAAATTATGGGCTACAATAACATCTCTTGCTTGGGTATCTAATGGTATTCTTTTTTTTTTTTTTTTTTTTTATTCTGCTAGAGAGTAAAATAAAAAGCGCTGCTGGTATATCACCTTTTCCAGTGCATAAGGGCTCGGAAGAGAAAGGGGAAGAGACTTTCGGGATCTCCTTTAATTTGCTTCTGATAATGGCAGCCCAAGTCAATAGGATCTACTTCCAGTTGATTAATCGCGTAAATTCCAAAGCCAATGAATGGCAGTAACACGGTTATCAGCTTGAAAAACATCACGTCGTATTATTCACACGGTCGAGTTGTTCTTTTCACTCATAAAAAACACACGACATTACATAAAATATGTCTTTCGGACGGTTGGGGGAGGGGGGAGGGAGGGAGATAAAAGTTTATATATAATATTAAAAGAAAAATACGCGCGCTGGAAAGTTAAGTATTAATTAACGCCGTCAGATTGGAAATTTCTAATTCCTCCGTTGTACCCTTAAGCGTAAGACCAACGCAGAGATGCACAAGTATAACCGGCAATAAAAATTAAAGGGGGCGTCATTTAAAAATATCCCAGTGCCAATTAATGCGTCAGACGTAACGAGATCTACGCTCGGACCTTAAAACTCTTTCTTTACTCTTTAATACTTTAAAGTATTATACTTGTGAGAATGAGGGATCTTTTGTCACTTTTCACACATGATAAGTCGCATCGGAATGACAGTTCGTGCGATAAAAATGAAGAAAAAAAAAAAAGAAAATCAATTCTATTTAATTGAATGAATGATATAATGAAAATGTAAAAGACTAGCCGATGCGTAATATATCAAAGACAAAAAATGTATTTGTATTTTCCGATCGTTATAAGCCGCGTTCGTAATTAATTATTTCAGCAGCTCGACATTTTTATTACGGAATGCAAATCCATTAAACGCGTTGTCGGGCACTCGATCGAATCTGCATTGAATTAAAAACAAATTACAATAACGTCTATTAAAATACGTTAATATAATTAATCTCTGCGCTATAAATTGCATTAACGTCGAATCTATGCACTGAATAATAATATTTGTCGAAATAAGATCGTTGCTTTGCGCATCGTTGCGAGGTCAGGTGATAGTAAAACCAACACCAAGTCCCCTTGACTATAGTACATTTAAACAACTAAATTAAAGTGACGAGTCATTTTATCAACCCTATTGTTAAATGATTCTAGAGAAACGTCAATGGCATTACACTGTGAAGATATGCGCACATTTATCATTCATTAGGTCAAAGATCACAAGAACTCTCTCTCTCTCTCTCTCTCTGTCCTCGTTATTTTGTATTCACAGTACTTGGATTCACCGATCGACTCACGTATACATCGACAGTAGGAAATAAAAGTATCGGCGGGGGCGGGGGTGTCGAAGCGTCGACCGAGACTGACTTTACCGAGCGTTATTGAAACGAACAGTCGATCGGTGATCGATAGACACCAATAAGCCTCGTGCACGCGATCTTCTATTCTCAAGCAGCAGAATAACATTAGAATTGTCGGCTTAGAATTGTCTTGCCAGCATGTAAGAGAGCCAACTCTGTGCGCTCCTCTTCCTCTTATTCATTCCTATAGTTCAAACAAACAATAATGGGGGAATAATAAACAATCGCTACGGTCATTAGGACTTTGCGCGGTGACACGAACATTTATTTTCCTTTTAAAATACGATCGTTGATAGAATTCCACGGCATTCCTCGCGTCATTATCACGATTTAGCAAATATTTTCAATATAAAAATGGCGGTTACGCGTGACCGAGTGCTTGGCAATTTTAAAGGGATATCAAAGTTTAAATTTTTAACTATTAGAGAATAAAGTGAACCAAGGAAAATGACAGTAGAATAATTTATGTAGCGAAAAGATTTTTTAGTTTTAGAATATTGCGAAATCCCATAAAGTACTTTCTCGTATTTAATACGTGTATTTGTACAAGTACGCTCATTTACATCAAAGACTAGATAAACCAACCTTCCTTTCCTCATATTACACGGAGTACGAAGCGGAATTTTTCGTAAAAGAAGAGCATTTTAACATCTAGTCGAAATACATCCCCGTTGAATGTGTAAAATTGAAAAAACCGGATAAATCCTCTGGTCTAACAAGGTAATTAATTGCAATATTGGGTACACTTGTTCAAGTTGATATAATGTTGAAGTGATCGACGAAGGGCGGGATTTGAGTAAATATTTGTAAATAACGAGGGACGTATAGGTGCGCAGATAGGTGATAGATCATCTCCAATAAAACGTCATGAGGATTAGAAGGGCTCGGGTGGATCGCTAATACGCGTTTTTAAAGTATCGATCGATATTTATTTCCCAGGTCTGGCTATGTAAATCAATCGGTGCTCGTCACGATAATTCTCGACGAATGACAAGGGCCAGCTTCATTAAACGACACAGGAAGAAGAAGAAAACAAAAAATAAATAAATAAAATAAAATAAAATAAATCAAATGATCCATGCCCCGGGTCGTGAATTCGCCCCAGGCATCGAGGACTTTCGACAGAGCGGCATCGTAGCTCGGCCCGTGGAACCGCGATCGAGCGAGCGCATCGGTGCGCGGCGGCCAGATTCCCATGACGCCGCGCTACCGGCGCGGCCATAACCTAGGGCATAACGATAGCCGGACGAAGAGTGGGAAGTGCACCTTGCGGACGGAAACTCCGGTGGGCTTCCGGGCGCGTTCGCACCTCAGCGGCGATAAGAACCGCATGCAAATACCCGGCTCGCCTCGGCCTTTCGTACAATTTATACAATCGGACGCTCCCCCTCCCCCGATATCCGGATCGCCCCCTCCTCGCCGCCCCGTCCTATCCTCCCCCGCCCACGCCCACGCCCACGCCCTTTCCCAGGACGTTCGGGGGAGCGTGAAAATCAGCAACGCACCGCCCTCGCCCCTCGATAGCCCTTCTCGCCCTTTCAGGCCTTTCGGACCCGGCATTGCTAATTACACCAACGATATTATTCCGATGGTTATTGGGGTTACGGTTCCGCGGCCCGGCCCGTCCGCGGTTCTTCCATTCAATTGGCACTGCTCACCGGGACCGCAAGCCGCCGAAATTTCCTCACCATCATCGACGAGGAGCCTAGAAGATCTACGCTCTTTATTATTATCCATTTGCTGTAACGAGCCCGTGTCAGACATACGGCCACGCCATTGGAATTCACGGGATTATTACCATTATTAGCATTACCCTTACCGTTACCGTTACCGTTACCATTACCATTACCATTACCATTAACGTTAACGTTAACGCCGTTATTATTGTTATTATCTTTATTATAATAATCACTATTGTCATTGCAGAGAGCGGTGAAGCGTAGCAGGGATTTATCTTGGGCGCGATCGATGATTGCCCCCCTCCCCCCTCAGCCCCCTTTTTTATATGGATATTTCGAGCCTGGAATCACTTATCGCTCATGTGCACAATGTTCGATACGCTTTTGGCAGCGAAGCCCCAGAGATAGTACGCGACCGATAGGGAAATCGTCCCGCGACACGTCCTGAACCCCAATCGCATCCTTATAAAAAGGCGCCGATAATATTTCTACTTTGTCCGCGAATGTATCAAATGTATCAAATCGTAATGGAAAATACGCGAACTGGGAATCATCGTCACGGTAATTAAACTTATCCTAATTTAACAACTCTAGTTACGATTTCAAGGCCATTCATTCATTGTTTCCGCGTGCAAAGTAAATCACTTTTCACCGAAATCTCTTTTTCAAAGGTAATGTAACAGTACATTTAACGTTTAATAATCTGAAAGAACCTCAGCGATCTCGGGCAAGCGACTGTTGTTTTTTTTTTTCGTATTTTTTTCGTATTTTTTTGTATGTTTTTTTTTATCGAGCATCCGTAAACGCCTCCTAATGAACGAACAATGTAAAGGGAAGGTAAAAAAGTAAGGCAGATCAAAGGGAGGGCAGAGCGACTCCCCCACAGAATGCACATCGTGCGAATCAACGTCCCCTAATACATTGGCCGAAATAGTGCACAGGCGAAAATCCAATAGCGTGTACGTGGCTTTTTTTTTTCTTCTTCTTTTTTTTTCTTCTTCTCTACGTGCCCGCATACTCGCCGGCATTTTTCACCGGCACCGAGTCAAATAGCCATAGTTTCACACGCTTGAACATGGGGGCATCGATTATGGCGGGGGCATAATAGCCGTAGAGCTCTGAGCGCGATTCGGACGCGTGCGAGAGTTTCATTAACGAGAGCGCGCATAATAAAGTCCCGTATTATGGGGGCCATTGGCATACGGCTTTCGAGATGGCTCTAATACCCGTAAGCTCCGACTTCCGTTATTGTTAACTTCCCATGTGCAAACGTCAGATCGCCCTTGGCCTCCCCCTATAGCCTACCTTGGCCGCCTGCCACCTATCCTCGTCGTCGCTGTGTGCCCGACCTACGCCCCCTCCGCCCCCTCCGCCCACGAATCGACGTCGAGAGTGTCGAGAAATGTTTTTCGGCGCAACCGACTACCGACGAGCTTTACCGAGTTGATGGCTTTAGCTTCGGGGTACGTGACCCGCGTCATCCCCACGAAGGGTTATCCAGATGTTCGCTACTGGGCAATAATTTTTACCCCTTTTTACACGGAGCTGAGCGGACTACGCGGTTTTGCGACTGCCGGGTAATTAAGGACAAATGTGTTTCAGATTTCATGCTCTTTGCTTCATGGCTGCCTCGACAGCTTTTACAAGCTTTACGGCTCGCAGATTTTTCCCCGGGACTTTTATAATACTCTTGTTTTAGTTTTTATCCGCCGAGGATTAAACGGAACTCTTTTTCTTTTTCCGCTTCTCGTTTTCGGTTCCTTTTTTCTTTACTTTCCTTTCCTTTCCTTTCGTTTTCTTTTTATTCGTTTCTTTTCTTTTATCGACGACGCGCGTTACATCGTCCTTGTCTGATAATTTCCATTCTGTCGATTCTCAATAAGCTTCCGGCGCTACTACGCCGCGAGCCGCGAACCGCGAACGCAGTCTATTAATAAAATACGTTAAATATAGGTTTTAATATCAGGTGTTAAAGAGAGAGAGAGAGGGGAGGGGCAATTGGCCAATACGAGCTCGTAAATTACCAATAGTGTAGCGACTCGAGCTTACTGTTGTATAAATTCATACAACAATTATCTCGGTATAAATCGCGTGGTAAAACCAATGGGTGCGTCTACTTCATTATAAATAACCTTTCATTGTTCGGCCGCTAATGCGTTACATCAATGGCTCTGACGGAGACCGCGCGTGGTTTTATTAAAATTTTACAAATGCACTGGAAGCACGAGGTTTCGGATAAGCATTGCATTGCTTCATTGGTCCGAGAGTCCGAATACAATCGATCGTCGATAAATAAAACGATATAATTAACCTCTAAACGATAATCGATCCGAATTAAAAAGCAAAAGAAAGAGAAAAACGACAAAACAACAAAACAATCAAACGAATAACAAAAAATTTTGTTTCGGGCATTTTATAAGATTTACGGTCGATCCGTGATTTACGCACGCTAATTCTACATCTCGTTATTGCATCCAGGATGCAGAGCAGAGCGCGGCGTCCCGGGGTTCGCGTAAATACCTTTTTTTCCGAATGACGTCTCAGCCGGCGAAACGCGTTGGGACAGCGACGAGAGACATTCCTGCACGAGCTTTTCAAAACAGCACGAGGCAGCGAATGGGATTAAAACGTACGGTCGACTGGGGGGCAGGGGGAGGGGAGGGAGGGGTGAACGGGATATAGGCTCGGCCCGGGGATTTTCTCGATTTCTCTTACACCTGGCGTCGAGCCCTGCCACGATCGAATACCCATACGAAGGTGCACAAACAAACACGCATGACAGCCCCCAATGCCGCGGAGGGTCCCAGGCGTGAGAACAGATTTAACAAATTTATTATGGAATATAAAATTAGGGCCCGATTACGGCTCATTATGAAAACCTTCGAGAATCGGGGAAAAAGGGCATTTGTCCCCCGCAGTCGAATGTACTTTAAAATTAAGATAAATTATCGGCGCTACTCACCTAACTTTCCTAACGATTGTTTTACAAAAATATTTTCGTACGTACAAAGGGTCTTTATATTTTTAAAAAAAATCAATGCCCTCGTTTGAATTAATGATTCGAATAATAAAAGAGTTTTTTTGTTCTTTTTTTTTTTTCTTTTTTTCTTTGTCGAGTGGTAGGTGTTTGACGTATCCCCGAGAGCTCTTTCTTTGTCTTTATGAAAACACGAGGGCAAATGGTCAGAAGGGGAGGGTGGAGGGGGGAGGGTACGAAGAAGAATTCTTCTAACGAAGACTTCTCCTTTAATAATAATAATTTTTTTTTTTAAATTAATAATAACAACAATAACAACAACAACAACAACAACGACGACAATAATAATAATAAAGCGATTGCGATTTGTCGAAGGTGAGACGAAATGGTAAAGGAGGACAGAGGGAGGACAGAGGGAGGGCAGAGGGAGGGCACGATATTAGCAATAGGGCGTAAGGGGAGCGCGAAGGAGGGAGGGAGGGAAGAACGGTCGTCGTTGACCTCCGAGTTTAACAGCCCCGGGACTCTTTCTCCCCGTTTAGCGAGCGGCTAAAGTTATTCAAAGGGGGCGTGGAGGGGAGAGTGGCGAAGGTACCTGCTCCTCCGTGCCGAGCTCGAGGAATTATTATTACGCTCGGAGGTTGAGTGACGCGGGCGTGGTAGGGTCCCGTGGGTCGTGGAGGAGGAAGAGGTGGAGGAAGAGGTGGAGGAAGAGTAGGAGGAGAGGTGGCGGAGGAGGAGGGCGGGGGGGGGTAAAAAGGGCTGGCTTCGAGAGGGCTGAAGCACTTGTTCCGCACGGTAGAGCAATTTCCCAGAGGCGCAGAGGCTCTCCGCCGAATACGCATCCCCACTCCCAATGCCCTTCGCATCTGTTTAATTAAGTGGCCATTTACGAAATATTATCTTACCCTTGTTTAACTAACGACGATTCGCCGCCATCCTTTTCTTCAAAAACCCCACACGTCCTCGACTCTGACATTGATTTTAATACCCTCTCGGCGAATTGACACGCCTTATCTATTAATAATGCAATTTAAATTTTCTCACAGCCCGGTATGTTATTTACTCTCTCCCCTCCCGCCCCCCACTCCCTCGCTCGCTTTGCTTTCTTAAAGCTTGGCGTACAGTAGGTTTACGCATGCGACAATCAATAACCAACCCAAAGGGATAAACAAACAGAAAAAAAAAACAAAAAAAAAACGAGAACAAATAGCTTCGGTGAGCGATCGGTGGATCTCTATTGAGCATTTATGCACGCACGCACGGACGCACGCAAGCACGCACGCACGCACACGCGCATAAAGTTCAAAAGTCGAGCCGTCGGAAAAGCACGTTAAATACCTTAAAGTCAATACCCCCTCTCTAATACATTTTGACTTTTTCAATGTTCTTCCCAGTCGGTCCCCGACCCCCCCCCCTCCCCCTCTACAGCTAATCGATTAGAGATGGTAAATTATTATTAATGACTTTATGAACTCGAAGATGAGCTTGACGAGCTTGAAAACAATTCGTCGAGCCTCCGTTCGATCTATTTTGACATGTATTAATAAGCAAGATATGGGATTGCCATCTTTGGTACATTTATTCAGATCGTGGTGACGTCGAAAAAATCTTCAAAGATTTCTACTTTACCGAGCGCAGCGTTGTTGAATACAACTTTTCCAAGTACGGTCTTGTGGTGAAGTGGCGATACCGATCATCGTCGCATACGGTCACGTGCTCCGGAATTATACGAGCAAATAGTAATAGCCGTGCGAAATTTTCGACTCCGCTGCTTCCTACAATTAAGCATTAATAATAATACAATCATCGTATTATTATCTATCGGCGCAAATTAACTGGCGAAGGCTTGTATCGAGGACATTAATCCCCGGTTAATCTAATAAACAAAGGCCCGCTACTTTATTACCTTTTATAAAGCACCCTCGCGGAAATTTCCACGGTTCAAGCCTTTGCCATCAACCTCTATATACATATATATATATACATATGCATATATATGTATATACGTATACGTGTATGGATTAAGGCATGTGAGCTGGTAGCGTTCCCGAACCTTCCCGATGACTCCGCAGGCATAAGGGAATAAAAGATTTCTAAGAAAATCGATTCGACTGCGGAATAAAGGCTGCGAGCTGGAGCATTTGCGCGACCACAGCTGCCCAACCAGCAGAAGTACTCTCTGTCCATCCCCCACGCACGTACTCGTTCGCTCTCTCTCTCTCTCTCTCTCTCTCTCTCTCTCTCTCTCTGCCCCTCTTTCGCACACGCACATTCTCTGGCGAGCGCGCGACTCAATAAACACGCGATTTCTTTACTTTTTTCATTAATTTCGGTCGCTCGCTGCTTCCCGAGTGCGGGTCTGTTGAACTTCTTTAAAAACAGGCCATTGAAAATGTATTCGTTACGAGCCGAAGCCGATACATTACGCTCCCTCGCTTATTGTTTATAATCCTAATATATAATACAAGGATACGCTCGTACGAAATTTCCTCGCTCTAAGATTTAAAACAAATTGCACGGCCGAGTCTTTTCTTCATTCGGTAATCCCAACAACAACAACAACAACAACAACAACAATAGCAGGAGCAGCAGCAGCAGCAGCAGCAGCAATGATAATGATAACAACAAATAACAATAACGAAAATAATAATTAAGGAAAAAGAAGAAAGATAAAGGAACAGGACTTGGGCCTGTCAATTTGAGAACCCTCATTTTAAAGCCCGAAGACTACTCTAAAAATAGAAACTTCTCTCAAGGATCCAAAATATCGGCCTTCAAGATCGGTGAACACGTGCAGGGCCCTTAAACATATTATAAGGGGTATATGTGAGTCAGATATATCAACCTCTGGATCTTTCGCTTCTCCGCTCCGGCTCGTTTTACCGTCTTCTCCCGTTCCTTCTCCTCATTCGATCCGCCGCTCCTCTCCCCCCTCCCCGCCCGCCACCCGCCCGCCCGCCGACGCTCGCCACCGCTCGCCACCGCTCGCCACCGCTCGCCACGGCTCAGCGAGGCTCTCCGCCGCCTCGACCGCGGGCCTAGTTAATTTTTATTCGCCCTAAGGTACCTATATCGCATAACGAGCCCATGTGCTTTTGTGAGAACGAAAACAAGATTTTCTCTTGAGCCTGGGCCCGATCGATATATTCTCGTCGTAGGAACGACGGCCGACTTGTCCGAATCAATCATTACGGATTTTGATCGTTATCTCTGAATTTATGTAATTCCTTTCATTTACATACTTTACGATTATTATTTTAATCCTTTTCTCTCTCTCTCTCTCTCTCTCTCTCTTCCTTTCTTTTCCCCTACAATTTCTCCCTCACCCTCCTTCCTTTTCGTTTTTTCTTTCTTTCTTTCTTTCTTTCTTTCTTTCTTTCTTACTTTCTTTTTTCACTTTTAAGAAAATTTTAATAGCTTTATGAAATGCCTTTGAGAAAATTAATTACGCTGTACTGCTTCATCATCTGCTGCTTCGTCTTCTTGATCATCTTCATCATCATCATCTTCTTCTTCTTCTTCTTCTTCGTCGTCTCCTTTTTGTTTTTCTTTTTTCTTTTTCGACCAATAATGAAACGGGAATGAGGTAAAGCTCCGCAAGAAAACCATCCTTCGGTTCGACTATAAATAATTTTATATTGTATATCACATGATCGACTCTATTATTTTCTTTACGACTCTTTTTTTTTATCCATGATAAATTTCTCCTGCCTAATCTTAAACCTACATTTTGCAAAAGGAAAAAAAAAAAAGGAAACACCTATATGCCGTAAAGCGTCGAAATTATACGAAATTATTATTAAGATTTTTTTTATATTTATTCGGATATACGGTAATAATAAAAATTTTCCATAACTCAAAAGCCAATATTCGGTTTTTTTTTTTTTTCTTTTTTTTTTTTTTTTTTTTTTTTTTTTTTTTTTTTCTCCATAAGAGCTATAAAAGGAGAAGGAATATTTATATTCGATTGTACTTATATTTTTTATACATGTACTTATTTTTTTTTTTAATTAACCTTTAAAGAACGCTTATTGAACTTTATACATTTCGATGTTTTTAGTATTAATATAAAAATTATACGTGAAATTGATCGGATAACCCCAATTTTTTTTTCTAATCCTACTACCAGTCAAGACTAGTCGACAAAGCCCATCGATATTATTAATAAACATCTTGGCTAAGAGGTCTTAAGTACTTGTAGTGTTTGAACTTGTTTGCTCGCTGGTAAGATTAGAGCATACTTTCATTGCGTAATGTCGTGCGAATAATGTCTCTCTCGTATGAGAGACAAATAAGCAACGGAGCCGTAGCGTAACTTCAATAATTCCTTCGACAAGATCAAGAAGTTGCACGAGCACTGTCTCCGATCGCATGGCTTGACAAAGCTTCGAAACTCATGCGGATTAGCGATACTCTCTAACGAGCAACGAAATAAGCCCAGGAATTAGTTAAAAAATTATAACGGTCGATTGTGGATATGGGATTCGAATCATTCGTGAGACAATTAAACAGAGTCAAATCAGACAGAGTCTCCGAAGCATCAGTTCCTAACATTATAAAGATTTCCATTGAAAAAAAGTGGTTATTTCTCGGGTACGTTCTGCTACGTATGTCATTGACGTTGAGAGAGTGCGCGTACGTACGTCCGTGCGTTTGCACTTACCGTCTACTTGCCGGACGAGGCGATGAAAATGAACTTTGGAATCGGGTGATCGAGGTACGAGGGAGGAAGATATTTAGAAAAACTTTAATAACATTGGTTTGGGGAAGACGGTTTGCTGGAACAGTCGATAGAATGTCGAAAGGGGCCGGGGGGAGGTAGGAGGGAGGAGGGTATTTCAATACGCGTCATTCATTAGACTATCAAAGTTTTTCTGTGTAAGCCGAATAATAAAGTGAATCCCCCCCCCCCACCAGACAAGGTACTTTGATCTCGGTTTCAATTCCGCTGGGCTGGAGCGCGACGGGGAAACGGAGATGATGATCCGCATCGATGAAAACCGTGGGCTCCGGGTCGCGGGAGTTAAGGGTGCGTCGGGGACGTGAGGAGGAGGAGGTGGAGTAGTAGGGGGGGGGACAAAAACGCAATAGCACACCTCGGATCTTTGGTTTCCGCAGAGAGTGCCTTTGAAAGTAAAGGAACGCACTTCTTTGGCCCCGAAACTGCACATCTGCGCAAATATACGGGCGAGGAAGATCGTTTGGACGCGTGCGTGCGGCGTTCGGCGTCGGGCGTAGGGCTCGGTCGTGGCTGGGCCGTAGGGAGGGGGGGGGCGGTGCGAGGCGAGCGAAGGAGGTTTGGAATTGCGCACCCAAGTGAGCTGCCGAGGAGCCAGAAGCCGGCTGCAGAAAGAGACCCCAAGAGCGAGATGTTGCGCGGACGGGCGGTGGGGGGCAGGGGAGGTCGAACTTCTCTTTTTCTCTCAATGTCGTTGTGTGTGTGTGTGCGCGCGCGCGCGCGCGGGCACTTGTAAAGGAGCGCGCGTGAGAACTCGAGGCAGATGCGTTCTAGAGGAATCAACGCGGGCTTTTCAATTGAAAGTGAACGAGAGAGAGAGAGAGAGAGAGAGAGATAGAGAGAGCCAAGAGGGTGCGAGCTATCGGGGCCTTGGCCCGCTCGACTCAACACAACGCGACTAAGGGCGTCTCGTCCGCAGGGTCCCTTACTCTTAACGCTGTTCCACACGTGTGCTTAAGGGACAGAGACAGGGGAAGGGAAGGCGAAGAAAGAGAGATGTTTTCTTTAAATTTTTAGCATGAATCGACGAAAACAAACCGTCCGGATATTTAAAGACTCCATCCGCTCGTTCTGTAACAGATATTTTTGTCCTGTTTAATAAGCCCCGATTCATTATCGGTAATTGTTCTCTCTCTCTCTCTCTCTCTCTCTCTCTCTATCTCTCTATCTCTATCTCTCTATCCCTTACGCGCATAGGAATTCGTACTTTAAAGAGAAGAGAAGAGCCGTTTACGATTTATGTGGCGATCGCGTGAAGGAATGGCAGGGAAGGCGGTAACATCGTATTGGCAAAATGATTTTGATAATCGATCGCGGGTCCCGAGGGCCAAGGAGCGGAGGGAAGGATAGGACGACACCAAGGGAATAAGAGGAAGGGCCGGCAAAAGAATAGCCGAGATCATTAAAGGACTGGGAGCGCGGAAGTCGAAGGGCGATGGCAAAGGGCAGAGCATGAGGGGACCGAGTACTGGACTCCTGACGACTTACGACAATGTCCGAGCCCTCTCGGTACAACGAGCAGGCGGTAAGCCAAATCTCCGGCTCGAACCGAAAGAACTACCATGGATTTACGATAGCCTCCCCCCTCCCACCCCAATAACCTTTCGAAGCACCTTTTATTGCCGTTTTTCAGCAGCGCTGGACATCGTTCTCCTCTCCCCTTCGCTCCTTTCAGCCTTTTTCCTTCTTTTGTTTTGTTTAGTTTTTATAGACACAGGCTCTGTAATAACTGTTAACCCTTTGAGATCGGTAAAGCGGGTTGGGGTGGGGTGGGGTGGGGGGCGGTACTGTACCCGTGCCCAGTGATTATTACTAGGTAGCTTTCCGACAATGGACCGTCGAAGCGACGCCTCGCTCGTGGCCAACGACTGATTTCACTAAGCCGCCGAGCTTATTGGGATCGATCATTACTAAAGCTTCAAGATTTATTACATATTAATCGAAAATTATAAATCCTCGTGCTTTATAGGCTGAAAGTTATTGGGGATCGGTAAAAGGCACTCGTTAGCGGAGTTAATGCGCCGAGGTGGCGTACAACGAGCCCTGCTTCTAATATCCTATAAGAAGAAGTAGGAGTAGAACTGAGGATGAAGAAGAAGAAGAAGAAGAAAGAAGAAGAAGAAGAAGAAAAGCCTTAAGAGATGAACGTGAAACATTCGGGCGGCATTGCCTCAATAAAGTATCAATCTCACGCCGGGATCCTCGATCCTCGATCCTCGTCGAGTGTCCTCCTCGTCGTCTCCCTTTATTTTCCTCCGAATCCCCGGTGCCGAGCGGAGGGGAAGGGAGGCGCGCGCGCGCGCCTCCGGACCCTTCCACCCCGCGGAAGGTGCCCCCTTCTGGATCGGAGCCAGGATGACAAAAAGCCACGACGCGTGCTACGTACGAAGGAACAACGGAGCGCGCGCGCGACCTCAACCTGCTCATTGGCACACGTGGGAAAACAGGGGATCTGAAAATTCCAGCACTGCTCGGCCGAGCCCCAGCTTCCTATGCACTCGTGCGTACCTCCTCCTCGTCCCTTGCTTTGGTCACGATCCCCCCCCCACCCCTCCTCCCCCGTTCCCAGCCGCCAACTACCACCGTCGGAGCCCATTGCCGGCGTAGCGGTGACGCCATTCGGCTGCTTCGACTTCGCGCTCTTCGATGCGTGTGGCCCTTTATTTCCATTATTTAACCATGAAAGAGCTCGGCTTTTCCCGACTGCGCGTGCGCGCTGAAAACTTACTTGCCCGCACAACCATATCGTTGGTTGTCTTAGCTGGCAAGGCCCTTTCCGAGCCGAGCTCTTCCTCGATCTCTCTCTCTCTCTCTCTCTCTCTCTCTCTCTCTTTCTTTTTCACGTACAATCGTTCCGGACAAAGACTGACGATCGTTCCGTGCCTTGACAAATTAATAATCGATATTATTTATTGCGAACTCGATTGCGAACCCCAATAACCAAAGGAATAAAATTCTATTTTAGTTTTTTCTTCCTCTTCTTCTTCTTCTTCCTCTTCTTCCTCTTCTTCTACTTCTCTTTCTTCCCTTTCTTTTCTTTGTTAATTTTAACGTAATAACGCACCGGAGTTTATGCAATTACGCAAATAAAAAGCTAGTCATGCGAGCCAAAGCCTTTTAATTAATTAACTTAATTGTTCAACATACATTTTCAACGTCGTGTTTATACGTTTATTAGTCCTATACAAGGATATTCTTAGCGCTTTTTTACTCGACGACGAACTTCGTATCTCCCCCTCCCTCCACTACCCCCAATTTAACAAGTATTATCATTACTGTTGTTATTATTATTATTATTGTTGTTATTATGAATCATCGTGTCATCCTCGCCGTAATTATTATCCTCGCAGTAATTGCAGATTGAAGATACATAAAAATTCTAAAAGTAGACAGGGCGATATTTTACAGAAGCTAATTCCCTCGGAAGTAATGGCAAAAGAAAAACCGCACCAGCCGTCGATCCGTATCTTCTGGATCTATGTGGCGAGGTAGAAACGTATATAAAAATAAAGTCCCTCACAAATATATTTAACGTATAATGAGTCCGATGACTTTATGTAGCGCGTAAAATTTTTTCCCCTGCAAAATAAAATAATAATTAAATAAACGTTGCCATCTCGGTAATTAATCTTGGCATTGTGATCGATACAATTATAACTTAAACTAATTAATTACGATAGAAATATATTTGTTTTTTTATATATATATAAAAATGAATGGAATTTGGCGCTTAGACTTCTTGTTTATAAATTTCTAAATAACATTTATGCTTCATTGTATTGGCTTTTGAATTAATGAAACCAGGACAGATTTTTATAATGCTTTTGTAGGAATTAAGCAGTGTATTTGTGAGAATTTCGTAGCTATCTAACATGTCTAAGAGTTGAAAATGTCCAATGAAAAACGAAGTCAAGTACGTCTTGGAGTCTGTAGGAACAGATGTTTTCTACAGACGCTAAAGAATGAGTAAAAGCGAAAGAACTGATTAGTCGTTATCTAATCTAATGGTCATAACTCTCGGGAATGTACACTCCCGAGTTCCCAGTTCTTCATTCATTCGGACTAAAATCAAAAAATCAAGCCTTTGAGTAAAGTGTATAAGAGTAAATTCGAAGGAACGTTGCGAGTGATGTATCACCAGGGACTAGGTCTACGTATATAAAAGATAAGCATCGGTATTCGTTATTCATTTGCAGGTAAAATATAGAATTTCGTCGGCTGCGCGAGGTCTTGACAAATATAAAAATCAAACGGACGAAAGCGCGTCAGTCGATAATGCCGATCGAGATCGAGGTGGGAATAAAGGAGGACTCGTTGGGATGCGTCTCTTCATAAGAATTGGCGATTTATTAATTGACACGGGGGTATCGGGAAGTAGGAATTGTCATTAGGTAAGAGATAGGGGTGGGGGTGCGGTGGGGGTGCGAACCGATGGCCAGTGGGAAAAACGCGGGCTCGGCCATTTTATGGTCGGCAAAGCGGGTCCCGACGTCAGGGAGTTATTAACCAATTATCAGCCCCAACCACCCGCATAATCGCTTACGAGCACCAGTCCCCTTCGCCCCTTTAATTCCCCATCCTTCCGTCACGCAGATATCGAATAAAAATTCAAACCTCTTCTTCGTTCTCGCTGGAGCGCTCGCCTGCTGGTAGCAGCAGCGACGAGTGTTTATTTGCCTCCGGTCACGCGCTACTTACTACTTTAGCCTCCGGTATCGAAAGATCGATAGGGATCGGCCGCGACGGGACACCGATGACGTTTAATGCCATCGGTCCATGAGATACGATGCATATTTATCGATGCAAATTTATGGAACTTCTTAGCAGCCTCGGAAGCTAAGGGACACGCTATTACCTACGGAAGGCCTATACATATCCAAAGAAATCGTTTATACATACACATATATATATACACGCAATAGCACGCGCGCGCGCGCATCAGCATTCACAGGTAATGTTCGTTAATTGACATGGAGTCATTTATTTATACACACGTAGTCGGGGCCTACTAATTCTTATTCTCTAGCACATCTTGTGCATTATCGGCTGCTCTAGATTCGCGTTTACGTTCGCGTTTAAGGAATTTCCATTGCGGTAAGCGGGTATTCGCCATTACGAATAAGAGCTTCCGCTTAATGATCATTACGCGCATAGTTGTGCGCGCGATTAAGCGCATTAAAGGAGTTTAAAGATTCATCCGACAGAAATAGAACAGAAATAGGAAGAAGAATCTCGAAGATGTTGGTGCGCTTAAAGGCTCACTAAAATTCCTTGTATACCGAGTCGGGCATAAATGCGCCTTATCCGAGAGATAAAAATCCGAAATACGCCGTTATTCCGGCAGAAGACGAACGGACGCTTTTATCTGCAGGGTCCCAATAACCTTTTAAGCAGGAGCAGCAGCAGCAGCAGCAGCAGCAGCAGCACAGCGGCACTAATACTCACTTGTAAGGCGCGACGGGTCGAAAAAAAAGGTCTCCGAGATTCCGTTTATTATTCGGCGCCGAAGCCGAAAGTGAACGATAACTTTTACTTTGCTCATGCATATTAGGTAGAAAGAGACAGAGAAGAGGCCATCCTTAATAGTATAAACCTTTATTTATTCCCAAGAGAGAGTGAGTGAGTGAGAGAGTGTGAGAGAGAGAGAGAGAGGTGGTGGTGCGCTTGTACAGGGACGTACTCGTAATTATTATTCCATTCGAGGAATTAATTCGGAAGATGATGTCCGAGCGTGTAAAATTCCGCATCGTCCTCGTCGTATTTCAGAGGATGGGGCTGGGGGCTAGAATAGAATATACCATAATCGGTTACGTTGACGTTGAGAAGATAGAATAATTCCGGCCACCCCTCGTGAATTTCCCTTCCCCCGGTAAAGAGCGTCACGAAGAAAAACTGTCCATCCGTTGCGAATTCGTCGTTCGACGAAGGAAGAATGAGCAGGGCAGGGGGCGGACGGGGAGCTTACCGATGGCCACTCCCCGCGAGGGATATTTTTAATGGCAATAGGCGCTTAAAATTTCTTGGGCTCGGATAGATAACGGAAACTTCGCTCACCTGCGTCTCCTCTTCGTCTCTCTGTTCTTCCTTTGCGGCGAGGGGAGTGGGGTGGGATCGGTTGGAGGGAGGGGCGGTCAGGGAACAACCAGACGACGATACCGGTAGTACTAAGACTTCTTCCCCCCCTCTCTCTCTCTCTCTCTCTCTCTCTCTCTCTCTCTCTCTCTCCCCTCCCAACCCAACCCAATTGTTTTGCATTAAAAATTCGATATGCAGAAGGAAGAGATTTTATGCTAATCCTTCATCGTTATCTCCCTTCTACTCTTTTCACGCTCCAACCAAATGAGAATTGCATCGGTCGTGCGTCGTCAGTCGGTCGTAATATTACAAATATTATCCAGCGTTATTTTTAGGCCGAGATCGTATATAAATTTTTCGGGCCCGAGAGATCGAGATGTAATTTTCAGTCGAACGGGAGGCAAATATAATGGATGGGACGCGTAAGTTCTTTTTCAAAGGGTCCAGATCTTTTCGGTTGAGATTTTTTTTTCCGAGTCGCAGTTAGCGGATGGGAATACGATTAAGATCTTGGAGACGTTTTACGCGTCCTCGTGCTCAGCTGGAGCTTCCACGTAAATTGGAATTTCTACGCGGTGTAAAGGGCGGAGGGGCGGAGGAGGAGGAGGAGGAGGAGGAGGAGGAGGATGACGGTAGCCTAGCCTCCCGTAGCATAAGGGAGGTTGTATTGTAAATAAGCGATCGTAACCCTTTGGAAAAGCTCTCGGCTGAATCGTTCCCTTGATCTTACCCCCGGGACTCGAAGACTCACGTGTCTCCAATATGATCCAGAGGCGACGTCGAGAGAATGCGTCGAGCCAGTTTTTTTTTTTTTTTTTTTCTTTTTTTTTATTTTTTTACGATTCTCTTACAAAGGGAGCGCGCCCCGTGGTCGTCTGCGCATGAGCGTCGCAAAAGTTATTTATTTACCTTATTTATTTATTTCTCGAGGTTCCCGCGTTTTCCCGCCTGCCCCTCCCAAATAACCCCAATAACTCCATTCGCCACCTCGTCGTCATCCTCATCTCGTCAAGAGCAGTTTTCTTTACAGCGTCGACAATAAAAGCCACGTGGACGCTTACGCCGTCTTCTGGTAAATAGCTTTTGGCGCGTAGATCGCGTTGCTCTGCACACCCGTTCCTCGGCCCCGACCGTTACGACCGAATCTCATTTCGAGCATAGATCGCTCGGTATTATTTACACCCCCCCCCCTCCCCAAGCCGAGACGGACGTCCTCGATCCGCCTAATATTCTTACGAGCGATCGAGCGACTGTTGGCTCAATGTCCTCCTTGGCCGTTTAACTTACATAATCCAGCGTGGACGGATCGTTTTCCTACTTCATGATCTATGCCCTCCTTTTGCCAAGCGAATCTTAAGCCACGCATCTTAAGCAATAAAGCAAAACCGCGTTAATCACCTTAATACGACTTTGCTTTATTTTTACTTATCTTTCCAAGTGAACGGGGAGGGGGGGGCGAGGGGATATTTCGTACACGGCATTTAAACTATATTTCATTCCGTTCAACCCTACATCCCACTCCCCCCCCCCAACTCACACTCTCAATATTTTATTGATTGCCTCTGACTTTTACAAAGATTGATGATACAGATACCTAGCTAGATGAAAAAAAAAAGAGACGTTTTTTTGTTTTATTTCTCGCTTAATTAAATTCCTCCTCATGTGTACGACTCGTTTTGCCTTTTTTTATCCTCTTAGCCTCTCTCTCTCTCTCTCTCTCTCTCTCTTTCATTTCACGAAACATCGAAAGTCTTCTACATCCCTTAAGAAATGCTCTTATCGTAAGAAACGTCGGATTTTTATTCCTTGATCCTTTAATAGCATCAAGTGTTTTCTGAAAAAAGGTCCGGATAGCTCGTATTTTCGGCAAACCGGTTAAGGAACCGCCTACTACGTGGGGCGGCACGTAAGCTGGAAATTTATTATTTGGGAAAGAGTAAAGCCCGACGACGACGACGACGACAATCTAAGTAGATGCAGCATTAAAATTTTAGCCCTTGACTATACTGCTCCGGGGTCTTGTATTTACGAAGATGTAGGAGCTCTCGTCTGGCGAAGTATCGGCTGAGAATTCTCTTGAAATCCGGCTAATTTATAATTAACACGACATTACGTGGGCTAATGAAGACGGCTGGTTACTCTGGAAATTACTTTTATAATGCTCCGCACTTGCAAGAACTTTCGTTACTCGCCGAGTGAAAATTTCGTTAAAGGAACGGACCTGTTTCAAGGACATTACGGGCGGCCGTTTAAAAGTTCAGGCGAGCGAGGACAGACGGACGTGATCGATTAGGCGGGAAAATTAAAGGAGCGCAGCTGTCCGAGAATTCGGGAGACATAGAGAGAGCGAGAGAGAGAGAGAGAGACATTACCAAGATTATCTTATGCTCCATCGAACGGATTTTCCCCGGTTGAGATCGCCGGCTTTTTTCTCCCGGGCGGACCAAGTCGCTTCGCATTGTTTAGGATCTGTCGGCAAAGTGTAAACGACCTGTTGCCGCCCTCTAGGAATTTCATCGGCTGCTCGTCATTAGTCCCCAATAACCCCGGCGAATAAAATAAAGAGCGTTCGTAATTGCACACGCGCCAACATATATCTATATATATATATATTATTTTACGAACGAAGAACGATTAGCGGTTTTAAAGGAGATGCGTGGAATAAAGGTAGCCGCCGTCTCAGAGAGGAGCATCTCCCGTAGCCTTCGAAAGGATACCCTTTGAAAGAAATTGTTACTCAGAGCGGTCCGAAGGAAACGCAGTGTGTATATATATTTTTATCTATGCACGTATACGTGTGTATGTGTGTATAAATAGATTCGATCTTCAGATTTACTGCTCTGCTGGCTTCGGCAATTCGCTACCGTGGAGAATGAGAGGGAATCCATTGAAATACATCCCCCCCCGCCCCTCTCGCGTCCCTCGTTCATCGTAAAAATGCATTTGTCCCGCTGCGTCCCGTCGCATTTACGTAGCCGAGACGCTCTGAATATGAAATTAAAGGAGGAACGGAAGAAGGATCGGAAGAAAAATCCTCCTCGTCGTCGAAAGGGTTAAACGATATCCGCTCTCGCATTGGATGGACGGGCACAATGCGCGGATGCTGGCTGCATAAAAATACGAGGGGAGTACGGGGGAGAGGAAGAAAATCTCGAGGGGAGAGATCTCGACCGGCGGCACCTTACAACGGCCGGAGCACTTTTTTTGGGGGGGGGGGAGGGGGGCGCACTAACGGCATGCGTACGTGGACTCGTCGCTCGCGTGTTCTCGGTGGCTCTCCTCTTGGTGGGTGCAACAGCGAAGGACGGGGAAGTGAAAGGGTTGGCGGGACGGAGGGGGGGGCGGCGATGCGAGGGGCCGGTAAAGAAGAAAACGAGTCGTATAAATGGTCGTTAGGCCGCTCGAAGCTATTATTATTTTGGCGGCAGGAGGAGGAGGATGGGGAGGGGGGAGCCAAAGCCTCTCGGCCAGACATTATTTCTGTTCGTGCATAAGAGTGTGCGTGCGGAGTGAGTGGAAACGGGTAAAGTGGTCCACGTAAAACGCTTACACCATTTCAAATGTTGCATTGGTTAGGAAGGTCTACTCTTAACGTTTGAAAAGCTTCCCAGATTACGTCGGCTGCGCCTCCCTCCCTCCTACCTTCCTACCTACCTTCCTTCCTTCCTTATAATAATGCCAAGATCAATTTTCATCATCGTCGTTGCTAATTTCACGAATACATTCACCAGCATCGGCTTAATTATATACTCTTATTTGTAATTCGATAGTACGGCCGTGCAAAGCTCCGAGTCGCGGATGACGCGATTGAAAATATCGATCGTCACCGCGAGTGATCTCCGATCAATGGTCCACGGAGCTATAAGAGGTATGAAAATATCCGATCGTAAGCTCCTTTAATTAAGGCTTACAAAAAAAATTCTCAGAGGAAATTCTCAGACTCGGGAAGGGGAGCATTACCCGACGAAAAATAAAATTAAATACGTATGATAATAATGTTATAATAATAATAATTACGACGACGATAACGATGATGATGACGATAAAGACGAGGATGGCGAAAGTATGTATAAAAGGGAGTAGATGAAGGCCAATCAAAATTCCATAACTCCTGGCGAAAGCCCGTTAAACTACGTGGGTTTTCAAGTCGGGAGCCCGGGCCCTGATTACAAGGCGCCGCAACGTACACGGGAGAGGAGGATCCGAATGGAGAGAAGGGAAGGTGGTGAATTACCGTTGTCACCTGGATAAAATTCCCAGGGGATGATACTGCCGGGGATGGCCGAGATGGCCGGCTTTGCTTTAGTATTCATTCGGCCGTTTTTGCTCCTGCGAGGATCGAGTCGAGACTCGTTTTTACCCGGGAATAATGACACTTCCCCGCACATGTGCCCATTATTCTATTATTATTTCTCGATTTGCGGCCGCTCTTGCCGATGCGCGTCCTACGAGAAATAGGGATGGCGACAGAGATGGAGAACCAACGATAATTAATATTATACCAACGTTCTTTTCCCTTTTTGTACTTATTAATTTATTCGCTTAAAAACTCACGTACATCACGTCCGAACGTATTAATTCTAACGGACAAGTGATCATTAATGGACGATTCCATTATTAATCCGCACTCGGATTAATTATGCCTAGCACTCGGATGAGTGAGTCTACGCCCGAGTGTACGCTCGTCATTTACTCCAATAAACTTAGTAAGTGAACGGAGTAAAAAAAAAAAAAAAAAAAAAAAGAAAAAAAAAGAATCGAGGCGACGCTGTTGATTTTATTTCGTGTTTACCGAAAGGCGCACTTTAAAAATGTTACACACGAAGATCGAATTTCGTACGGAGCTTTTGAGTAGATTTACCGAAGCCGGCCTTAAAATTTAATACGACCCCCTCCCCCCACCCGCTCTCTGCTAGTTAAACTTGTGTGGAGCAGTTGGAATAGACAAAATGTTCCTCGAGCAGATAGATAAAGGTTTATTGGGGGGAGGGGGGAGGGATGTTGTAGGGCACGTAAGAGATTCCGTGGCCGCCGCAGAGAGGAGAGATCGAGTGTCCTCGAGATCCCCGTAAATGATTAATCGTTTTATTCGATTTATTGGCACATAACGAATGATTCGCTTCGTACGGGAGTAAAGGGAACGACGGGATTCGGGGAGGAGAGCGGGAGAGTTGAGGCCCCGGCAAGCCGAGCCGAGCCAAGCCAAGCCAAGCCAGGCCAGGCCAAGCCAACTGCGAATTCAACGCGGCCCGCGTGCGTACAAAAAGGGCACAATGAGGGCGAGCAGGGAGGGTCGCCGAAGAAAGGAGAAGAAAAGAAAGCAAAAGGAGACGAACAGGTATAACGAACTTACGTACGTACATATGTACGTATGTAGGTATGTACGTAGGGCCAGGACGTAGAGCGGGAGAGCCAGCGTCATTGTGCCCTTGCGTATTTTCCCAGGGGCGCCCCCTCTACGGCCCGCCGACCCGGCGGGTCAAGCGGTGGGGCGAGAGCCCCGCCGCCGAATAGCCATGGAGGCTCGGGGCCCGCAGCCACGTGCTCCGTTCGGGGCCTATATAAGCTCGTGGCCGCTCTCGGTTCGTCACAGTGCAGATTCGAACGCAGTCGAGCGGAGCCCGGGTTGCGCCAGGAGAGCCCGGCTGGTCCGGAGACGTCTCCGCTCGGCGCGCCCGGGTCCTCCTCCTCATCCTCCTCTCGCCGCCGAATTTTATCATCTTTCGTACCGTCGTTCGTTGGACACGCAAAGGAACGCAAGCTACTACTACCTCTCTCTCAACATACAGACACACACACACACGCAGCAGACCTCGCTTTCGTCAAGATCAGTGCGCCGCATCTCTCAAGCCTTCCAGTGCTCGCTCGCCCTATACCCCCCACCCCCCTAGCCCTCCTTGTCCCCTATTCCTCATAACACTCTTACCGCTCCGGTCAACCCCCCGCTGCTGCCGAAACGCCCATCATCGCCACCGCCGCAGCCGTAATCGCCACCGCTGACATCACGCACAACCTGCTGCAGACCGTCGACGTATCCCCCGCTGACGGGGACCGAAGATCGGAGATACGGAGATTTTTAAAAAGACCCTCGTCCGCTTTCATGGGGGCGGGGAGAAGAGACTACTTTTATCACCGAGTCGAGAGCCAATGGTGAGTACCGTTTCGGCCTTCAGAAAAAAACCAAAAATATTAAAAAGAATACGAAAGAAAGAAAAAAAATAGTTCAAGTAATAATCACGGGAAACAAAACAGAACAGAACAGAACAGAACAGAACAAAAAGAAAAAGAAAACAAAAAAACAAAACAAAACAAAACAAAACAAAAAAAAGTAATGAAAATTCTAACGCAAAAAAAAAACAAAAGAAAGGGAAGGAAAACAAAGCTTTTCGGCCGTGTTCTCTTCTTTTTCGCGATCGGCGGTTTTGGTGCTCCGATAGACTACTCGAAATTCACGCCTAAAAATTAAGGAAAGCAGGACTTTTCGTATGCGATCGACCGGTAAATCTCGTCGCTCGTGACGACTTTTTCATTACCAAGGCTAAAAACAATTGTAACAAACAAACAAAAAAAAAGAAGTCTCGATTATTTTTTTTTTTTCTCTCTTTTGCTCAAGTTGAAGGAAAAAAAAGTGCCGCTTACGCGTACCGCGAGCTTGATCGTATCGCCGTTCGGTGCCGCCGTGGGCGCGTCGCTGCTCTCTTCTAGATCAATCGAAGAACGGAATCCCTCTCTCGTGATCCAGTGGAGACAAGCGAGCGCGCCCGAGCCCCGTACCCCCGCAACTAACCCCGCAACTAACCCCGCAACCCGTCCCGAAGCATCATAGGAATCTTCATTAGCGCAGAAGGGGGGGAAAAAAAAAAGAAAAAATCAAATAAATACAGAAAAAATCCGCAGCTAATTGTCGCGTAGGTCATATTTGGATAAGGGAAAAAATAGTTAAGTACATTCGTCGTGGCCCGTTTAAAATTCATAAACAGCGGCCAAGCTTTGGCTAATAACGGCTCGGTAATACGTTAAAAAACAAAACAAAACAAAAAATATATATAGATACATATATATATACGGCGCGCTGAACAGGTAGAAAAAACTTTTTCTGGGGTTTCCAAATTTATTCTTCTTTCTCATGAGAAACGCCGCGAAAATAAATTGCAAAAGCTGATAAAATTCCGAGAGCAGCAGCCCTACGTACGCGCAACGATTCGAGTATCCAGGCAAGATTGGAGTTATAACACGGGTACGACTGACCTCTATTCTATTATAGATCACGAGCCTCGGCAACAAATCAACATTTACTTTACGATAAAGCACAAAAGATTAACCCTTTTATCCCCAAAACTTTTCCCGCTGCAGAATTTCATTATTTTCCGATTACCGTTTACGGATCCAGTAAGATCATCGCGAGCGATCGATCGATCCTCGTGGCGCGTTCCGCGGACTTTAATTGCCGCCATCCTAAACAGATGAAAACGAAAAAGAATAAAAATTAAAAACAAAAAAAAACAAAACGAAACAATGAAATAACTCCTTCGGACGAACGCAAATACAGTCGACAGAGCCATTGGTTTTTTGTTTTACGTGCGAGATGACGGGAAACACGCGACGAGATTCGCCGGTCGATCGGTTCTTGGTGTTCAAAATTTGCTCTTTCGTTACCACGATTCAGACGACACTTGCGTTAGGCCTTACTCTATCCAAGCACTAAGACCCCCGTACGATCCGTCAAAATTTATCACACATTGCCACGTTACCGACTTCCTGCAAAATTGTCAACATATTAAAAACGACCAAAAAAAACAAAAACAAAAACAAAAAAAAAAAACATCAAAAACCTACAACAATAGTCCAAATTACATTTCAAAATTCAACAAAATTCAAACAAAATTTGCTTCACTCCTTATTCTCTGCGCCTCTATGCCTTATTTATTGCTCTTTTCGTTTTTGCATCGAGTTTGCCTTAGTTACCACGTAGACTTAATTAGCAGAACAAAACAAAAAAAAAAAAAATCCATTACCAAATTCAGTAAAAATCATTGATTGTATTGCTCACGTTATGCCTGTGTTCACACGAGTAATGAAAATTCTTTTGAATTTAATGACGCAATAGCAGTAGACCGTAATAGTAAAGCATTGAGAACATAGTGAAAATTATTTTATGGAAAAGTACAAAGTCCAAAAAAAAAAAAAAACAACCAAAAAAACAAAAAGACCCAGAAAGTAAAGTAAAGTAAAGTAAAGTAAAGAAGAACACGTTTAGTTTTTGAAAAAGTAGAAATAGTCTGTACGTTTAGAGTATTCAGTCTCGAGTTGATAATGATATTCGTAAATAGTGCAAGTATTTTTTATACGTTTGAATGCACCTGACGCTGAAACAACGTTGCCGAAAATTATATAGTTTGAACGAATGCTGCATCTTGTGTATTTTGTGTGCTGATATGAAAAAAAAAAACCAAAAACCAAAAACCAAAAAACCAAAACCAAAACGAAAACAAAAAAGACACGAAATCTATGATTTTTGGAAAGGCTCGCGGCGAAGGCGTGTTATAATAAACTTTCGACTCAAAATCCAAACTCGAAATTCCTTTTCGTTGCCCATTGTCACGAAAATTCACGACCACACGACAGTATTGTAACAACGATATAGATTCCCGGCTTATCAAAAGAATCACACCATCAACATTTCGAAGCACTAGTAGCAAGTACGATTTCGGCCATTAGCTTTATAACACAAGCCAATATAACAAGCACATAATAAATTATAGATCTTTTCTCAAAACGTTACAGCTGCCCTACTTACTAACCCTTCGTTCGCGAGTCTTTATAAAATTCAATTAAGCTGCTACTGTTTGTGCCTAAATTACTTTAAAGTGTTTATCCTCTTTTGAATTTGTAATACGCTCATACACGGACAGACATTGAATGCTCATGTGATAAGCACACGGCGGCGTGATAAGCCCGCGATAAAGTTAACAACGATGCCAAAACTATGATACAGAAAATTCAAAAATCAGTTCCACCGCCTCCATTACGGATTGCACAGTAGGTCCATCTGGCGGAAGCGCACGTTATCCCGCGCAAATGCAAAATTCAATAACGAAAGAAACAAAAACGAAAAACGAAATAAATTACTAATAAAAAGAAATAGTAATCCAAATAGTAGGAAAATTAAACAATGCATTATCAAAGAATGTTGAAATATTGAAAAAAAAAAAAAAAAAAACGGTAGATTCGCTTGTCGGGAGTGTACGGACGTTACGATGACGTTTAGAGAAGAAGAAGAAGAAGTAAAAGTCGTCTTTTCGAAATTCCGGAGCTAAATTCTGCGCGAAAGGGCGGACGAAGGTTATTGTCGACGATCGTGGCCAAGATGAGTCAAAAAAGAGGGGCAAGCGACGGGATAACAAGTGCTGTTTCCGTCGAGTGCCGGAAGTAACAACCCCCTCCTCCATCTCCCCCCAACCGCCCAACCTACCTATCCGCGCCACGCCACGCCACCACCACCACCAACAACGACCAACAACGACCAACAACGAGCATCACGTACACGCACGCAACGGGGCGTCATAAAAAGCCAAGAGACTGACGACAATTTATGCACCCTCCCCCCTCATTAACGCAGACCCCAAAAATAAACCTGTCACGATTCACCGCGCAACAAGTACGAAATCCGATTCTCTCCCCTTCTCTCTCCCCTTCTCTCTCTCTCTCTATCTTTTTATTATCTATCCTGCTCCTCTCAGACAGCCGTCACGCTCTCACTATCTGGCTCCGTATCAGGTAACGCGCGCACGTTGCGCACACGTACATCCACGATAATACATAAGACTGGAAGGATCGTGCTCGGTAATGAATTTCGTTTTTGGCCATAATTTTTTGTGAATTTTTTTTTTCATTTCATTTTGCCCAGATAGACAATTTTTAAGCCCTAAATTCCTGTTTCGTACGGGCGAGATAAGCGACGAGAGGAGATAAAGGAAGAGGGAACGGAAGTACACACAGAGAGTGAGAGAGGGAGCGAAGAGAGAGAGTGGGAATGTAAGATAGTAAGAGTAATAAATAAATGAAAGAAGCCTGGCCTAGAAAGGGAGCGAGGGGAAGCACAGCCCACCACAATATATGTATATATATATATATATATACACAAATTTCCGGTCGTCCTTGTAAAATTATCGACTAGATTCCCGCATAATCAACCGTTTAAGGGCGAATATTTACAAAAATGCCTCTATTCGCATAAAAATTTGCTCCCATAATGACCCATTTGTTGCCTAAACTTTCAAAACTACAAGACACGCACTAAGATAGAAAATAAAATATACAAAATCAGCAAGGAAGAAACATCTCGATCAAAAAAAACTACATTCGAAAACCAATGAATCGTTATCGTTATTATTATTGCCCTCGGATAATCTGTTGGAATTTCTATAAACTTGTCTTCGAATCGGTCACAAATTCCGTCACAAAGTCAGTCAGTCAGTCAGTCAGTCAGTCATAAATTTCCGTTCTCCCGCTTACGTAACCCGAACTCTCAACCTCGAAAATCCTCCTCTACCGAAAGGCTACTAAAATCACTCAAGGACTTTGGCTCAGAAAATAAAGAAACGTAAAGGGGAGAAAAGCAAAAAACAAAACAAAACAAAAAAAAGACGTCGGAGTTCCTTTTTTTTTTTTTAGACCTTTTTGCTTTTGCCGTAACTACCTGACCGCCGAAAAAATGATTAAAGCAGCAAATTATGGCCCGTGAATTCCGACTTGTTGAAAAAAAAAAGGTTTCTTCCTTCCCCTCGGCAAACGCGTTTATTTGAGACAGAAAAATCAAAATACAAAAAAATTCATCAACCGTCGAGAGAAATGATAAGCAAAGACAAATTTATGAAATAATATTATCTATTCAAAAAGTTACACGTTGCACAAGGCTTTTTTTTTTTAGCTAAAACGATAGTCACGTGTTTTTGTTTTCCGAAAACTTTAAATTCTCCCTTACTCTCCCAGGACAAAGTATAAAAACGATATTACAGATATTACAGATTTCATGATAAAACGAGCTTTCGTAATGAGTAATAAAAATGCGAAAAATCAGTATCCTTACGAGGACATTTGGTAAATTCGAAAACGGTGATCCAGATACTTTGGCATTATTTTCTGTAAAACCAACTGCTCTCCGTGCTCGTAATAAATAATAGTTCCCCGGCAGTATTCTAAAACCGCTTCTAAAATATACAAATAAGAATTCAAAGCAAGACAGAAAAACAAAACAAAGTATGCGCAACGAGGAAAATTAATGTTTACAACAGCGTTTGGAAATCATTAAAAGTGCACGAGAAGGAAAGGAAACGAGTAACAATAATTTACAGGCGTCGGTCGAAATTATAATTTCCTCGATGACGGGCAGCCAAAAACACGTTTACACGTAAAAGGATTAATACAACGTGAATTAACGTTTGTATCTCATGACTCAATTGTAATATACAAGGGACATAATAATAACAATAATAATAATAATGCATGACTATCTCTCTGTCAATACTTGAAAATTCGATTCTTGATCAAACATTGAAATTACAATGCATTCGACAAACATTGACACAGATCCGTGAAATAGATAATGTAATTAGAAAACGATGGCAAAGCCCAAAAGACTAAATAGCCGAAGAAGAATATGAGGGTTCGTTTGAGAAAAATTCAATAGAAATTAATTATAAAGTTATTTGTTTTTCCGATTTCGCGTGAAAAATTCAACGGGCATTTCGATAATAACCCTTTTGGCATTTGTAAAATTGTCGCAAAGATTAGCATGCACAAACAACAAAAACAAATACAAAAACGGTTTCGCGTAAATGGTCAACAATTTATAATCTTCACATTGGAATTATTAAAAATCTTTATTTTAGTAATAGATAAATTAATTTTTCCGAATATTAAATCCACGAGAATAAATATGCAGCCGCAAGCACATTTACTGCAATATGTCGGACAGAACAAAAATTTTCTTTTGCATTTCCAAATCCAACTCCAGAACATAACGACAGAAAATTTATACATACATATAGATATATATTTTTTTTTCTTTTTTTTGCATTATCCAAATATCTGAAATAATAGAATTGTTGGCAATTTACAGCTTCTCAATCGAACTATATTACATTTGCAAAATCATTAGCTTACGTTACAGAAATAAAGAAATATATATATATATTGACTGTTTTCATTATCAATGCTATTATTATTTATATTATTAATATTATTATTCTTATTATTGTTGTTGAGAAATTATTGCTTCAGACATTATAAATAATATTCAAAAGTTTCATATTTTATATTGCGTTGTGTACAGAAAAAATTGACTCTCATTGTTACGATATTAAAAATCTATTAGAAAATCAAAAAAAAAAAAAAATACAAAACACAAAGCACAAATACAGCAACGAAAGAAATAAAAGTTTTGACAATAAAGAAATTTCACCATCGCAAACATATTTTTAATACAAAATTAAGTTGATAATAGTCACATGCAGAAAAAATAAAGCAGTTTCACATAAGCTACACGAAATTCTATAATCAGAATTTAGAAAATAGTTTCCGAAACCTTTCACTTATTATTCTTCAAACACATCCCGTTACATTGAAATTTCAAAAGTTAAAGGAATTTTATGTTAAAAAGAATGTCATCATTTTACATGCAATTGTTATTATGTATATATATTTATACGTTATCACTGGCGACGACACAGAAGATACCTGGCAATAATGGGAGTGATTGGGGGGGGGGGGGATGGGACGATCCGCTCCATTCGAACTAAACTGTACCTTAAATGCAATAGATGCAGTACTAGGAAAATTTCAAATCGCTATTATGGACCGAGAATACAAAACCTAGAGCAATTTTTTTTTTTTTCTTGCAAATTACAAAATAAAGCATAACGAAAAAATATATTTCGATAAGTACGGAACGCCTTACCACTACTACTACTACTACTACTACTACTACTACTACTAAAACTAATACTACTACTACCGCTACATAAAGTTTCAAATATCGAGGAACGTAGCTTTTTTAGAATCAAACAAAGAATTCAAAAATGTTTCCGAATCGACCTTTGAATTGTCCCATTGAATAATAATAATCATAAAAAAAAAAAGAAATAATAAATTACGATTTGAAAAACGACAAAACGATGGAATAATGAGTCGCACGTAAAAGATTACTTGTACAAGGAAAATACAAAATAAAATAGAAATAATACGATTACCAATAAGAAAGTAAATAGAAAGAAAGAAAGAAAGAAAGAAAGAGAAATAGATGCAAAACCGACAAATCCAAATTCCCTATTCTTAAAAGAGATATATTCTGGATGTAAGCTACTTGAGAATACATAATAATAGAGATGAAGCCGAAGAAGAGAAACGAACGAAATTAGCATGAATTGAAGTTTTAAAGAAACGAAATACTGGATGTATACCGTAGTAGTTAAGTTTAAACTTAGAAATGCAAATGTCTGAGGCAAAAGCAAAAGCGTACATGTATACACAAGTAAGCAAGTAACACAAGCATTGACATAAAATCGGAAGTTTCGAACCGTGTGGTATAAAAGGACCTGACTTTTCTTACAAACAATAGTCTCCGAGGCTGAGGCTGTGCGCCCCCTCCCCCCTCCCCTCGCCCCGTACTCTCTTTCGCGGGCTTACGCACGGACACACGCGCACATACAGCTCGAGACAGAGAGAGGTGACAAAAGAACCCCATTCGGTCCCAAGTCGTGTGCGCCGTAGTAGTCGTCGTCTTTTACTTACCACCACCCCGTTTTCATATATTCCGTTTTCATTTACTTCTCTCGGCCACCTTCCCCTAGATCACCACTACCACCACCACCACTACCACCTCCATCGCCACTCCATTACGACCACTCTCACTGACCCGGAGAATTCAAAGAAACAAAAAGCTTGCAAAAATCGAGCCCGCACAATGACGCACAATAGTTTTCTTGTATAGTCATTTTCTCTTTTTCTTCTTCTTCTTCTTCTTCCTCTTCTTCTTCTCATTATCATTATTACTACTATTACTACTATTACTGCTATTATTATTATTATTATTATTATTGTTGTTGTTGTTATTGTCTTTCAAACTGCCTGCCCTTTCAATTTTTCAATTTTTTCCTACCTAACCTTTCTCTCTCTTTCCCCTTTGGTAATGCTTCGTAGCTAACGCTCACACCCTTCTTCTAGGCTCCTTCCGCAATTGTCGATGGGAAGTCCGTCCGCCCCTGCCCAAAGTTCACGACTTCCCGGGGCGGAATATCAATGGGGGAGGGAGGGACCCTCAAGAATACTCATTTTCATCGGCTCCAAAGAAAGGGAGGAAGAAACAAAAGCAGCAGATCGACATTATTTACGGCGCGCATTGCATGGGACTTTGTAACCGAGCCACCACCTCACCACCACCATCACCACCACCACCGCCACCACCACCAACGCCACCACCACCACCGCCGCCGCTACTACCCAGTCGTATAGGAATTTTTATAGAAGCAGCAGGATCGGGGAATTTTTTCAAATTTCTACAACAAAACCGGTTTCATAAGGATCGAATTTATTCAGCCCAAAGGAAAGGAAGGGAAGGGAAGGGAAGGGAAGGGAGCAGCAGCAGCAGCAGCAGCAGCAGCATCATCATCAGCAGTAATCGTCACCGTCGCCGTCATTAATAACGTCGTTATTATTGTAAATAAGAAGAAAGAATTCCTATGAGTATTTAAAGGTAATCTTTTAATTCCACGACTAATAATAATCCGACTTCTTACCGACGCGACAATTTATGCAACGTCTTTTTACATAAAAAGTTTCATTCTCCCTTTTGCAGGAATCGCGTAGGAGAATGAGGAAACTGCGACGACGGCACAACGATACAAGTGTACAAGCATTAAAAATTATACGTCCAGGCACAAGTTCACGTTTTGACAAACAAAAAGAGGGGCGGGAGGACGGGGGAGAGAGCCAAATCATCATCAAATCATCAAAGGATCAAAGGATAACGATACATACAAAATGTCGACTGGGACGAGGTCAAAGGATTTTTCAAGAAGCTGCAACCGTCGCCGTCGCCGTCGGCCCCCGCCACCTAATCCCTGGATTATTCCAATTTTACAAGTATCTTTTGCGCAGAAGAGCTAAAAATTAATATATATATTTTTTTTTTATTTCTTATTTTTATCCGATTCGGTAGCCGAGAGAGTATTCGCAAAGTCGTATAAAAAAGTCGTGTATACTGTTACGAAGGGAAGACGAGAGCCGTCTCGTTACGTTACTCGCCCTAGTGTTCAATTGGATTTTAAACGAATTAATACGGGCGTGCGGGATGGCGGTGGCGGTGGCGGGGCGGGGGAGGAGTAACAGGAGTAAAACAAACGGATGGAATCGACAGAGTCGATCGATCGGGCGATTTTAACCTTCTGACTCAAGAAACCGTAGGGATATTACGAAATTGGTGCTAATTAATTGATTAGACGGCCGCACATAATGAGAATTGGACATTTTGAAGTAAAAGTAAAAGTAGTCGTCGAGATCCGTCAAGTGAGAAGGAACATTATCATCGATGGAAACAAAAATACTCTCTTCCCCGCAGAGAAAAGTCCCAGGATAAGCAAAGAACGAGCCGATTTCCGTCCACGGGAGCCCCTTATTCGGGACAGCGGCGATAACGCCGAGGAATTACATCGGCCCGGGATTCACGCAGACAGAGGGAAATCAACTCGATCACTGATCTATGGATCAGTCTACGAACGAGCAGTTGAGTCAGAGATTCCCAAGTCATTTTTCGAGGCAAAAAATCAATTCTCACGTTGTTCTTCTCTCGAGACAAAAGCCCGAACGATCGGTACTGCGCGCGAACAAGAACATTACTACTACTCCGGCACAGAAGAAAACTCTATTACCAAGATTATACAAAAAAAAGAAGAAGAAGAAGAAGAAAGAAGAAGAAAAAAGAAGAAAGAGAAAAAAATTGTCCCGGCCCACACTGTCCAATGTCCAAGGATCATCGAACTTTCCCGTTCGGTTCGCTTCTTAAGGGACGATCGATCAATAAGGGCGGCATTTATTTGTTTGGACGTTTACGTTTACCAAACATCTTCGCCGCTAAACATTTACTTTTCTCCTCGCACCGACAACGACGGCCGATCCACCGCACACAAAGCCACGGTACGGCGGTCTCTCTCTCGTAACAACGTAACGTACCAACTCCATCCGCTACATGCAAATTGCTTCTTTATATATACATATACATATACCTGCATACATATACATATCTGAATTGTCTTAGCTTAGGAAAAAATTCCATAGAAGTGTGATTGGATTAGAATGTAATAGAACGTACTTGCAGTCCATTAAAATATAGGAATTATTCTTCGTAATCGTAATAACGGATCTACGAGAGCGGCGTGTAATTGAATTTCGAAGAAACAAATCCCGCGGAAAGTTTCGGAAAGCAAAGCATCGGCAATAATCAGCGATCGTGCGCGCGCGCGCTCGCGCAGACTAATAAATTATTCTATAAATCACATGGACACCGGCAATTTATCCATTTCACCAGCCCCCGTAGACGCCTCGGTGACCAAAGCAGAGATTCTAAATTGATAATAAAACAAAATTTGCTGGCAAAATTTTGTAATCTTACTGAGGCGACGACAACTCGATACTCGGCTCGCGTGCCACCACCACCACCACCACCAACAAACTCTTATTAAACATTTGGTTTACAAGACAAAATAGCATTACGCGCTGGACATTCTATCGCGTATAGTATTATTATGTTATTATCGATCGACCCTCTCGGCAAAGGACTTTTTTTTTTATCATTTCACAATTAAGTCTCGGGGAAGGTGGCTCCAGGCACACGCACCCACCCACCCACGCACGCACGCACGCACGCACGACTCGTGTAGTAATAAAATTAAATTTACCATTGACAAAGCTAAATTATCAAACATTTTATGGGCGTTCTTTTGCGTATCCGCTTTAAGTTATCAAGCGCTGTCGATTATTTTTTATGTGTATGTGTATATACACACACACATGGCGCACCATAATAATCAAATTACTATCAAAAATAAAATAAGATTGATTTTTCTCTTCTTTTTAAAAGCAAAAGGTTATTCGTCGGATTTTTTTTTACTTTTTCGGAAATATAAATGTAAAACAAAAAAAAAAAAACAATTTTTCATAAAAATAAGCAGGACATCGATAATCTATATTAATTTGATTATTTTGGTTGCAACGAGAGGAGTTCAGTTCGTATTATTTTCGTTTTGCTTTTTTTTTTTTTTTTTTTTTTTTTGATTTATTTATTTATTTATTTGTTATTTAAATCGTTTTGACATTTGGCTTGTCTTCTCGTATGAATCATCGAAATATCGTCGAGGTGCTCTATCAAAAAGTTGATCCACATTCATTTGGGAAGGCACACAACCATTTCGAAACCGCAAACCATTAAAATATAATCGTGTTGTATAATTAATTGCAGATTACGACCGAGCGATTCGATGATTTTTTATACGAGACGATTCAAAATTCGTTACGTTTAGTTTTCAATTTGTTTTTGTTTCATTTAGAGCATATTTTTTTACTCGATAACAATTTCAAAGAAAAAAATGTATAAAAAAAAAAAGAAAAGAAAAGAAGGAAGGAAGGAAGGAAGGAAGGAAGGGAAGGGAAGGGAGGAAAATTTTTTAAAAATGAAAACCTCGTAGGCCAACAAAATTACAGAAATTTCTCAACTTTCGTCACAATCGAACCTCGATTCATTTGATTTTAAATCGAGTATTCTGGAATACAAAAAAAATAAAAAAAAAAAATGATAATAATAATAGATAAAAAAGCCCAATCTCAAAATTGACGACAAAAATCCATATTCACGATTAGAATATTGTTCTTTAGAATATTGTTATTAAAGCATTTAAGATGAGGTGAGGTGAGGTGAGGTGAGGTGAGATGAGATGAGACGACGTTCAAGAATCTCATCGGTTGTTATTGTTATATAGTCTTTTAAGAGAAAATGTTGCAGTAAAGGTGTGGGGGGTTCCTGAAAAACACATACGACTCGTTTCGCGGGAATTCATTGTCATGAAGTATAAATCATGAAAATATCCATCTTACACGATTTACTTCTGATAAAAATGTTTTCAGCGATTCGATATTTTTCAAAAACCCCCCACTGAACGCAGAAGTTAATTAAACATTATTTGAACATTTCAAACGGTGTTCTTATACGTTTTTTTGTTTTATTCGAGTTTTTTGAGTTTCTAAAATTTTATTTATTTATTTGAACGATTATTCTCACGCCCTTGTCGGGGTATGGTTTCTTAATCTTTTTTTTTTTTTTTTGTTCTCCCACGTCTTATTTTCGTTATCCGCAACTAATGGCGAATCCCTCGCTTATTAATTAATTACCACCATAAACAGCAATGGAAACTCACGGCCTGGCGATTTAAATTAATAACTCATTCGAATAGAATTGAATCTTTTAAAGCCCTTCAATACTTTACTTGCACCCCGTGTTTCATTGTTTACTTACCGAAATTTTTTAAAATAACGTTTTTTTTCTCTTCTTTTAAGCAAATGCAAATATTTGGAAATGCTTGAAATTTATTGTTGTAACATGTATATAATATGCAGGAAAAAAATGGAGGGTCGGTAAAGTTAGTGTAATAAACCGATTAAAATATCCTATAACGTAGTAAAAGCAATGAATTGCAGAAACATTTTAGCGTCTCGAAAGGTATTTACGATGTTTGTACATTTTGAAATTTACTTGAAAACATACATTTTTGCTTAAAATTTTTTTTTAAACAATACATAAGGAATAATAGTGGAAAATTAAAAAAAGGTTCGGAACCTTTGGCCGAGTATTAAAATTTCATTTCGTTTTTACCAAAAAAAAAAGTAAAGGGTTCATGCAATTTTGCAGTCAATGCAATTCGATTTTCGTAAACTATGTATATTACCATGTAATTGGAACGCTGTAAAATTATTATTGCAATAGACAGATTAATATTGCGAGGGATTCCCGTATCTACGTGTATCTATCTACATCGCTTTTCAGTTTTTGTCTTAATCTTTTATTTTATTAGGTTTCTATCTGTTTTTTTTTTGTATTTTTGTTGTTTTTTTTTTACTTTCATTGTGGTGTAATATCACATTGATAATAAAATGAATGAGAACTCCGGTGAATATTTTTAAGCACATCGCGTTAAAAAGTTTCTATCGGCTTTTTTCCCGTACGAATTACTTAGCTTTAGCTTAGGATAGGTCAGATAAGGTTTCGCAAAAAAAAAAAAAAAAATAAACAAACAAAAAAAAAACAAACAAAACAAAAAGTATTACCCGAGGTCTCTCGGGGCTACACCATAAATACTTATTAGTCGCTAACTAGTAGACGTTTTGAACAAGAAAACAAAAACAAAAAAATTCATACAGAGGTGGTTTACTCTTGCTACTCATTACATTTAATAAAATAATTTAGGTTAATATAGGATTGGGTTTTTCCGCGTGTTGTGTGCTTTTCGCTTCGATTTTAATTTGCTTTCAATGTAGGTTAGATATGGATTCGGTCACCTTCTGGGGTGACTATCCTGGATTAGTATAATAGTTTTAGCTTTAGGGTTTTTTCAGTTCCAGCATTTGATTTCGAATATAATGATCATTTATTCGATATTAATCCATTGTTTTCCAATTTCGATATTACGCTTGACAGTGGCTACTGATTGTATCGACTTAGGTTAACTCCTTCATTTACTTCAAAATATACGTAAGATTAGGTAATGCGTCCTCTCTATCTAAGTTTTAGGTTGTAATTCATAGAAAATGAAAACAAAAACAAAAAAAAAAAATTTAGATAACGCGCAGTTCCGCTTTTTAGGTTAGGACTTATTAATTAAACGCATTTTATGGAAAGTTCCAATTGAAATTAAGTTATTCGTCATTTTACTTGTTCTTTATTTTTCTTTTACTTTTTTTTTTGTTGTTCATTAACGTTATCCATGTTTTCTTTTTTTTTTTTTTTTTTTTTTTTTTTTTTTTTTTTTTTTTTTTTTTTTTTTTTTTTTTTTTTTTTTTTTTTTTAATTATTTTTATTCTTATAAATTTTTAACTTTTTGTACGTTTTTTTTTTAATTGTTTTTATTTGTTTTATTACGTTATTTTTGTTTTATTTTCCAATTAATTTTCCTTTGCGCCCTTTTATTTTATTTCTCCCTGTTTTGGCATTTATTTTTTCCATTATTTTTTTACTTTTACTAAAAAAGTATTCGTTGTTACAATTGAATTTCTGAAAATGACTAAACCTAAATGATTCGTTATTAAATTAATCAGGAAATTAACAGCTACAAAATCGTTTTGGCTCTACTCTACTACTCTGAGACAGTTCTTTTACTCATTTTCGTTAATGTTTAAAATTGTTAACTAGTTTCTAAACACGAAGTTGTTGGTTACTTGTAATTTTGTATAAAACAAAAAAAAAAAATAAAATACCTTGCATAAATCAGTCAAGTATGAATCAAAATCATAACCTTTGGATGCGTCTACCAAAAAGAAAGGAAAAAAAAAGGGACAAAAAAGAAAGTAAAACCGTTCCACTTGATGAATTTTATAAGCTCGAGCAGAAAATTTTCACAATTTGTTGTTGTACTCCCGACATTCACATACAAGAAATATTTATAATTAAAAACAGTCTTTAATATCAATCTAATAAAAAAGCATTTTTAAATAGAAACATGCTTCCGGAGAGATAAATAGACGAGAATAAACTTCACGATCCCTAATTAAATTGAAATTATCGTAGACTTGTATAGCACAATGTGCTTAATAAAATAATGCTCAATACAAGAACACGTTAAAATTAGTAAAGTAAACGAAGTACAACTTTCAGTGCTGAACTAAAGATAAATTTTCATATGTAATAATAATACGGTGCTCACGACATACTTTGACTGAAGTAGAAGTGTACAGTAAAAAAATACTTGATGTTAATAAAATTGACGAGAAAAGTAAAAAAATCACAGTTTTGTTGAATTAATCGACATAAAAACGTTAAGTTTCCTTTTGTTGTTGTTGTTGTTGTTGTTGGTTGTGGACTGTTATTGAATGATGACTTGAAAGCCTTCGCATATCGTTAATATCACGATTTCGTTTTTGTTGACGGTTGTTGTCTTTTGCCTCGTTAATCGGACCAATTAATAGTTACGATTTTTGCTCATTAAATTGCAAGGATACTAATGAAAAGCTTCTTCAGACTGCTGTTGTACACGATAATCTGAAGGATTCTGTTAAAAAAAAGAAAAAGAAAAATAATAATGATAATAATAATAAAATAATAATTGTTAATACTTACTTTTGAATTTTCGTTTTGAACGTCATTGAATTTTTGTTTTCAGTATCGTTTTGTTTTCGGTTATTATTACTTGTTCTTTTTTTACTTTTACTTTTTGTTTTTTGAATTATTATTTTCGAAAGGTGCCCCCCGTTTCTGGGTGTTTGAATACGCTTATCCGTTTTTAGTTTCTATATATTTATTTATTGTTATTAATTGTTGGTTCTTACGAATCGAATGATCGAATGTTAAATTTTTGATACGAGTTACGTAATTTTTAATTCCATATGAAGTTTCTGTTATGTGTAATTGTATTTCGAGCCCGTTTCGTTAACATCAAATTTTCGAACAATACAATTAAAGTTATGTTTTTTTTTTTTCTTCTCTTCTTTCGATTAAGTTTTGAATGATTGTTTATGAAAAGTTATGTAAAAATTTGTTTAAAGAAATTACCTATTACATTTGCAATTACCTATATAAATGGTTTGAAAGTAGTAACTACATTAATCGACGTATCGAAAAGTAAAATATTATTAAACATTTGAGAGATGATGATGATCGACAAGTTTGAAATAATTGAAAATAATGCAATCACGAAATAATTTATATATATATATATATATACATATATATATATGTCTAAATATAAAATTGAATAATTCAAAACTACCGAATTCAAATTTATCACATTACAAAACACGTTCCTTGAATGTATTACTATTTCCCGCTAATCATATTAGCCTATTACTAACAGTCAACTCCAAGTTCACTGATTATAATTTAAGTTTATTGAAAACGAGACTTATTATAAATAAGCTTTTTTTCCCTTCATTATTAATTAAGTTTTAGTTCATATAAAACAGTTCTGAGCTGTGATCAAAAAACCGTTTACAATAGGCCTTATCATATGGAAATTATGATTTGATAATGAATAACAAATGATATACAATAAAATTCTCCATAAAATGACAACGAACGAATGAATATGAAGACAAAAATTATATGAAATTATTGTTAAGCCCTGGAAACCCCATGGAAATTTATTACCAAAATTTTTTACACATCGAAATTACTACGACCAATCTTACCTCCAAAATTACTAAATTTAAGTTATTTGTTGTTAATACGTGCTCTGAAATTCAAGATAAAAATTTAGTGATCCACGAAATGACTGACATTGAATGAAAATATTCAGCGAATTGTCAATCAAAAAGAAGAAAATTTGGAAAAGCACTTCGTGAGAAAAAATATTCGTAAACCAACATACAAAATTTAAAATTTTATCTTGATACGAGCGATTATGCTTCTTCTTTTTTTTTTTTGCTTTTTATGTTTTTATTTTTAATTAAGTTAAAATGTAATATTGTCAGTTAAATTAATTGACAATCTTTGGTTTCACCAAGGTGCCTTATTTTATTATATCTTTTGAATACTGCGTTTCCTTTGTACTTTCCGTAATGCGTTAATTTTAAGTCATTTATAAAAATTGTATAAGCTGTAGATGTAGACTAGGATAACGATTATAAAACGTGTGAAGATAAGATAAAATATTACCCTACAATTGTCGTGTGAACTTACATATATATACATACATACATATATATATATATATGTACATATGTATAAACATATACATATAAATACATATATAATTATTAAAAATATAATATATATATATAACAAATTTTAATAATAATGTCTTTTGATTTATATGAACCCCAAACTCCTTTAATCTAAGTTTTCAAATAATATGAATTGTACAATCGAATGATAATGAATGTTGCAAGAAATTTCAATGCATGAGAATGTTATTAATATTCATAGTCTTAAATTTAATAAAAATTTAAAAGTTGTTTCACTGATTTGAAGGAATCGATAAGTAATGAAAATGAAAACTTTCTTAAAAAAGTATATTTTCGTTATTGTACCTTTTTTTAAATAAAGATAACAGCTGGAATAATTTATAAACAACTCTAATGTGGAAAGAAATGGGAAAGAGAAATTGTATAAAAATAAGCTTCATATAATAGTGAATAAATAGCATGAGGATAATTCGCGTATCGGTAAATAAATCTATAAAATCACGCGAAACGTCTCAATAGATGAAGCTAATTTGCATTCGGCAATTGAAATCCCGCATGTACCGACAGCGGATAAATTGCATGAAAGCCGGCGTTAACCGGCAAATCTACGGTCGGTAAAATAGATCGTTAAGTTTGAGTGATCTATAAAGTATATTTATTAATCGTTGTTAATAAAACCCGATTTTATAAAAATCGTTTTGGGGGGGGGGGACTCGCACGTCGTCCCCTTCGCACCGCCTAATGACAGATCGGACAAGACTGTACTCGAGGAGTTCAGACCGCAACGCCTTTGATGTTCGGTACCGGCGTCCCCGCACACCACGAGTCACGATAGCCGAATGGCAGACAATCGACCCCGTCGGCACCTCGTTTCGGACGCCGACAGGTCTCGTGGATGATATACCCGAGAGCCCTTTCCCCTCATACGCTCCATTTACCGAATCTACATTAATCGCTTGACTACTCCCAGCCACGGCCGTTCTATTTTTTTTTTTTTTTGGAGCACGAGGTAACCACTCAGCGGCAGAGCTTTTCTTACTTCTTTCTCGTACACCCGAATTATAGAGAGAGAGAGAGAGAGAGCAGCATCATCTTCTATGAATTGTATCGGTATTGTACTTACGTCGCATTTGAACCTTGGACTACTTTATTCGATATTACTTTACGTGCTTCTTCTTCTTCTTCTTCTTCTTCTTCTTCTTCTACTTTTCTTTGTAAACGGTGGCTTCTTTCGAAAGCTTTTGAGATCGTTTGGTTTTTCAATTCCGCGTGACCGATACGAGTGTCTTTTGCTTCTCCGTGTTAATGACAACGTCCCGATAAATGCAATTATTACGTGTCGGTTAACGATCTTCCCTTCCCTTCCCTTCTTTTTCACAATTGCTGCAGAAAAACCGCTTTTATACGCCAGCGAAGGCTTCGTTCGAAACTCTCGTTTGAAAAACTTCATATTTATTCCCATCAATTCGGTAAGGATCGATGAAATAAATCCGAGTTAACGTGCTTTCTTTACGTCTTCCCCTCGGGCTCCTTTTATACATTAGAGGTTATCAAAGATTTCATGGTCCATTCGTTTTTAAAAACAAATACACGACGAGGATTTCGTTTAATGGGCATCAATGCATGCCGCGGCATCGTTATTAATATTATTCAAAACTTTCGTATCGGTATGTTCGGAAAATAGGAAGGAAATCTCGGGGCCACTGCTACATTGAAGTTTATATATTTGAAGCGTCGGCCGAGAATTTACGTAATAGAAAAGCCAGAGCTGTGACTCGTGTTAAGGCTTTACGAGATAAGATTGAGTGATAAATTTTACCGGTAAACTTACGGGATTGATTACACGTATTTTCAATTAAAGCCTAGTGAATTCCAGCATTAACAATGACAAATAAAAGTCGGATCGAAGGCAGATCTCGATATTCCGGCTTCAGATTATTAATACACTGTAAATAATCTAATGACTATCTAATGGTCATTGGGGGACCGATAGTGGGCCGATATTAGCGTTATGTAGAGCTGGTCGTAGGACACGTTATACGATGCACAGAAAGAAGAAGAAAACGTTACAAAGGAAGGACGAGAGGGATGAGAGGGATGAGAGGGGGGCAGACACTTGCCGAGCTCTAGATTTTTCTCGGGCCGAGTAATGATGAATCGTCGGCAGGGTTGGTTCGCGAGGGGGTCAAAGTCCAAATGGCTTCCTCCCGCGATCCCGTAAAAGAAACGTAACGAGATTTTAAAGCCCGACATAAATGTCGATAAATAATGACGAACGAAGGGCCGCGATTGTTACGTATTTCCAGCTGGATATTATACGCGGTCGCGATCGACCTTCCTCCGCACCGAGGGATTAAATTAAACCAGCCACGCGACTCTCTCGTCCCGGGCACTTTCCGCGATCCTTCCATTGGATCCGCCGATCTTTTTTTTGGATCCCGTATGCCCGGTACTCCATCCCCAGTCCATCGACGTTTATTTACATCGTCCGGGCAACGACATTGGGACACTTTTCATTTTCTTACTTTAACGGCCAATTCCAATTTGTATGCGTAATTACGATTAACGAATAAAGCGATGCGACTCCTCTTCCGGCATTCGGAATTGCCACTTAAAGTGTCGCAATTATTCTTTTATCGAGGTATCGAAGCCAGCCAATTAATCTTTGTAAGAATGGACGATACTTTCCAACTCTCTTACAAATATCCGCAGACAAAATCTCATACATACGTACTACTACTACTACTTCGTTTCCCGCTGAAATTTCTACGTATATTTTCCAACTTATACATCGATGCGGAATATTTAATTATTACTGCCCGAGGAGGCCACCCTGTACGTATTCATACATACATATATATGGGGAATATGAAAAAGTGGTTAGTATCGATCCCAATAGCCATCAATCATCATTAATTTCCGAGCCGCTCAATAAATGAAGAAGAGTATCTCATAATAAAAGTTACAGACCAAATAGTTATAAAGCTCAAACTCTTTTAAATTGAATAAATGTGAAATCGATTATTCCGTATCACGGTGAAAAAGTAAAAAGTCAGCATTTTTTTTTTTTTTCTTTCTCTTTATTTTCTTTTTCTGTGTGTCTTTCTTTTTTTTTTCTCTCGTTCTTTCTTTCTCCCCACCCCTCACCCCCCCCTTCCCCGTCTCTATTGATTCCCGATAATATAATTGTTGCTGTATCAATACCATATTAATAGCCGTCGCAATGATATAAGGATGCCAATTTTCTAGAATATCGATAATTCGGAAAGTAAGCGGAATATTGGTTTTCATAATAGATTTTCTACTACTTTTCCCAAACGGGATAATCTCCTTCGTATTTACGTCGATTAAGCCGATCTTATTTATTATTTAATTACAAAGAAATTCATAGAATTTGCATGCAAATGGAAATGTTAAATAAAATCTGAATTATTATTAAAGTCGTCTCTACCATTTTCGCTCTGGAATCTATACACCCTTTATAATTTATTTAAATTTCTCTCGGAAGAGGTATGTAAAGCAAAGTAAAAAGGAAGAAAAGAACTTTAGTTGTTGCAGTCTTGAAAATGCTTATGCTAACGATTGGATTTAAATTTTAAAAGTCTACCTAAGGTCAACAACGGATTAAGCTTTTTGTATTACAAAAGATTTATCGTTTTAACTTCCCTTCGTATTTATATGGTCTACCCTCGCATCCCATAAGTCTTTTTATATATTGAGAGATTAATTTTCACCCCATAAAACAACGAATCGACTGATGCAAATTGTACGTCTCACTAACAATTTCCTTCCAAGCGAATTTCACGCGAAACTAAATGTTCTTTAATTATTTAAATCGAATTTTACATTAAATGAAATTATAGACAACAATGATTGCCGAAAAATAGAAGCTGTAATTAAACGAAACAGACAAGCAAAAAATAAATTAGCCTTTATTGACCATGATGTTTGCAAATTGAAATATCCGCTTGAATAATTATTTATATAATTATTTGTACGAATTTCGATAAAATGGCTTATTAGGCCTCGCTCGTATAAATATAGATAAATAAATATATATATATATATATGTATATTGCTTTTTATTTCAGGATTCACTCGGACCTTTAGAAACGCTCGTTCTATAGAGCTCGCTTTGATGAAATTCTTACAATTAATCGTACAATTAATCATTAAAATGTCCGCGGGCCATTTGCGTGATTAATGAAAGTAAATTTGCTCTTATACAGCCGAGTTGCTACAATCGCAAGAGAGAATATCAAATCATTGTTTTCACGTCGTTCGAGGCTCTATTTTGTCGCGAATAGTCGCCAGCACTTGGATCTACTCACCCTGCCCGTAGATCATCCGAATAACTAAAGCTAAGGAACAATGTGATAAACGACAGTGATTTCATAATGACTTTGAATCGGAAGTACCGATTGCATTCGTAACAATGTGCGGGAGTACATTGAATGGGAGGGGAGGATGAATTAAGTATTAAAGTTGCACGTTGGAATAATGAGGCAGAAAGAACTAATCGATAATTCCGAGATGATTGAATCATTTAATTTTTATGAATAAATCTTTTGAGCTCAGAGAGTTCGGAAGATTTACCATTCGGTAAAAATATAAGCTGCGAATAAAATGCTCGAGGGACCGTCGAGTAATTAAGCCTGTTAAAAAATAATTTAGTTTAATAGCTTAATAGGATTACGTGTCTCATCCTTCTGACAAGTAATCCAACACTCGTCGTCGGCCGAATGAAAAAAAATTTTTTCAACCATTCTGAATAAACGGGCTACTTTCGGTCTCTCAATTCCCGCTTAATTATAAGGATAATAAAATTAAAATGTTTAAAAACAAAAAACAAAAAACAAAAAACAAAAGACGTAAAAGTAGAAGAAGAAGAAGAACAAAGTGTATAAGGAGATGACTTGTTCGGTCGAAGCTGATGGGACAATAACGAGTTTCTTAATTAACAAATTATGCGACTTTCTTCGATTATTAGACTCTCGAGAGTCTTGAGAGTGGTGGCGAGGGGTGGGGGTGGGGGGATTCGCGTGCTTCCCAGAACTTGGCATCGCCGAGCCTGGTATTCACGCTCGTGACGAGGACAATGAATGAGAGTAACGTCGCCAAAGTCATCGTCGCCGCTTCATTACAAGTACTTTCTTATTTTTCTTTCGCTAGCTCGCTCGGAAGATTCCTCCCACTACGATAATCCTTACGTGTCGAACCGAATTTAGTCAATTCAAACGATTTTATCGAAACTACAAACCCAAAGCAACCCCAAAACGAGCCTAAAACTAATAATAATAATAATAATAGCAGTAGTAGTAGTAGTAAAAGTAGTAACAACAACAACAACAACAATAATAATAATAGTAGTAATAATAATGAATTATGATAATGATAATAATGATAATGAGAGGTCATCTCGTTACAGAGGGAAACAGCTTTTGGGACATTTAAGTAGGGAAACCCGAGTACTTTGAGTTTATAATTGTTCTCCTCCGAAAGATTTCTTTCCTACGATATCCGACTCTAGACTTTGTTCATTTATCATGCTCTCCGCATTCAATTTGTTCTTCTGAAAATTTTTGTAACTCGATGCTATTAACCGGAGTTATGAACTACTTATACGCCAAAGCCAATCAGTTTATACCATTGCATTGCATTGCATTGCATTGGAACATCTCGAAATATAAGCACTCGGTGCTTGTATTAAAAACCAATAACCTTACTCACACAGACGATTTCGTAATAAACGAAACGATTATTTTTGCAACGTAAATGAGGTATCAGTGCAAGAAAAATGCATTACATCGAAATATCAATTATGCAATGGAGCTTCAATCTTCACTACTTTGGATACATCAATTACTGCTTCGCGACCCAGAATCCGGTTCTCTTATTATTATCAGTAATAATAAGCCCAATAACCTCTATATATATATATGTGTGCGCGCGTGCGCGGGTGTATAAAATATTGATGAATTTGGCAATGATACGGCGAGTTTAAATCGTGACAAATAAGCGATTGTGAGTAAATATTGCAAATCCAATTAGACGGAGTAGTATTCTAGGATTCGTGTGGAAAGAGGATTAAAGGCATAAGGCATAAATAGATATTGAGTTGCAGTGCATGAATGTACAATGCGCACGGTACTCGAGAGCGCGTAGTACGCGTACATTCTCTATCGAGTGCCGAGACGGGAATAAAATTATTTCCGCGTAGAAGCCGATACGCGGCCGCCCCATCGATTTCGCTGGATAATGAATTTTAAATGATAATTAGCATCCCGATAAACTGGATAAATTCGTAAATTACAGGCTCGCGTAAGGAGGATCTACGCAGTAAGTGAGGGACATGCGGACGTAATTACGGAAGCTCAATAATGCACGCTAATTAATTGGATAAATTGGACGTAGTGGTCGAAGGGGGAGAAGGGGATCTTAGCGCAAAGGCAAGAAGGGGGTTTAAGGAACCCTTAAACTTAAAATGATCCCTTGGTAGGTTGGTATGGTTAGCGTGTATCGGCAATGGGACGTCGATAACGAATACCTTCTAAATTAGAAGCCTCGCTCAGCTTCTGCGCTCGGATCCATGGATTTTTATGCAGCGAGCGGCGGCTACCGTAATTCCAGATTATTTTCTCGGTAATTTTATAGGCCGTCGATAAAGAAGCCGAGCTCGAGTTATTTTAAAAATTATTGATCTAATGTTATTTAATGGAATGGGTGGGATGGCAACGAAAGGTGAACCGATGTATTACGTTGGCTGTCGACTTTTGGGCCAATAAACAATGATTTATGGATTTATATAGATCTGCGCCTGCACGGACGGATTAAGATTTTCCGGCTTGGCGCAACAGTGATTATACGAGGGAATAGTCGGGAATTCGATTCCCGGCGCTGTAAGGGGCTGGGCGGAGGGCTGAGGGGGGGGGGGGCACGAGAGCTTCTGGAATCGAATTCCGGATCCGAATAACCGAGGGAAGAGCCAAAGAAGCGAGGAGTCTTTGACCCGGATAAGAAAAAAAGAAAGAAAGAAAGACAAGAAAGAAGAAAGGAAGGAAGGAAGGAAGGGAAGGAAGAGAAGAGAGAGAGAGAGAGAGAGAGAGAAGAAAAGAAAAAACTACGCTCGAGACGTGTCCGGAGACGTCTCACTCGATCTCGTTCTTTCAGGCATCCCGGATCAGCTGGTTGCAGGTGCGCGCGCGATATCGGCGTCGGTGGTGGGGCACCGCGGGGGCGTCGCTTCGAGAGGAGAGGCGCTAGTCTGCCGCGAGACGCGAGCCCGCGCGGAAGTCCCCCCAAGTGTCCCGGCCGAGTGGAAGTGGTCTCGGATGCCGTCAGCTGTCCAGTCGAACTAGGGATGAGCTCGAGGGAGGTCGGCCTCGAGGGCGGCTCGCCCTGGGGCTTCAGGATGCACGGCGGCATCGATCAGCACCAGCCCCTTCGCATATCCAGGGTGAGTCCCCTCTTTTCCTCTATCTTCTCGGTGCTTAGCACGAGCGTGGCCTCGAGCGAGCAGGGGCTGCGCCCGAGGATCACCCATCCCCCTCCATCCCACCCCCCGATCCCACCCCGATCAACCCGCGCCCCTCGACCTCGAGGGCCAAGTTCGTCTCGCCCGGTTAATGCAATATGCGCAACCGGGTCATAAGTACGACGGCTCTGACGACTGCAAAGAGGTTAAGATCGATGCCTGTTGAGTGCTATACGGCCACGAAAATTTTACTACTCCGTGTAAGCACGTGCACCCACGAGCTCGGCACTTACTCGTTCACCCTTAATTAACGCCGTCACCCTTACATTACGCCCTCGTTAATCTATATGTGCCCAGCTTTTCCCTTTCAACGAGCACCAAACTACATACAAAGTCGAGGATTTCTCACGAGCTTGGCTGTTTTCTCGTCGTCGTCGTCGTCGTCGTCGTCGTTGTCGTTGTCGTTGTCGTTGTTGTTGTTGTCCCCCCCCCCTCTCCCCCCGATTCTCTTTCTTTTCGTAAGAATTAGTCAATTACCCTCGCGGTAATTGGCGACAATAGGAAAATGTTGTTTTTGAATATGTCGTCCGTTAACGGGGCTCTGTATTATTATACGGGAAGCAATGACAATTAGCGGGAGCAGGGACTTTGGATCATGTCGATCCAGCGTCGTTACGCAACAGCCGCGCCAGATATTTGACAATTGATTTATAATTAAAGTACGGGCCTCGTGTAACGTACGAGCGCGACGTTTGTTTGTAAAAATTGTCCGCGGCCGACAATCGACTCAGCCGAGAGCGTGCGTGCGAGTGAGAGAGACACGATAAGAAAAGTCGCTTACGCGATTATCATTGGCGGAGTGAGATACTCGGCGAACGGACTTATATTAACGTAAATTCGGCATGAGCTTCCCGCTAAGAGGAGGTCGTAATTATTATTACGAGAGCGGCCCCGAGGCAGGCCGTCGAAGCCTGGATATAATACTTGGACGGGGACTAGAAGCGATCGCTCCGCTATTTATAACCCGAGGAAAAATCAATGGGTACATTAAGCTTCCGCGAAACCCCATAAGCTCGGGTAAGGTGCAGATACCGGTGGGATGGGGATAATTATTGGGGAGATAATTATTGGCTGAGAAATACCGATGCCGCTTGCTGCCTATGGATCGCGCGTGCGCGCGCGCGCGTGTACGTCGTGCATGTGCATGTGTGTGTGAGAGAGAGAGAGAGAGAGATACAAAATAAACACCGAGGTATTACGTAGCCGTCGAAGAAGCAGAAGGCAAAAATAACGAAATTAAAAAAAAAAAAACACGTTAGAACGATGTGAAGTGGCGAATTGGCCTTGACACACGCAGCACCGTTAAATCGTCTTATCGGCATCGCGCTCACGCCGACTTTTGGAAAAGTACATAAAAGAGGCCGAGCGAGCGTTTCTCATTCAGCGTACGACGCATTGCGTCATTTTCACCTTTTTCCTACCTAGAGATCGCTTTCCTTGGACAGGCCTCAGCTGTTCCAAGGGCCACATTATCATCCAAAGAGTTATTCCGGCCGTGTAAGCAGTCCCAGTCCCCCCTCCCTCTTCCACCTTCCCCCATCCCCCTCTCCTAACGCTCACGACGAGCATTTAATCAGTATTTTATGCAAAGCTCGTGGCTCCTTGTAAGCCAGATTATTTATTCTAACGCTGTTGTTCAAGTGATCTTAGCTCGACAGTACATCAAGGAATTCTATCGATCCATAATCGTTTATTAATAATAATAACAACGACAACAACAACAACAACGACGACAGCTATAACAATTCAATTTAACAACAATTGCTAGGTATCAGTGGGAGTAATTACGACAGTATTCAATGATGAACTATAAAATTATCGAGCGACTCTGTAAATACGAGCGTTTGATATACTGTAAATTTTAGCCAATACCTGCTGTCGCGTGCAGCCTCTATATTTACATAGAAATGCGTACGCTTCAATAGCGTTTTCGAGGTTCTTTAGAATTCTCCGAAGAAGTGAATACATCGGGCAAAAGATGTAAAATACATCTCATGGAGATAAACTGGATTCGAATTTATAAGAAGAGATAAATTATTTACAAACTCTGGCGATACGTATATGTGTTTGTGTTTGTAACAGGTTTAAGAGCAGATTACGTATAATCGATTTAAAAGAAAATTAGATTATTAGATATTCCTCTCGGCAGAGCCGTTGCAAAGAACCCTGACGAACCATCGCTCTTTACCTCGGAATACACAGCATTACGATGCAAACGATTCTTAAATAAGCAATTAGATAGCTAATCGGATAGCTGACAATATAGCGTGAGGCAATTAGTGGCAACGGCGTGTGCGTATTACGCTCGCGCGTCCTATTTTAAAGGGAAAATAAGTAGTTTAAATGATTATATCATTGGGAACTCGTAGAGTAATGTCATGGACTAATGCCACGAGACTAATAACGTGGCAGGGGGTTGGGACGGGGGGGGGGCAGGTGCTTAACGAGGAGAAACAAACGCGAAGTAATCGAACGTCGAGCTAAATAATTTTATCCGATTTATCGAGACAGGGATCGCATCCGGTGAATCGCATCGAGCGCATCGACTTTCAGCTCCACGAACCAATGAAAAGGCAGCGCGCGCCACCTTCCAAGAGACGATGTTGTACCGTCTTACGTAACGCGCGCTTTTCATTGATAGCCGCTCGCTAATGAAATCATCGGGTAGAGGCAAATTACGCGACGGCGTCGACAAAGCATCCGGGATCGATGAATAGGTGAATGGCTGATCCGCCTCCGGGATAAATCACCACGAAGAATCTCGTACGAATCTGGGACGAGGAGTCGAGTCGACGACGAGTGTGAATGACAAAACGGAAAAGACGAGCGCGCTGTTATCTCCTCCTACCCCCTCCTCCTACCCCCTCCCAGCGTTCCTCGATCCATCGATCCGACTCTCGCGCCCTCGTTATGGAAATCCAGCGGCCGGAAAGGGAATCGTAAGCAAACGGGTCGACTTGACAATAAAGAGGAGGTGCGCGGGTCTTACAAGTTCGCGACTCGTTGCCTCCGTGTACGCCGTGGGCGCGGGAAGTATTTTCTAATCGGACCGTTGTTCCATTGTTCCGCTCAGGCCGGACAGACAATTCTCTTTTCGGGAACTGGATTTGTCCGTCCCGGGGACACCTTAGGGCCGACACCTTAGGCCGACACCTTAGGCCGACACCTTAGCCTTCCTTAGCGACACGAGACGCGCGATGAATAAGCTTTAACGAATTATCATTCATTATTACTATTGTCGCTGTTATTGTTATTGCTAATGTTATTATAATTATTATTTATTATTAAAAGGTTAAGCTAGACAAGGTGGATGTTGCGTCAGTGGCAGTATTAAATATGTAGTATCTGTCGAAATGTCGGCGGCTGCAGTGCTCCTTTGTCTTTGGTTCCGCTTAATCTATTGGCCAATAACCGTCGTCGTCTCGCAGTTACCGAGTCTCCGACTAAACGATTTTAAACGAATTCATCGGGGCGATCTTTATTTTAAAAAAAAAAAAAAAAAAAAAAACGTTATTTCGCAATCCCAGGGCGTAACGATCGATTTGCGATTTAAACGGCAAAGCAGTGCTTATTATTATAATACGACACGTACGGCTAATACGTTAATGCCCACTTTATTCGTATAATTATTTTTTTAAATTAAGCAACATTTTTACATTACAATCCATCGACTCGAACAATAATAATAATAGTAATAATAATAATGTACACGTATGACGCTTGGTACAATAACTTTATGGAAATACGAGTACTGATCTTACTCCTCTTAATACCCAGTGAAATTTATTTTACCCTATAAAAGTCCTAAAATTTACTATCTAAGGTTACCTAAGGCTTTTATAAATTATATAATTTTTGATAAACGACGGCTTTTTACACGGCATTAAAGTTTTATTTTCAATGACAAATATAAATGCACAAGTTTCCACGTGTAGTATTAGAATTTTTTATCTACGCATTATCAATATAAACAATTACGCTTCTTATCATTTGCTACAAAGTATTGAATGTTAAATAAAATAAATCAATTATATTCTCGTGGGAGAGAGAGAGAGAGAGAGAGAGAGACCAAGTCGTATGGTATGAAACTGAGATGCACTTTATCTTCTTATCAAACATAAAAAGAACGTCCCGAAGGATTAACCTTATTTCTTCTTCTTCTTCTTCTTTTTTTTATCTTTTTTTTTTTTTTTTAATACACATTTTTACGGTACACCTGAATACTTTTTGATTATTCCTATGCCTCCTAACATTTATTACCTGCGTCCCGGTATGAATAACCTTCACGAATGTATCGTACGCTAGAAAAATCGCTTCGCTCTTAGAAAACGGCTTGAGTTGCATCGACTAGGAAAGCTCAATCAAGCTTACCAGCATTATCATTATCATTATCATTGTTATCATTGTTGTTATTATTGTCATTGCCGTGAAGGCTTCAGTACGACATTAGATTTTATTCGCTTTGTGAATACTTTAACTAATATTCGACCGGATTCCGGTATAATTGCGATCCCGTCTAGGCAAGGGCTTCCATACACGGGCGCTTGTTTAACTTTGACGTATGGAATTACAGTTTTCGGTTCTACTGTGTCTGCGTGACTTTGAGCCGAGTGCGTCAGGCCGGCTGTTCTCTCGATTGTCCAGTATACCTAAATAATTGAAAGATCGAGAGCCCACTAATTAAGACTAATCGATGCATGATCGACAATTTTCAAACAAATCGCAAATCAAACGCGTAATGGCTGATTAGCGCGAGTCAAGTGATACATTAGAATATATTACACGTTATTGTTATGTAAGGCAATAATTGCTGGTCGATCCCACAAGCGATCATTGTTCGATCATTGTTATTTATTCTTCATTCTTCTGTAGCCGAGGTCCTTACCATCCCAATGCCCATTCGACAAGATAATTTAATATTAATTACATTTTAACGGCACGTTCAAATAATAAGGATTCATTAAACATTTTCCGTTTCAAGTCTTGTAATAATCCATTGCGTCACATGACTTTCTACGTACTTTGGCAAATATTAATTACGGGAATTGAAAGGACGCAAATATAAAACACTTGAATAATTTATTATTTACAAAGAGAAAACGAATTTCAATATAATTAAAATAATATCCAATATGGTTTTTATGTATATTTATTTAATGAGCCTCGGGTCAGTTTACAAGCTCTTGGAATATTTTTAAAATAAATATTTTACAAAGTACATCGTTGTGATTATAATCAGTTCATCGACATTACCGAGGCATTGCCATTTCATTTCGTGTACGCGCGGACGAGCATTAGGAAAAAATTATTATTGCCCCGCGTATTTAAATTCAATAAGTAACATTTTCACTTTCCGCAAATAGTCTTTGAATTTCGTATTATTTGTATTATGTTTTTTTTTTATGAAAAATATTCCTCGTAATCAACCATGTCGTTAATTAAGTACATTTTCAATAACGAATTCATTGATGTTTTTACGAGATCAATTTTAACAATCGTTTCGTTTTAATAAAAGCAATTAATATAACCAAAAAGAGAGAGAGAGAGAATTCGCAAACGAATTAACAATAACAGAAAACAATACAAGAATAACATGTGATGTTTTCAAAAGAAAATTATAAAATATTTTAAACGTACGAACGAATATCGTTATTGTTTAAAGTTTTTTGAAAAACGAACTTACTGTCGTTATTATTCACATTAAGATAAAGAAGCGAGAATCTTTGTAATTACAACGACGATTGCTTTATCTATTTAAAAATATCCTTTCTTTTAAAAGCATTATCATTTAAATATTATCTTCAGGAATTTTTGTCAAGCGCTTATCTATTTTTTTTTTTTTTTTTTTAAAAAAGGAGCAGCACATTACTTCCTGTTGTTCCACTTAAAAATCTCTCGAACGTAGTGCTTCAGCGTAGCGCTGAAAGCGTAAATAAGCCTTAAAATAAAATTCGTACTCGAGTTACGTACTTACAAACAACTTAATTAATGTTATTCGATTATCCTTCCTTCTAATCTTCAATGACACGCATAAGACGCGGTTTTAAGGTAATTATTTATTGTAGAGAATAAAAAAAAGGGGGGGGGGAAAGAAAAAACACATCGGTTATGAAAAAAATCGTATAAACAAAACAGGTTTACGCCGGTTTATCATAATTTTCCAATGCGCATACGCACACAAAGCCTTTAATACGAAAATACGAAAACACGTCCTATAGAAAAATCTAATAATTCTATTGACTTCTCCATTTCCTCAAATTGCTCAGTTACGCGTAATTAATAGAAAAAAGGGAAAAAAAAAAATCCAAGGTATTGAATCCATCAGCGGTTTCTATCTTAATCCGACTGAACTCCTTCGCAACGTACTCGTGCTTTAAATAAATATTCTTTATTTTTTAATAGAATTCTACACGAATGAAGAACCTGCAGCGATATTTCTATTATTTATCAAATGTTATTTCAGGCTATTTTCTTTTGGTTTTCTTTTTGTTTTCTTTTTGCTTTGTTTTTTGTAAAAACCGAATAAAGCGTCTGCCGCAATCCGATTAGAAATGACAAAATTATTACGTGCGTACAATCGAGTGAAAAAAAAAATGCAAGGTAACGTGAAATATTTTGTATTAATCGACGGCCAATGGGATGTCGAGTAGCCACGAACTATCAAGACGCATCTTCCTATCGCGCAGCTTCCTTCTCCCCGTTTATCCATTGCGCTTTACCGAATTATTAATGACGTTCCTGTCATTTCTCACGTCCACGAACAATTTAAAAGTCGACGTATCATCTTAGCTTTGTTCTTTTTAAGAAACCGTGCGCTTCCGCAGGACGCAAAAGCCATAAGAATATTTCTAAGGATGGGAATATTTCAAGGGAGCAATGCAAAACATTTGCCGTATTACATATTTATTCTATGTCATGTTTATCGAAAGACTTGTATACGTTACGCGGCTCCGCTAACGAATAACATTTATTATTATTATTATTATTATTAATATCGAAAGTGGGCCGAGCCATAGTTTGGGAAAATTTTTTGAATTAAAAATAGGGGCACATCACGGGAGGATATAAATCAACCGCGAGGCTTTCGTTGGTCGGCGTTCGGTGGCGTTGGGTGGCGTTGGGCGGCGTTGGGTGGCGTTGGGTGGCGTTGGGTGGTAGGCAGCGAGAGAGAGAGAGGGCGACGATCGAGCCGTATTTTCGCAAGTAGTGACGGAATCGCGGCTATTAAATGTCTTCCTACTCCAAATACGTTATTACTATATTATTACCCCCTGCCCCTCCCCCCAACCAACAGGCTGCTGTTTATCCCGCCCCCCGCCTCCGCCCCCACCCAGCCGCCATTGCCGTTGCCGTTGCCGTTGCCCGGAGGCTTTAATCCTTTCCGCAAGCGAGCGCGGTCTTCTTTCATTCTTAATTTCGCGCAGCCCTCTCGAAAACCGCTCAAGTATAAAAGAAGGAGATCGCGCGGGTTTTATGAGAATTTCCCGAACGCTGCGGCGATATTGAAGTAATAATAGCGCGGCATGTGTGTCACCGACTCTGAACAGAAGCCTCTTTATAGATTTAATACTTAATTGTAGATTATTTGCATGATCCAGCTGAATTTTATTCTCCCCCCCCCCTCTCTTCGTGCCTCTTACTATCCGAGACCATTGGTAGACAATGACGTCAGCCTCACGGAGGCACTTTTTTTTATAAAAACAATCATTTATCGCGTGTCATGCAATAAAATTAATGAAACTCTTGTGCATAAAGGGCTATTCTGCGAGGAAAATATAATATACCCCCCCTCTCTCTCTCTCTCGCGAGCGCGCGCTTTCACATTATATATATATACACACACGTATATTAAATCTTCTTATACGGAGAGTCTTTTATTTGAAAAGATCTATTAGGAAAATATTGACTCGTCGCGTATTAATTAATTGGTTATTAAGGGCCTTCGAGAAGCCGGGACAAGAAGTTCTTAAGTCGCGTTGTAAACGAAGCGTATTTCATCGTTCGGCCGAGCTACATCGCTCCTGAAATAGCTTCCCGTGCCATAACCGACGACGATCTTCTATCTCGATCATGAAGTTCGCGTGTCCGAGATCTTCTTTCCCAATTGCCGAAGCCCGTCGGCATGCATTACTTAGCGCATTCGGGCTAATTGCGCATTCTTAACGGAATCGTTGTCACCAGTAACACGTCCTCGTCTACGTCGTCCTCTACGTCTAGCCCTACGCGTACTCTCCCCCCCCTCCCCCATTACTATCAATTACCGCCCGACACGAGCAATTCTTTTCTTTACCCTTATATTTCTATTATTTTTTTTTGTTTTTTGTTTACAACTCTTATTACAACTCGAGTCTCCTGCGTTAATGCGCCTTTAGGGTCGACTCCGCGCCTCCCGCGGTCCATTGTCCTATCGGAAAATCCATTTTATTCCATGATTTTCGCATTCGTAGTAACGGGCATTTACTTTTACCGATCAAAGTCGATCAAAGTCGATCCTAAAATTACGCAACGCTGCCTCGAATATCTTTTATCACGTAAGCCCCGTCCACGGGGAAAAACATATTAATTTCCAGCCCATTATAGTCATAATGGGGAAATGTAATGTGTTATTCCCATCGTGCTTTGGATATTGGAAAAACTTAGCCTACCCTTGCTTATTTACTTGATAGTCCGCGAGTCTCGCTCAACTCAATCTCAACCCTCCCCTTTCACTTCTCCTTATGTAATGTCATCTAGCGTATTGTCACGTGGTCTTAACACCATTGTCTTATTAGAAGCTCTCGGGCCTCGCGCTACTGCCACTGCTGCCTATCGCAATTTCACAAATTTTCCATGCACAGAGGCGGCAGTGGTTATCGCTCCCATTGTCAAGTATATTTAATGGAAGATACGTTGACTCGTATCGTGAATCGCATTGCCCGCCGGTCGTTCAATTTGAATTTTTCCCAGATACGAATGAATTCTTGGTACTTTATTATTATCGTATCAACTAATGTCTAATTATTATTGTCTGTAATTTCCTTTGTATTGACATCGTCACATTAATTGTCGTAATAAAGTTTTTATTGCAAAGCGTCAGTTATTATTTTTCTACTCCCCCCCGCCCGCCCCACACGCCGCCACGCCACCGCCCGCCCGCAGAGACAACCTCGATTATTAATTTAAAAATAATCATTTAGAGAAATCGTAAACGTTTTTTATTTTTGTCTCATCGTGTGCGTTTACGTATCGCCTTTCAAATCGCGCTTTCCGTCAGTTCCTCTCGTTTTCAATATGCGCTGCATTCATTGCAGTATCTTATTTCGCGTGCTGCTTATGCACGGCAGTGGGCTTATAAACTTTTTTAACGTCTGTGTGCGGCTTTGCTCCAGACTCCTACTGCACGATTATTTATACCTCTTTACAACCATACTATTTATTTATTTATTTATTTATTTATATACATATTTATTTATTTATTTTCGATATATAAGGGTAGTTTGTCTGTATTCGAAGCTTATCTACGGACTCGAATTTTATGTTAAAATCAAATAACTCTAACAATTTTGTATAAACTGATATTTATATTTTTTTCCCAACGACAGATTAAACCCTTTTAAATAATAAATCGACGTACGAGCTGCACGTACGTAGATTTTTTTTGTTTCTCAATTATACATTAAATTAGTAAATAAATAAATAAATATATATTATTTAAGAGATTGGTCTGGGTTGGTTATTTTCAGATTTCAAATGATTGTTTAGCCTCTCGCTTCTTGTACGTGGCATCATTCACGCTCGATCATTATTTATTAAATCGTGTTTTTATTGTTTTAACTATTCTCTTAATTAAAAGTATGTTTATATACCACTTTATCCAACGATACAAGTAATATAAATTTTCATTTGTTAGTCATTGGCAAATTGATACTTTTAGTATCCCGTAATTAACAACAAAATTATATTGTTCCAAAAATGTGTTTTTATTGTTTTAACTATTCACTTAATTAAAAATATGTTTATATACCACTTTATCCAACGATACAAGTAATATAAATTTTCATTTGTTAGTCATTGGCAAATTGATACTTTTAGTATCCCGTAATTAACAACAAAATTATATTGTTCCAAAAATGTCTTTATTTTTATTATTCGATTGTACGAGTCAAATAAAATATAATATTGCGTTACATTTGTTTTTTTATATTTTAATTCGCGTATTCGTTTGTACGTGACCGACGGCGTGACTTGGCGATTAGCATAAATTTTTTTTATTTTAGAATAACATACATGTAATAATTATACAAAAAAAATCATTTATTCATTAGTTATTATTTTTCTTTCTTTTTCTTTTTTTTTTTTTTGACGTAATGTTATTTAGTTCGATTTATTATTTATTCGTTAAGTTCTGGAAGTATAATACATTATTAATCTTTTACATAGAATTTGTTTATCTGGACTTTATTAATTTTTACGTTAATGCGTACATTAATTATTATTTATTTTATCTACAATATAACATGATGTGGCTTATTCGAATGAAATTAGTATGGTTTATTGATCACTCGACCGTTGATCATGACTGAAAGACCATTTATTATTAAATTGATAGAATTGTACTTTCATTAAATTCCCGGAGCAAGTAAATTATTAATTTTTTTGTTTTTTTTCGTATAAAAATCCGTGGTATAGAAAAATATCCCAATGATTGCAATACACGGAGAAATGTATCGTTTACGTTTGGTTTATTGTAACTACTGAATTTTTATAAATGTACAGATTTGTCGTGAGCTTGAAAGTCATTGTTTTTGTAAAAATCGATGTCTCGAAAAGCTTTGTCATCGAAGAGAAGCTTCTTCTACGTAAATAATTCATTGCCTTCCGATGAGTTCAATACAATGCGCGTATTGCCATACCGACACTACTTAATCGTTTCATATATATTTTCCCCCAACTTATTAAATGCTGTTACGGCTGTCAACTTATATAAAGCCTTTACATACGATTGTACTCGTCAGCTCGTACTTGTACTTGATGATTATATTGCGTGCAAACACTTGCGTTACCGTCGACGAGATAAATTCTATAGCCCGTAAACGTTATTGTCGAGGACTCGTTTTAACTTCTCTCTGGCTTATTATAAGAATTCGTAAAGAATTGAAGTTAACCGCCGATAATTACTTACTTTTGTACTTAAACGATATTTATATTCTCGCTCGAAGGTACGAGTAAGCGAGAAAGTTATTGGGCATGTAACAAAGTTATGGGAATATACGAGCACAACAAATGATATAAAGCTTGCTGGATCTGAGATAATAGCGAAAATGAACCGTTGCTCGCGGATAGACGAGAGTAGCACGAAGTTTGAATTGCAGTGTATAATATAATATTCTGGATATACTTAAGAGTCGGTGGCTCGAGATAAAGCCACCCCCATTGAAGGGGGATGCGAGGTGAAATGCAAATGTTTCGGATGAGCCGTAGCTACTATATACGTACTATACGTGTATAATCCGTGTTTTGTAAACTTTCAAGCATTCGCTCGGCTTAATGTATTCCTCCGAAGACGACGGTCAAGAAAACCGCAGTCCATTTATCCGCCAGCAGCCAGAAGAGCTCATTCAAGTCGCTGAACTAAAGGAGGATGGCTAGCGATACGACGGTTGCGTTAGCTTAGCTCCCGTCGCCAATGCCACCGTTTTATAAGCGATCGAACCCACCGTCAGCGTCAGATCCCCAGCCCCCTCGACCCCCGAAAAATTAACCGCCGAAATCTACAATGACAAAATGAAATACATATATATATATATATATATGAATGAATAAGAGCTCTAGCATCCGACGTCGTAGGTGGATAAAACGGGGTCAGTGTAACCGGGTGGCATCGGGAGCACCAGCCAACGCAAGGAGGTTATTACGGTACGTCGGATGGCGCGTAAATTTATACAACGTAGAAAAGTTTGCTTGACGGTAAGAGGCCTTACTTGATGTAAAGAGTAGTGGATATGTGAGTGAGTTCGGATGTAAAGACGAGAGTCTGCGAGTCTGGCGTACGCTATTTGTGTTTATCCCTTAGCTGGTTATCATTGTTAAGTCTCATGGAAATACTGGGGATTATTGGAGTTTTATGGTGTATAGGCGTAGTCGGCTGGATGGCTGGCTCGCGCTAAGGAAGCCAGAGCATTATTACAAAGTCCCTTGAAAAATCTTAACCTATTAGCAGGATAATAACGGAGCGAGGTGAGTGAGAAACATTCAATTTCGCGTTGGCTAGGAAATTGACGAGTCGCGGTTATCGAATAACTGCGTCCGTAACGTCTTCACTATGGCAAGGTCATGTGTAATTGAGAGGTATGGACCTTTTGACGAATTCGTTCGCTGCAGCGTTGACCGGAAGAGAAATGCGAATCCAGACGGTTTGCAAGTGTCTGTAAGTGGCGTGCGTCCCGGTTGCGGCGACAATTAAGGTAGATTGAAGGCAATAGTGGTAATAATTGGGCTTTATTTCAGTCCGAGTAGGAATGACGAGTCACGGCGAGTCGTCGTGGTCATCAACTACGAGTCTGAGATTTTGTCGGACAGTCGTCGAAGCTCCGGAGGTGGATTCATTAACGAATTCGGACAGATTGAGAGCTTTTAACGGGATCACTGCGAGCCCTGATCGGACGCGCTCCCGCATTACATTCAACAAGATTAACTAACAAACGAGACAGTTTCGATTAGTTAATCTACCCCTCAATTAAAATATTATACTACAATGGATTGTTTAACCGTCGTCCCTCGCTCTATCACGATAAAGGCGATAAAAGCATAAAGTGACGTGATGTTATTAGAAAAATATATAAATCCGACGCGGCGTCAATTATCATTACGATTGTACTTGTTAGGACTAAATTAGTTGTTGTTCTTGTTGTTGTTGTTGTTTTTGTTGTTGTTCTTTTTTTCTTTTTCTTTTTCTTTTTTTTTTTTCTCTTAAATCGGTATGTTTTAGAAAGAGATCTAATCAATAAGCAACGAATTCAAGCTTAAAGTTAGTAGAATCGATAGGTACGGACGGGACATAATGCACTTTTAAACTCCTAATTGAGTCGTAAAATAAATGCCGCCGAGCAAGAGACTACCACCACCACTACTACTTACTACCACCACTACTACTTACTACCACTACTGCTACGACTCCAGATATCCCGTGAGTATAGTAAAAATAGAACGAAACGAAAAGCTCTCACCGTTGGCTAAATATAACCTCGCGATAGGAAAGAGCGTATCCTTTGTTTTTTTTTATTCATTGGTTAATTAAAGGCGACGAGCGTCTGTCGAGAGGCGAAATTTTCGACAAAATTAATGACAACTAACGCCCCGCGTGAATATCTATCGAAGGCGGGGCTTCACGGCAATGTCTGTAAAAGGAATAAAAGGTCGAATGGGGGAGATGGATTGAGAAAAGTGGAAAAGCGAGGAGAAAAAGAAGATGGGACAAAGGCACGGGGCAGGCGGAGGGCGGAGGGCGGGAGGGGGGGGGTGATAAAGTGCGGACGAGGATACTGACTGACGTCCGCGGACGGCTCGAGGCAATTCGCTTTTATGATATTCCCAATGCTCGCCGCTCCGCAACTCTACATCAAATGAACATATATATATATACATATATATACATGCATGTGTGTGTGTACGCGTATGTGTGTGTATTTTTATTCCTTTTTTTTTTCATCGGGGAAAAAAACTTTATTTCCCCCCGTTAATAAAAGTGTCTATGAATTCTCTCCTTATAATTATATGACTCGATTATCTCTCTCTCTCTCTCTCTCTCTCTCTCTCTTTACGTGTACTCGATAATCTCTTGTTTGGGTACCGAGTTTTATGAAATTCGACTAATCGCACGATTTCCGATGAAAAATATCCGCGACGTAAATTCATGATACGATGATAATTTATTGGATTGTCCAGGTAATAATAGCGGGATCGTATGTAATTTAAAGCATTATCTCCGTCCCAGAAAGTTCAATTACTGCGCGGGGCACAATGGCTGCGCGTGAATTTCAAGCGCATGATTAACATTTTCATTAAAAATTTGTCGTTACCCGCGAAGGAGTTTATTCGTTATTTGGCTAAATTTAAATAAAAAGCGATGGAAAATATTTTCCAATCGATATTTAAGAAACGATACGTGGCCCCTACTACCCCTCGTGACCCCTTTGCCCGAGTCTATAATTATTATCGGCACTCGCTTTCGCGATTAATGAGCCACGAGGGAGTGAATAAAAAAAAAAAAAAAAAAAAAAGGCAAACGAGGAGATACGGCTGTGCATCGCCTCCCGGGCTCATTTTCTCCCTAATCCTGCTTACGAGTTCCTGCACGGCCTCTCGCTAATTCGCGTACTTCATTCGTTCGCCACGTAAATAACCCGGGGATGCGCTCACGACACAAGGAAGCGAAAACCTCCGGCCTTTTTCGTCCTTTGGCTGTATCGGTGGCTGCAAAAACCGAAAAAATAAATAAAAGCCGGACAAGGTTCCGGGCTGGCCGTCCGACTTTTCGGTGTCCGACACAAGAGGATTTCCAGCTTAAGGGTAAAATGGGCTTAGACCTCGGCTGATTCCTCGGACGAGGTAAACATCCCGTTAAATGAATGTTTATTCCTCGCCCTTTTCGTATAATTTTTATAAAACATTATTTTATCTAAGGTCGCAGCTGCTCACAGCTTTATTTGCAGATAGATAGAAATTACGTTCGAGGTACGTTATGACTGACCGATTTTCAGAGGATTTCCCTGGCAACCCCTTCTCACCACGTAGTTAAATTGCCTATCTTTTTTCCTTTCTTCTTCTTCTTCTTTCTTTTACATTTTCTGCGTTTCAATATCGTGTTAGACACAAAATTTTCATTCCACTACGTATAGATAACTTACGGTAAAACGGCAAATTCATTTTCATTTTCCTTTACGAGCGCTTGAGCGCGTTTTTCTTCTTCTTCGTCTTTTTTTTCGTTATTTAATATTTTCGCTTAATTTGAGCTCGGGTTCACTTTAAAATAAAGAAATTACGGTTTTTTGGCTTTCGAGGTTAATAAAATTACAGTTGGCGAGTAAATTGCGAGCCTCGGGAAGTATCCGAAAATGAATAAATTACTAGTTTTCCCTTTGAAGTAAAAAGTCATGTGGAGCTTTTTATTTTTCAGACGAAGAAGAAGAAGAAGAAGAAATAAAAGTAGAAGAACTTGTTAATACCACTTTCAAAATTTACTCTGATACCGAAGTCTCTTGTCAATTCAATGCATTAATATCTCATCTAATTGCTCGAGTTAAAGTTTATTTATCAATACATGATAATTAAGTACTGAACTTGCTCGCAGGCGTCATAATGTAGAATATGAGCACACGAGAGCGATAAATCCCGAATTATAAAGTCTTATTTCGAATCGCTAAACTAAAATGTTATTACGAAAGCGACTTTGTCCGGGTATAATCGACGCGAGTTTATAAATATTTTCATAAGTTTCATAAACTTACAAGTCGAATTATCTCATTGTTTAGGAATGTTATAAAAAATATTGTTTCAGAATAAACGATTAAGTCGGCAATGGCGGCTATCGAACGGGGATTCTTTATATGTAATTCTATTGTGATTTTACATGCCGAGCAATAGCGTAATAAGTGACCGTAAATTCAATAACATTAATGATGCCGATCGATGGCCGCTCGAGCTCTAAGCTACAATAGAAATATTTCGATTATTTCGAAATCGCTAATTACATCCACAGCAATCAGTCCCGCGCTATTTCAATAATGGCTTTATTAATCATCTTATCACAAGTGCGCCCGAATCCATTTATTAATTTATTATTATAAAATAAATTATAGTGGATTTACGGCTTCGATCGACGATGGAAAATTCTAACGAGTAATAAATAATTAAGCGTAGGAGGGATACGAAAAAAATTCACAAACTCTCTCTAAGAACTAAAACTATTTTAACTCTGAAGCGAAGGATAAAATAAATTTGTGGTCTCAAGCTAATGTTATTTTCATAAATTCATGACCTACTTCAAGTCCATGGAATATCGTATCTTTTTTCTTTTTTTTTTTTTTTTTTTTTTTACCTTTGCGGTAAGAGGTCGGAAAGAAATTGTCCAAGTTCTCAACTACAATTAATATTTCGCGTCGCTGCCAACTCTCCCTTCCGTGCTTCAGTAGGGCATTTACGTCTGATTTTGTTTATTTATATATTTAAAAAAAAAAAAAAATATAATACAGTTACCAATCGAGCTCTACGGGGAGCTTAATAATTTCCCGGTGACAATCCCTTAATCATCGGCGCAACGGCTCGACGACACAAAGAAGGCATGGATCGCAACAACAACAACAACAACAACAACAACAACAAAAATAAATATTAAAAATATTGTTACTTCCCGGACAGTTCTTGTGGAGAGGGCGCTCGGTAAAGGTCAAGGAAGCTTGATTTCAAATCTGTTTCGGGAGTGGGTGGTCTTGGCTATTTATTATCGCTTTCGCAAGCGATATCGTTTATACTCTCCGTAGTCGTACGGGGTATCATCCAAAATGTCCAGTTAGATGTTCGAAAACGGTTCGAAACGAAAGAATTATTCGCCAATGATTTCAAACGAAAACAGTTTGTTTTGCATAGAAAATTGACGTTCGCAAGTACATGAAAGTATGGAAATACGTAGGAAAATAGATAAGCCGAAAATACCGATGAAGGAAAAACCAATTTCAAGTAATAAAACAAAAATAAATAAATAAACAAAACTTTTACAACGTAATGAAGCGACCAATGGACTTTATTATTTATCAATATTAGAGATGACCATGTCCATACAGGAATGCATACTATTATTTTCTGCTGATATCGCGGTGGCTAAATACTACAGGTAGTAGTAGTGCTGCACGACACGTGCATTCCCATGAAATTTTCCAAAACATTTCCCTGACAATTTTCGCCAAATAAAAATACAATAATAACTCAAAGTCGGTTATTTTTTTTTTTTCGACGATGGCTCGTATTAAAACATCAATTGTTGAACTATTTTCGCAAAATGGCCGATGCAATTGATAAAAAAAATAAAAAAATCAGTGCCCGAGGTGTTTTAAAATTTCGAATAATTAACTTAACGGCTAATAAAAGTAATTCTTAAGTCATTGAAGCGCTTTTGCATTTTATTCGGCGAATATTTATTACGATTTATTTCGAACGGCTGAATAGATAAAACTTTATTATCAATCGAGGCGCGACGCTAAATCGCCAATTTATTTTAAGCGCGCGATAAAGTAGTTTTTACTTTGTCGATAAATACGTAATCGAGCAACGCGATTAGGAGATTAGGAAAGAAAAATACAAACAAACAAGCAACGATCTGTTGATTTTTTACTCTGCGCTTGATTTATTTATTTAAATGCATTTTACAGAGAAGAAATTTAACCGATCGATCGTCCGTCCGTGCGTAACGTAACGCTTAAATATTGAAATTACAAGTATATAATTTAATAATAGTGACGTTTCATTGGTTATTGGGGTGGGTGGGGGCGAACGAATTTCGTTCGCTGCCCTTTGTAAGAATCAAGTATTTTGGATTTGGATGGCGTACGACAGTTGTCTCGCAAATATTCCGAATATTCGCGTGGATATATTACAGCCACATGAAAGCGACGGTTCTTGATGAGGGGGAGGCGCTGCGGGGGGGAGGTCGGGGTAGATGTCGATGCGAAGGGTCGAAACGCGGAAGCGAGTCGAGGCTGTAATATCTGTAAACTGACGGGTTATGAACTGGTGAAATTGGAAAGCGACATTCTTGTGGTTTTGGCTTCCCTTTAACCTCGTGGCAATGAACCCCGCACGGCTTGCAACGCCAGAATCGTTAAGGGAGAGCCGGACCTAGACATTTTTTTCTATTTTTAAAGCGCTTCATTTCCTAGCCCTCGAGCGTCAATTATACTTGATTATTAGGGCAGAAATTAATTCGAGCCCCGGCATAGCGCATCACTCTTTCCCATAAAACTCTTGACGTTATATGCGCTATTTATTTTGTTCTCTCTTTCTTTCATTTTGTTTTTTGTTTTTTGTTTTTGTTTTTGTTTTGTTTTGTTTTTTTTTGTTTTTCCCAAGCAACTACTAGCAGTAGTATGTATATATCGAACGTTAATTATGACCGATAGGAGAATAAAAGCTCGAGTCCAATAATATTTTATACATAAAAACGTTTATATATATATATATATATATACTTTCTTTTTTATGAATAATATTTGAAAATACGCGATAACTCGGAGAATAATTATGGGCATGTCTGGATATACCGAAATGAGAAATAATTTCATAAGAGCTCGACGCGTTACGGAATAATAACTTTTGCTTAATAAATAAAACAACATAAATTATTCGGGCATTAAAGTTTATATATATATATAGAGCTTTTTTGATTTATGGCGGAAAACTATGACGCGTTAATAATTCAATAAAATCATAACCTAATTTGGAAGCATAAAATTTTTAACACCTAATTTTCAATACGTAACTCCGTTTTATATATACGTATACGTATACGTATATTAATAATAAAACATTATCGAGAAAGCTCGTTTACGATTATAATAATTAATTATCAAGAATTTTCTGAACAATTAGGGAATTAATGAGGCGTCGTCGGTCGGCCACATTAATTTCCAGGCCATGAAAATTTATCACACTTTTCCTGGCGCAGGTGAAACACGAATCCCGTAAAGCGGGAAATCTTTATTGCGCAATAAAACGGCTATGCTATAGACACGTTTTTATTCAAGTAAAGCGATTTTTCACGAGGACGGGAGGAAATTATAAGAAAACCATCGTAAGTCTTAATAATGACAGCTGACAATATCTTTTATTGAGCTATTACTTCGCGTACATGGGGATACAAACGGGCTTAAACGGCCTCGGCGGACATTTTTCCTATGACCGGTAAAAAGTCGGCTCGAGTGACCGCGCGCGCGCGCTTATGAAAACAAAACTACTTTCCCGCGAAAACTCGTTCTCCCCTTAAGAATGCGTGACACTGTTATAAAGATGCTGCTCGTACCACGGCGTTGCACCTGTCGGCTCGTTAGCGTGAACTTGATAAACGGCGGCGCGGCCCGGAATATAAAGACCGAGGACGGGATTATGTTGGGTTGGCGGGCGGGGGCTAGGCTTGGCTGGGCTGGGATTGGTTGCGGGGGCGGGGAGGGGCGAGAGAGGAAATCTGCGGGAAAAGTTGCGGTCGGAGGGAGCCGTACGCGGATTTAAAAATGACTGAACAGGATTCAAGCGGCCGATGGAAGGCAAGTAGTCCGTCTTGATGACGAATCGTTCTTTTTAACAATGCCATTTCAAATTCAGCCTAATTAACGAGCCAAGGTCAAGATCACGAAAACACGGACTCTACGTGTAATTACGTGCGCAACCTCCATGTTCTGCCGATTATTTCTCACACTACACGTTAAAGCAATTTTCCGCTGAATAATGCTTATTTCTTCTTCTTCTTCTTCATTCCTCTCTCTCTCTCTCTCTCTCTCTCTCTCTGTGTATCTCCCTCTCGTAATTACAACTATTGTTTTCGATTAAGAAAACGTAGAGCTAACGTTATTCGTTACGTTATAATGTATTTTCAAGGCTGAAATTAATTTTACGACTGCGAATATTCTGCCTTAATTTTTCGATACAATCGCCGTTGTTGAAATCCGTTAGTTTTCTTTGCAATATTTGACGACACGTCATGCACGAAATTAGAATTCTTACGCAAATCGACACGTACACGATTATTTTATGTACTTATTTATTTATTTATTTACTTTCTTTTCAACTATTAATCTCTTGGCCGAAAGGAGAGTAAGAAAGGTAAAGTCCGAATGGAGTTTAGAAAGAAAATTTATAAAATACCTGTCATGAGCATTAATGATAAGGCCGATACGGCTTATCATCATCGCGCCTGTTATTTATCGACAAAACGATTCTCGCTACACGTTGACTGATGTAAATTCAAGAGCCGATCGCACCTGCCATGAAAATTGACGCACACGTCACAGGTAATTACTTTCAACAATAAGGGTACACGGGCTTCTATTATTTCACTCCCGCGATGATTCTCCCTCCATTGAATATCATTAGTTTCATTTAATTCGATCACGTACGCCATTTTATGTAAAACACGTTATTGCTATCCATGTTTCACTGGTGCATTTACTTTATTATACGCTCCGCGCTTACATTGGCCACTTACGTAATATTAAATTTTATCAGACTTGTCGAGTAAAGAATATGCTTGCGATTACAGAAAGTGTGAATCTTGCGTAATGTATATTTATTAATTTTCCATTGATAATTATTTTATTCCAAATGCATAAACGGTATTTTACAAACATAGCTTGTCTATGTGAAAGGGTACACGTGTGATTAATCGATCCAACGAATGAATCCAATCCGATTCTATTGAATATTACAGAATTTAATGAGCGCATTTTTAATTAATTTTACCTGTAAACGTCTAAGGATTTCGTTAAATATCTCATCCATCCATTCATCGCGATGATTTATGAGAGTACCGTTAAAGCTTTTAATAGCAATAATGAAGGTGTCATTGAGTACCGTCTATTTTTAAATAATACTTTCATTCACAATAATCATTCACATCGTACGCGAATTCGTGCAAATAAACGCGAATGGCCAATTACGTAATTCATACGTAATTGATATCTAATATTAATATTAAATTTTCTTTAACTTTAATGTATTTATTGTTTTGTTAAGAGAAAAGGAAATTGTCATTTAAATTGCAACGAGAAGAATGTTTTATGATTCTAAGAAATCCCGATAGTTAAAATACTTTTATATTCAAGAAAAGAGTCTTTAATTTTCGGAGGTTAAAAAACTTTTGAAATAACAGAGTCTCGTTGTAATGGTACCGGTTGCGTAGAATATTTATGCACTTTAACACCATACGTGACAATTAAAGTGCACTTTTTTTATTTTCAGAACGTTCTCTCACAGACCTACTCTGTCTGCCAGATATTTCTCGACACCGTTTTACTTTTTAAACACATATTCGCAACTTCCCATCAGTTCTGGGTTTTCAGACCATGTAGACTTTTATTTTTCCGGGAAGCTTTCTCGGCGAAAATATTTTTCCTCGCGAAGGAAAACACGGGACTCGATTCCGAGCTAAACTTTAACTAAGCCATATACAATTATAAAAGTATACATTAGGAATCCTTGGTCTAAAATACAGCGGGACAGAAGAGATGAATAAAAAAAAAGAAATACAAAAATAGTAGATATTCTAAAGCTTTGTTTATTTTTGCACTTGAATCAATGTGGAGAGATAGAGATAGAGATAGACATAGAGAGAGAGAGAGAGAGAGATAATTTGACTATTAGAGTTCCTTTGAAAATCACGACGGAGCCCCGAGCCTTGTCATTTTCATTTCGTTAACGCATTTCTCTTTAATCGACAAAGTGCCTTCGCCGCAGTCAAGGAGATTAGCTGCTCCACGTGACTAACCTCTCGACGCAAAACGACACAAACACCGACAGATCTCGCGCGCTCCTGTCGCCACCAAAGCTCTGCGGTCGGCAGACGTATTAATTTATGCACTAGGCGCCCCGTCCCGTCCCGTCCCGTCTCATCCCGTCCCGCCGGCAAACTAACATACGCATCCTATTATCCTTTCTAACGGATCGCGGAACGATCGTCTTCGAGAGCCTGCGCGAACAAACATCAAAACAACTGCGCCGTTCCTCAACGTTAGATCAATTAGAGCATCGCTAGCATCCTATACGGATTACTATGTATATACATATATATATATACGGCTACCGCTTTAGGATATCTGACGGAATATTTACAAAGGGGTTTTAATGAGCGAGACAGGGGGTTTTTAGAGAAATTTTCGACAAAAAATCGAAATGAATCATTGGACGACGAGAAGTTTTGGAACGGCCGGTAAAGAAGTATCCTTGACGTATCGTTGACGCTGCTGGATGATGAAAAAGAGCCAAGAATACCTAATTGTAAAACTTGTATTATATAACTTTGCTCGCGCTATTTTTAATTAACACTTTTTCCTTAATTAATCACCTTGCAAATGATAAAGTTTATGACAATGGAAAAATAGAGCCTTTTATTCAGAAGCGTGTAGCTTGCCTTTTTTTTTTTTTACAGTCGAAGCATTAATTATAAGTACGGTATTAAATACTTCTTTTATTCCGTACCTAACGGTCATAACGAATCTTATGAACTTTTAGATGAAACACGTTAGAATGAAAAAAAAAAGGGAAAAAAGACGTTGTTTTGGCAACGTGCCAAGGCTCTCCTCGCCATATATATATATATATATACAATGTTTTGTAAAAATAATAGATTGACGAGCGTGTATTATTTTATTTAAGTATTGTCTGCTATTTCTGCTCGGCTCTGTATCTGATATAGATAGACTAGAAAATCTCCGAGGCGTTTTTTCAGTCGAGGAAAAATAAAAGAAATGGGGAAGCCGATGATCACGTAATCGATGAGATAGAATTTTTTTGAAAGACATCACGTCCCGAAACGTAAACGTAAAGGCATTTGATCGAGAACCTAATAGAATCTAATATTTATTACGTCATTAGATTGTTCGTATTACACGACGGATGATATTCCTTGTCGGAGTTTCCATGATTTCCATGATTTTCCATGATTATTTTAATAAAACAATAAAACGTCGCGTCAAAACAATAACGAACCGAGAGAAACATAATATTTTCTGTTTTAAAACGCGTTGTATAAAGAGAATCGTTAAGCCGAAAGATTTAATGCAATGAGAAGCACATTGTGATATAAAGTTAGAAAATGCGAGGAAAGGGTAAATTGTAATCGATAGAGGAGCTTTATTGTTAAAATTATGAGATCGTATAACGATGATTTAAAAGAGAAGGGGGGCGAAGCTAAAAAAAATCTTATTAAGGTGTCTGCTAGTTTCTAACTAGGTATGTCCGCTTACGAAAAGTAATCACGGCTACGTGATACTGCTTACATCCTTCCTCGTTTATCGATTTAGTACGTACGTACTACTCGCCTCGACTGAACCTATCCCCCCAGGTCAAGCTATACCGCGCTAATCGTAACTCTTCGCGCACTATATCCTTATATAAAGCTTTTGTTATAAAAATATTTACTTCCCTACGTATTTATTGGTCTTTACTGTCGGTCGCGTGCCTGTATCCATTTTGCCTCTCTCTCTCTCTCTCTGCCTCTCTCACACACAGCCACATACTCGATCCGCACACACACCCACACACTTTCTTTGGGAGGGAGCGAATGCGTTTTCGCCTGACATTTGAAACTCGGAGACACTTGAAGAAGAAAAACTTTGTAAAAAGTTCGTGGACGAAATGCAGCGCGACCCCTAGAAAATCCCGAGAGCTGCGAATAGTAGAGAAATGGTCTGTCTCCGTGATGATATTATGTCAATGCATTGCTCCCTGCTCGGATCAATGAATGTAGTAAGAATTGACGGGAGAGCGTGTTCCCGGAGCAATAGAAACATCGCTTGTAATTAAAAGAAGGCGACGTTGAAAATAGTAAAAAAAAAAAGAAATCGGAAAATATTGGAAAACGCGGAAAACATATATTGAAAGTATATTGATTGCCGAAAAAAAAAAAAAAAAAAAACAAAATACATACGCGTATGTAAATCTTTCTAATCTCGCGATAGTTTCGGATCGGAAAAAAATAAATGCTCGCACGGGGGGGGGGGAGTGGGCTTCGGTCCATCGGGGTATCTTTCAAATAATATTTACAAAATATTTCTCTATTCTTATTATTATTATTAGTAGTAGTAGTGGTAGTAGTGGTAGTAGCAGTAGCAGTAGCGGTGGTGGTGGTACTTTTTAGAACGGTTTCTTTTTTAATGCGAATTAATGTGAAGATTATCTCGCCTTGTAGTGAAATTATTGTTATTAATTATTCGAGAGGGTGTACGTAGCCTGTATGTATGCATCAACTGTATGTTCGTGATGTTAATGTCGGAGCGCTCGAGGTAGGGAATAAAGTCAAATCGGGTTGTGTAAGTTTTAATTAAAATCAACGTCTGAACTCGAATTCAATGAAGCGACTATCTTGACGCGAAATTGTCTTTGCATCCCGGGCCATTTGGTCGTTCTCCCTCTTTCTTTATCTATTTGCTCGAGTCGCGTGTAGTTCGGGCCAGGGCGGCACGGGCGAACAATAGGAACAAGTAGGAAATGGCCAGGCGAGAAGAGAATAGGAGACCCAACCAACGAGTAAAAGGGTAGGGAGGGAGGGAGGGAGGGAGGGAGCGCCGGGAGCACCAAGAGCACCAAGAGCACCAAGAGCACCAAGCAGCAGCAGCAGCAGCAGCAGCACCGACGTAGGAAATAAATTGCGCGCTTATCGTTTCTGGCCGTGAAGTCTGTCCAGGCGCTACTCTCCATTCTGGAAAAAACAATAATATCTGGGACGCGGGCGTTCGATTTTTCTTGGACAAACTGAAACGCGCGCGCGCGCCCGCGCGCGCCAATAAAAACACGAGGAGCGTACTTTCTGTATAATTTCCATGTTTGGTTAATGCGGCCGATTTCGGTATTTTTACGATCTTTTTTGCGGACCCACTCGAGTCGACGGAATAATCGTATCCGTTCCCGCGTAGCAGAAGCCCTCGTTCCTCGATTACGCCTTTCAATTCAATTCAATTCTCTTATTGATTTATTTATTGATTCATTTATTGATTTATTTATTTTTATTTTTGTAAGAGAGCTAGCTTTCATAAACGCCGAGTACGTAAACAAGCCGAGTGCGTCTTTATCGGTAAACGAGTTAAGGGGAAGCCGTCATAATGAGGGGCGGGAGGCGGGGAGGGGAGTCAAATGAGGGAGTTGGCGGTGATGACGGGGGACGTTGCGGGGGGGGGAGGATGGCGAGTTATAAAATTAGCATAATGTAAATGAAACCTTGTCTCGGACGGCGCGCGTCGTCTCGTAGTAGTGTGCAAATTGCGCAGTAGTACAAAGCTAATATCCCATTAGGTACACTTCTTTTTCTATTTTCTTTTCTTTTCTTTTCTTTTCTTTTTGTGCAGGAGTGGGGGCTGCTGCTACTTTGTAGTGCAGATCTCGAAATAAAGAGCGGCCGAGCAAAAGGCTTCTCGCCTCGAGGGGAACTTCTCCCCCCTTGCCAACTGAAAATCGCGTTGACGCTGAAACGTAAGAGGGCGGTGTGGGGCCGTGAGGGGGGAGGGGGGAATAAAAAGGAAAAGAAGGGAAATTAATCCCTCGGAGCTCGGGCATCCGACGTTCGCGTCCTCCCTCTCCTCCCCGAATCCTCACCACAGGGCCGCACCGCCGCCGTACCGCGCGGTCCCCGCGAGTCGCCGAGCGCATAACTTGGATCGCTGGCTAAACGTCCAGAAAATAAAGGAGGCGAGCCGGTGCAAAGAGAGCAGCGCGTAACGTAAATGCACGAGGCGCCGAAGGTGACGACGATTCCGGCGGCTCCAAGCCGACGCCTCTCCAAGCCTATATCTCGAGCGGCGACAAAGACGGAATAAGGGAGTGAAAATAGACGGCCGAAACTGTCAAAACTGCATAAGTATTGTATTGGCCCAGTTTGACAGCCGTCGAGTCAGAGAGACAAAGAGAGAGTGCGTGCGTGGGTCTTATCAAAGAGGTTAGAAAAGGGGATTCCCCCGGGGGCCCCGAGGATGGCTTTTAATCGAGGACGTCCTCGGGAGGATGTACTTTTTCAACGGACAACCGAGCACTTTATCATGAAGCTTCCGAGTCTATCGTAACGGGAGGACTCGGTCGCTTATTGTTTTTGCGGCGGCCACCTCCCCCCCCCCCGCCACCTCCCTACGAGGTGGAGAGATGCGATTGATTGACTCGATTAAGAACGACTCGGCGCGCAGCTCTGAGATTACGGAAGGGGATATCTGAGACGGTAGACGAGACGCCGCGACTAATCCTTACGCAACCTCGTTACTCCGACGGAATTTAAGAAATATCGAGAGCTCGTGTCTGAGCCGTCGACAAATCTTTTTTATCCACCCAAGGACATCCGCATTTATTTATTTATTACATTATTTCATTATTTATTCATTTATTTAATTATGCATTTATTTATTTATTTATTCGTGTATTTATTCGTGTATTAGTCCTCGACGATCGGAGCTCATAAACTATTTAACGTTCTCGACCGGTAGTTGTTTGTTTATTGTTATGGCCGAGTGCCGTGTTATCGTAAAATACAATATACAAACATCGGAGATAAGCGATTGTATCATTAAGCGCTTAGATCATTTTTGCGGCTTAGCGGACTCGCTTCGGGGCTTCCGTAAATCGCGGCTCCCGTCAATTCCTTAACGCGCTACCGCGATGCCATTTTACATCGTGTCCCGATAATGATACAAAAAAATCCCCGACAAGTGCTCTTCGAATCAATTGATTAGTAAATCTTTTAATGGGGTAAGGACGGATGGACGGAAGGACGGACGGAAGGACGGACGCTGCCCCCTATTGGCAAGGATTGCGATTCCGAACGATAGATGATCCTAGGAAATTTCAACTCCTCGCAATTACATCAAGATTTATGGCTAAACAGTGGCTAACGCGTCGTGTATAATAAATAATTCATACGTCATTGCCGAGAAATGAAGTCCGACATCGTTAACGACGAGCTTATATAATCAGAACGCACGTATTAGCCTTAATTCTTTCACTCCTTCTCTATCCTCTATACTTAAAGCGCTCGTTTAAACGACCTCATTATTAAAAACAAATCTCCTTCGATCATTATTATCATTATCTATTTTCATCAAATGTAACTATTTCTCTCTTCTCTCTCTCTCTCTCTCTCTCTCTCTCTCCTATTCATTATCTCCTATGCTTACCAGATTTAATTTCATGTGTAATATACGCATATAGTTTCGGAGTTACTTACTCTCAGTAGACAATAGCAGCCTTTCATAAACCACGATAGCGGGGAATAATTAAAGTTACGCTTTACAAACTGGATGTTGAATGAAAAAAATAAAAAAGAAAAAAGAAGAGATTATAAAGCAAAAAGAAAAGAAAAATGTAAAAGAGCAAACTAGATTTATGCGTATTCTTTATGAGATTTTTTTTTCGAATTGTTCCATACGCGAATGTAAACCGACAAGAATATGTAATAAACATTTTATTTATCCACGAAGAGAATTAATTTACCTGCACATTGTCGGAATTTCGTTGGAAGAGACAAAACTTACGTTTACTAAACGTACGTTTCTTTACAGCTTCATTATAATTCCATGGACTTGAAAAATCTTTTCATCATAAATACATTCCTACAATTAACCTGTTACTATATATATATATATTTCTGTAATTTTAGGCATTTCAAATATTAATGGCATTTAAACGCTCATACTTTTTATTATTATTATTATCATGATATTAATAACGTTGAGGTACTTTAGTTTAGCTTTCATTCATTTTTTGAAAACTCTAACTAACTCTAATAATGTGTATATGTATATATATATGTATTGACGAATGTAAACAAAGACATTATCGTCTGCTATTGTTGTACCGCCATTGAAAAGAATATTTAAATTAAAATATTTCGAGTACGAATGCGTCCAATGTACGTTCCTATCGCATGATTAATAACCTTTTTTTTCTTTCCTTTTTTTTTTTTTTTTTTTTTTATTATATTGCCTATTATTTCGTACAATGCAAAAAGACTATAAAAGAAGAGAGCGTTGGCGAAAGTTTCGTTTCAGTGAAATTTCAATGAAATTTATAATACTAATTGAATGCTACTCGTTCGTTGGATGTACGCGTTTTATTAATATCTGTCCCGACACAAAGGAACAACCTATTTCACGAACTTTGTAATGTACAGCGATAACAATTACATGACGTATAACAAAAAAAAAAAAAAAAAAAAAAAAAAAAGAATAAATAAATCAATGATTATTATTCGTTGCTGGTTTTAAAGGAGCGCTAAGTAAGACGGTTAGTCGCGTGCGTGTATTTTTTACCTTATCATATCTGGAGGGAAAAAAGGAGATAGAGAGAGAGAGAGAGAGATTCGATCGGCTTAGCGGACCAGGAGGATCGGCAATTATTCTCAAATGAAAATGATACGAATGTTGCGGCGACTCGAGGGTAAAGTGCTCGATTGATTGAATCGCGAGTGGAGTATCGTTTGTTGAAAAAGGTTGTAATGCTCTTAGGGCCAAGGTATAATAATAACAGTATTTACAAGCCGGCGATTCCCGACAAAGCCCGAGCGACGTAAAATTCGTATCCATTCGATTCCTAATCCGTGGAAATGTCGGATCCCGAGCCTTAGGAGAATTGGATAATTGGAAATTCCGAAATGGACGAGTATAAGGCCGTGTAATAAACGGGGCGCTTATTAAAAACCCCAATAACCCCCCCGCCGCCCCGCCACGCTATTATGGCCACTTGGCCATAAAGACACTCGTAGCTTCTTCTCGGTATAACAACTAGCCGTACCCAGTAAGCAGGGCTCGAGCTCGCGAAATTTACATTTCGGGATCGAATCAAATTTCTGTCTCTCGACCTGCTCCATTTCGGGGCCACCTCCCCCCCTCCCTCCGCCACCCCATCCGCCCGCACGACGACCAACAAGTCTACCTCGTTACGCGCGCGTATCTACCCTCCCCCCTGGTCGTATTCGCCGATGTAGGCGAGGGAAGGGAGGGACAAGGAAGTGGGGAACGATAACGCGCGCCTCTCGGCAGCAGTACCGCGTTCCTTGGCCATTTTAATCCATCTATACCATCCCGGCCTTCGACACTTACATAACGTTTATTTATTGCGCTCACCGGGAGGTGCTGGATTACACGCTCCTCGTGTTATAATAATTTTTCCGAGAAGCTGCTGCCCATCGCCGCTGCATACGTAAAGTATGTCAAACGCACGGTGAGCGTGGCTCGGCTCGTGCTCAGCGACACCTTCCCTACAACGTCAATCAACTCTAATTATTATTTGACAGGGAATAATAACAATAATAACAATTAATAACAACAACAACAACAACAACAACAATAATAATTCCGTTTCTTTATATTTGTATGAGAGAGTGGCAATGGATAGGCAGCTCGATCATCTCGTATTTTCCCTTTTTTACTTCTTTTGCCCGCTTCTTATTTTCATCTTAGCCCTCGAACTCTCGCGAACATTACAATTTTATATTACCGGGCAACGGCGAGAGCAGCGGCTTTACGAGCCACAACCGTACAATTTACCTATCTTTTATTACTATCTCGTACGGCTTATCCACGACGTATCAACGCGCCACTCCATCGTATTTGCTCCTACGCGGATAAACTTTCATTTTATAATAATTATGAATTACGGAGCGTTATAATGCATGCATTTCCCCTAGATCGCGGCTAATAGAATATCTAATATACTGCGCGTCCGCGCGGGCCAACGCGTCTGTTAAATAAATTATTTGTAGCATTCGAGCGCGTGTCAGATACGCGTTGCGGCCATTATTGTCCGCTTACTCTATACGCGCAAACAAAAAAAACGCCCGTATTTTTTTTAATGCGAATTCACTTCACTCGAGCCTCGCTTCATTTAAATTAAAATCATTTAAATTAAAAAACGTCTTTCAAGGTCAATGTAATTTTACCATATTGACATTAAGTAAAGTGCCCGGGAAGAGGTATTTTTAGCTAGTTGCACGGAATCTCGCGTTATGACGCATAATGTGCACTCACGTGCAAAAAGTTTTATTCGCTGTTTACTTGTCGGCGTAAGCAATTGCGCGACTCATCAGCTGTAATGTACGACAATTCAAGTACACGAATAATAAGCCTCAAGTGCACTCAATGATTTATTATTATTATTATTATTAAGTAACTGTAACAATCGGATTTACCATCTAGTATTTCGCTGTCGGACGTCTAGTAATAAAAATACGAAACCATAATGCAATAAATAGATCAAAACGCATATCTGCATTGGATTAGGAAATTACTCTTACTAGTAAATCACAAAGGTATTATAATTCATTAAGACTTTATTTGTTTTTTTTTATCCGATCGATGGTTTACTTCTTAAAAAGTAGGATATCCGTGGCGCGTTGAATTTTTTTTAATTTCAACTAGCCGGGTAATTTACATGATTTTTGTTTTCTATATCTTCGCAGTGACGTGTACATACATCGTTACAAGAAATATTGTTTCATTGAGAAAAGCCCGTGAAAGAATTTAATGAAATTTTTATACAAACGTATAAAGACTTTGGGTAATAATATAAGCATTCATTAGTATCGCAGTACTTTCAATGTACTCGATAAATATATAATTACCGGGTATTCGAGCAATGCGCCCGAGTGAATGAAAAAACGTATTAAAATGACGGACATTGTTTCGTCGGGGTAAAAAAATAATGACCATAATTTAAACGTCGTAGATATCTCTACCTCGTAACAACCATACGAAGTCGCTTGCTTAGATATTTTTTTGACGATTCGTGCATCACGTAGAATTCCCGTCCCTCAAAATCATATTTTTACTGTAAATCGTACTTAAGGTCAGAGCACCCCAAGTTGTCTTTATAATAAATAGACAATGGTAAGATAATTTCCCATCGGTGTTCGTGTTTATGTTTAGAAAAAGAAAAACACTTTGCCGATTCGGAGATTTTTCATGTCAGGGATAGAAAGTTCTATTTGTTCCCGTACATTTTTCATTCGTCGCGCGAAAAATTGTAAAAACTTTTATTTCCTTACTTTTATCAGAAGTCTGCTTTAACGACTGTACCGTGAATTATTTATTGCATAGTAAAGCACTGCGCCGAGAAAAAAAAGGAGCCGCGCAACTTTATACTGTACGACGATGATGATTTTTTTTTTGTTTTTTTTTGTTTTTATAAATAATTTCAGAATGTCCTTTTGCCTAAGGGCGCCCGCGCTCCCTTACGTATACTTAATAACCTCCCTTACCCGGAGTAATGCAGAGTACTACTTATACAATTTCATATTTTCGTCATTTTTAGGGGTCAGGGGAGCCTCGGCGCCGCACTCTACGGCAGCGAGTGAGAAATAAATGAATATTTCATTAGACGTTTAACGACAAATATAAAATCTCGTACGTTATTTTACATAAAAATTTACGCGAAATGCATATTTCATGGGCGCGCCTATGGGAATCGGATTATTATAATGATATACAATTCGAGTAAAATAGCAGAATGCAGATAAATTACGGCTTTAAAGTTGAAATTCTCTACGTTCACCCGCCCCCCACCACACACCGCACCGTATACCCGAAATGATACACAACTATAGATAAATAGGTTGACTTAAAAATCAAACGCTTATCATAATGTAATGGATACTACGTGCGTAATAACAAAGCTTGTAATGCTGATATCTGCTTCTAAAACACGCACGCATATCCGAGAAATATTATTTTAAAAGCAAAAAATGTGCCTTTGTTGCACGTTGAAGTTTATAACAAGGCGTACAATGTTCTTGATGCGCGTAAAACGAAACCCTGCCATGTAAATCTGGAAATCTGGAATATATATATATATATATATAATCGAGATGTATAATGAAATTTAAACGCAATAAATAGGCTTTGCATTGATAATTCCAAGTCCATTACCGTAATATCTATTAAATTACAATTGTTTAATTACGTAAAAAAACGTTTTTTTAAACGAGGTTATATTTTTGCATTGAAAAGCTCGGCCGATAGATTAGGACAATCTTTTATATACATACAATACATGACGAATAAAGTTTTACGAACGCTGCCGTCGCATTGTATCCGAAAGTACGAAGCCGTTTTACAATACATTTTTCCGTAAACGCACTCACACAATGACGGGTAAGCGGTGCGCTTATAAATACTAGAATGCGCGGCTTCGTTACGAAATACTTTATATCAAAGGGAGGGAAGAAAGCGTAATGTATAAATACAAAAATATTCTCGATATTTTGAATGTCAAGTATTTTTGTATATTCGTGCAGATGCAAAAAGTTTACGTTGGCTTGATAATGAAATTTTAATTATTCTATTAGGGCTCGAATCGAGATTTCAAGCTCAATTCCATTTAACTTACCTAGGAACACAACGCGATTATTATTGGGAAATAAATACAATATCCCCGGCGCGCGGCTGTATAAGTTTTTTAAAAAAAAAAATATTTTTTTATAAATTATCCCGCAAGTGAAAGTAAATGAATTCTTTACGTAAAAATCTCGAGCCTTTCAAAGTGCTGCTTTTCTCATACGCTTACTAAAAATTCATTAGATTCATTAGATTTTTCATTAGATTTGATCGATTAAAACTCGATGTATAATAACGTTACGTTTCTCATTATTATTATTATTATTATAATCTAATTGGATTTAGAATGACGAAACTGAGTATATATATAAAAAAAAACTAGCGTTTTCTTCTTCTTATTCAAAAAAAAAAAAAGATGCCACATCCTTTTTATGATAAATACAAATATAATTCTAATTTATTCGTGGATACGTTGAGGATTGTGAACAAATGGCAGAACAATGTAATGAAAATAGGTGTTATATTTATAATAATGCGAGACGTAAAACTTCATCTTTAGTAACTTAATCTTCGATTCGTATAAAAAGTATGAAATTACTTACCCAAGACATGAATTCCAACGTTTCCAATGATTATTATGAGGCAAAGCAGTTCTCGACGATCCATCCATTATTACGTTATTACTGGCCACAATTAAATGTGGCTAAATTAACGCCTCTTAAATCAGACGTGTATGATGGTAATTCATAACATCGTGTGTGTGTGTGTGTAGTGGGACTCGTTCTAGCAAAACCGGGACCCACATTATTAATACAAAATCTACTATTTTGTAAAATTTTTTTTTCATTTTTCTTGTATTTCTCTTCTTTTAAGCCCAATATTTTTAATACGCGTATATGTATGTAAATTAAATGATTATAATTTACAAGTAATTAATGCAGATGGAATAGTTCGAATGGAATCGTGTATATAAAGTATTCGGAGAATATATAAAAGTACGTAGCAGTGTGTAAGTATAGGCGAGAAACGTATGAGTAAAATGAATGTCGAGAAAATTATATTTCACGAACAATTTTTATTACTTAGTCTTTACATTGTACGTAACAAGTAAATTCTTTAATTTAACGAAACGCATTATTCTCAAGAAATGCCGATTTTACATAGAATCACCGTGTATTTTCATACTAACAATTTCATACAACGGCTCTAATTAATTTCTAAAATACAGTACAAGCACAGGCATTTGACAAATCAATGGTAAATTATATAGAAATCAATAGATATATATATATATATATATAAAAAAAATATCTATAAAAATATAAAAAACATAAAAAAAAAAACACCACAAATATATATGTATATATATAATAAAAAAGGAGGGGAAAAAGTAGGAATAATAATAAAAACAACAATAATCACTATAATAATAATTGTAGTAGTAGTAGTAGTAGTAGTAGTAGTAGTAGTAGTAGTAGTAGTAGTAGTAGTAGCAGTAGTAGCAGTAGTAGTAGTAACGGTAATAATAATAGTAGTAATAATATTTGGGTACTATGTTTAAACTTGAAAATACTTGAAAATACTTGCAGTACTTGAATACTTCTATAAGATTTGAGAATCTAAATACGTAAAGCTATGATAGGGTAGGTGGTAGAGGGAAACGGCCGCAGTATCACTGCGTGCAATATAATTTTCGTTTATTATGAAACCTTTTGATTTTCGCGTTGCTCGTTAGTAATCGGTCAAGTAGTAGTTGCTGGTAGTACCGACGATAAAAGGTAGTAGCGGCGATAAAAGGTAGTAGCGGTAGTGGTAGCAATAGCAGTAGCAGTAGCAGTAGCAGTAGCGAGTAGTAGTAGTAGTAGCAGTACAACTTCAAAGAAAAAAGAACTACGTATTATTAAATGACTTGCAATAATTTTTTGAAAAGAGTGTAACAAGAAAAAGAAAAAGAAAAAGGACAGTATAAGTCCGACAAAAACACGAGAGAGAGAGAGAGAGAGAGAGAGAGGAGAAGACGACGAGTAGAAAGGAAAAGGGTATGAGCCGTAGACGAATGGAGCGGTGAGGGGACGACGAGGAAGGCGTTTTTTGACGAGAATGACTGCTGCTTCTGCTGCTCCTGCTGCTCGTGCTGCTCCTGCTCCTGCTGCTGCTCGTGCCGCTCGATTCGTTATTTATACGGTGTCACTTAATTGTCAATGTCAATGTCGTCGTCGTCCTCGTCGTCGTCGTCGTTGTCGTTCTCGTTGTCGTTCTCGTTGTCGTATATACGATTGTTACGGCAGGTAATCTTCTGGTTCTTGAATTCCCGCCGTAAGATTTTGTTTTTTGCACGAGGCGGCTTTATCAGCATGAAGGACTTGGGCATCTTCTCGAGCAGGTCGGAGCTCTCGCGATTTGTCGGTACGCTCGCCGGCGCCTGCTGACTCGGTGGCTTGTTGTCCGTTGACAGCGAGAGCTGGTACCGGCCCCTCTTCATCGTTATTATCCCAAACTCGACGCTGCGCTTCAGTGCCGTCATTATCTGCCGATTAAAAACGGGCTCATTACTACACAACTACAACGATCCTATGCTTTACCTTTATCCTGCCCATTATGGTGTAATGTAAGCGCTGGTTCCGCACTCGTATACTATAATACGCATTCGCGAATGTCTGTTAATTATCAACCATTTTCTAGCCATTCGTTCGAAATTATTACGTAAATAGGCAAGAACGATTCGTTTATAATTATTAAAGCAATTTGTAAAGATATACAAATATACATTAGATTTAATTAATTGTAAACGGTCGAGGACTGATTTCTTATGTAATTTAATTTCAATCAATTTTCATAAAGTTTTAATTTAATCAATATTCGTGATTGCAATGGCTTTTTCCCTATCCTATCGGTAGAATGAATAACAACAACAATAATAATAATAAAGAGAAGAAGAAGAAGAAGAAGAGAATCGCACGTTGTTTTGATTGAATCGATCCATTTATTCAACAAATCTTTTATTAATGTGACAAACCATTGAAAATACATTCGGTCTGCTCGTTATAACGTAAATATAATATTTTTCACTTCTTTCTAGTAAAATAGTAATATTAATGGAAAGAAAATCTAATGGCCGATTATGTATATAAGGTACAAAAGGTATAAGGGGTTAAAAAAAAAAAAAAAAAAAAAAAAAATTACGTACGGGGAGGAGAGGATTTTGCTTACCGACACTTACCTGACGTTTCGTCGCCGGTTTGAAAAGCCCGCGGCTTATGTATTTGACGATGTCCCTCATTGTTGGCCCATTTTCGTTTTTCGAGTGCTTGAGGGCCGTCATGACTTGGAATATGGCTTTCGCCGGCTGCTTATACCTGTTAATTTTTCTTCCCCCGTCGGACGACGGCATTATTTCCGCCGGCAATGTCTCCCGTCACCTTAATGATTATTTTTTTGTATTTTTTTCCCTTCTTCTTCTTCTTCCTCTTCCTCTTCCTCTATCTTCCTCTACTTCTTCCTCTTCCTCTTCTTCCTCTACTTCTTCCTCTACTTCTTCCTCTTCTCTTGTAAAAAAAGCTTCGAGGTCTCTTATTACGTTTGTTTGTTTGTTTGCTTGTTTGTTTGTTTGTTTCTTTATTTGTTTGTTTGTTTGTTTGTTGCTGCTGCCGCTGCTTTTTTCTATCAATTTGCCGTTATATTACCGGACGCGAAGGGAGCCAGGACAATCGCTCGAGCAATTATTAAAGGATAATCGTGTTACGTCATAGCGCAAGGGATTCCACGAGAAATTTGTGTTTTCCCGAGTCTATTTTGTCACTATCGTCTTTGCCGAGATGCGATATTGTTATCGACCACGGCTGCTCGGCTACTTTCCGTCATATGCGCACGACCTCTGCGCGCAATGACCGTTTTAATTGGCCGGGGCCCTGCACCTCCGAGGCAGCGCTTAAAATTCTCTGACTCCTGGACAACGTAAGCTGACAAGCCGCTCACCCGTGAAATCGCCTCACCGACCAACCAGCCCACCCTCTCTCCTCTCATCTCTTTCTTACCATTATACTTTACCGAATAAAAAACCATTCTTTATTAAAAAGTCTCGAGGATCTCTCTGTGATTTTTAATAACGATCCCGAGTACTCCTGCACCCGTGGTATACCGTATATACCGTTACCGGGCTCTCCTTCTTTTTCTCTGAACTTACTTTTTAAGCCCTCCACCGATTCGGAATTGGATTCTAACAAGACCTAATTTGATCCAACGTAATCTCTAATATTAATCCAAAGATAATTATTTTACGCTTCAATAAGAAAATGCTTTCCTGATACCACGGTGACGTGACGTAATCCTCAAAAAGTACGAAAGTTCCTTAAACCTTCGTAGCTTATTAGGAAAGGAAAGGAAAGGAAAGGAAAGGAAAGGAAAGGAAAGGAAAGGAAAAAAAGAAGGGGAAAAAAAAATCCCCCTTCCTGAATATTTTCTCTCGGAGGGTGTCCTCCCACGGAGCCACGTGGGCTTCAAAATTTTCATCGCCCCGGTATAGATTTGTCTATACCCGTAGGGGGTGGGGGGCTACGAGCCGTCGAAAGTCCAGAATGATATCCCGAAAACTCGGCCCCGAGCTATGAAAGCCCCTCGGGCAGAAATGCCTTTTCGTGGCTCCAAGTTAGACGGGGCCGCAGACAGAAACCGGATGGTCCGACTACTGCACTCGCCCGCCCGGGCGAGCACAAAGGGCCATTGAAATTTTCAAAAGCCATCATCACGAGCGTACAAGGGTGCGCGCATCCCTCCCCCCACGCCGCCCCTTGTCCTAATCTCCTCGTCCCTCGAAATCGCGACTGGAGGGAGGGACTTGTACACTCGGCGGCCGATGTACCGCTCCCCCCCCCCGCGCCCTCTCCTTGTCGCCAATACCGCCCTGGCCGCGAAATTGCACTCGAGTAAGGTCGGGGCTGCAATTGGCGTCGGGTCGGGCTGCGTTTCGCTATCGAAAGCTCCGTTCGACTGCGTCCAATTTCGGGGCGCGCGTCCATCGCCATTACGAACGAGCTCGATGGATCATTACGAAGACATTTATTTCCACGCGACGAAACGATCGCCAAGGGTTGTCGCTCAACTACCCCTCGAGCGTCCACTGAATTATTATAAACTGGACGCTGATGCCCTGCTGCTTACTCCACTCGCGCTTCACACTTACGTCCAATCATCCCATACACGAAGAGAACGTTTCATTATCTACTCTGCCCTTTATCCCTCTATCCGTCATTTATATTTATATCATTTATATACCGCGTATATAAATCCAACCCTTATTTACGTAGTGTCGAAGTGCCGAATCGACGCATCCGACCAAATTGCTTCAAACAAACGTATTATTATTATTAGTGTTATTGTTATTGTTGTTGCTGTTGCTGTTGCTGTAGCTGTAGCTGTTGTTGTTGCTGTTGTCGTTATTAATACCGGTAATAATGATTTAAATTTTCAAATGGTAATAGTCAGGCGTTTAGGAGTTGATGTAAGCGTCCGGAGATACGAGAGTATAGAGAATTTATAGCTAGTGATAAAAGTAACAAATATAAGGAAGGGTTAAGATAATTCGGTTTAACAGCGACACTGATAATTAATATGACTTTTCTTCGTTGCAATGTATTTTCTCGAGCTTGAGAAAATATTTTCATAAATTATTCACCCCGATGAACAATATCGTTAATATAAGGAAAGTACTTGAGCTCATTATACGAGCGATATTCAATGAATTTCTATTAATATCGAAGCTCCTCCGTTAATACCATAATGTATTCGATTTATTTAATTCTATTTCGGAATAACGGCTAATAGAACGTAAATTGATGAGCTTAACCCTTCAATGTTACTCTAATAGTCTGTGAGGACACATTATACTCGAGTTTACCAATATATACATATTTTATATATATATATATATATATACATGCAGATGGCTGATAATTTTTGGACGTTGATGCATTCGCAATTGTATTTAACGTTGGCTTGAAAATAATAATGTTGACTTAACAGAATAATCATCTAAATTTTATATTAATCCCATTCGTTAGAGCATCGTGTTGAGTACATCGTACAATGCAATAGAAATATTATACACAACATAATAGAATGTTTATTACAATATAATGCAATATCGTATATATAGAGCTTAAACAGGAAATGCTGAAAAGGGATTATTTTATTAACATGACACCGTGTAACTGTATTTTACAATAACGTAATGTTCATAAATTAGTAATTAGTAAAATAATTACTATTATTAAAATTATCGCGTAAAGCGTAGATTTGAATTATATATGAAGCCAAATACGCTAAGCTCGAAGCGGTGCTTTAAAGTAAAATTTCGCAGACCTCAAAGAACAAATAAAGTTTTTAAGTAAAGCTCGAAGCCGGAATACAGTTTAAATTAGCAACAGGAGAATATTACATTTGCGCATAAATTTTATATACATCGAAAGCGTTACTAACGCACACTTGAGGGCACATTTTATTAAACTTAATTTAAAAACTTTGTATGGATTTTTAGAATTTCATTTGGTTGCCCGAACTTCCGCGCTGAATGACTGTATTTACTCGAACGTTAAACAAAAAAAAGGCCGAGTTTTTGCCTTTTAATAAGCAAGGATTCGTTAAATAAATAGTTAAAACCGAAAAGTTTTTAACTGGAATAATTTTAGCGCGGTAAGATATCTGCTTTATCCTTTATGAGAAGGAATCGTAAATAGATTCGGTCGACTGATTTACAGCCCAGCAGAAAAGTTTCTCAAGGCTCGGTATAAATAATTACCCGTTTATAAATAATCCTCAGTATTTGCTTGCTCTGCCTATCTCATAAATATAGGTTATATTTCATCGAAAGTAAAAACGCGATAAAGACAAAAAGGGAAGAAAAACCTCGTCCCAGCCAATATATTCTTACATTTAAAGCTAAGAATTCTATTCGTTTGGCTAATAATTATTAGAGTTAATACATTTCATTCGGGCGAACGCCCGACGCGATGCGGAATAACGAATGATAAATGGATCGACGGCTAAGAGTCAATTAGCCAATATAAATAACAAAAATAATAGGAAAGAAATTCGAAGAGCAATATTTATTGAGGCGGAAGATGCCGACGAGAGCTTTATTGTTCCCGCTTTATAAAATCGTAGTAAATTTTTCATTTCGCGATTTTATCATTTCGAAAAAGAATATGTATATATATATATTTAATGCTTCGTCAGCTCTGGTTTTCGCTTAAATTCGATTAAATGGCCAAGTAAATGGGCGAGCAGCATCCGATATAAATAATAATCCAATATCGACGACGACTTTCCAGCATCCAGGGATTAAATCATAATTTAAAGATAATTATTCATTAATTATAATTATTCCGTATGAGCTGCAGCATATTCCATTTAAAAAGCAATCGCTGCCGAATTGACGGTAATTATGATGCACCACGGCCGAAAGGATACATAATCGAGTACAAGAAAATCCGATTGGAGCCAGTCCCGTTGGAATTACTGGCCGATTCACGGATTTATTCACCGATAGTCAATGGGTGATGCCGAAATTACAAAATCTAAATTCTAAATACGAAATCTACGAACGAGTTACGATAAACCCAGAAATACTTCCCGGCCATTATCGTGCGTGCCGTGCCGAGGCAAAGCAAAAACATCTCTACACAAGAGATCCTCTCCACGCATTCGATTGCGATTTTATTATACCCGGGTTAATAAAAGTGGGGGCTCGTCCGTGAGAAGATGAGGAACTATCGAGCTTCCGAAATTCGAAATCCGGCATGTATAGGAAATTAATTAGGTAAAAGGCCGGGGAATGAGGCTTGGCTTGGCGCCTGTACGATAAGCTACATCGCATTCAACGCTGCAAGGCGGGTAGCGCAACGATCAGGGGCAGACTACTATTCGAGAATACAACGTTTCCGAAATCCAATAGAGTTGACCATTAAAATTCTTCACCCTTTTGAACCCCTACTCGTACGAGCGAGCTTTTGATTATGTTTAGAGATTGGCCTTATCCTTAAAGTCCCGGGACATGAAAATCGTAATAATACGAGAGCTACTTTCTCCTATAAGCCTGTAGCTCTTTTGTGATGAAGTGAAAAGTTATCGGAATAAATTATGGGAACCATGTGGCGTTATACGATATGGCTGCTTTGACCATATTAAATTTAGTAATTTACCAAGAGCCTTGCTTGCTATTTATCTATTTACATGCAATCATCGCGTTAATCATTTTAATCGGTAATTGTTAACGCGAGCTTTTAATTATTCCTAACGAACTGATTGGGCTAAATAAAAACAATTTCATTTAATTTAAATCTTCTATAACGAATAGACATAAAGATTTCATTAATTATTTTCATTAATTATTATACTTTATCTTTTATTTAATTTTAACATTAATTGTGGTGGTTCATCATAGGTAAGTGGAAAACAATACGACAACATTATTTTAACGTATAACCTTTATTTTTTAAAACCATCTTTCCATTTTTATGCTATGATTATTAATACAAACATTATGCGGAATAAGTTAACATCGTTATTCATGTATTCCGTATAAATTATTATTTTTCAATAGAATCTGTCGATATCCGCTGCAGATATTACAGCTATTATTTTGCAGTTTTTAAATATCTTCATGGCTACGCTATTCAAAATAATATTATAATGCATTATTTGTGTTTAATGTGGAATCTTATTCAGCATACGCGACTAAAGAATAATAGATTGACAATCGTTCGATACTCGTTCCGATAACGTTCCCATACGAGTATAAAAATTTTACGATAAAACTATAGTGAGAAAATTATGAAATACACCGATTAATTAATTAAAGGATCGATTTGCAAGGATTAATATTGCGTTTGACACGAAGTATGCGACATTACACGAGATGATTGAATGAAACAATGTCGAGACTAAGGAGGCACGTAATAGTTGTAATACGATAAGCAAGAAAGGTCGTAAAGAAAAGCCGAGTCGGTTCATGTAGGCATTGTTATGGAAACAAAGGGCAGATAATGGCGCGAAAAACCTATTAATTTATAAAAAGAAATTAATTAATGAAAAGGGTGGAAATAAATTTGGCAATTGAATTGGTGAGAATAAAAACAATTTTTACTTTATGAATACAAAGCAATTTGGACGGGCGTTTCTTATAAAATATTGGAATACCGAGACTCTGATGATCCGATCTAAAGTGACATACGATCTCCGATGAAATATTACGGATCGAGTTACGCTGAAATAATTGTGATAAAAAGTATGATAATGGCATTGGGAAATTGATAAGGAAAATAGCGCGGCTCGTGCCCGTAAGTAAAGAAAATTTAAAAAAGAACGCCATCTGTCTCTTGGTAATGTATATCCTCGGGCGTCTTGGAGTTGCAAAAAGCAAAAATTTTAATACAATTATGAATTATCCTTGGCTTAAGAATGTTTTGTCGGCCGACGTTGACGCATACGCGTAAGCGACATAAATTACGAATAAATAGCGAGATTAATATGTATATTTATTACGGGTAGGAATGAACCGCATTACGCAGTACTTAAATATATGTAAAGATATATATATATCAAAAAAAAAAAAAAAAAAAAAAAAAAGGTATCCGTACCTTCGAAGCGAATAAACAATATTTTTTAACATTCTAATGCGATCTAATGTGAATTTGATTATCGAAAGAGACGGGATTTTGCTCGAGATTTCAAGGTCCCTGTCCTTGGGCAATTAAGTCCTGTGTGCTCGGGTAGGGAATCGTCCATAAAGTGGCGCGAGGGCGCTCGGAGCGTCAGCAGCAGCAGCAGCAGCAGCGCACGTAGGGATGAATAATCGGGGGTGCGTCACCGCGAGAGAATTTAATATAAAAGTGAGCGGCGGCTGCTCGCGGGATTATACAATTCCGTCGGATCTACGGCATACGGGATCCATGGGCTCTTAAGAGCCGGGAATATAACCTAAGCTTCGTTGAAAATAATGCGCGAGTAGTTTGCATGAATATTATACTATTTTTGTACGCCAAGGCGTGCACTTGATTATTTGGCTTTTTCTATTTCTTTCTTTCTTTCTGTCTGTCTTTCTTTTCATTCTAACGGGCATTTATTTCGAGCGGTTGGTATTGCTGCCACGTATTCCCGAAGTGTTCCATTAATTAAACTTCCCGCCAACTTTCCGTCATGAGCAAATGGAGTTAAGTTCCGTGGAAGGAATGATGTATATTTCGTGAGAGAGGGGGGCGGGGGTGGAGATGGGGATGGAGATCGCGAACGCCTTTTTAATATGTTTTTATCGAATATGAGTCGTTCGTAGCTGTTGGAGAGAGAGATAGAGAGAGAGAGAGAGAGAGAGAGGCCTGAATTTATGTAATGCCTCGTTTAATAGGGACTTGCCTTCGGTTGTGAATTTTGCACGAATTTTACAACGAAACTCGTTGTACGTAGGAACGAACAAAGTTCCCAGGAAACGCTTTCTAGACAATTGTTGCACAAAGTTTCTTCCCCGGCGCGTTTCAGGATTACGTAAATCTCGGATCAAACTAGTTTCGCAAAATTCCTACAAATATTTTACATCAGCTGATGAACTGGATGAGAGATGCCTCTATCTCCATCTCCCTTACCTTGATCCTCTCATCTGCATTATAATATCCTACAGGCTTTCGCCTTCCTCGTAAAACTCCTTCGTGAAATTGACAAAGTAACCTTCCTCGGTTATTAATGCTTTACGACTCCAGCTCCTACACGACTATACGCGAGGCGCATTTTCGTTACAATTAAAACACAATTAATAATATTGCAATATCGTACGAAACGTCGTATTGATATATTTCAACAGTCTGTGGCGTACTTCTTTCCTTTTGAATCCAACGAAGCTATGGAGGCTCGAATAATAATGTACCGTAAAGATAAACGTTATTAATAATTATTCAAAGATCTCGAAGATTGTTCGTAGGATGAATTTGTGCACAGGCTCCAGTCGTCCGGTATCAGCTATTGATTATAATACGCAATAATATCGATTCAAGAGCAAAGAACGTTTAATTTACTTGACGGAAGAATGACTTACTTAAGCCGAGACATGTAAGGAAATAACGAAGCTACAATTATTATTGTTGTAAGTCGGCGATGAAAAACAGAAAGGAAGGAAAAACAAAAGAAGAAGAAAGAAATAGACATGCACGTGGAGTAAAGAAATTTCCTACGCAGCCGTGCTATCGATTACTACTCGAAAGAAAGCATTTTATAGCTGCCGGACACGAAACGAGTATATTGATAACAGCAAGCGGTAACATTCTACAACTTGAATAGCCGTTGTTGTTGTTTTTTTCTTCTTCTCTCCTAAGCGTCGATAAATCGGCAAATAAATAGCTAAGGATATTTCTAGCGACTAGCGAAACGAGTAACAATCCCCGTTAATTAGCCTTGGATTAGAAAGATTTTGATTTCCTTGAAATTTTATCGCTTAACCTCTTAATTTCTTAATTCCATTCGATAACGCGTTGATACTTGGGCACGAGTTAGAGAATCTACCGAGGCTAATCTACTTCTACTCTCGACGTATTTCAATTGCTTTTTAGGTATCGTGTGCGATAGTTGGACTATGATCTATCGATAGCGCTTCGTTCAACCGTCGTAAGCAGTCGTTCGTGCTGAAGGTACCTTACGCTTTACCCTACGTAATTTTATTCAATTAAAACGAAACAGCTTCGTCTGGCCAAAACCGAATTCGCAAAGCTTTCACGGTCAAGCAGTTTTCGCACTCGTATGTCGCTACATTTGCCAAACTGATGGGGTCGCCGGGTCACGATGAACCTCCGCGCCCTTTCCGAGACAGAGGCACATGCAGACAGACAGACAGAGAGAGAGAGAGAGAATACGTTGGGACGAATAACGAAACAGAAAGTTCGTTGACCTAGAAACACGCTTACGAAGCTCATCGGTGAGACTGCGGATAAGTGTAAGATAAGCTCCTCGCATGACTTTATTATAAAGCTAACCATTGGCGGCTTGTATCGATATGTTTTTTTTTGTTTATATATATAATGTAAACCAATCGCACTTTAACCTCATGGCTCGCTTTTTTTTTCTCTGTGCCGCTCGATGACTGAACCGAAATTGGGCCACCTGCGTCGCTTTTTTCCTCGGCCGACCGTCGGCATCGATTACGCGCTCGCTCTTGATCTATCGATAACGATAGATGCTCCAAAGCTTTTAATTGCAATCAAGCGAAGGTTGTATATTCGGTGACAGAGAGAGAGAGAGAGAGAGAGAGAGAGAGAGAGTTTGAGGAGGAGAAGGAGTAGGAGGAGGGGGGAGGGGGAGACATTATTAGCTTTGCTTCTTCCGATAAAGACTTATCGATATCGACGCGGCGATATCAATGAGACGCTCCCAAGGTGAAACGCTCGTTCCGTATATAAATTTTACTCGTCCCAACAATAATCCAACTCGATATTATTAATTTATCACGATCCATTGTAATCCATTTAATTACCCAATAGGTTATCGATGAAAAATCACAAGGCCAGCGACTCGTCAGGTCACAGCAGCTGCTCCCTTAATTCCCTTTCCTTAATTAACCGAGCCGCCTCCCCTCCCCTACCCCCCCTTTCATATATATAATTGGATAACGATGTTTTTTTATCCACATCTTCCCCCACAATTTCGTCGTCACTCGATTATTCGGAACGTCCTGCTGACTCAGAGGGACGCATCGATGAATCAGAGGTAAGAAGAGGAAGAAGAAGAAGAAGAAGAAGAAGATCCGGTGGTTGGTGGGGGAGAGATGCGCCGTAAAGTCCGCAACCGGACATACGCGACGCGTGACGATTGCTCCTCTGGGCGGGACGGGACGAGGAGTCGCACGTCGAGCGCATCCGTTCGATCTATTCGTCGAAAAGGTGGAGCCGTGGAAAGGTAGAAAAGCTTAAGGGTGTCCGGCAATGCCGCCAAAGCTGATTCGTATCCGTGCCTGCCGCATTAGCCGCAGGAGAAACCTTCGTAGGGACCTTCTTTCCCTCCTTCCCTCCTTCCCTCCTACCCACCTTCGGCCCCAAACCAACCTACTCACTCACGATATAAGTCTTTTTTTATTTTTATTTTTATGGGCGAGGAACTATCGACTTGTCGAGCCGACCCAGTATACTCGGAAATACTTAACCGAATTGGGAAACGTACTTTTCCCTTTTCCCATGAAAATTCCCAAAGATTGGCTTTAGCCTCGGCTGCAGAGAGGGGACATTTCAATACGGATTTTCCTTGCGGATGCGACAATTCACTCGGGCGCGTGCGCCCCTTCGTTTTCAAAACTTATCGGCTTGCGAGATAAATTACTTATTGCTACCAAAGAGTCAAGAGGTATCATTTATTTTAAACGTAAAGCAATATCTGTACGTACTGTATACATACATATACATATATATGTAAACATGCGCTGAGTCGTAGGTTCCGCGGTATTGCTCTACATTTATATTTATGAATTCATTGACGAATAAAGGTCAGCGGTGGTCGGGGAGCATCATAAATGCATAATGGGAAATTGCTGTGTCAACAATGAAACATTCATAGAATCATAAGTATATGTATATACAATAGATTTATGCAGAGATCGGATTTAAACGAATTTCATAAATTTTATAAACGGATAGAGAGAGGAGAGGGAGAGAGAGAGGGAGAGAGAGGGAGAGAGAAACATTCCCGTTCCCGATATTGCCTACTTTACTTCAAATGCACTCTGTGACTTTGTATAAATTCCGAATATCGCAACTAACCAATTTAATATCTCCCCTCTGGAAGACCGATAACAATGTAATGTCAAATAACAATGTAATTGCAAATTACATGCCACGAGCGCTTTAAACGCGTAAAAAACTGCAAAGTCCTAAAGAGAGTACGCGAACGAAGTACGTACGGGCAAAGGGCATTGCGCTTTCGTTGTAAGTACAATGTATTCCCTGTATTTATTGTTGGTAGGCCTGGGCTTAGCCAAGGAAAGATTTAATGGACCCGCGAAGAATAAATACGGGCCGCGCTTACCTGTTTTACCAATAACCCTCGAAGTGTAGTAATAACGTTCGACGCGGTTAAATTAAATCAAAGTTACTTGCAAGCTTTGACGAGAGTGTGCGTGTACGTGCATTGGACCGAGGGCTGAGGGCTGAGGGCTGAAGGCTGAGAGCTGAAGGCTGAAGGCTGAAGGCTGAAGGCTGAAGGATGGCGTAGTTGTTCGCCGACGAGCTCGGAAGATAAACTTGAATATTGAGGGGGGAGGGGGGAAAGGAAGGGTTTCAAGGTGCTCTAAGGTGCTCTAAGGTGCTCTCGTCGTCGTCTAAGAGTTAGCCTTTCCAGTATAATAATATTTAGTTTAAACATGCAGATGGAAAGTCGGGTTATACATACAAAGCGACTCCTTTTCGTTTCATCGGCTCCTACAAGATTGATTTAACAGTAGTAGTAGTGGTGGTAGTAGTAGTGGCGATGGTAGTAGAATGATTTTCTCGATCTCGAAATAAAATCGGAGCTTATCTTGACGTATGTATTAAAGTCGTCGTAGCTAATGGATGAATGGATGGATGGATGGATGGTAATGGTAATGGTAAAGGCGATCGTCCCAACAAGAGGCTTATCTGAATCTTTTCTTCACGGGGTTGTCAACGTCACCCTAAAAATGAAGCAGACCTAAAGATTTATTTACCCGTACGCGAAAGAAGGATTATTATAACTCCTGGTGAAAGGCATTGGACAATAACAACTCCTCCTCGTGGCGAATTCACGAAAATTATAAAATTTTATTTCCACTGCCCGTTGGATTTATATAAACGTGGAATGGCATTTTTCCGGGCCTACGGGGATTCATTATAACCTAATACAAAACTCATTACTATGGAAAATACGTTTTCTGCATGGGAAATAGGATCCGGAGCGGGGAATTAGGTGGGACGGAGAGAGAGGGGGGGGGGTAGAATATGGCAGACTATCCCGGGCAGGTAACGAAATTCCCTCGGAACTTGTCACGAGCTCACTTGACTCCCGCGCCGCCGGGCTTATTATTATTATTATTATTACTATTATTATTAGTATTATAATTATTATTGATTATTATTATTGTTATCCCGGGGGGCCTCGAGGACGATAGCCGAAGAGTATTATAGGGCAAATGAGTCGCTTCCGGGGCTCGCCGACCGCGTGCGCTCTTACGCAAGACCGGCGAATGTAATCTGGAATTCGGAATTCGGCGGTGGTGGTGGTGGTGGTGGTGGCGGAGAGGGGGAAGGTGGGAGGGGGAGGGGGGGCAGGGAGAGAGGAGAGAAAAACAAAAACGGATCTTTCTTTGGTTTTTTCTGTCGTCGAGGTACGTAAGGACGAGCGCGCCAGGAATTTCCTCGGGTTCCTGTGACGAAAAGTCTCACGCTGCGCGAGGACTCCCCGCTCCTCCCCCCGAATCGTCCGCCCGCGTAACGCGTACCCTCCCCGCCCACTGGGACAACGACTGCGTGCAATACAACAAGCTCGCGCTCGTTCCACGCAGCCTCGTGTCTTCTCGTTTCCTCGTCTACGGGTATAGCCGAGGACCGGATGCGGCCTGGCGATTAGCTGCCTCCTCGATAGCATCTTTCCGTCATCTTGAAAATATTCCGAAACGCAAGCGCGGAGATTAGGATTTAGATCAAGATCCAGCGAGGCACACACGCGCGCGCACACACACCTGTCCGTCCTCTGCTACTGGATCACAAAAATTCTAGGACGAAATCTGAATACATTTATTTGGCCGCGCGTTTTATTTCAGGACTAGTCTTGAATTACCATTTGGCTAAATTGCTCCCCCCCTCCCTCCCACCGCCACCCACGGCCGCCCTCCACCCCCGTCGTTCGACCGCATATTTTACTTTACGGTCGCTTTATCCGCCTCTTATAAATAACTCGTTTACCATTAGTTTCTTCTTCTTCCTCTTCTTCTTCTCTTCTTCTTCTCTCTCTTACTCTTTCTTACTCTTTGCCTTCTTACTCTATGCTTTTTTCATACAATTTCGTTATTGCAAAAATTATTAACGACTTAATCCGTCGGCTTTACGAAAGGAGCCGCGAGAATTCTTAATTCCGCGAAGGTCGCCACCGCCTCTACGGACATTTAACGAGAGAAATTAAAAATTAGTCGCGACATTGTTTATGCCGTTTCTCCTCTTCTCCTCCTCCTCTCCCTCCTCCTCCTTAATCTTAATCCTATTATTAACGGGAGTTGTTTAGATATGTCGCTGGTTCGAGCGAACGCTACCTTTCATAATACTTCCTTGGAAAATAACCCCAATTGTTTCAAATGTCACTTATTTTACGAAAAGTTTGAAACTTCACGGACTCTCCGGGGCAATCCATACTTACGCTCGTTTATATATAACCAAAGACCGCACTTTGTACTTTGTTGTTTCTTTCGGGCCAGTACTTTATTATAGAGATTTTAATCTTATTAGAGTACTCGCTACATGCTCGGTACCGCTACTTACAATATACACTGTACAGTGTATTGTCGCAGGAAGGAAGATAAAGAAGTCGATTCGGCCGTTATTGTATGAGGCATAAAATTGGGAGGGAAGAGGGAAGTGTATAAGTGAGATTCAGGCTGCGGGAGGAGTGCGCGGATCAATCAGATATTGTTAAGGTGTATCTCCGGTAGCGCGCCGCGTCGCCTCGTGAAAGTCGATGGGGCGATCATGATGCGCCCAAGACATTAAGAGCCGTGGACGCCTCCCTCAATAAGCAGTCAACTGCTCCTCTAACGTGCATTCCGACCTTAGGCCCATAGGGTTAAGAGCGGAGAGACAGCTAGAGAGTGGTACGTAGGTACGTGGTGGTGGGGTGGTGGTGGGGGGGGGGTCGAGAGATGAGAGAGAGAGAGTGTGTTTGTGTGTGAGAGAGAGAGAGAGTGAGAGAGGGAGAGAGAGAGGAGAGAGAGGGGGTGGGGGAAAGTATCGAGTGAGAGGCGCTCTGTCGGGCGAAGGCGTCGGCCCTCCTCCGGGAGTCCGAAGAAGCGGTGTTCGGCGCTACTCCGCGAGGCGGCCTCGCCACCCCCACCATGGTCCCCGACGTCGGGGTTCTTGGGTCTGTGCGGTCCGAGCTCCGGGCCAGTGGGAGCGATTGCTCTTGCGGGTTTGCACGCGACTTTCATCGATCTCCTTCTCCTTCTCTTTCCCTCGGTCTCTCGCACTCGCTCTCGCTCTCGCTCTCCCCCTATCCGGCTCGCTTCCTCTCATACAAACAGTCAACCACGAACGGGCCCCACGTGTCTCGGAATCTCGATCGGCATGGTGCACACGAGCTACGCCCAATGGGCCTGCCTGCCCAGCACCTACCGCAACAAGGTTCGTACTTTAACTACATCTTCCTCCCGGCTCCAGCTCTGGACAGTTTTTTTTTTCTTCTCTCTCTCTCTCTCTCTCTCTCTCTCTCTCTCTCTCTCTCTCTCACTCTCTCTACGTACAACGTGAGATCACTGGGGATGACAATGGATCGACTCACGCTCCCTGACAATTATCTTGAACAAGTGTTTATTTAATGGACCTGCGACTGTGTTTTAGTCTCATCTCTCTCTCTCTCTCTCTCTCTCATCTCGCTCTGCGAACGATTGACGGATAATTGAACCATTATGGGTTTAGTTACTCCCGTGTTTAAGAAAATAGAGATAGACAGAGTTTCTCATAAATTTCTACCGCGAGTAGCATTACGTTTGTTGATTCAATGGCTTTTGGTTTCGACACGAGCGATAATTACAAGCAATTACTTTTATTAAAAATGACGGCCTTGACGTGACGCGTAGCATGTAACTATCATTGCTCTAGTGTATCGAGTGGAATGCCTTGCACAACCGTTATTAATATTATTTCTCTTTTAAAGCCCCGTGTGTGTGTGTGTGTGTGTAAATATTGTTGGAAAAGTGATAATTATTCGGGTAAAAACGAACGAGCGGAAAGTCTCGAACGTGTCATTGCGCCCTTGTCATTGCGTCTCGTTGGTAAGAAAGAAAGAAAGAAAGAAAGAAAGAAAGAAAGAAAGAAAGAAAGAAAAAATGGCGAAGCTTGCAAAACGACATCCTTGTTTGTACTGAAAAAATAAGCGCTTACCATTGACCTTTGTCCCGCGTGAATGTGCTTTCCGGTTAAGTAAAAAATTTCACTCTTTAAGCCTTCCGTCAGCTCAAACTTATAAATCAAATAATAGCTCGGGCTCCGTGGCTCCACGGCACCACGGCTCCAGGGCTCCACGGCTCCAGGGCTCCGTGAGTCACCAGAGGCGAAACTCTAATGAGTTCGTTCGGCCAGCCTCGTCTTTACATTCGTACATTCAAGAGGCGCATTCGAGATAAAACATTTGTTTTTCTACAAAATAAAGTACCGGCATTCCTGACACCCTCCCCCCCCCCTCCGTCCCCAACACCCACGGCATTCATTTGCAATCGCTAAAATACGGAAAGCGCAATGGGAACGAAAGGATGGCGAATTCGTGTGGAGGAGGACGAAGATAAAGGAAGCAAAATATTTTACGCGCGCGGCCAGAGCGGGAGCAGGAAAACAATTAGGGGGGGAGGGAACAATAACGTTCATTATGGATATACGATATTGTAACAAAAAACGTGACAATCGCTAATAAAATAACTGCGAGCGTCCGAATAGGTTAGCGGTGCCGTTGACCGACAATCGGCCAACGCTTACACGACGACGACATCCTTCCCTCAGCTCAGTCGGTCAGCTCAGCTAGTTTTCTTTTCTTTTCTTCTCTTTTCTTTTCTTTTCTGTTTTTTTATTATTACTCTTATTACCTCGGATTATTGGTAAATCTTAATAATGAAAGCAGAAACGGTCGGGGCTCTTGGTCGGTTGTCAGCCGGTAACGGCCCTACAAGGACGTGAACGGCATCGAAATCGACGACAACGAGGTATATCCGAGTAGTGGATGAGGGCCGGCGGAGAGGGGTGACTTGGAAACCAAAAAAAAAAAAAAACAAAAAAACAAACTAAATAAATAAATAAATAAAGCGGGGGGGGTGGGTGAGAGAGGGCATTTTTCAAAGGCAGAAAAATGCCTTTGGCCCGGACGTTATTAAAGAGCCTTGAACTCGTTCGATGATCGGGGCATAGCATAGGTCGGTGGCGGGGGAAGGGCGGGGATCGTTAAAGAACGGCACCCAAACAAATCAGCGGCATTGTCGAGTCCGGCCGAGCTCCGGCTGCGGACCGACCCCCAGATCAAGAGATATATAGCACGCTTAATCGTAATCGTCGGCTCTGCAGTCGGACCTTCCCGAGGGGATCTCATCGACCTCCTCCCTTGCTCGGCTCGATTAATAAATCGCTAAGCTATCAAAAACGAAGAAAATGCAACAGAGAGAGAGAGAGAGAGAGAGAGAGAGAGAGAGAGAGAGAGAGAGACGACGAGACGACGACGACGACGACGACGACAAAGCTCGACCCCGCGCGCGCGCGCGCGCGCCTCTTTTTATCTCGGAGAGATAATTTTAAAGAAGCTGTGGGAAAGGTGGGCGGGGAGGGCGGAGTCCTCGAGTTCGTTAGGCCCCGAGCGGACTTCCGGCAGGGCTCCTCCCCTAGCCCCCCTTCCAATCCCCCTGTTATTACTACCGTTTCTCTTGCCAATAAGTGCGCACTTGGATTTTATTGCCGCCGCTGGAAATCGCACTCGGCCGGGCCCCGGCGTACGCACACAGGCACACAACGCCATAGACGGATGAGTAGGCGCGTTCACTCTTGCTCTCACTCGCTTCTCCCGAGACGACGGCTACGTACGTCGGAAAAACGGAGATTCAGCTAGACTGAGAGAGATAGAGATAGTGATAGAGAGAGGGGGGGGGGTATCCCCCTCTCCCCCTCCCCGCCTCTAATTGTATAATTCGGAATTTCAATTTTAAAGGAAGCGCGGCTCACATCCGGATTTGAATTTACACCTCGCGCTCGCTGCCCATAAATTCTCCCGCGAACGGACAAATAGTTTTCACCTCTTTTCCTTCCCCCCTCCTCGCCGTCCGTTCTACGACTACGTAAATCAATGCATACCACGGCCCGCGGATACATCGGAGCGGCGTCGGTGGCGGGGGCGGGGGGGGGGGAGGAGAAAAAAGTTTCCAGTACATACGGCTCGCGCGTAAGCGAGGGAGGGCAGTAGCAGCAGCGGCGGCGGGGGGCAGCGGCGGTGGCGGTGGCGGTGGTGGTGGCGGTGGCGGCGGTGGCGGAGGCGGAGGCAGCAGAGCCCCCCGTGCTTCAAGCGTTAAAAATTTTATTGTTCCCCTCGAGATAATTGCCCGAGTGAAAACCAAAGTTTCTCCAGATTTAACGCGGGCCGCTCGCGTCCATGCAAAATTCCTTGACGAGCCCTGTTGCCGTTGTTGTTCTTCTCGTTGTTGTTGTTGTTGTTGCTCTTGTTGCTGCTGCTGCTGGTGGTCTTTTTTTTTGGGGGGGGGTGATGGTGGTACGGGGCTCGAGTATCGGGAACAAGCCTGCGATTCATTCGCGTGTCGAGGAATGACCTCGTGCGCGAACCGCATACGTTCGAAATCACTTTATCACTTTATTGGCCGCTCGTTGTCCCGAGGATCTAATTCCTCGTCTTTTTTTCTTTTTATCTTGTCCCGGTCGCGCTCTCGGCTGACGCCCGCGTACCGTCCTCCTGCTGCTTAGCGGGTGTGGCGACGTTGGCGGTGGGGATGGAGCCAGTCCGTGAAATCGGAGAGAATGCGTCTTCTCGAATTCGCACTTAGCGCTGAGATTGCGGATGACAATCGCCGGCTCGCCGAGGCCTACGTCATCTTTTTCAAGCTATCGCTTCAATCTTCTCGGTGTGGTCGCAGTCGGCCGACTTTCCTGGGGTAAATCGGGGCGACCTCGACTCTTCCTGCCGGCCGCGCAGATTTCGCGATGAGCTTAGACGCGAGGAGCGCGGCGCGATCCAGCCGAGATCCGTAGACCGACGTTTTTTTTTTTTGTTGTTTTTTTTATTATTATTATTATCCCGTCGAGTGCAAAAACGAGTTGTTAATTGATGGAAAGCAGATTCGGCTTGATGAATTATTGGTAAATTTCGTCGTCCCTGCTGGGAAGGATATTTGTTTGCTTTTTTCCATCATCTTCTTCTTCTTTCTCTTCTTCTTCTTCTTTTTTTTACTATTATTATATAATTATAATTATTATCGAGGCGTGTTAGCGCTTTCTTAATTGCATAAGAGGCGTCTTTTAGTTAGGGATAATGAAATTTTTGACATTCGGCTCGTTCCTTCGTACACTTTTTTAGCTCGCTGATGCTGCTTAATCCCAACGTTCCCGGACAACGATCGTCTCCGATTTTACGAGCCAACACGATAGAGAACAGATCTATCTCCTGCAGGGTATAATAATCAGCGGATGAATTACGTAACCGTAGCTTACGGGCTGCTTTAAATAATTTCTGCATAATAATTTGTTTCCGAGTATACGGATTTTCATCTTATTTAGATGGATTTTAGATGAAGCGGCCGAGGAGCCCGTGAAATTAATGCCAATCGCAGCTCCCTTTAATTCCATTGGATTATTCGAAACGGAGTCGTAAATTGAAATTTAATCAAAGTCAATTAAAAGATTCTAAATAGCATCCCTAATACATCGCGCGGAGTAGATGCACGATAAATTCTAGGCGAGCCTGAAATGTTTGTTGTTTTAATAAATCAATACGAGCGAATCTAAAGTGATTTTAATCTCTAATGAACGAATTAATGAACGAGCGAACGAACGAACGAACGAACGAACGAACGAATTAATTGATTATACTCAAATTTTACTCTAAAGTTAAAATTATCACTTATTATAAATGTTGCACCGGCGGTATTATTGTTATTGTCATAATGATAATAATAATAACGATAACAATAACGATAATGATAATATTTGCCGTAGCGGTTTTGCTGCGTTCTCCGACTTGAGATATTGTTGAGCGAGTCCGTTTAGCAAAATTGTTTTATCGTAAAGATATATTAGCCTTTGGAAATTCTTTGAGCTTTAATCTTTGCGCGCGCGCGAAGGAAAATGAAAATTGGCTGTTCGGGAAAATCGGGCATTGTAACTTTAGCCGTAAATATACAGAGCTAATTGGCCCAAGTAAATCATAGATTTCTCCTCTCGAGCTAAAAGTGAAAATTCAAACTGTGCGGAATTTTTTTTAAACGTATATTAATTACGGGCCTGTATTTGGAGCGCGACCGTGCCATTTGCACGCAATATTATTATTTACCTTATAACTCGCTCTGTAATTAATTATAAAAAGTCAATGCATCGTCCCTACCCTCGTTATCCTTTCAAAGATCAACGAATATCCTTGTCGTACGGGTACGCACGCGTTATCTTACGATTTAAATGAAATTTATAACGTAATTACCAAGCCAATGTATGTAATCAATAATTGTTTACATGCGTACGCAGGCAAAGGCATATCAAAGGCCCCGAATAAATATTATAATCGATGTAAGAATCCTTGGTAATGCCGTTAAGTTTTGTAAGAACACGATCGTCGCAAAAAAAACGAAATGAAAATAATAATAATAACAATAATAGCTTCTCTTTATTGAACGGACGTAGTGAGGGAGATAAATACTCGGTCGGTAAGAGAGAAGAGGCTTCGCACGGATACGAGCGAGCCTTAGATTTCCCATGGTGGATCGAATTAAAGAGGAGCGATTAAAGGCGATGATTGAAGCGCGTGACATAACGCATTTCAAAGCACTTGAATTTCAAGGATCTACGCGGAAACACACTGGTGTCGAACATCTTTTTCATTTGGCGGCAGTAGCTCTGTCGGGCGGGCGGGGGAGGGGGGGATCCGATTACGGATCGACGCTACTAAGGTCGACCCGATGAGTTACCACCACTGTAATTGGATCAAGCGCGCAGCATCTGGACAGTGTCTCGATTACGAGACTCGATCGTAAAGTCAAAGTCGTTGCCGCCGCCAACGCCGACGCAGACGCCGACGCCGACGCCGTTCCCCCTTCGCCCGTTTATTTACCGACCCGACCCATCCGTGTTTCCATGTTTGAAATGTATTTTCTCGCCTCGAGCCTCCTCCGATCACCTCTGCGACACCGACCGACCCCTTCGTCAAATTAAGAAAATAATCAAGCACGGTGATGGGCTCGCTCTCTCTCTCTCTCTCTCTCTCTCTCTCCCCTCTCCCTTCCCTTGTGCCGCTCGGACCAGCTCCGCCCCGACCCGACCCGACCCGTCCCGACCCGTCCCGGCCACCAGCACGAGCACCTTTATGCTTATAAATCACGGATTTTAATGTCAACATCCCGAGATCTCGGCGGAATGGGCCGACTCGTGCATCAGCAGTTTACTCACTCACACACGTACGGGGCTATCGCCTATGGAATTTTCATTGTTATGATAATGATTTTCTAAAGCGGGGACGCCCGCAATTAAAAATACTATTTACAGTTTCTCTGGAATTCGCCTCTTTCATTCCTCCGGGAATTATGAACGAGCCGCCGAGTTTTTACTATTTTTTAAGTGTTTGACATTGTTTAAAGTACCATTGCGCCGCGCAATTCGAAAGTCTGCATTACGCCTTTTCTCTTTTAACCGAACGAAAATCAATATTCCTCGCCAATATAATACCAGGGACACGCGTAACATCATATATACATGCATACGCCATTATATACATATATATACGTCCCGTATTCAATAGTACTAGTCGAGTATTGCAGCACTAATTTTAAAATACAACTAATTTCGAATGAATATTTTTAAACGAAGATACGTCTTCGGCGCATTGCGCCTCGTAAATATTAAATACCGTCAGTAGGGCAAATTTCAATAATCAGTACTGCCGAAGCTGTACATTCTTTCAAATGCCCAGTCGTGCGTCCGAGTCGTGCACGCACACACACACGTATCGGAGGAACCCTTCCACACTCTTCCATTTCCAATATCTTTTATTGTCAATAAAGTAAATCAGAGACCCATAACTACTTTACGTATACTATAAACTCCTTCATAGGATAAGCCGAAATGTTGAGTACCGCACGTCCATAATAAGGTTTAACGGTATCAAAATTCAGTTACAACACGAGTTTGATTTACTTTTTCCTCATCGTGCCCTTAATATTTCGTTTATAATCTTAATATGCCATTGGACTGATGCGCATTATGTAAATGAAGTACTGAATCCTGAGTACTTCCCGTCCCACGGTATTTCCTATCGATTGTGCCCGATTAACTTTTTCTATTTACCAAAGAAAAAAAAATGGATTTTACAAAAATGAAATAAATAAGGAAATAAATAAAGAAAGTAAAATACCCTTTTTATAATATTTCATAAGTAATTTTTAACAACTTTTTTTCTATTACAGGTGAGTTATACTTTTCATGGCTTCAGCGAATGCTCTCGAATGCTCTCGAATGCTCTCGGTTACGTAAGTTTGAAAATGGAATTTTTTCCCCTCAAAACTGTTTATAAACAAAAGCCCGTGTAATAACGCATGTGCTACTGATTTCCTCCAAGGCAACTTGAACAAGTGATTATTTAATTGCGTAAAATATAAATGAGCTGCAACGTTTTAAGGCATTTCAGGCTTATCGAGTCTTTCTAAAAATCCAAAGCCGTTGTAAATCATTGTGAAAAATAATAATTAATTAGGGCTCGCGCTAGTGAGCACAGGTATTTCATTGTAATTGTTGTTTAACAACGTCTAGGCCTCTTCGATATGCCGCTCAAGTTCATCGATCAAGATCCGACGTACTTACACGTGGTTATTGTGAAAATCATGATTTTTCACAATACCGATAATCAGGGAATTATTAGTCGTTCTTCCGATAATGAAAATATGGGCGGATCGTTGGGAATACGTTAAAATTTCCAGTTATTACGAGGAAACGCTCGAGGTAGACAAAGAGCGTGGCTCTTGCCGCGGAGACCGACTTGCCCGAGACGAGAGTGTGTGTACGAGAGCCGTAGAGCTGTACAGAGAGTAGAGAGAGAGAGAGAGAGAGAGAGAGCGGATGGGATATGCGCGGAAGCGGCGGCGATACTTTTCACAAAGATCGCCGATGAAGACTATGCAGGTCACGCGACGCGGACGTGTCTATATAAGTTGCCACGATTCCGCGATACTTCATTCATTAAAAAGTACCGTATAAAGAAGTATGGCTTCGGCGCTGCTTACCGGTCGGAGCGAAATTTTTCTCCTATCTGAAATCGGTAAAATGTGGATGTCGCCGATACCGCTCGGGGCCACTACTGCATTAAAGAAAGAATCGGTAATTGATTCCCGGAGCACGTGAGCACCCCCCCGTGTGTCTCCCCGTCCCCCGTGTAAGCGATCGAGCGGAGGAGCGAGGCATCCGATCCACTAATCGGGGGAGGCCTTATCGCTTTCAATCGCTATGACGCTTTCACGTTTTATCAGCAGCCGACGTTTCTATTTGCGTCAGCTCATGCTCGTACTTGCCGTGACATTCAACCGATCCCGTGATTGTAATTACTTCCGACCGTTCGATGGGACCGTTTCGCGGAGGAACATTGCCGGAAGCCAAAACCAAGGGCCTCGATCCATAAATATGGAATTACAATGTTCCTGTTCGATTGCCGAATTGCCGAGCGAACGTACGCCGGCTGCATTTGTCGAATAAATAAATTAAATATAGAATTAAATATGGTTATTGTTAATATTGTTATTATCGTTATTATCATCGAAAAATAATTGTAGGAGGGTAAGTAAGTAAGGCACTGAAGCCACTTGAATGCAGGGGGCTTTGCGATATATTAAATAATAATAATAATAATAATAATATTCGGTTAGAAGAGACAGGCACGTTAAAGCTTAATTTCCAAGGGATTGTTCGACCAAGCGAAGAAACATTCCTTTTTGAGCTCTAAAATAATGTACAATAACGAGGAGCCGTAATTCCTTACAATAATCAGAGGACGGATTAATTTCTAGGAGAGGGGGGGGCGGGGTGAATTCCTTTGTATTTCTAAATATAAATTTCACTTTTTATTAATGAATCGCGCTACTACGAAGCTCGTCGAAATTATTCGATAGTATTTTCAAATAATTCGTTATTATAAGCCGTTGTTTTTTATATATATATATATATATATATATGAGGATACTTGGTGGCCGAGTCGCGGATCGTTGGAGCCTTTAATAGAATATTACCATTAATTTCATCTTATCTTCATAAGTAAACGGAAACGGCTACAAAACGCTAAGACTTAACGCTACCGTTAAGACGACTTAAAAAATACCGAGATCTAGAATATCTAGCGAAGGGAAACACAATTGCCCCACACTTTTCCCATGTCCGTATAATAATACGTTAACCCTGAACCCTTTTGCCTCCATTCATACGCTTTTAAGCGCAACCGAACGTTTCGGCTTATTAATTAATCCGTACAATGTAATTATTCTATCCTTGTTTTCTGAATGTTTAATTTATCTAGTTGCAAAATAAACGGGGACACGCGCGAATTCCAAATAATCACGTAATACATATTCATATTCGTATTATTATTGCCATTACAAATTATTGATATTTCATACGGAATTATATTACGTTGGCTGAATTTTAATTTTGCCCTCCTGCGTTATAGACTTTTCCGACGCTATTACTAATATCAGGCTGAAATATCGGAAATTCGGAGCAGATGTAGTTCAATATAGCAATTCGTAGGAATGAACCGCTTCTAAAAACGTTATTTTTTTTTTTTTTTTTTTTCTTGCGTAATAATTTTAAAACTTTAGACTTTGGTGGATTTAATTTAAAATGAAAAATGTTATTGCGATCGGGCATACTCTCTCTCTCTCTCTCTCTCTGTATGTCCCTTTGCCGTAGTATTTTATGGTAAGTAGCTTCCCCCGGTATTTCAAATTATGAACGTTGATAAGTTGACGATCAGTTTTTCTTTAAACGTAGAATTTTTGCAAAATACGTATTACTTTGAATTTGTTAAGCTATATTAAGAGTAATAAGACCGAGTGAATGTCTCCGTGCTTTTCCTGTATTCGTAGTTCCTTCTTATCGGGACGCGGGCCATTCGTTCGGCGGTATAATTTTCATTGTACATATATTTTCTAATGGATATGGAATATTTATTAGTACATTAAGAGCGAGTATTCACGAGGGATGAAATGATCGCTAATGTTTACGATATTAATATTATTAGGCCTTATGGGCTTGTAATTCCGTGGAAATGTATTTTGGCCGGACTCGATATCGAAGAAATTAACAGGACGCAGCGATTAATTTTAAAACAACCAGTAGTCTGTCATGTAAATGTCGTTAATTACGCGGTGCGAGGGAGATTCGAGGGAGATTCGGGGGAGATTCGGGGGAGATCTCTAAGCAGAGATGAAACGCGAATTAAGTCGACGAGCGTAAGCAAGTAAGTAATTTGGGGCCATTAAAGCCCGATTTGAAATCGGAAGAGAGACAGACGCATAAGTTGCGTCCGTTGGTGAACTCGGACCCCCCCCCACCACCTGCCCTCCCCGCCACCCAAAGAGCAGGCGAATTGACCGAGAATTACTAGGCTACACGATATTCCCATTAGCCGGTCGGTCATTTTCCCAAGCAGCCACGTAACCGGGACGGCCCTCGAGAACCTTAAGGTAGAGAGAGAAAAAAGATAGAAAGAAAGAAAGAAAGAAAGAAGGAATCCCTCGTTCGTCTCGATTCTTATAAGCGGGAGGAAATTTCATACTCCGCGGGATTTTTCGAGCTCGGCTCTCTTATTTGGGCATCGGGTGCGTTTTATTCGGAAGGCCGGGGAAAACGAAACGATCGACGACTGGCACTTACGCGTGATACTCGTCGACGGGACGGCCTGCGCCGTCGCAGCGCAAACAAGAGTTAAAAATAATCTGAAAGCCCTTAAGCCCTATGGGATCTTAAAACGAATGACTCGTTAGCGAATCCTCGCGAATTATCACTGATTCTACGATAATGCCGATCTATCGATTCGCCGCTCGAATATCAAATGCGAGGACGGGAGGGGGTTGGGGTGGGGGTGGTGGGGCATTTTTACGAACTGAACCATATTGGCGTGCGTCTAAGAGAGCGCGAGGGTAAGAGTTACTTTTTGCCCCCAATGAGTTTTCATCCTCACGCTCGCTCGCTCGGCCAACAAAGACAAGGACGAAGAGACGGACGAAGAGACGAACGAAGAGAGAGAGAGAGAGAGAGAGAGACAGAGAGACGATTATGGAGAAAATTATGGACTCGCTCGAGATAAAAGTCGAGCCGCTCTGGAAAACAAAGTTTCTAATGAAGCGATGGAGGTCGCGCTATCGGTAATTGGGGCAATGTAAAAAAGATGGCCAGTTATTTTGTGCCCGTTAATCGACGATCGGTAGCACGTAATCGTCATGAGAAATAGTTATTATTAAATTGTGCCTCGCAATTTTTACAATAGAAAATTATCGTCACGTGTTTACGTTGCTTTTCTCTCGCTCCTCCCCTCCCCTCCCCTCCCCCTGCCAGCCCGTGGGCCTAGTAGTTAGTAGTTAATGGCTTTGAAAGGTAAAGAAAGGAAAAGAAAGAAAAGAAAAGAAAAGGCTCGTAATGTCCTTTTATTTTCTATATATATATATTCGTCTCTCGCGAATTATCTGACAATTGAAATCCGAATAAAAGCTCCTAATGCGAATATTCATAGCTAGCGCTTTTACAAATCACAATTATTATTATTTTGTTTAAACGTTTTTTCGCATCGGCGATCCGTGCAGTGGCTGCAACTCATTAATAAATATTCGTAAATAAAAATCAAGCGGGCGCTTAGGCAATAATATTTCGTAACGACAAAACTCTGCCTCCGCCGCCGCCGCCGCCGCTGCGTTTAAAAGATATTTAAAACATTCTTTTCTTTTCTTTTCTTTGCTAAAGCGTAAATAACTCGGTAATTTTGCCGTTTACTTTCTCTCGACTTAATTAGTTCGGGTAATCACTCGCTCGGATTTAAAGAATAATAACAGTAGTAGTAGTAGTAGCAGTGGTGGTGGTAGTAGTAGTAGTAGTAGTAGTAGTAGTAGTAGTAGTTGTTGTTGTAATAATGGTAATAACGATAGCCGAGGTAGGAGCGATCGAAGCGAATGGCTGTGTGAGTGGGAGTGGTGGAGGAGTTGGGTGGGGGAGACTCTTCGATGATATTGCCAACTTTCCATATTCGAATTTAGCCATTGACGTGCAGTAGCGTCGTAATAACGGCGGCTCGCTCCCATAGGAAGAGATCGTCAACTACGCAGAGGGGGGGGGGAGGGAGCCGGACGGGCGAGAGTGGAAAAATTAAGACTGCCCGAGATTCGCTCAGTGTCCATTAAAATCAACGTCAGCCGCGCAGAGCGCAATCATAGCTAATTAAATCGACGGACGTGTTTCTCTCGGACGCCCTTACTAATAAAGCCCTATCCTACTTATCCTACCTTCTTCTTCTTCTACTTCTTTTACTTCTCCTGCCCCGTGCCCCGCTCTCGCGCCTCCCTCCGATCATCCAGCAGCTCATAATTTCCCCTTTGTCATTTTAATAAGTATAATCCAGCGGGCGCTGATAGTTTTTCACCGACGTATTCGTTCGGCTTTTTTTTTTTTTATATGTAAATCCATCCGAAGGGATCATCTCCGAGTCGCTTGGCCTTACGTTCTTCTTTCGATCCCTGACCTATCCTACGGCGCCACCGTAAAACCATTAAACCTTCGATCCATACGAGCCCGCTTTAAATTTAAAACTTCTCCGCATATACTCAAAATGATTTTGCATTTAGATAACGATTTAGATTATGGACGGCGCATTGGTAAATACGGAAACAATAAAAATCTACATAACAGTATTAAAAGGTCAAATTGTAATGCACTGATAGTGCCGCAGTAAATCGTTCCAGATTTTTTATGTACACGGCGATCCATGTATCCCATGATTCCGTTAAAAAAAAATCAGATATGTAAATAGCCTAGAATATTTCATAGTATCCCGGTTAAATGTAAAATACAATATGTATATATGTATATGTATATGTATATGCATACGTGGGTGAGCGAGAGCGCGACGGGATTTTTACTGGGGATAGCAAAGACGAGGACGGAGGATCGGGGATGGGATGGATTAATGAATACGCGTACACGGGTCGTAATAAATTTTCGAGAGCTCGGCAGTATTATTATGAGAAATTCTATTTTCCGAAGGAAATTTTCAAAGCCTTATCAGACCTTAGGTAGGAACAATACAATAAGGCCGTTTGAAGTTTAAACGTACCGGCCGAATCACATAAATTATTCTAAAATCCCCTCTGTATCTCCGGTGGTCATCACCAGGAGGGCCCACTCACTAACAAAGCCTTCCCGAGTCCCTAGCACGGGGTGGAAGGGGTGGAAGGGTGGAGGAGGATTTATCTGCATACGAGAAAGCGTAATTCGGCGAAAGGCTTCTTCATCCTCTTCTTCCACCACTTTTTCTTCATCGCTAAGAAATCGTATTTCCTCTTTAACAGCGTCGCGGCGCGTGCCTTGTCACACGGCACTCGCTCCCTCCCTCCCTCCCTCCCTCGCTTGATAAAACGACGCGAGCCCGCTAAAGTAGCGGAGTAACAAGAGGAGGGACGACGACGGCGACGACGACAGCCGGGTAGAGAGGAAATTACATTCGATCGGCAGCACAAACTCGATACGAAGGAAGTTCCGGGCGGCCGCGAATCGAATTCGCTCGCGCGTTGCGCGCGAATCGCCAAGTACGCCTGCCTCGCTCGCAGCGCATACGGCTACGAGTTGAAAATTACGAACAATATTGCATTTTGTCGAGGGTACGACGCGCTCCCCGATAACCCTCCCGCCTACCACCCCCCCTTCCACCCCTCCACCCTGACGCTAAGAAGATTGAAATTCTTTTTTTTACGGCCTCGAGAGAATTCTTTACCCGCTAAGCGCGATTCGAATTTTGTCCCGTAAAACTTACCTCGACCCATACCACCTTACCTTACCTTACCTTACCACCCAATAACCCCAATAACCCCAATAACCCCAATGTGCTTTGGTTTAAAAGGCCATTTTGCCTATCCTTACATTGCCACTCAATATTTACTCCGACTAAACTTCCACCTTCTAGTTTTACATTAAATCCCTGACATATAAGCCCTAAAAGAAAAAAGAAAAAAGAAAAAAATAAAATTACGAAAGAATTAGGAAAGATTAGCTAGCCCCGAGCCACGGACTCCGATAACGAATGATTTATAGGTAATGTTAGGCAATACGACCCCTGTTTTTAATAATAACAATAACGATAGTCCGTGGGCTTGTTTATAAAACTGGCCCCTTCCCCCTTTACATCTAAATCATGGAATAAAATAACGAGTACAATGTACAACGTCTCGGTGGATGAAGGAATTTCGGATTACATTTATCCGCTGCTGCCTCCGGGTCGTCTTTATCGTAAATAACCGATCGTATTAAAGGCTTTACGGGCTAGCGGATAAATATATTCTATTTAGCGGCTGTGGGAAAGAGTCATCTGGAAATTCGTGCCGATAATCACGATAATCGCGGTAATACTAATTTGATAACCGAGAGCGGAAAACTACACGTCAATACGCCTCATTTATCGCTATTATTACTATTACCGTTATTATTTATTATTTACTTATTTATTATTTATTTATATAATTTTCTTCTGGTTATTGTACGGGGGCACTCGCGCTCGGAGGGGGCATGCGCACGGGACGAAAATATGTCCCTTGATATTAATTAGCATAAAGCAGCGACGCGTTGTATATCTTCTGGTTACGTAGTGTGGGCCTGTGCATTTGTTTTTGAAGCGCGGCCAAAAGATCGACGAGGATCTATCTGTCTCGGGGCCGATGGAGCTTTCGAGATTTTTTTTTTTTTTTTTTTTTTTTTTTCCATCAAATAACGCGTCTAGCTGGGCCACGTGACATCGAGCCCGGTGTAATTTAATGGGTACATCGTGTCGCCTCTCTCTCTCTCTCTCTCTCTCTATCTCTATCTCTGTAAGAGCGCATCGTTACGCGAGATCGGAATGATCTCAAGCCCGCCTTAAAATTCCAACGAATTGTTTCCGGGCGCGATACTCGCATACGTGTCTCTCTGTGTGTATATCTTAAAAAAGCGACCACCGAGCCCAGCCAACCAACCAGCCAGCCAACCAACCAACCAGCCAACCTCACTTTAACGGTATTCTATCCTCCTCGTGTAACCGATAGCGCCGTCGATCTCGATTATACCACCAGCCACCGTCGCCTAATTTCGTTTCCATTCCTTAGATTTTTCATCATCATCTTCTTCTTCTTCTTCTTCTTCTTCTACCTTTTCAATGATTATCATCTCCCGCGTTAAAGTTATCAACCTCTCTCCCCCCCCCTCCCTCAAAACGTCTATAGACTGTCCGTAATATCGAGCTAATTGCATAAGGCACTGTTACGTACAATAACAACAATAACAAGAAGAAGAAGGAGAAACAGCGTATTATGCATTATAAATGCTTTAGTTGCATCAAGTCCGGTAAGTTTCGTGGCTTAAACTTGAGGATAAAATTACCGAGTAAATAATTTTACGCGCATTGAATGCGAGAGGATCGGCTGCGTTAACGCGTCGTGTATGTATACGGACGGGCGCAGCGCCGCAGCGGCGGCGGCGGCTTTCTAAATAAAGTCCTATCGGTATTTCCTTCGGGTTCGCACGTTTTTTTTTTTTTTTTTTTTTTTTTTTTTGTTTCGTGCCCACGATAATGTGTCCATTCGATTTAAAATGCGTAAACACCGAGGGTCACGAAGCTAATTGAAATTAGCCATGCCCGTCAGGTTTTTATGGTTCTGTTCTTAGGTGGTAGAAATATCAAATGTACACTTCTGACTGACGTATCAATCGATTAAACGGCCATTGGATACTCGTGAGCAGCTTGAGCACCAATACCACGGCATCGGTCGGTCTTTCATTGCGTATTAATAGCTTATAACAAGCATAGAAAGCCCGAGGGTGGTAATAGTTTAGCGGCACAATGTCGCGATTATCAATAAAATGACGAGTCATTGTAGTACGTATCGATAACGAGAGCCATTAAACCCTATAAAGATGATAATATATAAAGGCTGGAGGGGGAGGAGGAGGAGGAGGAGGAGGAGAATCAAAGTAAGTCTCGATTGGGATAGAATTCTCCTGAATGGTAAGTAGAGTCACTTTCGCGACTCCGGCTCATTCAGTTCAGATTCGTTCCGCGTGCTCGCGTAATTTCCCCGCGCAACAGCAGCGGCCTTTACGTACACGCGCGCATTTACATCGCACGCACGCATGCACGCACGCACGGACAGACGGACGGTACTGAGGCGATTGCGAGCGCTCGGCTCGGGCCGTGCGCGAAAACAGCAGCGGCTCTCGGAAAAAGTGCCTCCCCGGGGAGCGAGAGTGTGGGAGAGCGCGACGGACGGGACGGGACGGGACGGGGACGGGAGGGGGGTGGGAGGGAGGGAGAAATGAGAAAGAGAGGCCGAATGGACGGACGGTAGGACGGACGCTCGGAATTTCCATGAGTATGCCGGAACGCTTGTAACTTTTCCAAGAAGCAGACAATATCCAGGGGCCCGAGTGCACGTGCTCGTAGTTACTCGCGTCTAGTCCCACCAACACACACACACACACACTCTAGCCCTGCTCCCAAGAGATAGATATAGCGATATAGAGGGGGATAAAAGTATAGGACTCGTTACTTATGCGTACTTACTGGCCGGCGTTCTATTATCGCCATTCTAATTCCGATCGCCCCGTCCGAAAGCCATGCATTCTCTCACTACTCGACCCCCTCCCCCGCGCCGCCTTCGTCGGGCCGTGTACCCGCTGCCTCACCCCGTTTCCTTGCTTGCTGCCCCCACCCAGAATCACCTATCGGAGGCTAAGCGCGTTATCTATAGCCGAGTATAGGACTGCGTGCATAATACGAGAGCGAATCGATCGAGCGCGAGAGATAGGCCGACGGTGAAATTACACGCGTAGATGCATGCGACCGCTCGCTCTGCCCCTCGTCTGTGAGAGCGCGCGCGCGCGCGCGCTCGTGTGCGTGCCGCTTCGGTAACGCCGGATGAAAATTGTGAAAAGCAATGAGTCACCACTGGCCAAAGACAAGCTTTAAGCGTTTCGCTAATTTTTTTAACAACGGTTCACCCGTGCCCCCCCCCCCCCCGACCCTACCGCTGAGCTTACGTCGATGCCACTGCCACTGCCACTGCCACTGCCACTGCCGCTGATGCTGATGCTGCTGCTGCTGCTGCTGCTAGCTGTTGCTACTACATACACGTGGAACGGTCTTTTGTCCGCGGGCGGGAAGAGTTTTAATTCCGGCGACAACGATGGACTATAAATATTTTCTTCCTATTACCGACCGCTACCGTTACCGGCGCATTAACTCTCTCCCTCCCACCAACCGTTTCCATGCATTCACCGACACATTTATATGCGTATATATATATATACGTTATTACGTATGCGCGGGCGCGCGGCTTCGTGTACGTACGTAGATACAGGCACGCGCATGTTTATAAATTATCCGCAGCTAATTACCAATGCCCCGGCATTCCCGAAACTTCAACAATTTGTATTAAATATAATCCACTTAGTACGTAACCGAATTATACAGAAAAAACTTTGAGCTAGCTCTCACTACTATTTTGATTAGTTAAGTTAATATAGTTTTAAGTTTAGTGAAATTTTCTATACTTTTAAGTAAATCTTATTCAATTGGGGATTAATTTAATTCGTCAATTACGTGAGCTTGGCAATTTTTAATTGACTTTGATTCAGAATTTCCGAGCGACTGATTCATTTGATTTAGAAATTTAATGTATTAAAAAAAAAAAAAAATTAGTATCGTGGGGTTTAGAATGTGATCCATAAATACATAAATGATATTGTTTCGAGGACATGTCATTTTTATCTTTTATCCTTTAATATACTGTATTGCAATAAGCATTTTTTACTATAATTTATTATCCGCATAATGTTATTAAATTTATTCGTCTTTAGCAATAGCAATCAAAATTATTCATTAAATCAGCTAATTGATAATTACTATAACGTGTTACTTGGTGATATATACATTATCGAAGGATCAATTTTTTCATTTATCACAGAGGTATTATTGAAATTTTTCGGATTATTGAAAAAAAAACATCTGAACTATGAATATTCGCTTCGATGTTATTGGAATTGCGGTTTCTTTATTTTTTCATATAATTTTACCATATAATATTTGATAATCTATACCACTTAACGATAATAAAATATCATTTCTCTACTTCTGTCAAGAATTTATCACATAATAAAATTAAGATTAATTAAGCGATGTTGACGAAAACCACGCAACAAAGCCTAGTTTGGTCGTGAATATCTTACTTACTTCTGTTTGAACTGTAAAACGTAAAAAGCTATTTCGTAATCATGTAAATAAATACCGTAAATATATATATATATATATTACTTGCGTACGTGAAATGTAGCCAGTCACACGCGGACGGATGAGGATAAGCAAACATTGAGTTTACCTGTACATAAAAAGAGAATATGATATATATATAGACGAAGCCAATATAACGTGATTGCCTATTGTTTATAAGTGCGAGGCGATTAGTAATTATTAGCCTACGATATCCAATGATTTCGGTATCAGGAGGCGAACGAACGACTTTTGCGCCGACTCTGTTTATGATATATTATACGGTTTGTCATGTAACAAATGTACTTGTAAATGGCATTTTTTTTTTTTTTAACGAATACCGCAAAGGACCTGCTGCTGTCATTATGTCCGGGGAGCAGCGTCGAAAAGTAAATTGGAAATAATGAATAAAAGTGCTGGGGAAGCGCGAGTGCAGAAGTTTCTCAAGCATTATTCCATAGGCAAAAAACGTTTTACGTTACGTAACAATCGATTTAACGTTATCTCTCCTGCTCTCGTACTGTGTCAAGTCATCTCTTATTGGATTTCGCCGGTAAAATATCATTCCAAAATAATATAAAACCTAATGGGAAAGCATTAGAACTACGTTGGCCAAGTATAGTAAAGCCGTGTAGCTTCACTGGGATTCTCGGACTATTATTATTCCCTACGTCGGATTCCTTGATATTTATGAAAAAGTCCGGGCAATACGTTGCGCTTAACATTCATGGAATTTTATAAATAAACGCGCGCTCCTGTATTTATACAGTCCGGTCAATCGCAATGGATAGATAGATATAGGTAGGGGCGAATAGGTAGCTGCGAGTACCAAGTTAATGCAAAAATGTGCATTTGAGAATTTGACGATGAAAAACGTCGTTCAACTTTAAGCTTATAAATAGTTCGTTGTGTTTTTTAACGAATAAATAGCCCTGCACGGAGGGAGGTCAAGTACGACTTTTAAATGAAAGGATTTTCTTTTTTTTTTTTTTTTTTTAATTTCAAAGCCACTTGAATTTGTATTAGCGGAATTGCAAATTTACCGTCAAGTGCGCGCAATAAGTGAAATACAATAGCGAGGCTGAGAAAGGACGTATCGCCGCTGCATACATAAACATCCAATGAAACGCGCATGTAACGCGTTAGTACTTTAATTAAAGTATTTACAAATGAAATCGTTTAAAATTGTAGGAGAATGTTTTTAGGCTCGAATTACGGGCCGATCGAACTTTTTCTCCGGGGCAGATTGGCAATAGAAAAAGCTTTACGACTTTTCCTTTGTAAATAACGCGTGACGCTGACGTTATTTCATTATTACGATTATTGCGATTATTGCGATTATTATTATCATCATCATCATCATCATTATCATCGTCATTACTACTAGTACAAGTGCTTGGTATTTCTCTGGCATTATTGATACTGAGCTTACATTCGCGCGGGTCAATAAAACTGCTAAAAAGTGAAAATGTTGCTGATCGAGTGGATGACGTGCGTGTGTCGAGGCTCGTCTAGAGTTTGTCCTACCAATACTCGACCAATACGTAACGATATTAACGCGGATGAATAAAGTAATTGGGGGCCTGGGAGTAGAGATACGATGACGTTCGCTCGGACCGAACGAAAAAGGCATCCTCGTCCTCATCCTCATCCTCATCCTCGTCCTCGTCCTCCACGAAGCCAGACTCGGACAAAGACACCGGCTGCCGGGACCCGTGATAGAGATTCAGCGCGCGCGCGCGCGCGCTCGAGAGAGAGAGAGAGAGCGAGAGAGAGAGAGAGAGAGAGCGTCGGGGAGGAGGGAGGGACTCGTAGAGTAGTCGATCGATGAGGAATCAGGTCGGCGCCGGTGTTGAATGGCCGGCAGCGGAGCTGAGTCGGTTGGCTCGCCTCCCTGCAATGTCGCTCGGGAGTAGTCGGGGTTGCGCGCGTGGAAGCGCTGCTCTAATATTGTCCGGGTGGTGCGTACCGTCTCGGCCAGGGCGATGGGCAGTAGCTACCTCGCCGTCTCGAGGTAGAGTTAGCTGGCCAGTGAATCCGCGCTTCCGGGTAAGCGAAGCCGTGGCTACGGTCCCGCGGTCCCGGCAACCTCCTCGCTCTCCTTATCATAACCTCTGAAGTGGTAGCGCCAGGAAGGTCAAGGGTGAGGTCGTCGAGGATCATCTTGATCTCGGAGATCGTTTGCAGCAGCTCGTGCTACTGCTGATACTGCTGCTGCTACTACTACCGCTACTACCGCTACTACACCTAGCGGAGGCTTGATCGACCCGTTGTCTACTTCCAAGACGTTCGGCGCCTTCTCGCACACCGACAGAGGTTCGTTTAACCGCCCGATCCTGACAGGCTTTTCTCCGAATCGATTAGGCCACTTTCTTATTAAGACACTAATCGCGAGAGCGCCGCCTCGGGGCTTTTTTACTCGCGCACCTCGATGTTGTGTAAGTAAGGGGGAGGGGGGAAAAGTGTGCCGGTTGATAAACTAGTGCAACAGATGCACTGCACTGCACTGCACTGGCTTTCCGCGATCCGTTATGTAAAAATTCTGGAAAATGTGCTTTCCATTGGCAGAGCTTCATTTTACAAATTGTCTCCCCCCTCCCTCAACGTCACCGCCATCCGCGACCACTCTTATTTAATTGTCGTCATTTGATCAAAAAAAAAAAAAAAAAAAAAAAAAAAACAGTACAAAAGATAACGACAGTAGGAATTAATTTTCGCTGCTGCTTTTATTGTTATATTCCCTTTCTTATTCGATTTTTTTTCCCCTACTTCTTATCCCTTCTTCGATCGTGAGCCGCATTCCTTTATAATTCGCCTGACTTTTTATAGTGACGACGTTAAGTCGACGAGTTGTTGCGCCGAAACGCAATATTTAATAGAAATTTTACACAATAAAGTTTATTCGATACCAATTATAATTAATATCCACGAGAATCCATTAGCATCTGCGGAACGTTCGATTCTTTTTTAAATGAAAGTACGACGGAATTGGCCGGAATTCGCTCGTTCGTTATTACGGTGACGGTAATAGGAGTTATCGTGGTAGTCGTAGCGTTAGATAACGATGGCATTTTTTTCTCTCCCTTTAGGATCGTTGAATGCGCGTGAATAATGAAAAGCTCCGTATTTTCGTATGTTCATTTTATCTGACCGCGGACGAAGGTGTTTATAGTTAATTGAATTATTTATAGATCGTTATAATGAATTGCTCGAGGATAGACTAATTTACGTCGAACTTGCGATCGTTAAATTCAAAATAATTTATCTCATACATTTGAAAACTATTAATATTTACAATATTCCGACCGCTCGGACTCGTCCTACACACACACACACACACACACGCGCAGGTAATATAAATAAATCCATATATATATATATATATATATATGTAAGTGGCCAGATTTTATTTAACAAACGCAATAAGATGATATTTGTTGAGAGTCCCGAGCTAAGCCAATGCGAATTTACGGCTAATTTTACACCGCGAATAATTATAACAATACCAATAACCCCAAACGTATTGAATTAGAGTAAGATTATTCTTGAACGGAGTAAAGAACAAATAGCTTCGTATTATCCACGACGTGTTATCCGAGGAGGGGAAAAAAAAGAGAAAAAAAGGAGAAAGAAACGGTTAAATGCTGCGCACGCCGAGGCGGTAAAGCGATTATTAGTAGTAGATCATTCGAAATCCGCGAGAATCGCCTGCCCCTCGGCCGTGAATTATTTGATTAAACGTTAAATGCGCTTTGCGGGGAATAAAGTTGGCTGTTGGGGGAGGGTGCGATGGGGGCAGAGGGTGGGTGGGGGGGGGGGGAGACTCGCCGGTACTCGGCCGACGAGTACTTTTATCCGTTAAATCGCGCAGCGCAGAAATATGTGTCAGGCGAGTAATTCGACAGTTGGCGCGCGACTAACTCCCGCACCCCCGCGCTCCCGCGCTCCCGCCGTCACTTAGAGCCGGACGGGTTACGGGGTGGTGGGGAGGGGAGGGTGGAAGATCGTAAATCCGAAATTAAGCACCGCGTTATTTCGGAAGTCCCCGGCGGTGGCCGTATACATAACAAAAAAAAAAACAGCAGAAATACTCATTACGAGACCTTACGCAATCGTCCGGAGCCCTAGTTTACTTTCTCCTTCCACGCGGAAGCCGAGCGAGTAAAAGTTGTAGGTGTATTAGCGGCGGCCACGTGCCGAACAATTCGGATGCATGCGAAGTCCGCGAAAGAAACGTGAGACGAGTCGCGGCAGATAATGCGAAACGGCGCGACTGGTTACGCGGGACAGATCGTCGGGTGGGTTGTGGGTGGGGTGGGGCGGGGCGGAGCGGACGGACGGAGGAGAGACTTTGGGACCCGTCAAAGGCGCGGCGGGTTATTTTTAAGTGGGCACCGGCAACGCCGACTCCGACGTCATTCTCTCTCTCTCTCTCTCTCTCTCTCGTTCTCGCTCTCGACGGAGGTCGAATTTTGGAGGATCCAAGGGGTTCGTCCCTTTTTTAAAAGCTCCCCCTCCCCTCGTATTTTCATCTTTTGTTAGCGAGTAAATTATAAGCTCAGCCAGTACTTTTCATTCCCGATACCAGACGATCCTCCTCCTCCTCCTCCTCCTCCTTTTTTTTGTTTTTTCCACTGTTTTTCAATGTTTTTTTTTGTCCATCTCTTTTATTTTGTTTTTTTTTTTTTTTTTAATAAGAGAAACTAATAACTTGTATTTATCTCTGGGAATTTCTGTTAAGCTTGCATTTTATTCAAATTAGTTTTACAAATAACTTTTGAACTGGTATGATGAATAAAATTTTTCAGGATAGAATTCTTTTCTCCCTCCATTTATGCCGCTGCTAATAAAAAAAATCCGATAGAATACCATACGGATTATTTATATGCGCCTAGAATTCTCTGAATAATTATTACTTTATTTCCGTGCAATATCGCTCGTACGAAGTGTAGGAACGAATCGAGCTTTCGAAGGAATTAAAAAGCCTCGTTCTTTTTTCCTTTTGCTTTTATTAACGTCCTGCCACGGGGCTATTTGCAAGTAATCTCATGACCGCCGTGTAACGTACAAATTAAATTACCGATACTGCTCTCGTTATTTCTCGTAGGATCCCCTATTTCGTTGGAATTCGGATTATTACGGGGGCCGAGGGAGGGGAGCTTTGTATTACATCATCGAGAAAAAATTGTTGAAAAACGATCCATCGGTTCGTCAACTCAATGTAGTCGCAAAATGTTCTTGGTATTATTTTATCTAAGATTATTTTGCCAGGACGGCCCCGTTGGCCCGATCCCGATGTCAGGGCTTAAATATTGACCTCGGCGGCCAGCTACGAAGTTCATATCTCTGGCTTATTTGAAACGCCTGGCTTACGTCTCGCAAGGCAATCCGTGGGAATAATACATCGATTTCTGTCACTTGTATGCTTATTATTATTATTATTATTATTATTAAGATGTCGTCCCCCCGGCTTAGCGACGGCCAAGCAATTGATTTTTCAATGAATTTCAATAAATTATCCACGCGGGCAATTAACGAGCCCGGCAATATCGATCGATACATAAATCTACATGAATGTTCTTTGATGACGTGTTGGTTGAGTCGTTGATACGAGCAGTAGACATCGAAGGAACATGACGAGTAAGTAAGTGGCCGCGTATCCCCCTCGGCAAGTTAAATTCCCTTTGAGATACCGAAGGCTCTATGGGATTTGTTTCTTTTATATCCTTGGTAAAGGGAGTTTGCGCAAAGCTCGGACTTAAAGGGCACCGGAATCAACATTATACGTATATATTCGTATGTATATATATATGTGTGTGTGTGTGTGTACGTAGACAATTTGAAGGGACAAGCAATAACTCAAGAACAATTAAAAAGGTCCCGAGCAATTAAAAATGGTAATGTCGGAGCCTCGGTGCTCCGATCCATTCTTCCTTACCCGTTTGAAAACAACCAATAACCTTTTCCCACCGGAATCCTTAAGATCGTAAAATAACACGAGGGAAAATCAATCGTAATATCATAAAAAAAGCAACAGTAAAAGGCCGTACGGTCTTTATCGGTGCTCATTCCAGGCCGGCGATTCCTCCGTATCGCCTGACTTTTTACCTCCGCCCCGTCCTCCACCCCGTCCTCCACCCCGTCCTCCACCCCGTCCTCCAAACGCGTCCACCAACCCGTTCACCACCCCGACCGCCGCCCGGACCGCCGCCCCGACCCGACCGCCGCCTGCCATTCATCGGTGTCAGAGTGCAAGCAACAGCGTTCGGTGACGTCGGCGATTGCGGCAGGAGGCGCTCGCCCGGCCCTTTAATTCCTCGGCTGGGTAACGGTCGGGCGGCGCGGCCGCGAGCGCGTCCAAAGCGAGAGAATAACCAGCACGCAAAAATCTCATCTCCGGGATGATAATAATTAGGGTCTACGCTCCCAGAGTGGTAGTTTACATGGAAAGGAGACGGGGGTGGGGTGGGGGGAAGCTCGTCCTTCTCTTCCGTCGGCGCTTGGGTTTTGCAAGCTTCGCGTAATTATCCTTAATTTTTTTTTTTTTTTTTTTTTTTTCTACTATATATAGCTCGCGATTCGTATAGCCTTGGGAACGCGAGCATGTGTTGCTGCTGCTGCTGCTGCTGCTGCTGCATATGTATGCACTAGAGACGAATTACGTATGCTAGTTGTGTTGTTGTTGTTGTTGTTGTTGTTGTAATTGTTGTTATTTTTTGTGCCGCTCGGTAATTTCGCAAGAACCGGCGGCGCTCCGACATTTTTTTAACATCGAAGCGATGCGTAAGAGAGGATGCTTGGATTTATTATTTCGTTGATGCGCCGAGTTCGTTAATCAACTGTCGCGTAATTTTTCACTCGCCTCTCACTCTCTCTCTCAGGCTCTCCCTTGATCTCCCCCCCACCCCGGTCTGCCTTTATGGAGTTAATTTTGCATTTTATACTTGGAATTATAGCCAAGAAGACGAATCGCCATTTAAATTCATTTCGTGTTAATTTACACATTTTATAGAAATTCCTCGGGCCTTTAAATATTTTCCCATGTTGAAATATTTTTACTACTCACCTGATTAGTAATAAATTTTAAAAAGAATTCCTGACCTAAAGAATTCCTGGCTTAAGTTAATTGGCCTCTGAAACTAAAACTTTGTATTCTCGCTGAGCTTACAAATTGCATTCATACTATTCTTACTCTGTATCGCGCGTTTCGCTCGTGGATTATTCTGATTAATTATTTATATATATATATATACGAGTTTTTTTTTTTTTTTTTAATACTTATGAACTATGTCGAACAATTTAGTTCTCAAAGAAACTAAAAGAGAAATTAAATACTTTTTGAACAAGAGATGTAAATTAAATTCATAATAATTACATTTTACTTGTTAAGAAAAATATATATTTATATACACTTTATATGTATATATATATATATATGATAAAATATTTAAAATTGATAGTCATAAAAAAGTTAATGCAATTTTCAAGCGATGAATATTCATAAGGCGTAAGAAGGAAGTTTCTTGCTTTTCAATCTTCCGTTCCATTGCATTGCAGACATGCACACGTACACACCTTTATAGAGTTACGAATCCTAATAATAAACATATTTATCCGCGGCAAGGAAAAGTTATTTCACGTAGACTTCTGGCATACATCTAGTATTTTATTTATTTTGCGCGTTCTAGCTCTCCACTCTCGTTTTAGTGTATATTTTTTATTTTTTTATTTATTTTTTTTTTTCTGTTCCATTAGCGATAAGTCCGGGGGGGCGTATTCCGCTTTAAATGACAAGAATACGAGTTGAACTGACATCTGAATCAAACTCAGTTTTAAGTATATCGACGAATAACGAACAGTCGGCGGAAGCGAACGCTATCTACGTCACGCGCAGTGTATTTCCTTCAGTATTTTTTTGTTGTTTTTTTTTTTGTTGTTTTTTTTCTTCTTCTCCCCGCAAAGTATTGTAGAGCTGCTGCGCCAAGTTAAAGAGCGGCGGAGAGCGAAGGGTGAGGGGGAGATGCGAATTTCTGCACAAGGAACAATGGCAGACGCGGTTGTTAAGTATTATATAATATATCGAAATAATTTCTATTGCTATATTTTCACGGCGGGCCTTTATTTTTATTACAATTAAGGAATTCGAGCACCCCGGGCGAGATTATATTTCGAGAATAATTGAAGAATTAAGTACCGAGCAAAAGGAAGAACGGCTCCGTTTGGCTCCGTTTGGCTACGTTTTTATTATAAAACCGTAAATAGCAGAGCGGCAGTTGATTCGGACAGAACCGGATTTAAGTTTTAATCAGTGTGAAATAAAAGTCTTCGCCTGGAAGTTAAAAAGACCACGGGGGCAATAATAAATGTTGTTTTTATAAAACTAATAAGGTAAATTTTGATATTTCCCAAAGAATCTCCGTGTGCAGGGAAGCTGATTACACGGGAGAGAAATTCAGCTGCATTAAGTATACATTATTAACCAAGTAGTTGTAAAAGTATTTTTTATTTTATTTATTTATTTATTTTATTTTTTTTTTGCAATCGTCCGATGTAATGATATTTACGGCGTTGATTACTTAGACAATTAGAGGGATTAGAGAAGCGCCTCGTGTACGTAGCTCCACAACCAACTCTGTGCAGCTTCATCGTCAGCCATTAGAAAGCTCGAAGAAAAAAGTACAGTGGTAATGAAATTAATCAAAAGTCCGACGGTCGGTCGGTCGGTAGGGAGGGGAGAGGGCGGATGGTGGCGGATGGTGGTGCGCAAAGTACAAACTCTAAGCTCGACTAACGAAGTCTAAGCAGAATTCATACTTATTAAGTAATTCAAGCTTTTCATCCTGAATCCTCTTCACTTAACTTAAATTAAAATTGCTTTCGTTTTATATGGAGCGAATAAGTCCCGCCAAGTCATCCAAATCCCTCTGTATTTTACCTCTGATTCGACTATGCCACGCACACGCGCAATACAGGCAGATGCGCATGCAAAAAGTTCGCTACGCGTATACGCAAGAAGAAGAAGAAGAAGAAGAAGAAGAAGAAGAGGAGGAAGATCCATTAACAGATTAGGCTCTATCCACAATTCGTTTAATCTCGAGTCCAAATTATTCCTTCGGCCCGTTCGCTTTTGCCGGCCATTGTTTGAGTAAAATAGATTTTAAACACTGTTTCGCCCCCCTCCCCCTCCCGCCCTTCGTCCCGAACGTGACCCGACTCCCCGTCGCCATTGTATATATCTTTGTTTTTCCCCCCCCTTTTTTTCGTCTCTTCGCCACGTAGGCTCTCTCTCTCTCTCTCTCTCTCTCTCTCACTCACTTTGTCCTTTTATTGAATCCCGGGTATTTCAATCTCGCGACATCGTCGTCTGTTCGTGTTATTCCTCTTTCGGATAGTCTAAGCATCGAAATTTCGATTGGGATTGTCATTTTTATTCCATCGAACAACGGGTTTTTCGACATCGACTCTGCATTTCACTGGCTCTTGTACAATTTTCAAATACTCGTGTTCCGCGCAACTTTACAAACACCGTACGCGCATGGGCTGTTTACGGGCGCATTACGGGGTGGGCGGTGACAGTTTTATCAATCCTTTAGCAAGACGTTCAGCGTCGCCAAAGATACATTTAATATACAAAAGCATTCGCGGGCTCATGGATGACGATTTCCTTGACGGAGTATCTTTTTGTTTCGTTATCAGTTATCAGTGGTACGTCGTAGCTATTGGATCGATGAAATAAAAGTCGCGTAACGGCAGACGTGCAGTGGCCCGTCCATTGGATAAGGATTCGATAAATCATAGATAATAGAGACCGATCGCCGCTGCGAAACTCAACCGATAGACTATGATACGCGCTGATGTACGCGAAAGAAGAAAAAAAATAAATAAATAAATCCGAATCGTGAGTTACAGAAGTTACAGAATTTATAATGAAAATCAATGGCAACTGGGGGGGGGGTGGAATTTTATGTAAAGTATCCTTTACACGAGATTAAAGGGACGGATTCGCTATTGAGTTGACGGGATAATTGATAACAATAACTTTAACGGGAGAACGTCGAAGGTATAAGACAAAAGGATACAACACGTGCAATGCAAATAGATTTTGGTGCAAAGCGGTGGCTTATAAAAATCTTTATTTCAATTATATTTTCCTATATTTTCCTTCGCCTTGTAGTATTGCCCCTACTATTTATTTTATTGCATTTAACGTAAGAAGCGTTTTAGAGTCTTACTGACTTTAAAGACCTTTTTACCTCGGACAAGTCCAATAACCTTAGCGACTTCTTTTCATTTAATAAAAACAACTACCGGATTCAATGTTACTTTCCACCTATATATTCTATGTTCTCTATACTTTTATTATCGTCTTCTTTTCAAGCTAACATCACTCCATTTCTCTATGTTTATTCGATATAATAATATTATTCTTACCGAAGGCCAGCCATCGACCGGCAATGTCTGAATTATCTCGGTTACCTTTTTCTTTTCTTTTTTTTCTTTTTTTTTTTTTTTTTTAATACTATTCAATTAGTCCGTTGGGCTGTGACAGATTTCAAAAATCTATTGCTTATAAACTACGATAAATAAACGAAAGTCAACGAAAGACGTAACAAAGCCCGTAAAGACATAATTAAATATAAAGCCTTTCGGATTAGGAGGGAACGAATACGTATCTTAGATACAGAGAGAGAGAGAGAGAGAGAGAGAGAGATTTTTTTTTGGTAGCGAAAGAGCTCCGGAAAATCCTTAAACTACGCGGCATTTCCATCTAGAGAGCAAATTCAGCGAATGCTGAATTACCTGCAAGCAGACCACGGATCCTCAATAATCCTAATTAAGATCAATCCTTGGGAGCTTATGGGGTTGGTGGGGGGGGGGGTTGGGTGCACGAGTTGGGCAGTTTCATTAATTTTGATGCGGCGCGTATAGTGGTGGGCTTTTGTAATTTTCATTATTTAGCAGGAATTTCAGAAGCTGCTATTCAGGAAAAAAATATTCGCTCTACGATTTAATTAATCTTGGAAAAGCTTCGAGAGATTTAAATAATTGAATTTTTTATCTCGTACATTATTAAAAGTTCCCTCTATCGCTCGTAAAAGTAATTTCGAAATTCGTAAATACTCGGCTGCGGATACGTACGAGTAGGATCCAATAAGATTCCCCGTCGTTAAATAATATAAAAGTAATGTAATTTTTTTCTCTGGCCCCCGACGTCAAGATAATAATACGTCATACCGCTTTCAAAGGACACATACATCATCCGTAATTCTATGCCCTTACTAATTTAAAATGCTCCCTCGCATAATTTCATAGGATATCGTTATCATCTTTTTCCGTTTTCTTAATTAACCTTACAGTTTTTCTAGAGACTTTAGGAAATGCGTGTATATATAACTATTTATGCCTGGCGATGGTCGTATTGTGAATTACGTTGGCTACAGCACGTCCAGATGGAATGTGCTACTGAGGGCTCGAGTACTCGGAATGCTTTAATGATTTAAAGAAACGCGCAACCTCTCGTCTTGGATTATGCTAATTCGCGATAATATTGAAAATAGAGTAGCGTTGCGCGGATTAAAGTAGGTGAAAATAACATAACGGGAGAGGGCGGGTGAGCGGGACGGCGGAGGGGTGTAGGAGGGTTGGAGGAGAGGATGGGGTGGGGAGGAACGCGACTCGATCCGAATCCTGCTAGAATTTGCTGCTTCTTGAGAGATTAAACTTTCGGTCTTCATGTGTTCTGACATTGAGTTAGATTTTCAAAGGAAATGTATAAGAAGAAGAAGAGGAAGAAGAAGAAGAAGAAGAAGTTTCGCAGGGGCTGAGGAAAAATTTGTCGATGATGAAAAGTCTGTTTACACCGAGTGCACTTCAAAGTTAGATTCGATGGATCAAGGCGTAAATTCGCATCACGTACTTGGAACCTTCCTTCCACGGATATTCGCGGAATTGCTCGCTCCGCGCCTTCTTCCTCCCCCGCCCCCCCCACACACAGTCTATAAGACTTACTAAATCTTTTACATTACTTTTCAAAATGATATTTGTTATTTGTTTTTAATAGTAAGCTGTACATGTGTGTGTGTGCGCGCTCGGCCTTGGATATTCGCTTTTCGAAGATTCGGTTTCTATCGGCGAATTCGATAACCCCGCCCCGACAAAATTATTAAGAACCTTATTGCAATATCATTGAATACGAACTGTCCGCCGTGCGGGTAAGTTACGAGTACGTATTGTACGAGTAGTCGAGCCGAGTTCATTTAATTAAATATAGTAAAGTTTCGAGAGATAGATAGAGAGGAAATTCGTTGACGAAAACTACGACCAAGTGTACTTACTGAATAATGTAGAAAACTCTAATCTTATTGTAACGACAACAACGACAACAACGACAACAACAACAACAATAACAAACAAAGAAAAATGTTAACCGCGTTATAAAGATGTCAAAAATTATCTTTCTCGCGAGTGCTCGTTCTAATTTTTCAATTACTTTCTATTTCATTATTTGTTTTACGCACAAATTCATATTGTCATTACAATCGTCGTCTACGTTGAAAATTTTGACGTATTATATAAATAATATTCCAAGAATTAATGATCTTCAATATTTTATTACATTTCACATAAATTATAAGTTATATATTAATAAATTCATATCTTAGAGTATTTCTAAATTATTACTTAATTTCATTCTAAATATTTCTGTTTTTTTTTATACATTATTAAGAAAAAAAATATATATCTGCTTTTATAATATATTTGTTATGCTCCTGCATTGTTTTTGATAAATATCCCTTGTCAGATAGAAATTTTCCATCAATAGATTAACCAATATAATGAAGTATTTAAATTTATTTGAAACGTTTTATATAATTTTATCCAGTAAAACTGATTAATTAATAATAAAAAGGTACGTACATACATACCGAAGCTTACACTTGCCTATCTAAATCAATCATTTGCTTCTTATTTAAAATCGCCTCCATTTGTAAATTGATCTTTTTTTACTTTATCATCTCGATGAGTAGAACATATTTTCACGAGCGTTGATTCCTTTTGCAATGCTGCATTCGCGCATCTACTCGCGTATTAACGAATCGCAATCGTACACGGTACTTGGAAAAATAATAACATAATTCATCAAAATTACCACATAGTCAATCCGGCCATGAAAGCTTTATTACGCGGATTTACTACACCTTAGTACGTATTTACACGCACCCGATAATTATACTTGTAATAAGAGTACTCATTTCGCACATTGTAACATTATCATTTAAATCAAGTTATTATCATTTTATAACTAATTAGTAACTATTTAAAGTATTTGACTACTTTTTTTTAATATATTTCACGATACGTCGAGGGTAAAACAGTATTTCTTATTCGTATATTTCTACATTTTAGAGGTGTTAGTCCTTCGTTCATTGTATATTAATATAGTCTAAGCTGATTGCTAGTTCGTTTCCAGAGTTGAAGAACGTTGTATCGATTTTTATTTTAATACATAATAATGACGTTAATATTTATAATAAAAATTATTTAGTAAAGAAATGCTGCTTATACACATTAAGCAAGGATTGATTGATTTATTATATAATCATATTAACGATAATAAATGATTCAATAAATTAATTAAGCTTTGCATTTTAAAAACATTAGAATACGTATAAATTTTCTTATCGAGTATTAGTGGATGCGCTATGAAGTGAAAAAAATGAAATTAATCTTAATAAATGCTTTGTTTCCAAATTAATTTACCTTTTACGTTTCTTGGCTCACCGAACGATATTATTGATACTAATACTAATAATAGTAATAGTAATAACAACAACAACAACAGCAACAACAACAACAACAGAAGCATCAATAACGTTAATAAAAATGTGCGATATGAAAAGTATATTTGAAAAACAAAGAATCTGTTATTTTCTGACGCTGACACTTCAATGTAAAGAAACTCAGCTGCTTTGCCAAGAAATAAAAGTACTATATTCCCGTGATTTTTCTGCAGCAGATAGACGCATGAGGAACATTTAGAAAATATAAATATGAAAATGAATGGACTTTTTGAAAAGACGAAGCGGAACGAAACGAAACGAAACGAAACGAAACGAAACGAAACGAAATGAAAGGAAAAACTTGTCTTTCGTAATGAAAGAAAATAATATATCGAGCGTTGAAATACGTTAGTAAATAAATAAACAACTAAATAAACAACTAAATAAACAAATAAATAAATAAATAAATCTGGCGCGTTAGTGGATTTACGCGGATACGTGCAAGCCGAGCTTTACTTGTAATACAAATAAGCGTATCCGTCGTTGAAATTCGATTGTAAAATGAGAATTAGCCGTGGCGGTATTCGTGATTATAAATATAGTAGTAGTAGTAGTAGTAGTAGTAGTAGTAGTAGTAGCCCCGAGTGCGGAGGCTCGGGTAAAGCGAATTTCAAAAGTCGAGGAGATTTATTCGTTCGTTCGTCTGGCAAAGGACTCCGGAGTAAGCTCCGTAAAGCTCTCGATCATATCCGCTCAACGATCGGTCGTCGAATATTTCCGCCCCCGCCCCCGCTAGCCGGACTTTTCTCTCCCGCTCGAGGCGCGTCACGAAAATCCTCGAGCCCGATGAGAAGTAGGAGAAGAAGGAAGGAGTAGAAGAAGAAGGAAGGAAGGAGCACGGTGTTGCCGGGGCTGGGGCAGGGGCAGGGGCAGGGGCAGGGGCGGCCAAGTAAAAGGAAAGGAAAAAACGAACGGTGGATATCCCCTCGAGGACGTAGGTGGAAGAAGCGGTTGGTCGAGTTAAAGAGGATAAATCGGGATGCGGCTACGTCGGCAGCGTCGGCAGCGTCACGTCTGGCATAATAACCGACCCGCGTGAGGTGGAGCGAACCCTCCCCCCAGCCCCGCCCTTAACACTTTTTATCCACGTCGTCGGCAACCGGCAACTACTCTCAGCCAGTATTAGCCGCGGCTAGCCACGACGGTCCGTCCGTCCGCGCTTATCGCTTTATCGAGCCGCGTTACGATTCAAAGCTTAATTTCGTTTTACGTCACACTACCTGAGCGGACCGCTCGCCGTTTCGAGTCGAGTCGAGAATACCGGCACATGCTGCTACAGATAAATCCGAACGAATGACCTGGAAACCTTGAAGCCCGTACAGACGCTGTAAACATTTGGGTAATCTTCCGAGACGATGGCTCTATACACCGCGCCTGCCTGTATACCTGCGCGCGCGCGCGCGCCACTCCGTTACCCCTGATACTGATTATAACAACAACAACGACAACGACAACGACAATAACAACGACAACGACAACGACAACAGCGACGAGGATAGATATCGATAGATAAGGGAAAAACGAACGAGCTCAGAGGCGACGACGATAAGCTTAACGGCAACGTCCTCAATAATAATAACAATAATAATAATATCGAGAGTGCCGATAATTGTAAGAGTATTTCGTATCTGTTGCTGTAATTGAAGATCTTACAAGTCCGCGACAACTTGTTGAGCTTTTTATAGTTAGGGAATGTCCCGCGAGCATCGCAATCGTCTTAGTCCTTTAAAAGCGCAATTATTTCGGTTAATTCCGAAGGTAAACGACCAACACGTGTTCGTTGCGGTTGCATAAGAGAGGGCTTTCTTACATTGATCGTGGGTGGGAGAAGACTTTTCTGGACTCTCATATTACTACTTTTGATCATCGGAAAAGGGAAGTTTTTACCTTGTACGAAGGCTCTCGATTACGTAAACTGCCGTTGTTGGTGGTCGTCGTGGTGGTGGTAGCGCTGCTTCTACTTCTGCAGAAGATCAAGACCAGAAAATCGTGGTGCTCTCGGTCAAAATGTTCCATTATCCTTTATTACAGATTTTTTTTTTTTTTCTTATTATCGAGCCCGCATTAGCCACACGGATTTTGAAGGTTTTTCATCAGTTCGGCATTTAATGCTACTTCTTCCATCGTTTCGATTAATCCTAAAATAATGCAATGCATCCGGATTGTAAGAGATACGGTTCCTAAGTACAGTTTTTGGGTCTCGGAGCGGACAAATGCACGCTTAAAATTCTAATGACCATCTGGCTTTACGGATTTCCGTAGGGATATCGTAAGCTTAGCATTTCTTTATACAAGATCATCACGCACAGACGCGCACATACGCACCTCCATTACTCGATCGGAGCGCAATTTAACGCGAAATGTCGCATTTACAACAACCGCATCCGGTTATTGGGCTTATTATCCACCATAATAGAGTTATTAGAGCAAGTATATGGGGTAACTATTTAAAAATCTTCAAGGCCGTAAATCGACCTCTTCAATCGAAATATTTTAGCGCCGGTCTTCATGAATTTTGCTGTTTCGCAATGAGTTTGTCATTGGGAATTATCTGTAAGAGGTTGAAAGGGCGCAATGTGTCGGTCGGACTCAACTCGCACGCACCGACATGTTTTTATTGGCAATCGCTCGATGTGGGCGATATTTTCACTTCCACCGGTGCTCCTCTCTCCTTCCCGTATTCGTTGTAATGCCTTTTCTCTGTTTGCTCGGCTTCCTCAAACTCATAAACAGCGGCCGTAAAGCGAAAGAAAAAGAAGAAAAAGAAGAAAAAGAAGAAGTACAGCCTTCGAATAAAAGTCGAAACTGTAATTCCAACTTTTATTCGAATGAATGCGAACGGCGCATATTTATACATTAAAATTTTAATATTGATCTTGGGGGAGGGATCGAAGTACTTTCGAATATCGCACGTATTACAACATACGCAACACGGACAATGGAATTATTAAGTTATTCACTAATACCTTGAAATCTCATTGATTTCGCGTGAGTAAATATTGAAAAGACGGAGCCCGTTAAATTTATAAGTAATTACGGAATGTATACGTAAAATAATATATCGTGAGCAGATTCGATCTATAATGACTGGCTCTTTCGTCCCGAGATCCACGACCCAAGCGAACTTTCGTTTAAAAGTTGAAAGATCTCTAATTGAAAAATTGATTCCCTACCAGCGTTACCTGTCCCTCGAGTCTATACAGTATGTGGATAAAAAAAAACAAAAAACAAAAAAATTTATTGTAAAGAATTTCTAAATTAGTTTGCAAAATTTATGTACACATACGTATATATGTGTATATTTCTTATGTTATTCTTAGCGAGTCGCAACAATGCCGTTTCGAGGGATTTTTATTAATAAAAAAACTTGACGTATACAGGGGAGGATGTATCAAGTTTTTCAAAATAAATGAAATCACGTTATTTCTTAATGAAATTAAACTCTTCTTCTATCATTTAACAAACTAGAAGCATTACTTATATTGCGGATACGAGGTGTACGTAAGAATTGCGCAAGAAGGAAAAATTTACGGTTAACAAGAAAGACGGTCCCGATGAATTATTAGAGTAACCGATATTAGAGAATATAAGAAATTGGATATTATATAACGTTAATGATAAATACAAGGTAATAAATAACAGTGTATGCACGAGATGTAGGAGAATGGGAGCCGAATTTTTGATATTACACGCATGAAAGTGAGGTTATGAAGAAGCTACGGACATTAGGGAATTACGAATGCGTTTAAAAAGGCATTAAAAAAAAAAAAAAAAAATCTTATATGCAATCATAAGGTAACGAACGGATGCTATTTTCGTGGCAAAAATGTTTTAAAGTATTTTGAGTCTTATGAAAATAGAAAAGAAAAAGGAAAAAAAGAAAAAGGCAGTTGCTTTAAAATTACCATATTCCGTAATAGGGGTTAGAATATATTTGTCCGTGGAGGTAATATTTGTCGAAAAGTAATCGAGTAAAACGAAAGAGTCGATAAAAAAAAAAAAAAGGAATTTCAGAGAGTACATTTTCCGAGCCATTTTCATAAATATCCCCCGCGGATATTAAGATCCTCGCTGGTGATACGTAATAAAGAAGACGTAATTGCGTTTATAGTGATTACGTAAAGAGTATCGGTAGGTTCGGTTGTAAAGTTTCAGTTAAGGATTAACGTAACGGCGATCAATCGGTCCTTTTAAAGGGTAATTCACGGGAATCTAATGGACAATATTATTGTATTATTGTCGAATTTATTGTCGGATCGCTCGGCCCTGGATCTTTTAAGCAAGATCCGCTCAACAAAGCCAGCCCTCCCCGATCCCGGATCGAGGACTATTCATCTCGAGGACAGCTCATTGTTTTTCACACTTGACCCACATAAATTATCGCGGTCTAAAATATTCCGTAACCGCCCTTTTTATCGTTTTATTAGCGTGGAACGAGTCCGCTTAGATAAAATCCACTCTCTCTCTCTCTCTCACTCACACTCAGTCTCTCTCGCGCGCGCGGCTTAAAGTAGAGCGAGAGCGCGTTAGCGCGCGTATGGCTTTATCAGCGTATATCTACGAGGCGGTCTCGGGGCCATTTTTCACGGCGAGCCGAGCCGCGACTCGACTCCTGGTGTCCGAGCGTCTTCATCCGCAGTCGTAGTCCCAGGGAGAATTATGATTTTGCCCCCGTCGACGCGGCTTACCCCGAATTCACGCTCGATTACTTCCCGGCGAATTACCGAGCCGCGCCGATCGTAGCCACTCCTCGGCCCCGCACGCACGCACACACACACACACACACACACACCTCTCGACACCCCAATAACCACCCACGGCCGAGGGATAAATTCAGATCTAGACACCGAGCGAGTCGGCGATATTATTATCCCCGTCGGATAAGAAAAGGGTTGCGATTTTCGCTAGAGGATCTGGCTTACGGGCTGCGGTCGGCATTATTCGGCTTTCGGCCGAGGCTCCGATCGATCGTCTTCGAGGGGGTGGTGGGGAGTGGGAGTGGGAGTGGGAGTGGGAGTGGGAGACAGGGGGGGATGGGTTAGTAATGCTCCTCTACGTGTACTACGTTAATGGAGCCAATGGTACTTTTGAACGGGCGTTCTTTCCTCTACCTCTCCGCTCTCCCCGCTGACTTTTTACTCCTCGTCTCGGAGGATAGCCCATGCTTTCGATACTTAAATAACGAAGTGAGCGCGGTGCGAGCGTTTCCTCTCCGCTGCCATTATTTTTGCCTCTCATTTAGTAATGCAGTGCCGCCCGCGCGGTCGTTATCACCTCGACAATCGAGTAGATCGAAAAATATTTTGCCCGACGTATCGTCAATACGTCATTCCGGTCCGACTCCCGTCGGCCGCGCGCATTTTTCGGCTTAATGGCTAATTTATACATTACTTTTTCCTCCTTACTTCTTCTTCGCCCGGCTCTTTTAAATTCAAAGGATCCTCTGTGTCTCCTATTCTCGGAAGCCAGAATACTGCAGCGTCGAACTTATCGAAAATAATAAAGGCTCCGTTCCTCCCGCTCGCCACCTCCCTCCCCCCTTCTTCTTCGTCATAATCATCATCTTCTTCTTCTTCTCCTTCTTCTCCTTCTTCTTCGTTATTTCGCAACTCGGTTTGTATTATTATTTATTTCCCTATAGATCTTGTCAGGCCAAGAATAACGACACACAAAAAGATAAGGTAATTTATTGGCGCCTCTTCTTAGATCATCGCTCGCTGCCAGGCCCAATAAACTCGGCTAATGTAATTTACAGGAGTTTGAGCTTTTGGAAGGGGTGGGGGTGGGGGGAGGCAGCGGGAGTGGGTATAAAGAGTAAGGGATGGCCGGCCTGGACGGGAGGAAATGCGTTTATAAAGAAAAATCCGGTCGAGGAGTTATTGGCATCGATGGGGTTATTGGGGTGAGCTCGTATCCCTCGTATAATAATCGTCATCCCTTGTCGGCCGAGCCACGGATCACGTCGATCTATACACGACGAATTTGGAAAATTTTGAAAACTCCCTCGTCTCACCCCCTGCCCTCCCCTCCCCTTCTCACGGCAATGTCGTGCATTTTTATATTCTCGTTGTTTGTTTTTAATTTTTTTTTAATTTTTTTTCAAAGCCATTAGCACAGGCCGCGCACGAGAGTTTCGACTCCCGTTTGACAGGGGGAGCTTAATCTTCGTTTTTTTTTTTTATCTCTTTCTTTCTTCTTTTCTTTTATTCCTCTTCTCGGACTCGGAGCGAAGCGAGCGGTGACATTCCAATGGTAAGAGCCGTAAGAGGTATCGGGCAGGCGTCCCTCCTCAATCTTGACGTAAATTAATTGCGCACCGTGGATCCTTCAATTTTTAGCTCGCGAAGCCGCTCCCGAGCTCGGCTCGACTCGGCTCGGCTCGGCTGGACTCGGCTCGGCTCGGCTCGGTTGGGCTCGGCTCGCGTCGATGTAAAAAGGGATCACCTTTTCTCGCATGACAGTAGGACAAAGAGGTAGACGGAGGGAGGCGGGAGAGGCGCGGAGAGCGCCCAAGTGTCGGTGGGAGGGAGGAGGCACGCCTCCGGAAGTCAAAGACGAGGTCAGGACGTTTTCTCTGGGACGACTTGCGCGCCTACTACTACTACACGGTCTGCCCGACGCCGCTCGCGCTTTAGCCCGAAGCGCGCGCCTCCGCCTTCTAACCCCGTATCAGTCTCTCGTGTCGGGGTGCCCGGGACGAAGGTGGAGCGAAGGCCCTCGCCGCGGCAACACTTCGGTACCGCTTCGCTCGACCTCTTACCGCTACGCCTGTAACCCCCTTCATTTCTCTCTCTCTCTCTCTCTCTCTCTCCCATCCATCTCCCATCTGCACCGTGGTAAAGTGCGTCGTTTGGGGCCAGGGTGCAGTGGACGGGAGGGGAGGTTATTAGGGGGGTGGGGGTGGCAGGTGAAGGACGAGTGGTGAGACAGAACTCCTGTCTCCGGAGCCGTTCATCGATCCGCATCGATCCGCATAGATCCGCATCGTCGGCCGCGGCATAATTATTTATTTATTAACCCGTTTAATTTATTGTCACGTGGGTTTACTTACGTAAGTGAGAAAGTTCGCAGAACGTTGCCGAAAGCCATTCGAAAATTGTGATTCGCCGCGCGCGAGCGTTGTATAAGCCTTTTCACTCCCGTGCGCGTATTATATGGTTTTTCATGCCCGGCTACCGTTTGCGAATATTTGCGATCCAAGCCGTTCCCGATTCATTGTGAACGCATACGCACGCACACCCATGCATCATCGTAACCACTCTCCGCCCCCCCCCACCCCACTCCTCCACAGTCCAGCCCGTTGTGTCCTTTTTTTTCTTTTTTTTTTCTTTCTTTTTCATCTCTATAAAGCCTCGTATTTCGTGTTTTTACAAGATTAATGGCCCCGTGGATAATGAACTTTGTTTATGAGGGGGCCGGCGGCTGCTCTATGCTATGCGCTCTCCTCCCGATTTTTCTCTCCCGATGATTAATACACTTTCCCCGTTTCGAAGCTCGGCCGAGTTTGTCCCGACGAATTATCGAAATTCGAAACTTGGGGACAAAGTGAAATTTTTTTTTATTCAAATATCGATCCTCCGCCTCGTATGTCCGGCTCACGAGCCTAACCGTACCAGCCAACAAGCCAACGCGTTGCTTGTACGTATTGTGCATTTACGTACTGTCCTTTAAGTGCTCGGGACCTTTTTATCCTTCCTTCCTTCCATCCTTTTTACGAGGGAGGGAGGGAGCGAGAGATGTGATAAATCGTGGCCCCGAGGTGTTAAGCCTCGTTGACTCATGCCGGAATCCGCGGAATGTCTTGGGGTTGTCGGAACTCCCGCGCCGGTGAATAATCAAATAATTTTCTCCAAAATCCTAATGAATATTCATAGGGAGGTCTGATACCTCATTCCCGGACACGCGCCCCATTAATATTCCACCTTCTCTTATTACCATTGTCAGCTCGGCTCGCGATACTTTTGCTGCTCCTTTTAATTTGTAAACATAATAAATCGCATCGAGTCTGTCGGAGGGCTTTGCAACGCAGCTCTGGCGAGCCGCCGCTGCCCCTCCCGCCGCTCCCGCCCCGCTCCCGCTCCCGCTCCCGCTCCCGCCGCTCCCGCCGTTGCCGCTGCATTCGAATTCGGAATGGCGCGTATTATTAATCTTCGGAGCGATAGGTATCGCGATGCAATCGTTTAGCCAGAGTCGTAAAGATAAAAGAAAATTTCGCCTACGTAGTAAAGCCCGAGAGCGTTGATGAATTCCGATATTAGTCGGTATTGCTCGGTCGGTAATAGGCATCCCAAGCCTATAGCGATCGGTAATTTCTCAACGCTCTCTCGGTGACGGGACTGTCTGTCACTTTTTTTTAAATTTATTCTTTATTTATGTATTATCGATGGATTTAATTTATTATTAATTTATTGCCACCGCCCCCCCCCACCCCCTCGGCCAGGCCTAAAGAAAGTAATGCGAGCAGTGGGATGAGCTGTAACGTCGAGGACAATTGAGTGCCGGAGCCCGAAGTGCGGAAGAATAATTGACGAAACGTAGATTAATTGAAATTGAAATTGTAATTCGAAATTGAAATTGTAATTACGAGGAGTGAGGGCCGGACGAGGAAAGTCTAACGCGGGCGATGCTCTCTCGCGAAACAAAAGGGAAAACGAAAGAAGATAATCACGTGAGCTCGCAGAGTTGAAAACAGCAGCCGCGTCCTCGTCGTCCTCGTCGTCGTCGTGCGACAAAGTAACGTCTTGGTACAAGTGCTATTTAGCTAAGGAATCCGGGGGGGGTGGGTTTCTCATTTCAATGTCTCGGAGCGGAGCTAAGACGGCACCGACGGCTGCGACGGCCTCTACATTTTAAGTAAGAAAATCCATCGGGAAGAGAGCCGCTCGTGCTCGAACGTGTCCGCCGGGCCTAAAGGAGGGAAGCCCCCAGGTCCGAGGGTTGCCTCTTCTTCTGGCCTCTCCTCGGGGCGGCGAAAGCTCGATCGCGAGGAGGCTGCTCCCTCCCCCACCCTCTTCGACTAAATCAAGACACGGCAAGGCAAGGCAAGGCACGGCAAAGCAAAGCAAAGCAAAGCAAAGCAAATCAAAGAGCCACCTGAAAGAAAAGGAAGGGCGCATATCCTCGCAGGTCGTGTCGTCCTCGGAGGCGGCGCGTGTTCGGCATGCTCAAGTTCTGCTCGCCGGCCCAGCGTCGGCGTAACAGCGACGCCCTCGGAAGCAGCACACGCATCCAGCAGACGGTGAGAGAACAATAAAGCCCAGTCGCGGGAGGCCGGGGCTGGGTGGGTGATGGGTGAGGGATGGGGAGGGGGGAGGGGTGTGACAGAGAGAACCGCGAGAGAATTAGCCAGGGAATATCGTATTCCGTAGCCGTGTGTCCATGGGCTTTGCCATTTGCCAATGCGACGACTCGTCTAGACATTTTGAAAACAAGCTCTGCCCGCTACGGTCGTCCTACCCCTTCCCGTACACCTTTCCATCCAGCCTTCCATCCATCGGCCCTAGGTAGGTAGCCAGGCTCCCGGTAGCCGAGCCGAGCTGAGCCCGAGCTTCGGCAAATATCGCCGTGGCACAATGGCTCAGCCAGTTTGCGCACTTAACTCCGTGAGTAAGAATATAAAGGCCGACGGAGAAACGACGGTAAAATAAAAGCGAGGGCGATGATACTCGAGCCTCGACAAATTGGACGCTCGAATGAACTCGGGGGGTGGGATTGAGGGGCGGGGGGCCCGAGTCCTTCCCTTAACGAACACGGGGCTGGCCATTTCACGTGAACCAATGATAAATAATTTTTTTACTTGCCTTGTTTGCGTGGCTTTTCTCACTCCTCCCCCCTCCCTCCTCTCTCTCTCTCTCTCACACACACGATCTCCCTTACGATCTCTCTCTCTATCATTGCGGGTATTCTTGGGTCAATTACCTCGGCAGGGGAATTCTCGGACGGACGATTCATTGACGGGCTCGATCGTTTGGAATGGCCTGCCCCTAATGTCAGGCAACCGCGAATACGCGGCTGCACAGAGCCAGAGCCTGCGAACAGGGGCCGGGCGCCGGCCACCCGACAGGCCGTCGGCTCCCGATTTCCCGGACTCTGTCAGCCGTTATTCCCTAATCAGCAGCAGCCATTTAATTTACGGGGCTCTAGCTCGCGACTCCCGCGCTACGCTTCACCAGGACGTACAGGTTACGGCCTCGTTTGCGCTCCTCGGCCCCCATTGTTTTACCCCATCCGTATCTTAATATCGCGTTATTATTATTAGCTTACCGATCATCTCCTGTACTGATTGTCACCTGCCGATTTTGATAAAACTAACGCGATATTCACGGCCTTTCCTATCTTTCCCGGCTTTTCAGCATTTTCAGAATTTATATTCACTCGTTCTCTTCTTCTTTATCTCCCTCTCTTCCCTCTCACACCCCAACCTCGCTCAATCACTCTCTCCCTCTCTCTCTCTCTCTCTCTGTATGTGTCGGTATTAGCCCACGCCCAGCTATACGCGCAATACAAACTGCGGGTACATAAGTCACTTGGATTATTATTCCCATTATTACAAAAGCTCTTAGAGCTTCGAATGATTTTTAAAGCACGCGCTTTCGCTCCTATTAACGCTTGAACTTGAATTATCGTCATTCGTAACGGTCGTATTATCATTTAATATTTAACTCTTCGACCAGATACTTACCCCAATTCATTATACAGCTCTTAATGATAATGCATTGCCCGAGAACGCATATTGCAAGAATTTTATTAAATATACTTTTCCCCCTAATAATAAATTTCCCTTCATCTTTATCAACCCTAATGAGTTTATCGTGTATAGCCATACGAATCTTTATGATATATATATATCTATATATAGTTGTATATTTTTTTACAAAGAATCACGGCGCACAATTTGCTGCATTTTATAAATACCTATGTATATACACACAGAAGTTTTTGTTTGCCAAAGCATTAAGAAGGCTTTGGACGAATATTTTACGTTACAAAAAAAAAGAAAAAAGAAAAAAGAAAAAAGATACAGCAGCCAGTAATTTACTCGCAATATAAATATGAAATAATATAATGGCCGTATTATTAATCAAGATCATAAAAGGGAAGAAATTAATTTTTAATATTTATCATGGGCTGAATAAAATTTAGATTCTTTTCCAAGATATTGCGCTTTAATATTCATAGAATAAATAAGTGCATTATTCTTTAAGACGTTATGACACTCTGTGGTTAAAGTGTAAATATTAACGACTCGCGATTAAAATACTCACTAGACAGGCCGCCACTATATTTCCCTTTATCCTTGAACTCATTTTTCCAGTATATTTTGAAAATATCAGACCGATGGGTGCGCGGGACTTTATTACGTCGGAAATTCAAGGCTTCGATGAAAATCATCCGCGACGTCATTCGTAGACCGGCAAAATTTATCATTATTATTTTTGGCGACGTTACGCAAAGCGACGTTTCGGGCTGCGCACGGGCGGAGTCAGAGACCCTCTTCAAGGTAAATTACCTCTCGGGTGTGTTTGGGGCTCGTTGGCACGACAGGGTGGGACTCTAGATCTCCACTCGATCGATATGGGAAATCATCGATGACGTAAGACCGTTGGCTCGGACTGGTGTATGCGTGCGTGTGTGCTAAAGCAGTAAGTAAGATTAAAAGAGCATCCTAAAGATAGTGTGTGAGTGAGAGTGAGAGGGGGGGGTGGGAGGAAGGTACGAAAGAATGATAGTGACGTAACGAGAAGAGATTATTCGCGTTGTTCTATTTATAAAATGGGCGGGAGGGCGGGAGGGCGGGAGGGCTAGAAATGTACGTCGTAGGTAAGTAAGTCTTGCATTATACATCAAAGAAGATTCGCGGCTGACTTTGTGGGACTTAAATGGCCCGGAAAAGTGTATAGCACGGCATAGCGATAAATAGCGTCGAGCTAAAGGCTCGGCTAAAGAGCCGAAATAAGGTGGGCGCGACTCTCATTAAATTCCTGCCGGCTCATGTAAGTATAACCGGAGGAGGTGCCGAGCTAAATTATTTTTTCGGTCAATGCGCCCGGCTCATCTATATTGGATTAAGGAGGAAATAAATGGCCGTCGCTCGCTATCCCGGGCTCAGTAACTACCATTCCAAGAGAGTTAGGCTAATACGGTCTCGGGCATGGGACTCACGACACCCACCCCCCCCCAATAACCCCCAATAACCCCCAATAACCCCCGATAACCCCCGATGACCCCGATAACCCCGATAATAACCCGAACCCCTAATAATAGACCTTTATTTCTTTATTATTTTTAGGTGAATCCAGGAAGCAAGGCGGCCCAGCAGGGGGTGCGCGAGGGCGACCTGATTAGCAGTATCAACGGGAGGAGCACCCGGGAATTAACGAACGGCGAGGCTCACGGACTCCTGCGCAACGCCGGCGATCGCCTCAAATTGGGATTAAATCAGTGAGTCTTGGGATTACGTTTGAATTACACCTTTGATGCTCGACTCTCTCTCTCTCTCTCTCTCTGCTCCCCCTCCCTCTTCCAGGCTTTCCACTCGATGTTTGACAGACGTAAACTGATGCTTCGATCCTACTACTAACTTATTGATTAAAATCGCTCTCCATCCTCTCTCTCTCTCTCTCTCTCTCTCTCTGTCCGTCTCCCTCTCTCCGTCTCCCTCGGTCTTGCACTCCGCCGTGCCCATCCACGCTGCATCGGTTGGCCAACTTCTGCAAAAGTTTCGTAGCCCCTCGGGAGTGTCTTGTGGGAAGTTTGCACGGACACCGAGGCACGCTTACACCTGTAATCCGTTACACGTTTTAATCAGTAGCATAATAAGCCTTTTGCCAGCGCCTTCGCGGACAATTGCTTAACTTGCGGTTGCGGAACCGGCCCTTACGATAACTTATTCAATCGACAGCGCCCCTATCACATTAGAATCTACCCCATTCGAATTTCTAATTCTCCATGCGGCGACTTGTTGTTTATTATTATTTACAATGAAAGGTTTTTCTTTTGTTTGTTCTCGTCGCTGCTTTAGCCGAACTTCGTAGGCTTTCCTTTGGATTTTCATCCTCATCTAATGATAAATAAATAAATAAATAAATAAATAAATAAAAAAACTAAAAAAAAAATAACTCAAAGAATTTCAGACAATATACGGTCAATATATATTTTTGCAGGACGTGGATTATAACGAATGACTATTTAATATTATCTGGAACAATTAATTACTGACACCGAGGCTCCCGCCGCTGCTAAATAACAACGTAAAACCAATTTTCTTCCATGAATATTAATGAGCTCGTGTATCATAACTGTCAATATACGTAAATGGGATATTTTTGATTATCAAACTGTACTACTGGGCAAAACGTAAAACAAAAAAAGAACAACAACAACAACAAAAAAACTAAAAATAATAATATTCACCGGGTCACCAATTTGTATAAAACTGCAATCATTGCAAAACGCAACGACTGACTTTGTATTACAAAGTAACGTCATTAACATTACATCGGCATTGAAAATTTATATTTAGCGTCGATTAAAGTATTTGAAGATTAATAATCGCCGAGTCGCGAATAACTTATTCCCTCGAGCGGATTCTTAACGCGAAATTACAAATCATGTTCCATAAATAATGATTGTCTCAAGTTCGTCTAGCTAATTCGAGGAAATAATATAAAGATGACGATGATGATGATGATGATGATGATGATAATAATAGTAATAGTAATAATAACAACGACAATAGTAATAATAGTAGTAGCAGTAGTAGTAGTAGTGATGGTAATAACGAAGGGAGCTAGGAAATGAGATTGAAAATGAAAGTCGAGAATGTGGAGGCCGACTGGAGGTGAATTTAAAGTAAATAAATGAAAAGAATGGGAAATAAGAGTACTTTGCAGGGGTGGGGAAAGGGGGGGAAGGGACGATGCGAATTCCGCGAGCGAGCATCTAGGAAAAAAGGCGCTGGCTGAGCGGTTCGGGACGGAACGGGAAGGAAGGAGGATTACGTTGTTAAAAACGGAAATACGGAGCTCGAGCCGATGGAGAGCGGGGTCACGTTGTCGGCCATGACGTCACGTGAGACAGGGTGTGCCCGAAACCTGCCTTGGGTACTCGCATTTTCCAACGCGCCCGGACCAATTACGCCTCCTCCATCGTCGTCTCCGTTTCCCCGGCCCCCTCCCCCCTCACGCTCTCTCTCTCTCTCTCTCTCTCTCTCTCTCTCGCTCTCTCTCTCTATGTCTCACTCCAAGGCCGTCTCCTTCGGGGTATCTCCGTCTCTCTTTCTCAAAAGCTCGGCGGCGATGGTTCACCGAGTCGCCGACGTTCGCAACAAAGCCCAGCTCAAGGGAAGGATATGTTCAGCCGAGTGTGTGCCCTCATTTTTATTATCATTGTTCGTCCGACGATAAGCCATTGACTAGCTCGTACTTATGGAATTTCAAATTTTAAGTAAAATCTGCCTAATGGCAGAACCAGTCGCTAAGTCATATCCGTAAGCTGAATTATTATTTACCGGAACTCTTTAGTCCTCGATATCTCGTTAAGACGCTTCAATTTAATCGATAAGAAAGATTCCTTCCCGATATCCTTCCCTACGAATTATCGGCCTATCGGAAAAGCCCCCAATAACCTCACGCATTACGTAACATTCAACGAATAAAATACAACGACCCGTAGGATTACGCGGAATATAAATCACGTGTGCAACGTTTCCATTTAAAACGAACAAACAAAAAAAAAAGAAGTAGAAGAAAAACAAAAGAAAAAGGAAAAGTTGCGAAATTTCTAAATACCAAGATCGTAAGTATAATGACAACGAACACTGCTGCTACCTTTCCTTTAACTAATTGAAAATTAACATTACCATTAATTAATGATAATCCCGTCGAACCAGGTTATTCTTTATAATCAGTAATAATTACCGATAAGTAGCTTTGAATCCTTTATAACGGCGATTCATTTTCATATGATGTACTTTACTAAATCGCGACTTTACTTCGTAGATCAAGTCTTACAATTTTCTAGTACTAAATTCTCAACGAAAGCCAAGAAAAGCTTTCAAAGTTATTGAAACTTTATTCAATACATTAATATTCAAATACGGAGAGGTGGGGAATTTTTTTTTTTTTTTCTAATTTCAGAACAATTCTATCCCTCACACTTCTTTCTAACTTCTTTTACTTCTACGCAAAACGCAATCCACGCATTAATTAACTAAAATTTCCAATTAGTTAATTAAGACTTGTAAATTCTAAATTCACCATGAACGAGGGAAATTGTTTAAAAAATTCCTACTGACCTTATTAGTTGATTGGATCCATTCGTTCAAGTAAACCTTTCCCATTGTCCATATAAATAAGAAGTTATAAAAAAAAAACAAAGTCGTTTTCATTATTTCATTACGTTCTTATTACTCGCAAATATTGATAATTAGCTGTTATAACAAACCAAAAAAGAAAGAAAGAAAAAAGAGAGAGAGAGAGAGAGAGAAGAGAGAAACTCTCTGGAACAAGTCGATAATTAAATTATAATCAACTTTCAGTGCAGTATAATATAATTAACGAACGCGATTTCTAGTTATCCTTAAATAATTTCACATATTTTCTTATGCACTATTAATTCCGTGAAAGAAGTGCCCGTGCGCTTTGAAATATTGAAATATTAACGTCGCACAGAGAGAGAGAGAGAGAGAGAGAGAGGGGAGAGAGCGAGAGGGAGAGGCGGGATTTCGAAAAAGAAATCACGCCTCGAGAGATATTTTAGAAACGTGTAGACATGTCAGGGCCGCAGACGCACGCGAGCGAGCGTACCTTAAAAAGAAAATCTTAAATATTAAAAGGGTAGTAAAATGGATTGAATTATTTTCAGAGACAACGGGTCTCCGAAGAGGAGAATTTATAAAAGCAGCCTCCAGGAAACGACTTCGGTCGATACTATTAAAAGTAAGAGACAGACATATATATATATATATACACATACATATACATATATTTTATAATCATAGGTGGCATTAAAATTAACTGTAATTAAGCTCTGGGTTATCTGAATTTCTAGAGATTACGACGAGAACGACGACAAATCGGCAGATTATTTCCACGGACATAAAGAAGAACGGAACGGGTGAGTTCTGTTACATAATTTAATATCACGAAATAATTGTATCAATAATTATAAGCTCCACGACTCCTCCGTAATCGAATGTACTCTTTATTCGCCTAATTAATCTTAATGGCCTCTTACGTAATGAAAAAGCCCCGAAACGAGCGAATTGCCATTACAGATAAGAGCTCGAGTACAAATTGTTTGTTTATAACCCTGTGGACAAAATACTAATTACATTTCGGCCAATTGAAAAGGCACTTGTAAATTAAAAGACCATTTCTCTCGTGGAATTTTACAATGAAGCGCTTGGCGGTGGAGGGGTGGTGGGAGGGGGAGGATAAAGTTCACGAAGAACCGTATTTATTTATGCAAAACATTTTGTTTCCCCTCCTCGTTATTTTCTTTCTATTCCTTTTATTTTGCTCCCCAGGCATAAGCATTTGCGCAAACTTGTATAAGCTTACGTCATACGTTTGAGCGGAAAAACAAAATCCAGCATCAACTATTGTCTGCGATCCGCGCATTGTTATATGCTGCGCGCAAGCGTCTAATTTCAAGGGCTTGTAAAAAACGCTGCTGCTGCGGCTATTAAAGGAAAAATCTTTTCGGTAATGGATCTTTGTTCTCCGTGTAATTATTCTCGAATCAAACGGGGGGGGGGAGGGGCATTATCTGCATCCGCATCAAATTGCCCAAAGACTGTTAAAATTAAAAATTAAAACTTCATCTTCCACTTCTTCTTACGCTACTTCTCCTACTTCTCCTACTTCTGCTGCTTCCTCTGATTATCCAATACCGAACGTCGATCGTGAAAACAACGGATCTTATTTGTAACGAATAATTGCATCGACGAGTGCAATTGATCGTCGTCTCTACGTGCGCGCGTGCTCCATGAAACGCTGACCCGCTCCCAATCGACCTTGTAAGTTTGTATATTCCGTATTTCCAATAATCTCCATGCGCTTTTCCAGGGATTTTATTTTATCAATGTCATTGTAAGCATTTGTCTCCGAGCCTTAGCCGTCGATTAATAATTGTTAGTTTCCACGTATTCCTTATGCGAGGCCTATCGGAAGTATAACGTGTTGGCATTTGCCGTAAGGCAACTAATTCTCATTTACTAAGGCATTATTAAAAACGCTCCCAAAAAAAAAAAAAAAAAAAGAAAAGAAAAAGCTTTGCTCCTGGAATACACGAAAGTCCCCCCCCCCCCACTGACGAATCCAATTCAATTCAATCTCCAGTGCCGCTAATGGAATATTTAGGTTACCGCAATGCGAGCTTTCGTCTCTCTCTCTCTCTCTCTCGTCCCTCGTCCCTCGTCTGTCCGCCAGCTACTCTTTCCTTGACGCCGCTTATTTCACCAGGGCCAAGCGTCAATGATCCAGGAAATACAAAGTACATAACGGAGGAGACGATCCCCTTGTTTCCACTCACGGCCCCGGGCAGTCGCACACCGACGCCCGACGAACGCCCTCGCCCAGGGCACTACTCGGGCGCTATCTTATGCGCGCACGCGCGTCACGCTGCACGTTGAATGTCGCGTCCTACGTATAATCACATCAGCGGCACTGCTGCTAAAATGCGGATGCAATGCTCGGCCGATGCAAATAGCCGCCCAACCGTGAGGGCATTAAAAAAAAAAAAAAAAGAAAAAAAAGCAAAAAGAAAAAAAGAAAAAAGAAACAAAAAGCAAATGGGTAAAGGATAAAAAAAAACGGTTTCCTCAATACAATAAATACTATTACATAACAATCGGATATACCGCTGAGAGATGAACTCCCGACGATTTATCAAACTTCTTAGTACTTGTGTGCGTTCATCGATCGCTGTTGGAAGCCCTAAATCATCGGCTCTGACATATTGCTCTCGTGACATTATAGGCGATCGAAGAGTCGCCAAATTTATCTTAAAGCTGATAACGCTAGAGCCAATATTTTCTTCGTCAAATATTAATCGTAAATCTATAATACTTTGGCTTAAATCAACATTTTAGAAAGAGAATTTTAATTACAAAGACAAATAGCGGATTTGATGTACTTTCGTACATCCACGATGCATAGAGTAATTACAGAGTTTATTGGGGGGTGAGGGAAGCTTTCGGGGACATCTTAAAAATGTTATAACGAAGCTTAATAATAATAATAATAATAATAATAATTAGCATATATCAGGCTTTCGAAAAATTTATGGCATTTAATACTGAGAGCAGTGTTTGCAATAATAACTAATTGCAACAAGCAAATGATATTGACACGTAGACATAAATTTGTCTAGAGTGCACTTAAATTTAATTAAAGTAAAATATATTGGAAGTGGAACTTTAATTTTGTATAGCATCATTTATGTATTTTAATTTGGCCGGTGATAAACGTCACGTACACGTGTTCCATTCGCCCATTAAACTGTATATTTTCAATATAATCCATAATTAATGCGCAGGAAGGAGACTATCCACGTGAGATTATCGTAATTTTATTTATAACAATAATATTACGACGATAGGTGCGAGCTGTTTAGCTTTGCTTGTCGTTTTTAATCTGACGGCAAAATGAAGAATAACGATTGTTTTAAGAAAATTTGTGCCGTTAAGTTTACGCAACGAACTCTGTAGAGTAATATGGAACGGATACGCGCTAATTATAAGGAGGAAGGGTAATGAAAATAATCATGCAACCAGTCGGATTATCTAGTGCTCTCTAGATCCTCGAGTACTAAGGGAAGATGATTTATTTGCTTCGTTTGTTTCTTCCTCGTCGTCGTCGTCGTCGTCGTCGTCGTCGTCGTCGTCGTGTTGTTGTTGTGAAAATGGTGCATTTAGCGCAAGCCCATTTGTCGTAATAAATATATAAGCGAGCGTAGCACCGGAGTTTAGTAATTTTCAAGCTAATGCAAAGTCACTCGAACGAGCCTCCTTCTTAATCTCTTAAGAAGGCCGGCTTTAGTCGTCCATCCTGGTGCCAGAAGAGCGAGGTGGCGCCTTTTCCCTAAAATAGGAGCGGCACCGCGGCGAGATCGCCAATGGTTCTTCGTGGAATCATCGTCCACGGGAGTTAATCGCCGCTCTTGCCAGAGCGGACGGTGGACGGGGGACGGGGGAGCGAGGTGTAGGGGAGACGCTCGGTTCATCGAGGCCCAATAGGAACGCGGTGGCCGACGGCGCCCAATAACCCCCTTGACATCTGCTCCTCCGGCCTCGCGCGAAGCCGACTTGAACCGTTAAATAAGAAACGACAACTGTACACTACTACCACCACTACTACCGATCCAGTAGGCCAGGAGGCCCCTCCCTCCTTATGGCTCGCAGGCATCGGCGTGCGTACTTACGCACACGTGCACCTGCCACGGCCCTCGACCACGTGCGTGCGTGCGTCCGTGCGTGCGTGCGTGCGTGCGTCCGTGCGTACCCTCTTGCCGCTCTAACGTCGTCTTGATCGCTTGACTGGCCGTGCCGAGGAAGTCCCGAGAAGGCGCACCCACCCTAGCCACTTAGCACGGCCTTTGCTTTACTTTTAAATGAGACTGATCAGCCGGGCGAGGGGCATACACAGAGAGAGAGAGAGAGAGAGGGAGGGGGAGGGAAAAGTTGAGAGGCGCTCTCTCCCTTTATCGAGTCAAGAGCATCAGTACGTGGCGCGACACCTCCGCGAAGACGACGGACATTCGGTGGACAATGCGTCGCCGGGCGCGGATACGTCGTCTTCCTCGCTGAGACAGCGATCGTAGTTCCGGGCGGCGGTGGCGGCGGCGGGGGGGAGAGAGGGCCGGAGGCCGAGCGGAGCAGCCGCGCCAAAGACACGCGAGTTCGCAACATCGCACCGGAAGGAGAGGAACGACTGACTCCTCCGCGGCACTACTGCCGTCGTATACGTCGTTATCAAGACGCTCAATGGCCATTAAAAGCTCGGACGCTGCTACTCTTGCGGCTCGATTCGATCATTTGCTTGAATTGTAAATGACTCACTATCATTATTCTAATGGCAAGGGCATTGCTAAAAATATCTTACCTCGCGAGCTTGCGAAGTGAAGATTATTTACGGAAAACGTCGGTCGTAATTCACGTAGCTTTCCTGCAAGATTAGAGCCGGACAAGTGTAGGAAGACCAAATTAGCAAAGAGGGGGCTCAGTGAGAGGGTGAGAGAGAGAGGGTGAGAGAGAGAGAGAGAGCGAGGGAGGGAGCAAAGAAAACAGCGTCTGACAAAATGAAGTTCCTTACGTGCTCCCGGTGCTTTTCTATCGAATCGGCGGAGCCCCGGGGTGGCCAGCCCGTCCAGGAAATGACGAATCCCCTGGTGATGACGAAGCGACCGGGCCCGAAGATCCTCGAGCCCGAGATCGGTAAGAAGAAACCGGCGGAAGTGTCGTCGGGTAAGAGACAACGATTACCGGCCATCCTGAGCGCCCTGGGCTCCGGCTGGCCAGGTAGGCGTCGAGCCTCCGCCAAGAAGCGCCGCAGCCACCAGTCCAACCAGCCGACTAGCAACGTTTGCAAATCCGTTCAAATAATCGAGCCGACGCCCCGTAGACGAGGTCGCAATCGTCCGCCGACCCGGACGCAGCGGCTCATTCGTCTTTACGAGGAACGCGCGAGCTCGAGCAGCCTCGACGACAGTACGGAGAGCCACCAGAACTTCCGCAACAAGCTCAATACGCTCGACCTGAAGCGCATGAACACCGTGGCCTTGGGCGTGCCCGGTGAGGATCAGGAGTCGAAGGAGGAGCAGCGGTTCGAGGAGCGGGTCGAGGAGCGATTCGAGGATCAGGCGAGGATCTACGGGAAGAATAGCTACGACGCGTCGGAGCCGAGCCGAGCCCTGAGCTCCAAGACCGTGAGGAAGACGATGCTCGAGGACTTCTTGAAGGAGAGACTGAGGATCGAGCGGACGATGCTCGAGCTGCTTAACGGGAAGGGGGACCCGGACTCGACGGAAGCGGGGAAGAGCCGGGCCGAGGATAGGAGGGTGCGATTCAAGATCGAAGGCGCCCATTGCGAGCTCGTTAATAAGGATGCCGGTAGACCCATGGACAGGGGAGGAAGGGCCAAGCAGGAAACGGAGATCGAGCTGCTCGTCGACCCGACCACCAAAGTCGAGGACTTTTACGTCGAGCGGCGTACCACGTACCTCAAGGATAAGACCGTCGAGGACAAGGCGCTCGTCCTCAAGATCGGATCCGCTCATACCAAGTCCAAGGATCTCTCCGGTATGGCGACCACTCCACGCGAGATGGTTTTTCCCAATTTTCAGAACCTAACGCTCTAGAGCAAAACGTCCAAGTCTCGCCCGACAATTAAAGACCTGGGGAGCTTCTACGCGGTTAGTAGGATCCTTATGGATTTGTCGCGACAACGAATCGCCTTCTTTTGTAAACTCTCACCCCCCCCTCTCCTATGACTATGTAACCCCCCTCACGTCCTCACCCACCTCCCCGTCGAGCGGACACGAGCTTTGTTTCCCCGTTATTATTTTCCCGTAAACCCATGTGTTATTATTGTATTGTAAATGCATGAACCGCGAGTAGTCCGGTGGTTTTTCAAAAAAGATTTCGACGGTCCGGACGGCGGCTCTTGTCCTCCTGGAATAACTGCTGCGAATACAGCCGCGACCTTAATTAATGATTTAATTGACGATCGAGCGGCAACGTTTTTCTATAACTCACTGACACGGTTTTTTTTTTTTTTTTTTTTTTTTTTGCCTCTACTAACGATATATCGATACGTAGTAGTAACTAATACAATCGAATGATCCCCGCAAATTCATGGCTGCCAATTAAAGTAGCCATTAAGATCATAATGCTATTTTTTTTAATGCCGCTATTAATTACTAAATATTATTAATCCTTCGTAATTGACAATGGACAGTATTATTATTATTATTATTATTATTATTATGATTACGTATGTTAATATTTACATTAGCGTTTAAGCGTATCAGTATACGAGCGTCTCTTCTATATTTTCGTTTCGTTGTCAAATTCCATTTCATAATTGAGCATGACGAATTCAAGTACAAATATCACATTAAAATAAACTCCTACGTACACGCAAACGCGTACACGCACACACACACACACACGCACGCACATCTTCAAATGTACTGAAGATAATAGTATTTGTATGAATAACAGTAATCGATAATTATTACTTGTAAGAATATTAATTTTTGTTCAATTTATTATAGAAGAGAATAAAAGGTATATAAAAAACTTGTTTGTGTCTAATTATATGTTAATAGTTCAGTGATGTGGGGGGAGGGGGGGGGGCATTGATCGTCCATCATTCTCGATCAGCGTTACTTTTCTTTTGTTTGTTTTTCTTTTGTTTTTCTTTCTTTCCTCGCATCGTTTCTCGTAACGAGCATCATTGGATAACATTTTATTCAATTGATCTTCAACTGAGCTAATGGCATTTAAATATTTTCCAGAGATAATAAGAGCGAAGCTTCGAATTCTCAATTCTCTTCTCATTAAATTTTAAATAACAATGATGAAGTGTTTTAACGGGGGGAGGGGGGAGGGGGGGAGGGCAAGCCTTCGCGTACGTGAACCTGGTCGGGGTCGTTTGTCCGCAGAGAGTGCAATTTTAAGCAAAAAGCCGAATGAAAAGCGAAAGGCTAAACGACATTAGACATCGGACAATGCAAATAAAGTTTGTAATTCTCGTGTAGAGGGGGAGTGCGCGACCTCGTGCTGCCGCTCCGTTTCCAATCAGTCCGCCCGTATTATTCGATATGCTCCGCGTCCTCCTCCTACAAGTAATACCCTTTCGGAAATAACGATCCCCCTCCCCCCTCCTTCGTTCGGTGTGACAATCCAAAGCCAGCAGTGGCTTACTTCCTCCCCCCCCATAAGCCTCGTCCCGTCCCGTCCCGCCCCACCGCACACCACTCTACCTACCCACCTACCCACCTACCCACCTACCCACCTACCCACCTACCCACCTTACCCACCTACCCACCCACCTACCTACCTACCCACCTACCTACCTACCTACCTACCCACCTACCTACCTACCTACCTACCTAACCCTACCTACCTAACCTACCTACGTATCCGTCTATCGTGTGCGAGTGACCGGAAATTGTTCCTTTATCGAGCTCGCCGCTACTGTTAGACCGTCCTCACGTACACTGACTACTCGCTCTTTTCCGTTCTCTTGCCTTCCGCCCGCCCTCCCGCCGGCCGATACCGCTCGACCGATTCTTTCCGTCTCCTCGAGTCTCTCTCGTTGGCCAATCCCGTTGGCCAATCTTTTGCACCTACACCTGTCCGATCGCCTTTAAGACGTACGCCTAAATAAATAACGATTCGACGAGTATAGGCTAATACGCGAGGGGTGGGGGGTCAGTTTACGGCTCGGGGTAGGACACGGGCTCGGCTCGGCTCGGCTCGGCTCGGCTCGGCTCGGCTTTCCGCTTGTGCGTGAGCTCGTTTCGTAGGTACGGGACGGCATTGTCGCGATCGAGCGCTCATTCCTTTGTCGCGGGCATTAAACAAGCGGACATTGTCGATAGAGGCCGTTGGGTTACGTAAGCCAAGAAGGCTCGTCGCAGGCCGGGCTAATTCGCTTTTTGCGAAAGCCGCCCCCGCTAGACCTGTTCTAGAGTTTTTCAGCGCGCGTCCTCGAGAACCTGAAGTATCTTCATCCGCCCCGATAACCCCGATAACCCCAATAACCCCAATAACCTCTAACTACCCCTCGACCCTCTATACCCGCGACCGGCGTTCATCGGCAAAGGCTCGATATCCGACCTGGACGCGAGGAGCCTCCGATGTAATCGGTAAGAGAGCTATGAGCTTTTACCTACGTCTTCTTACCTACTCTCCTCGGGGCTGGCTTCCGGTCAAGCCATCGGCTTCCCCTAAATCACCGACCGCCGCTCTCGTGACCTCGTGATAATTGTAAAAGCCTCTCGGCCGGGATAATGCATAATTAAGCCAGGGCTCCGGGGTAGGAGGCGACCGAGGCGGCGCGGCCTTTGATTTGGGCGAGGCCCGTGATCGACGCCATGCGTCTTCGGAGTCGCGTGCACTGTACCGCCGCACCGTTGCACCGCTGCACCGCTGCACCTACGCGATGGCCTAGAAATGCCGTGGACAGTGAGCCGTTAAAAAGACGCGCGTGGACGTGTGGAGTGCGCGGGGCCGCTAATGCATCGCATGGGCGCGGTGTCATGGGCCGCGTGAGCCGAACCCACGTTTCCGTGGCGATTCCTCCTTTTATTATCGGTGGCCATTGTCGAGTCGTGACCGGGAAACTTTGCTGAAAATTCAACCGAAGCCGCGCTCCTATACCGCTCTCTCTCGCTCTCCGTGTGTCTCTGTAGCGCGCTCCCCCCGCCCCCCCCCCCCAACGCATTTAGGTGTTTAGGTGCATCTACGCGCCCATCGATTGAATAATAATAATCTCTTACGTCAGACGGACTGCGCTCTGACTGACTGGCTTACAGCGTTGTCGGCTTTAATGACATGCGTAATGCCCCCGCGGACTAGGGGTGTACGGGGAAAAGAGCCGGAGGCCCACTTATGTAGATAGAACGCCGCGCTCTGATTTGATTATAAGCTGCTCCTCCTCCATCTCCTCCTCCTCCTCCTCTTTTTTTTTTACTGTGTTTCAGTTCACCTCTTTACCTCCTGTTACTCTGTTGTTGTTGTTGTTGTTGTTTCTTTTCTTTCTATTTTGTATTTTCTTTTATGTTTTTCTTCAATTCAATGGAAAATCCAGCAGCACTCGAGCTTTACACTCGTTAATTCGTAATTCCGTTCCATCCCCGAGCTTCGTCGGTCGTCGGTCGTGGGTCGTGGGTCGGGGTCGGGCGGAGAGATGGGGGGTGGAGCGATGGGGTGATGGAGGGGTGGGGGTAAGGAGCGGTGCAATTTCCCCTTTTGTATTTGAATTCCATTTCAATTACTCTCTCCCCGGCGATATTATAACCCTCTCGGATATTAATATTCCAATCCTAACGTCATTACTGTAAAATATACTGTGCAGTCTTGTACTTGTCACGGAGAGCGATAAGTAGCACTTAGACTGTTATTATAATACATACGCCTCGGGCTTTAATATTTATATTTGACAAGCCGACCTTCTTACCTATGACTTTTTATGAATTCAGCTCTTGTATTGTTATTCGAATTACAAAACAGGGAGACGACGACCCTCTCACGGATACCTCTCCCTCAGAGACATTACAACGATTAATCGAAACCCTCCCCTTTCGTATTTATATTATTAATTCTCTAATAATACATATCCGCGTTATCTGCGCAATGTTATCATTGTTATTGTTATTGTTGTTCCCGCCGCCGCCGCCGCTGCTACTGCTGCTGCTGCTGCTGCTGTTGTTGTTGTTGTTATTACGAACACTTCCACGTTTCATTGATTATTAATACAGGTTAAATATTGGCTTCTATTTTTATATGAATAATGCCCGTGTATTTAAATGAAATAAATGAAATTACGTTTAAATACAAGCAAGATAAGTCTTATACGAAGGGCTTGGACATAATTATCAATTATCGCGTTATTATTTAAATCTTTTCATGGTCATCGTCGTGGCCTTACTGCTCGGACCTCCTTCCCACAGCTCGCCCAAACTATGATCGTCGACCCCGACCCCCGCCCCCAACACCGCCAACACCGCCACCACCACCACCACCGCCACCACCATCGCTACCCGGCCTCCTTTCCGCACTTTTCTTTCGTTTCCCATTTAACGTTGACATTTTTATCTTCTCCTGGCAGGCTACGTTGTGTTTTCTTCTTTTTCTTTCTTTCTTTCTCTCTTTCTTCTTCTTCTTCCTCCTCCTCTTTTTTTTTATCCTTTTTTTCCCGACATTTTGCTCTTCTCAGTAGCAAATGCATTACCTTTTTGATGCCATGAGTATATTTCCTTTTTATTCCTCCAGACTGCAAGTGATTTCTTCTTTCTAAATTTATTTTGCTGAAATTCTGATCTACTGTGCCATCTTCTTCCGTATTGCTCGTTTTTTCGCACTCCTCTTTCCTTCCAGCTCTTGGACACCCCCTGCTCCCTCATTCTATATAGATCACAGTATCCGCATGAGCCACGCGATCGCTTCTCTTTTTCCTTCTCTTACTCTCTATCTCTCTCTCTCTCTGCTCTCTCTCTGCTCGAGCGCCTGTAATTTTTTCATTCACATTCCAGAAAACTCATTCCTTTAATTTGCACTTTTTCTCCTTTCTTTCCTTTTTTGTTTGTTTGTTGTTTTTGTTTTGTTTTGTACTCTTGTACACGATTTAATTTGAAATTACGTAATTTTTTACGGCTGTTCTTGAAGACCGTTTATTTAATAAGACTTTATTTTGCATACCGAAGAGAGAATATTTACGTGAACGTAGTTTACGTACGAATAAAGAGAAAGAAGAGTGTCGACAATGTCAGCAACGACGATAGAGAGGCATAGAAGGATTGTTGGCGGGCATTTAAGATGTTTCTCGTTAAAGCAGGAAATGTGTATGATAAATGCCACGCTCGTTGCATTCTCGTTGCATTCTCGTTGCATTCTAACACGGCCAGAATAAGATACGACGGCTGGTATTGGGAAGAGGTGGGATTTTAGGTGGACGGGGGAGGGGGGAGTGTTGGGGGGAGAGCGATGGAGAGCTCGTAAGGAAAGTCTGCGGTTAAGTTGAACTTTCTAAGGAACTCGCCCCGTCGAGTAATAAAACAATAAAGCTAATACGAGCGGAGGAAAAAGGTTGGTTTGGGCGAATTCGAGTAAATTGATGGTCGCCCACTTCCCTTCTAAACGCCACTCCACTCATCCTGGCGCTTTAACCCTTTAGCCGCACTCGGAGCCCGTTACGCGCAACGAGGGCTTGCACATTCAAGAGGTGTTGCAACTGAATTAGAGAGAAGCGCTCGAGTCTCGCGGCCGAGCGTCCCCAAAAAGGAATTGAATCACCTGTTTTTTTTTCTTCTTCTTCTTCTTCTTCTTCTTCTTCTTCTTCTTCTTCCCTTGCTCGTATTTTTTATTTTGTCATTTCTGAAAAGCGATTGCTCGATGGGGGCGATTTGGTCGGTCGAGTTGTAAGTGCTCTCCTTCATTTGAACTTTTTAATTGACAATGCCGCGGAGAACTTTTGCTCACTCCCTCTCCCCCGCTCCTTCATGAAATTACGTCCCTTTACCCAACTTCTTCTTCTTCCTCTTCTTCTTCCTCTTCCTCTTCCTCTTCTTCTTCTTCGTATTCGTTATTATTCGGCTAATCGATCGAGTTAATTAGATGGGCGATCTAGTAAAATGGCCGTGAATAAAGTAAAATTTGGCGGAGTGAAGCGGCAAGCTGTTCGGTAGAAGAAGCAGAAGAAGAAGTAGAGAAGAAGAAGAAGAAGAAGAAGCCGGGATTTACGTAGGCCTACGTGAGCCGTAGGCCGAGAGGATCGATCGCAATCTCCAGGAGGTTTAATTGCGCGATGAGCCTACTCCCACTACGCTGGCGGCCGGACTTTGTTGCGAGAGAGAGAGAGAGAGAGAGAGAGAGAGAGAGAGAGAGAGAGAGGGAGAGGGAGAGGGAGAGAGTCCGCGCAACATAATGCGAACGAGGTGTGCTCGCGCATTCCGAATGGGGCGGCCGGCGCATTGTTGTGCCTCGGAAGGAAGTCCGTCTCGGAAGTGCCGGAGTACGAGAACGACGGCGACGACAACGACAGAGGGGACCGCGCTCGGTGACTATTCCCTCTACGAGTCTGCCAGTAGTTCGCGCGCGTCACTTGCTTCGGTGCGATCGCGGCTACGTCGTCCTACCGGCCTCGCTCGATCTACGATACGTTTTTTCCTTTATCCACTGCATTTTACTCTTCTACTTTATTTTATTTTTTTTTCTTCTTCTTCTTCTTCTTCTTCTTCTTGTTCTTCTTCTTCTTATTTTTAACCTATTTTTTTCTATTTTTTTTTTTTTTTTTTTTTTTTAATTCGCTTCCGTTCCCCTATCGATTTGCACCTCGAGCTGGACGACATCCGACGTTGGAGAACGTAAGTCAATCTGCACGGGAAAGCTGTGCTAGTGTCGCTTCCGCGCTTCTCCCCCCTCCTCCCTCCGTACCCGCGGATGTTTATCTTTCTTAACCAAATCGAGATTATAGTTATCTGTATGGAATAGTGGCGGCCTCTCTCCAATACCCCTTGGCCTCGGATCCTCCCCCCCCACTGCCTCTTACCACCAAGTGTCATCTACATGGACTTGTAATTTTTACGTACTTTGCGGAAAACTCTTGAAAATCCACGAATCGACAATAATCGTGGTTTCCTTGGCCAAGTACTTCACGTCTATTTAACTATGCGTAATTCAATAATCACAGTTTTCACAATCTTCGCAATATTCACGTGGTAGGCTAACCACGACTTGGCACGTAGCACATGACTGTCTAATTACTTTTTAATTTATTGCTCAATGAGTATCCATTCCGAGATAACTTGCCGCTTCGATGATCCATGGCTTGGATGATCATACGTTCGAGAATTCTAACTTTAAAATACAAAACTTACGCCTTTTCTGCTTTAAGATGTTATTTATCACAGCAAATCTAATTCGCTATTTCACAACACATTGCCATTTGCAATACTTAACTTTATTGATAATTGAAAATTTTAATCGCTTCACTGAATAATTTAAAGCTTTATTTATTGATTTCGTACTATTAATACAGACAAAACGAATATAATACTAAACGGTATTTCCCGATTTAAGTACGTATTATAAACAAACGCCCATAAAATAATATATATATATATATATACACACTGATTTTTTAAATTTAAGAGTATCGAAATAGTTCAGAATAAATACGAGTGTAAAATTAGAACGCGTCAATGAAAAATGATGGCGAACCATAAATATAAATCGTTACAATTTTGTTGTAAAATGGTATATTAAAATCTCTCTCTCTCTCTCTCTCTCTCTCTCTCTCTGTGTATGTAGAAAATGTCAATGATGAACGTGATGTGAAAATTATTTAAATAAAATCGATAGTTTTTAATAAAGTGATGGAATTTTACGATAATTTGATTGTAAGGTACGAAAGGTAATATTCAATGATATTCAAAGTGATTGATTTCGGAGCAAAAAGTCTACATCTGTTACAAGACTTTAGCTTTTTAATGCGAAAATAAGAATAAGATATTAAAGTACATTGAAATCTAAAGATATAAAAGATACTGAATGGGCAGGAACTTGTAATTTAAAAATTGTCTAATTAAATAAGGTTATGAATTTTGTATAAAAGTAAAGTTCAAACGTTATGAAAATAATTATAAATTAATGAAATTCCGTGATTATTTTTTTTTTTTTTTTTCACGAAGATTTATCGTGACATTAATTACGTTTAGCCGTTTACGAACGCTTCAATACAACGACGGAATTGTTAATATTTTATTGCGAATTACAAGACTCCACGTCGGAGCTTTCATAGTTTAAATCTCGTTATTTAGTATTTGTTAGCACAGTTAGGATGACGGAGACGCGCGGTCAATAAATTAACGGCCTTCGATGGGTTAACGACGCGATACGCACACGCGTTCAATCCATATTTTTGAATGAACGTTGCGTAAGAATGAAGGAATCGGAGTAAAGGCTCTCCGCACCACGTGTGCTCCAAGCCGCGTATACGTCATGCCATTGCCACGTAATCTGGCCGAACGTCAAGCCTCGCATTCACGTTTTCATTATAAATACACGTATAAGCGCGCGGGCATTCGTGAGTAAACACATCCGCGTGTGTAGGCAGAAGACGGCCGTCGAGAAGCTTCACGTCACGTCGGCATTAGCCAAACGAGTGCGGTACTTGGCCAAAAACGGGGAACGGGGGTACGCGCAACGAGCGAGCGGCGCAGTGTCATTATATTTTATTTTTAAGCAGAGCACACGCAGACGCGGACGAGTAGCGTGTAAAAAAGGCCGAATGTCTGCTTGAAAGGAAAAATACGCAATTTTAATAGCCCCGGGCTTTGCGGAAGGCGCGCTCGTTACGTGGAATTTTCGTGTGTTATCGAGGGTAGCGAGTTCCCGGTCGGCTATAGCACGAAGCAAAACAACTAAACAATAGTGTGATAAGGAAGGATAAGCGGCTCGAGGTGGCACCGGGAAGAGGCGGCACGTATATAACGAAACGATCGAAATGACACACGATGACGGACACGACGAATACGCTCGACATGCATGCAGAGACATTGGTAGTGGGTTTTGCCGGTGGGTGGGGTTATTGGGGTTATTGGGTGGCGACTCGCCCGAGTCCGTCACGTTCAGTGGGCCCTCGCTATTCAGACACCCCGAGCGCGTTTCGTTTTGTACTATTTTGCCAGCCGGAGCACTCCTCGTTTTTTTTTTTTTTTTTGTTTTTTGTTTTATTTTGTTTTGTTTTTTTTTTATTTATTTTGGCACGAGATACTTAACGGCGATCGGCCCGACACGAGCTTCTCCGGACGGAGCACCTGATTGCCAGCGACTCCGAGCCGACCCTGGACTGCCCTTCTTTCCCCGCGGGAATGCCCTTTTATCCCCGGATTCTTCGGGTTGATGGGAGGAGGCCAGTGAGACTGCAGAGCTCCTTTTACCTTCCAATCGCTTTATGGAAATCAAGAGCGAATTCGGATTTGGCACGCGGATATTGGCTCCCTCCCGTTCCCCCAGTACCTCGCATAGCAATAGTGATTTTACGCGATTTCGACACTGTTATTACGGATACGGTTTACGTAAAATGTGCATTTTAGCATTAGACAGGGTGACGCCGGATCGTCCTGACCATCGATAACGGTGAAAGTAAACGTTGATACCGCTATACGATGGGCACAATGTGCTCGAGACCACTCTTTCCCTACTTACTCAAACAGCAAACAAACAAATAAACAAACAAATAAATAAATAAATAAATAAATAAAAAGAAAGGGAAGAGGGCGCTCTGGCTAAATTGACAAAATACCTTGGTTTCTTCATTTATATTGAATTCTTATTCCGTATGAATTGAATGTATCGCAACGTTATTGCGCCTACGTACAACAAGTCGTCGATAAAATAAAATACATTGCTTATTGATATATTGAATTTCGTGACTTTCAGATGCGACGCAGAACGAATTTGGATATAAAAGACAAAACGGGAGCTTGAAGACGAGCTTTACGAATCAACAGAACGGCAACGAAAAAAGTGAGTATTTACATTGGCTGAGCCTCGTTAAAACAAACCTGCTTTTATATGTGGGGCGGAGGGGGGGGGAATAAAATAAAATAAAATAAAATAAAATAAAATAAAAAAAAAAAAAAAAAAAAAAAAAATTCACATATTATGGCTTGATGCATGCTACCATTCGCATATAGGCTAGTAAGTAGAGACCCTTGTCAAACAGTTTAATTGAACGTTTATGTCCGTACGTATCTGTGCATACAGCAACCCATACCAAAACATTATTTCCCGCTTGCGGAGAGTGTAAAGAGCCCGAAAGATTCTGAAAGGAAGGAGGGCTTCGTCTTATAAGACGTACGAGGTTGGCTATACGAGCCGCGCTCGAGCGTCTTGTATTTCTCTCTCCCCCCCCTCTCTCTCTCTCTCTATCTCTCTTGCTTGTATCAAAATATAATGAAATTCGTGCACACACGTGCGGAGTTTCAATCGCCGCACCGGTAAATTACACCGAGAGCCAGACAGTGAAGAGGAGGAGGGGGGGTGGATAGAGGCGTAAGGGGGGAGCTCGCTCGCGAAAGAGAGAAATGGAGCGGGCGACTGCTGCCAGGGTGGCAGCCACCACGGTATAGCCACCACGGTTAGACTCTCGCGGCGGGTCGGGGTGGGGGTTGAGCAATTTCGTTAGAAGTCAGCAAACATCGCTCAGAGCGAATCAGAGCCTCTCTCTTTGATCCCGGTGCGTTCTTCGTCTCAAAGGAAAACCAAAGACAAGTTTCCTGTATATCTACTGGACGACACAGACTCGTTCTTATTGTTTTTATTGTTTTTATTGTTTTGTATCGCATCGAAACTGAATTAAATAATAATAATCCTTTACCCGTAAAAATGTCAAATATTATTATTATTATTAGTGAAGTCTTACCCTCAGCCCCTTCACCCTCACCCTCACCCCCACCCTATCCCAATAACCAATGCTGCTCACACACAGACATCGAGTCGTCGTTTCCTTTATTCTTTTTCTTCTTCTTCTTCTTCTTCTTCTTCTTCTTCTTAAACTACGCCGTCCCATTTAACCAATGAGATCGTGACACTTTAACTTTACATTCCGCTCATTGCAAGTTCCCTTCGTTAAAAATAAAAAAAAAATAAAATAATAAAGTATGTCGTTAATAAAGAATAATTGGATTCCGAATGTGTTTGTTTTTTTTTTTTTTTTTTGTTCCCAATGGTATTTGTCAGTGAGTGAGAGTTAATTACCATACACGAGTATCTAAAATGCGTTTGGGTAGGTTAGGCTCGTCTTCGTATGACCGAATCACCATAACAGATTGTTAATCGATTAACAGCAGCGATAGCTTTCCCGAGTGTACATTGTCATCGATCCGATCGAGATTACTCAATGCTAAAAAGAAGTCTTTTCTGATTATGATTTTCGTAAGAGCTCGGAAAAGTCAGCCAGACGGATAATCTCGACTACGCAACCGACATCGAGTCGTCGTCGTCGTCCTCGTCGTTGGTTTGTTATTTTAATAACAAAATGCCTTGTGGCTCACGTAGCCGTAAGGGTCGACGGAGCCACCATAAGAAACGGTCTCAGCGATCGTCGAGGCCAGCGGAGGAGGGGACGGTTGGCAAGGAATTGCAAGGAATCGCCGAGGGGGAAGAGAGCGCGATGAGCCCCGCAGGGACGATAATCGAGGAGGAGAGCGAAAGGTTTCGAAGGCCGAGGTGCCGTTGTTGACAATGGCAACGGAGCAGTGGTCATGTGCCGAGGAGGTGTCCGAGCCTGTCCGAGGAACTATGTCAACGACTACGGGCAGATTAATGCGTCATAATAAAATCGAGAGGAGGTTCGCGCACGCCGGCACACAAATTTGCGAGATAACGACAATAAGCAACCCGATACCTTTGGAGGCACGTTTCGGTCATATAGCCGGGGTGGGGATCGTCGAGCCGGGTCTACGTAAGAAGGAGTTGGCCCGGGAGGGGAGCGGTTCGTCGACGGTGACGATATCGGAACCCAGTGAGCCAGTCGAGCCCCTGGCACTAGATATCGCTGCCAAAGTCGATAATTTATCCGGGCAAACAAAGAAGGCGTGCTTGGCTCTCGCCATTCCCTACAAGCGATTCGATTTTCTCGAGATAAGGGAAATGTCGGAGAACGAGGTCGAGTCGGATACCACGAGCCTCAAGACTCAGCAACAACAGGGAGTTATTGTCGAAGCCGACTCTGACGATGAAAGGGATACGATGACGAGGAGCAGGAGCAGGAGCAGGAGCAGGACGAGTAGGAGGACGAAGGGCAGAAGTAATAGTAATAATAGTAGAAGTAGCAGTAGTGGTAGTGGTGGTAGTGGTGGTAGTGGTGGTAGTAGTAGTGATGTCGATGAAAGAAAACGATCCGTCGACGAGAAGGAGGACGAGGACGAGGAGGAGGACGAGGAGGAGGAAAGCATGTCCTGGGAGACGGAACGGAAGCTAAGAAATTTTATCGAGAGTCTGAAGCTGCCGAGTTCATCGACCAAAGAGCAAAATGCAGTGTCCGAGAGCGCCAGCGACAAAATACCGATGGATAGCGTGAACTCGGGTGGGAGGGATGGATCGCGTGGCGTAAATAAAACCGCGCGAAAACGCTCGGCACCAGCTGTTGGCTTATATCAGTCGCAGATGAGTGTAGAGTCGAACAGGTGCCTCGACATTATTATAGAAGAGGAAAACGAGCCGAGGAGCCTCGGCGACGAGGATGACAGGCAGCACATTAGGGATTTCATAAATGAAGAGATCGGTAAGTTTAGAAGGGACCGGCGTGACTTGGGAAGTATTTTGAGGGAGGAGAGGGAGAACTTCGAGATGATGAACGAATGCAAGGAGGAGGATCGCCCGGGACGGAAGAGTCTCGATGACCGGACGGACAGTAGTGTGGATAGTCCATGTGACGTCAAGGATCGTGAGATCGACGATCGTAGACTGAAGGGAACTGATCGCAATGTGACCGAAGTGAGTAACGAGGACTCCAATGATATTCTCGACGGCTCGACGGCTCGTAAGAATCACGGGGACGAGATGGGAAGCTTGAATACGATCGAGGAGACAAATGACTGTGATATTAGTGTAGAGGATACGAAGGAATCAGTGGGTCCGAGTAAGCCTAGGAATATAACAACTGTAAGAATGTTGTCGGGAATAGAAAATCCAAGGGTGGATGATACGCTCGCTGAGCCAGAGAACATCGAGACGTTCAAAAGTCTCATTAAAAGTTTGAAGGCGAGCGCCATTAAGGATAGAGAAGTAAGTGATAATGAAAGGGCAAGGAGTACTGGGAAAATCGATAATTGGCAAGGGATTGGGGGGAGGAGCGAAGTTGATTATGGGATCGTAAGTGAAAATAGTAATCCGAGCGAGGCCGTGAGTGAAGTATTCGTTAAGGAAAATGGAGATACGGTGTCGTCTGTAGGGGGGGAGCAGCGAGGCGAATCAACGTCGGCTGCGACGGCATCCCTTGAGCTAGAAAATTCTTTCGAGACTGGCGTAGCTAAAAATACCCCGACGACTAGTATCGCCGTTGGTTTGGTCGAGAACGTGATAAATGCCGCCGGGGGCCAGCCTCGCGAAAACAACAGACCCACGGGGGAAGAAAGTACAACAGCGAGTCCCCGTGAAAATGTCCCCCAATGTCACGAGGCCACGAATTCGACTGGAATGTCGAGCGAAAGCATCGATTCGGTCAAGGCTAATAACCAACGCGTAACCAATGGGCACGAGGTGCCCGTGACTGGAGCTGCGACAGCCGTGGATAATGCAAAGTCGGAAGATATTACGGTGGGGGGAGAGGGAGGTACGGACCACGGCAACGGCCAGGTAATCAACGAGGAAGAAAATGGGGACAGAATGGCACACGAAACCAATAACGGACAATGCGTGACCGCTAAAGAGCGGGAAATTCCTAATGAGTCGGCGGGGGTGGGAGCCGGGGCGGTGGAAGTGGTCGAAGCGACCGGGGCTCCTGGTATTCCAAAGATATCGGGGCTACCGGCCGCCGTGTCCAACGGCGATGACCGTCATCGTATCGAAAGAGTCCCGCCCCCTCCGCCGATACGCCGAAAGAAGCCCGCGGTGGCGCACGACTCGTGCTATCCCCGGGATCTCGACCTGCCTACGGAGAGGGCGCCGAAATTCGCGGTTTTCCACCAGCGAGCCCTGAAGAACTTCCAAATGGAGGAAGGGGAAGGGGAAGGGGAACGGGAACGGGAAATGGAGGAGGTGAGGCTCATACGGTCCCTCTTGACTATTCTGTCGGACAACGAGAGCACTCGCCAGGACGTAGGCCGCCTCCTCGGCGGCTTCGATCTCGCCAAACTGTCGGCGAACGTTCGCTCGATCGTCGATGACTTAATGGCGCCGGCATTGAAGGCCAGCAGCGGAGGCGGCTCGACCTGCAGCGAGTCCGACCTTTACGAGGAACCGCGGCGGACCAATAATAAAATTGGCAGCGCCGAGGTGCCGGGTGGCCTTGGGGCCGCCGAGAACACGGCCGTAGATCGTCGTCAAGTCGAGCGCCCCGGCGATCCCTTGGCTTTCGTAGAAACGTCTACGCGTAACATGACCGTAAAATTGACGGAGGGATCGATCGATTGCACGAGCCGTAGTATCGATAAGCCAAAGAGCCCGGCGAGCGCCCGGGGATCGCAGCAGGAGTTATCGAGTAGCACGAGTTCCCTGAGCATCGACAGGTCCGACTCGCAAGGTTCGGCACTGCCCGTGACCGGACTCTCCGGCAAAAAAACGGAGAGCTCGTTGTCCCCTGGTGTACTCGATCGTCCCAATGACGTCCGACCGTGCGATCGGCCTAACCCGGACGTAAGCGGGCCCCGTTTGCCCGACTCGCTCAAGAATCTCTGCTTGCTGAAGATCCTTTCCCTGTCGGGCTCGGACGGTCTGCTCGGGTCGCTCGACAGGGATCCTAAAGCGTCGCCCCGTAGGCCCGGGGACACCGAATCCAAGAACGAAGCTTGGTGGACAGGTGTGCCGACGAGGGGGGACCCGAGGCTCCTCGTTTGTTTCTCACCAGCTCAGCGAGACACGATATTCAATACATCCCCGGACGATCTTCTCGATCTTCATAAGAAGTTCATAAACAGGCGGGGCTACTATCACGACCATTCGCACTCGGTGTCGCCGCCGAAGTACACGATAGACCTGAGTCCGAGGGTGCGCGACGAAGAGGGCCCGGACCCCGCGGGCAAGGACGACACCCGGAGCTTATTCAGCATAATAAAGGACAATTCGAACGCGGCCAAGAACAGGCTCAAGAGCGGCTTCCTACACGGCTACTCGCGCAAGGCTAAGGAAAGCACGGCCAAGGCTAACAACAACGGCGTCAACAGCGGCAACAAGACGAATAACGATAACAACGATGTGGGTGGAGGTGCTGGGAAGGAGCGGCTGCGGGCGACGAAGCTCAGCGATTGGCTGTTTTTCGCCCGACGAACGGTATTACCGGCCGATAAGGGCTCTCGGGCCACATCTGGCGAGGCTTTAATAACGGAGCGTCATCAGCAGGGCGTAGATGCTAAGCACCAGCAGCAGCAGCACCAACAGCAGCAGCAGCAGCAGCAGCAGCAGCAGCAGCAACGTTCCGATAAGAGGAATAATTGCCAGAGCAATAATGACGCCGGGAGGCTAAACAAACGGGTAAATGGCGCGTTAACCGAGACGACGAGCCCGACTACATCCGAGCCGCGGATTCGAAATACGACGCCCACCTTGCCCAAGAGTCCTATTTCCTTCAACAGTGCCATAATCGACAGGTCGGCTTGCGCGAGGCAGGAGTGGTGCGCGAGGCCGTGCGTCGTCGTAGCTCACGGGCGGGCCGCGACGGATCCTCGCTACGTCAATCCGGCCCTGATGATAACCGACGACCCCGACGACCCCGACGACGACGACGACGGTGGCGGCGGTGGTGGCGGGAAGAAGAAGACCCGGGTGCCGGAAAAGACCAAAAAGACCGTCGTGGCTACGGTCGACAAGGACTGCATCGACACCAGGAGCATATTCGACCAGGCGCACCTGGTGCCGCCGTGCAGCTACGTCGACAATTCCGTGACGTCGAGGGAGACGGCCAAGAAGGAAATCATGGATAATCTGCGTAACATACAGTCGGGGGTTAAGGCCGTGGACAAGGGTAGGCGTCACTCATTGCCCCAGGAGTACTTTGACAAGCAATTGGAGTACATCGAGCGGCTGGAGCAACAACTGCGGCAAGTGATTATGGCCGAGGAGAGGGAGAGGCAGACCATGGAGAGGTTTCGTCGGGAGATAGAGATAAGCAGGAGCAGGACCGATCCCTGCATTTCCCTGCGATCGAAACTCGTCAACGGGGAGAGCGAGGCCCGCGAGGACGGCAACTCCGTCGTCTACGGGGACGAGTGGCTCGAGAGCTCGAGGAGAAGCGACGCCGAGGTTCTCGAGGTAGAGAGGAGGCAGGGCTCGCGGAAAATTACGAAGGAGGTGGTGAGGAGCGAGGGGGGCTCCTCCATACACAAGCTGGTGTCTCGTGAGGAAATAATTCTGGAAAAGGAGGTGGAGGATCGGAGGACGGGGCTCGAAAGTAGTGAGATTAAGGAGGAGGAGGAGGTGGAGATGGCGGAGGAGTCGAAGGAGTCGAAGCTCAAGAGCTTCTTAAGGGAGCTGAATAGGGAGGAGTTGCCTCGGTCGAGCGAGGTCACCACGAGGAGACACGGGGTCAAGGATCGCGGCGGGGAAGGGCTCGTAACGAGGGACTCGAGAGCCGCGCGGCGTCCGGTCTCGATAGCGACAATACCGACCAACGGGGAAGTCTTCCGCAAGCAAATGTACGACGAGTACGTGCACAAGGTCCTCGAGCGCGAGAGGCGCAAGCACGACCGTGTCATAAAGATCAGCTCGCACCCGGACCTGCCGATAAAGCAGAGCGGCGACGAGCGTTACGAGCACTCCTGCCTGAATAAGGTCGAGCGGGAGTTCCTCGAGAAGGCCAAGAGCCGATTGACGAAGTTCGGCATTAGGCTCGACGAGGCCGAGGCTGCGGCCGCCCCGGTCAGCAGCCCTAACGAGGTCGCCGATGATACGAGGGAGCCGAGGATGGTAACCGAGGCCAAATTCATTGTGGACGGTAGGGAAATCAAGGACGCTCGATGTCTCCCCAAGCACTTGCAAGAGTTCCTCGTCCTCTCCGCGGCCGACGGCCACGAGGACGATGTTAATATGGAAAATAACGAGGGTGAGTCCCCGTCGGAGCTCGGACGTTTTCTCTTTTGTGTGCTTTGAACATTGCATTTACGTTGTTATGTACATACAGACCATTTACTACTTATTTCTTTCTTTCTTTCTTTCTCTCTTTCTTTCTTTATTTATTTATTTATTGTTATTATTATTATTGTTATTATAATAATAATAATAATAATAATACCTTTTATCGTACGGATAATTATTACTCTAATTACAACTTTACTTTTATCATCGATACCGTTATCGAGTACTATCTATCTATCCATTATTATTATTATTACTGTGTGCAGTGTGTGCAGTATGTGCGTGTGCGTGTGACCTTCCAAATGAAGTTCCATTGGAGTTTACTATTGTCATTGTCGCGTGAGGAATTCTTCTTGACTTCCGAGTGTTTAACCCCCCCAACAAGCCCCGTTTTTGCACTAACACTCTCCCGTTTTTCTTGACGTTTTCTTTCCCGTAGTGGTTATTGGGGGTGAGGGGTGGGGTAAGGGAGATGAGGGGGCGTAACGATTGTCTAAGTCGACGGACCTTTGCTCTCTTTAACGTATGCCGTTATGTTGTGATACTGTCGTTTTCTTACCCTCATTGCTTCTTAACAAACCCACTTCCCAAGCTATGTCATTAGGGGAGGTGTAATTGACTTGGACAATTCGCGGGCGCGTCTATTGCAACGGACTGAATGACGAATTTCTGAAGCCGAACACGAGAGGCTCGATTAAAACAATTGCCAAAGTCGGCCGTTGAATGACACAATTCTTACACAATTTTAAGCAGATACACGGGCTACGGAATTTAAATGAGAATTTATTTTAGCCAGGTATTCGTGGGATAAATGACGACTTTCGATCGTTGGTGCATTAAACATTTTAATCCAACGAAATCTATCCGCTATTTGCATTATATGTATGTGTATATATATGTATATTTATTACCTCGAGCCTCAGCTGTGAGGAAAGCATAACATTAATGCAAAATGTAATGTTTGCTAAAGCTCGGGGTGATTAAATTAGCTTTAATAAAACTTGTTAATATAATTTTAATTACTATATTAGTATTTAATAACAAAGGTAGATGAAAGTCAACGGGAACGTACTTTCGTTTGCATTTAATTTATTATTCCCTTGGCATATCGTAAGATTTAATTTAATTACGGGATTACTTGCCGCGAGGGAATTTTATAAATAATCCACGTTTCAATGGCAACGATTCGCTAATTGGAAATAATTATTTTAATGAATCCGAATGAATTGTCGAGCGACGTTACAAAATGTTTACAAACTCGACTACTAATCGAACTGTTTTTAACCGTATTTAAAAATATATACGCGGGGGCCGTTCTCACTTGACGACAATTTAATAAGATTATATATAAGCTTTATATTTGTCACGTGAATTCGTCTCTAAATATACAAGTAGAGAAAATTTAATATCCATATTGAAGCTCATTTAAAATGCCAAGCGCAGGCCGATAATAAACATTAAATTAGTCCGGAGCAAAGGTTTTAGATTGAAAACCATTTAGTTTAATGGTTTGTCGGTAATTCGGAGCTCGAAATAGAATATTGAGAGTAATTTTTGTATATGACCAGATATGTCGGTCGGATCTCCTCTCTCTCTGTGTCTCTCTCTCTCTCTCTCTCTCTCTCTGTGTCTCTCCCTCCCTCCCTCGCGGTCTAGCAGTGCCACGGCTACGGCAATTATAGATAGGTTCTTAATAATCTCCGATTCGAGTCCGTCTATTAATAAGAATTAAGTAAATACCCACTAATACGTGAATATTAAGATTTTGTTTGTCCGTGGTCGCTTCCCCAATGCCGGACGCAATAAATATTTTCGAGATTACTGGAAGCTTTTCCCCAATTGTATGGCGAACGTCGGCATACGTCGGCATACGTCGACAAACGTCTTGCGCAAGAACGCGTAAGAACGAAAACAAAAGTTCCCATTGACTCTTTCGACGCCTCGGCCTCGTTATGCCCGGCGAGCGCCCCCGCCCCCCCCTTCCCCATAAGGTAAATGCTCCTCGTGAACCGACAGTGGAATCCCTTGGTATGAGCCGGTCGCGCCCATCCCCCGCTGTAATTATAAATTCACCTGACATCAACTGGCTCGCCTAAATAAGGTTCCCTTCCTCCTCGAGGATGGGCGGCTCTCGGGGACGACGGGACCCGGGCTTGTATTTCCTCGTGGTGAGATAGCCGCCGCTCACTTATTCACCGGCCTCCGACACACTCGGACCGCGGGGCTCTCCCGGAGCCGGGGCGGAGAGGGAGCGGGCGGGGCGGAGAGGGAGCGGGGGGCGGAGCGAGCGGGCTCGCTCGCTCGCGTTTGTGTACGTGTCAGCGCCGGTACTATATTTAGGAGGATGAGGAGGAAAAATAGGCCAGTGGCTGTTTTACGGCGACGCCGCCGCCTCTTTTCGGCTATTTCCGAACGTTGCGAAAGGTCCCGGCGATGGGGCGCTCTCGAGGCTCCGGCGTCCGAGGCTTTTGGAGCGAGCCAACCGAGCAGCCTGACGGCCGAGTCTTAATGAGAGGAAGCTCGGACTAGGAGCGGTGCCGGGGAATTTGACGGAAGCCAGAGACGGACAGACTACGTCGGACGATAGTAGGCCTCGTATTTACGTACCTATTACGTACCCCTATTACGGCTCGGCACGTGCCGAACGACGGGGACAGGACCCCGTCTCGCCTCCACCGCCACCCCACCCCACCCCACCACCACCGGCCCTCAGCATAGCGACGGATCGATATGCGTAGCCTAAGCCCCGAGATCTACCCGACTGGCCGCTAATACAACGAGATTCATTGATTGTCCAATACATTGTCATCCCCCTTATTAACCACCCTTGACCATCATTTGCTTTTGCATTATACTAATAAAAAATAAAACAGCTGCTTACTTGCTAAGATTAAAGGAGATTAATGGAGCTCGATAAAAGATGCTCTTGTTAATAATTAAAAGATAGAGGGGAAAAAAAAAGGCCAGGCTTTAATTATCGCCTCCCGTCCTTGATCGAGCTTCGACTTGGTCGGCTTAATAATAATACTCTAATTCTCTGCTAACGATTCTAACCAAAGATCATCATAGAGGCCTTGCAGGCGCCGCCGCTGCTTCAAATGCGCCCCTTACAACGGCTACTCTTGGCCCGGCTATATATAAAAAAAAAAAAAGAAAAGAAAAGAAAAGAAAAGAAAAGAAAAAAAAGCGCCTTATCAGCCAAACCGCTTGGGATTAATAAATCCTTCGCTTTCGCTGCTTCTCAATTACATGCTCGATCACATGAAACTCAAGGGCAATAATTATTCGTGCTCGCGTCATTGGCGCCCGCTTACACGTACGTGTATATTTATAACCAGGCTGGATGAGCGCGCTTCTTTTTTTTTTCTTTTTTTTTTTTTTTAAAAACCCCGCAAGCTCGCAAATCCTCAGTAGTACTAAATACCCTGTTTTTAGATAGAGGTAATACTTGTAATAAAGGAGCTAAGGGCCGAGCTGTTAATACTTTGGATGATTTGCTGCACGAGATTGACGATGCTTTGTGGCTCAGCAAGGGATTTTTGCTTGGCAAAGGTTTGTTGGCCCACGCTTATTATATTACAGGTACACGAGCTTTACGATGCCTTGCCTATTTCTCTATGCCCCCCCCCGCCATCCCCACGCCATCCCGCGTTCCCGTAAACGAGGCGCTGCCCCGAGATCCACGGGAAAGTGCAATTACCGATAAGGAGGCGAGCTCCGCGTCAAAAATCCATTGTGAATTTCTAATACTTTACTTTACGACTACGTGTACATGATAACGAAGCCCGAGCGGGGGAAGGGAAGGGGGCAGTGGATTCGCAGGCAACAAGTATTATTCCGCATTCCGCTGGCAAATAATTCGGCGGGGCCGGACTCGTTTGTTAAAAAATTATGGCTAAACGAGGCTAATCGTACACTGTCGCACTGTCTCGAGGTACATGTCCCGCTACGTCAACGGGAGCATTTATTGACCAGGACATTGCTTGCGCGACAATGTGCGAACAAATATGGAAATGTAAATGTTAAGAACGATGGGCGTCAGGGGCACGGTATATTAGTCCGAGATAAATTAATGTTAAAGCGAAAAAACGAGCGTGAAATAAAAAAAAACGGGAGCTGAAAGATTAGATTATTTTTTATTATCTGTAAAGTTTAATATGCCCCGGGGGCAGGAGGGGGGAGGAATATTGGTTAGTATCTGGTATTTGGTAATGGTACCGTCATTATTTTATCATCTCCGCTCTCGTATTAAAAGTTTGAAAGCTACTTTTAAATGAAGCACGAAGCGGCTTATTGTATGATGGGGTTATTGCGGTGGTTCTTCCTTTTTCCGTCCTTCTCTTCCAAGGCTAAGTGGACCGTGACGTGGTTTTAATTAAGAGGTGAAAAATTTAAAGATAATTTCAGAGGACGGCTCTCTCACTCTCACTCTCTCTCTCTCACTCTCTCGCGTTCTGTCGAAAGGAAGGCCTGTATAATTCACCTGTTATTAATAGAGAATGCGCATTTGAAGCGTTCAGAGAGAAATATTGTGTATCTGGAGCTTATCCGACTGGGACTGGCACTGGCACTGGCACCGCTACTCGCGAATATATTTATACCGGTCACTTAAGAGCGGCTCGTAATGCAATTCTCCGCCACTCAAAATGTACGCGCGCTCCCATACGCACATACGCACATACATTCGCCTCTCTCTCTCTCTATATATATATATATATAGACGGATGGATGTATGGATGGATGGACGGATGGATGTATGGACGGATGGATGTATGTACGGATGGATGGATGGATGGGCGCGTAGGTGTACACACGTAGGTAAGGTATCATTATTTCGCGAGCGGCGAGGGAACGGGTTTACGAAATTACACGATCTATCGCGGCTATTGGTATTTATAGCTGGAGAGGACGCGCATTATATTACAACTAAAGCAGTGGAAGGGAATATTTAAAAATCGTATTGCCGGCCGAGCAATTACGCTCCCGGGAGTCCGTTAACGTCCATTATAACGCCTCGGGGCGCGCGTATATTGGGGAGCCCTTAAGCAGCGGTTGTTGCGGTCGTCCGCGGGACAAAGGTTATTGGAAGGGACGGAGGGCGGTGGGACGGGGTGGAGAGACGGAGAGACGGAGAGTCTCGAGCTGCAAGGTGAAGCGAGCGGCACGGGTCGGACGAGGTAATGGCCGCCGCTGGAAAATGAATAGGAAAATGCGTAATAATAGCGGCCGGGCAAATAAAACTCGCGTACTCGCATAAAGAAGGGGTTTAATTGACATGCGCGAGCGCGGCGTAAACGGCCTCTCCTGATAACGTCCCGGGCTATCTCCGGGACAGCGGCGGCTACGCGCCCCTCGATATACGGGAACGCCCACGGCGAAGATGCTGCCGCCGTTGCCGGGTGCCACTGCGCACGACGAGTCTCTACTCCTGTTTACGCTGTTAGCGCTGACCTCGGCTCCGGCTCGCTGACTCGACGTCGAGCAATGAACATTGCCGGCTAAGGCCACCGACGGCTCCGGCCGTCGGTGGGTGCCGGGGGGACGGCGGCGCCGGGGGGTTGGCGGGAGGGCAATGCACGGACAACAGGCAACGGACGAGGGCTTTTTTTTTACTTCGGACCCTACTTCGGCCCTTCTTACTATCTCTTAATTTCTAATTGAGTGGAAGGGTATCTCTCTCTCTCTCTCTCTCTCTCTCTCTCTCTCTCTTTGGACCCTGAACCCGCAAGACGCGCAAGTACATTTTATTCGGTACCCTTAACGTGTCCTTGAGACGCGGGCGACACTCCGCCCCCCCCCCCCAGCCAAAAGTTTTTCCGACTTTTCTTCATTCCATGAAATTAATTCGCTTTATGGGGATAATAAATTCGATAAATTCAGAGCGATAAGGGAAGTTCGAGGGAAATTGTTCGAGCCAACTATTCCTAAAATAATTTCTATTCGCGCGCGTGTGTGTGTGTGTGTGTGGGTATGAAGTATCTTATGAATTCATCGACTTTAAAAGCTCGGACGAGGCGATCGATACGGGATCGTTAGAATTTGTCGAAGAGCATTGTTTTCATCCATTGATCGCGTCGGCAGTGTCTTATGGATTTTAACGTCGCTAAGACGATCGCTCGCGAATAGAAGATAAATAAAGGCGGGGAGCCGATTCGAGGTATCGAATTAAGTCCGTGAAATTATTCTTCAAGTAATTGGACGCGCCAAACGTTAACAAGGCCCTTTCCAAGCTCTTATTCCCTCGGTAGAACTAAAAAGCCATTGTTGTTATGTTAATTGGCTTTTTTTTTTTTTGCATACCTCGACCATCCCCGCCCCCTCCCCCTCCCCCTGCCCCCTCTGCCCTCTGCCTATACCCATACCCCCTTCTACCGCGCCGGTCGTTTAAGCACGACTATTATTAGTGATATCAGATTACGGTTAAATTTATATAATAAATTCTGTCAGCGAGTCTTCATCTGCGAAAGGCTGAATGAAGAAGCTTTATTGGATGGGCGAGTGACGAAACTATAATAACGAGCAGCCGCCGTTGCGTTTATTTACGCTTTAAAGTCACTACAAAGTTCATGTCCGCTATTAATGCCGAAAATTATCATATTATCCCAAGTTTTATGGATTAATTGGACAGAAGCATTTTCACAGCTTAAAGCGGCGTATGATTTAGAATAAAAGGGGGTCGCCATTATGTCAGAATTAATGCAAATACAAATGCGAATACAAATAATAATATAAAATCAGTGGTCTCGTTGATATTTGTATGAATTGAATGTCTTGGGTTTTATTGGGTGCGCGTTCGTAAATTATTTACGGTTATTTATTAAGCCTTGATGAGCGGATGGAAGAAAAGCTAATGCGCCAAGATAGAGAGTGAGCGACGCGAGATTGAATTTTCGGATCGAATTAGTTCCATTAGGCTTTGTAATCCAATATAAAAATCCCATTAAATATTCCCTCGCCGAGATTTATCGCTCGAAACTTAAATAAAAAACAAAGAAAAGTAAAGGGGAAGAAGAAGAAGAAGAAGAAGAAGAAGAAGAAGAAGAAGAAGAATACACTTTGATTATTGTAATTTATGTTGAAGAGCAACAGTCCGCGGGTGCTTTCTAATAAGATTAATCTTAGAAAGTGTGCGCGTGGCAAAATGTGCTTTCGGTACGCTAATCCGAGACTTGCCAGTAATTAAACAGATACGCAAGGAGGAGGAGGAGGAGGGGGGGGGCGTTATTAATCATCGCGCGTGGGGTTATTGGGGGCGCGGGGGAGGCCGGAGCGTTCGGCCAATACTCTTTCGTGGTAAGGGAGCGCGCGGATCCCGTTTACCTTGGCTCCACCAACACCCGGGCTAACTATAAAACTTGCGAATCAAAGAGTGACAGTCAGGAAAACAACGGGGCGAAGTTTCGCGCGTGGAAATTCGCGTCAGCCGCAAGTATCTTGCGAATCTCGGCAAAGCGATACCGCGTCCTCTGACCTACATTGTTTACTCAAGCCTCCCTCGCGCCGGCAGTCTCACCGGCAGTCTCACCGGCAGGCTTTGTCGGTAGCGCAACGGCAGCAGCAGCAGCTCAGGAGTTCCCGGCAGTTAGACAGACTCGCGACACTTTTTACCCTTCGTCCGTTATTCGTCAGTTTTTCCGAGGAGTCGGTAAAGTTGCGGAAAAACAGCGAGTGAGATCGAGTGGAGGAAGGGGCGGGGGGGTCGAGCGAGCCGTATTTACCTCGAGGCGTTTGCTCGTCGCCTAGTTTTAGAGCCCTCCCGGGTTAGGTGGGGGGGGGGAGGGGCATATGGAAGCGTCGTTGTTCTCGCTGGAGCTACGAGCGAGCTTTTCTTACGGCTTCTTCGAAAGAGTTTTCCTTCCGCCGGCTGAAGTAAAAACACACCGGCTCGGCTATAACAATGGCCATAATCTCCACGAGTCTTACATTGCATCTCCTTTTGACGTCCCGATTTATTAACAATTTTCGCACTCGGTCCTCCATTTAAATGTTTAACGGCTCTTGGTATTCGGCCAAAAATTAGCTAACAGTCAACGTTTCTTACTTGCCAGCGACGTCTATTATCCATCCGGCGATTTGTAATATCTAGCTCAATGTTACCACTACAAAGCCGATCCGAAAATGTATCGGTTTATATTTAATCTCTGCTCGTTTGACATTCCATACACGAGATTGATCGCCCATGCCTTTCAGACCTTTCCTCAATATTAAATACCGAATCCCGAACTCCATGCGCCAATATGACTATTTATTATCTTACGGTATTCGTTCACGAATAAAAATGGAAATATAAAATATAAAATATAAAATATAAAATTAAACGATCACAAAATGAGATAATGCGCTTATTTATAGAACGCGCGTGCGCGTAGGCGCCGCTGCTTTTTCTTTTACTTATTCATAATGCAAATCCTCCCTTTTACCGGCCATAAGTTTAAATTCTCTGGATAAATAAATACACGCGTGAATTTAAAAAACAAACAAATATTTGCCATTTACGGCCTTGTTTATTTCCATTAGACGTTTCGCTACGCAGATAGAAAATTAAACATCATAGCGATATACGATATTTCGTGGGCGAAACAAAAAACCGTTTTCGGCTCAACGATAATTAGGATTTTGGCGCAACGCAACGTAACACAGACACCTGCTAGGTACGCGCGCGCGTATTGGTAATAATACGAATAATTCATAATCATCCGGCAGATACGGCCTTTTAAGGTATTCGTTTGAAATGCAAAGAGGAGACCGACTGCCGTGGACTATAAATAAAAAACATTTGGGGCCTGTAAATTAGAAAAAATGTTAGAAAAAATGTTACGTATTTCTCAAGACTCAATCAAGACTTTTTGAAAGCCGTCGTCGGTCTTATTTCATTTTTCATTTCGCCGGAGAAAAGCGTGACGAGTTCAATGGGGGGGGGGAAGGAGCGAGGTCGCGATTAACGTCCCACTGGAATGTAATTTAATTTTTCACGCATATTGTAAACTGCGGACGTATAATTTCGATAATGTGATCAATGAGGTGCTTGATTCGCGGTAAGTTGACGCGGACGCGTATAAAACGTAAATCGCGCGTCGGTCGTGGCGCTCGCTCCATGGAAATACAATACATTTGCCAGGCTCGGGTAATTTTACGTTCAATCGCGTAGACGCGTTAAAACGACGTCGGATGGCAAAGCGGACGGTGGGTGGCTGGATGGGGTGGCGGGGGAGAGGAGGGAGCGAAGTACAATGATGAGAGGTAGGGAGAAGCTATAGTGGTTGTAGTTATTCATCGAAAATGGGGGTCGCGCGACCCTTAGCGCGTGATTTCGCTCGGGTTTCGTAGGGGGGGGGGGGGGGGGGGCACGTCAAGCCCATCACAATTTGCAAGATTCAAATTGGCGTTACTTCCCCCGAAAGCGGGGGATATATTATAGCCAGTCGTTCGTATACGTACGCGGAGACGCGTAGGTGCGAGTGCGCCATCCCTCCACACATCATCCACTCTCTCTCTCTCTCTCTCTCTCTCTCTCTCTCTCTCTCGCGCGCGCTCATGTCCCGTCCGTTATTTGTAAAGCCAGTAGGAATCCAGGCGTCCTTCACGCTCTGATTGTCGGGATGCGCATGCGCCCCCCCCCCACACACCCTCTGCCACGGACGGGTATTCCTTGTCAGGGAGAAGAGGAGAGCCCACTCGAGGTATCACCTTTCCATCCTGAATATTATTTTCCCGTCGGAGTCGTAGATAATAGACCGTCGGCTCGAGCCCGAGTCGTCGAGTTGCCCGATATTTAATCAAGTCGCTTATTCTCGAGGCTTCATTTGATGAAAAGCTTAATTAAGCCCGAGACGCGTATCCACCTTTTAACGTACGTTAGAAAGAAACGGAAAAGGAAAAGGAAAAGGAAAAGGAAAAGGAAAAGTGGAGAGAGAAAAAAAGAACGTCGAGGGAGGCTCTCGTTTTCTCTCCGCCGCCGTTACGTCCGCGTCTACTTTAAGTGCCAATCTCTTCGAGGTGGGGGGTAGGGGGGGTGTGCTCCGAGCGCCTCCGTGGGCAGGTGCGTAATTCCCAATAAGAGGATTATAATCGAGGACTGGGCGTAACGGCTGAGGAGGAGGAGGTGGAGGAGGAGGAGGAGGTAATTTTTCCGACACCCGCATGCGCTCTAATTTGGAGCGTAACGAGTTCGGATGCGCGGCGTATCGGCAGAAGCTCCGGTTCCGGATAACGTCGGCCGAACTTTCCAAATTTCCTTACTCAAATTTCCCAAGGCGCGCCGTATACCAGGTAGACCTTCATCGCGGCATAATCCATACGGTTTTTGCCAAATAAAGCGTCGGCTCAAAACATTTCGCCATATATACCGAGTCGATATATTCCCACAGGAGATACGATATAAACCGCCCCGCCGTAAAACCTCCCCCCATTCGTAAGCCATAAGTTTCTCCTTACCCTCGATCTTAACTACGTTTTTTCGTGTGTACACCCCCCCCCGCCGCCACCGCCACCGCCGCCGCTGTACAGATGGACGACGACCGTCCGGCCTATCTGTTTATTCAGGGTAAATAATAGCCGCCGCTATCGTCCCGACTCTGCCCGACTCTGCCCGAACCTCGACGCCTTCTTCGTCATTGTTTAAATACATAAATAAATAAATAAATAAACATTGAAGCGGCCGGCAATTAAGGCTACGGCTATTTTCAAATGAAATCCTACATTGGCTCGAAACGTGCGTAAAAATGGCAAAGTCGTAAAATTGCAAAAAATCACTATCAAACTTCGAGTCGTTAATTCGCGCTAATATTACCGAACGGCTCTATAAAATAATATCTATATCTATATATATATCTATATTTTTTTTCTCCTCTCGAGCCCGTGCTTAAGGGAATTCCCAACTCGTGGGCTCGTAAATGTACTTTTGGTAGCTGCTGCTCTTACTCGACAATTGGCCACGTAACGAACACGTGAGAGCTTAATCGATAATAAGCAGCTCTCGGCGCGGCATTTGAAGGGCCGCTCGGAGGATCCTGAGGGATCGAGTCGGGCCTCGATTAGGTTGTAAGTGTCGTTCGTCCGTTCGTCCGTCCGTCCGTCCCCGCCACGTCTCGCGGATGCTTGACTCTCTCTCTCTCTCTCTCTCTCTGCTCCCTATTTCTCGCGCTCGTAGCTTCTCTCGCGCGCATAGACACACACACACACGCGCGCGCGCGAGCGCGGACTCTCTCCCTCTCTGTCTTTATCCCTTTCCGACGGCGGCATAAACGTAAGCGGAAACGGCATCGCGGAGCGTCGCGACGCCCGACTCAGTTGTGCGCGCACCACCGAGCTCACGAGAGCCAAGATCCGCGTCGTGGCATCCACATTATGGATGCCGCAAGATTAGACGGCGAGTAGTAGTGCTGGGCCGGGATTTTACGTTTTCTACGGCTCTGTGAAAAGTGAACGGGGAGTAGTAGTAGTAGTAGTTGCAGCAGTAGTAGTAGTAGTAATGCTAGAAAATAGTGAGTGTGCTCTCGGTGGCATTTAACTTATATACTCGGAGACTAGTCTCCGCTACGACTTTACTCTTACTTTTTTTTCTTTTCTTTTCTTTTTTTTTATCACCTGCTCACTCTCACTCTCTCACTCTCACTCTCTCTCTCTCTCTGTCTTCCGATATTTTCTCGATTTACATCCTCGTTAGCTCCCTTTCCGCATCACACTTTCGATCCCCCAATCTCGCTCTCCCTGACAATCCCCGTTTTACGCGAGATCTTCTACTTGGATACTGCATACTGCTCACTTCGCCCGCACCTCCATTTCCTCCCCTAACACTAAATCTATTATTTAGTCAATGTCGCTCTTTCCTACATTCACAATACGTTTCTCTTTTTTTTTCCATTCCTTTTCTTTCATTCTTTATTTATTTCTTTCTTCCTTTCTTTCTTTCTTTCTTTCTTTTTTTCTGCAAAGACCTTCTTCTTTCATTCCTACTTGAGGATTATTGGAAAAAATCTCCTCAAATCCGTGATGTAAAACGATAGTTGTAGAAAATTCTTCTTCGATTAACCCATTATTTCGTTCATTAACCGAGCATTGACAATTTTTAATGCAAATGTCATATAAACATTGTAGTTACGTAAATTTTATCTCAGTAGAGTGGGAGAGAACTCGTGGCTCCTTAGTGACGATTTATAATTTTTATTAAACCGCACGCGATAATTCTGTAAAGATAATAATTATTTATTGAAAGGTCATTTTTTTATTTTTTTTTTTTTTTTTGTTATATTTAAAGGAGCGTATAAATATAGAGAGGCGAATGTTATATTTGTTTAAAAAAAAATATATATATATGAAAAGAAAAGAATTCCATCGCTATAATTGTTAAATACTTTCGCAGGAATGAAAATTCAAATATTTGTCTAAGCTCTGCATCCAAATTTAACGCCGCGAATATCAAGTTTCGTTTACGTGTTTTTTGCGGCTTTGGTATTTAAAATATGTATATATATTAATTATATAAGTCGGAATCGTCGAATTAGCCGTTGGGACGAGAATCGCCCAACGATATATGAATCGATCGATGACTTAATTATACTTAACCCGGAGCTTTTAACGTAATTCGCGCGCGGTTGTGCGTCCAATGTAGAAAAATGCTCGTCAGCCAACGGAGCTCGTAATCGTCTTTAGAATGTCGAAAAGAAAATTGTTAGAGAGTGCCGGCGAAGAAGTTGGCGGATCGCGTAATTAATTGCCTGGCAGATATAATACACGCGCGCCGCCCGTCTAGTTTTATCGACAATATTTCGGCCAAGCAATAATTACTGCATTACGTGGGCGCGCATAAGTAATACAGTTTTATTTTTATTGCCAGGCTATCTTGGAAGTTTTAGATGGTGACAAATTTCAGATGAACGCGATAGGCTAAAAATAATAACGAGTTAAGAATGCCTATGGAACGTGCATTTGAATGGGTGCGCGTGAACGGGTGAGCGTCTCTACGCAGGCCTCGATCTATGGAAATACATACGAGACCGCATTGGTTTCCATTATTTATACGAGCGTTTATTAATTAAGAGCGTGAGAGCCGTAGGTTATTGGGGTTGGGGCTTAAAAATAAAGAATCACGAAAAAGCAAGAATCGGATGGGTTTAGCAAGCCGATCCGATCGTTTTATTTAATTAGGATCGACGGACCGAATAAGAAATATTCTTCTTATGAATCGTCGTCGCCTTTACCAGAGAACGAGAGAAAGCCGAGCTAAAAATATACGGCGAATGATAGGAATGATCGAGCCTTAATAGATTACGGCAAATCAGTATTTTATTCATCTTACCAATTAATTTCTTTCCTCCGGCTAAGAGAAACAAGATTATCATTTATTTTTAATTTAATAACGAAGCAGCCATAAACAATGTTTAATGGGCCGAGCTGCGGGCCTATAAATACTCATTGATAAAAGGGATTTTCTTTATGGCCCAATATTATGAAAATAATCCACTTGGATCGAGGTGAATTCTTAATAATACGTAAGCCGGACGATCGTTTTATAGAATATTTTATCGAATAATTAAGCCGATGGACATGACGATTCGTCGTCACGCTTCTCTATCGAATCTTTATTACAACAACGACAACAACGACAACGACAATAATAATAATAATAATAGTAATAGTAATAGTAAATAATAGAAATAATAATAATAATAATAGAGGTGGGAAGAGCGTATTTTATGTAGAATTACCGGCGTCCGATGGCGCCGCGCAAATAATGAAATAATGATAATGGAGTGAGTTTTTAGAAAAGTTTCCTTCAGAGTCATAAAGGTGAGGATAGGCGAGGATAGGCGAGGATAGGCGAGGATAGGTAATTTTAACGTTGCCCGTAGCCCCGTTCCGAGATTACATTCATTAAATCATAAATTTCCGAGTTAAAGCTTACATTCGTAGGCTGGATTTTAACGGGCTATCGTTCTGCAGGATCAAACGGGAGCTGTAGGGGATGAAGGGGGGGAGCAGCCGGGGAATAAAAGCTATAATATCCAATCAAACGAAGAAATGAAGGTTTTTGAGAAAAGCTCGGGGGGACTTTGAAGACCGAAACGCTAAAAGGGAGTCGTTGCGTCGCGTCATCCTCGTCGAGTCCTCGGTCGCGCAGCTCGCTCCCCTCCGACGCCACCCCTCTCCCGCCTCGTCATTAACCGTGCCTATGTATTAATGGACGGGCCGTCTTCCTCATTCGTCGTGCCAGAAGGGTTGACGATGTCGCGGACGTCGCGGGAAATCAGTCGTAGACCGGGCACCGGTCCCCAGGCCCGTTTACCTACTCCCTCGAGGAGCGGCATATGTCGCGGGTGGCGAGCTCCTTGCACCCCCGAGGCACATTCCCGCAAATGTCTCGAGCGATAAGGAAGAAAGTCATTTGGCCGTAGGTGCACGTTCACCCACACGGAGACGCGCGCGCACGCCCACGCCTCACCTCGTCTATCTACACATGTCTATCTTTGTAAATGGGCTGCGCCTAACCTTCGGGATAACCCCTCACCGGCCCTGTATTCTTTTCTACGACAAAGCGCACGTGACGCTCTTTGCAAAATCTCCCGAGCGGAAATTTCCTTCTGAATTTAAAGCCGTTCGAGTTCTCTACCCTCATCCACTAGTCCCGTGCCTATCTCTCCTCGACCTCGCCCTCGCCCTCGCCCTCGCCCTCGCCCTCGTCGTCCCCCAACCCCTTACGCGACTGACGACCGGCCCTCTCGCGACTCGCGTTTTTTCTATACGCGGTTAAACTTGTTTACCTCCCCCTCCCCATCGCTCTAACCGCCCAGGAGATACTACCGACATTATCACTCTTGTTATTATTATTAATATTAATATTATTATTATTATTGCTACGATTATTCGTTTGTTTAACGAGAAGCCGTGATAATGCATGGATTCGAGATTCCCCCGCCCCCTCCCCCTCCGCCGTTTTTTTTTTTTTTATTTTGCTCCGAGCCTCTGGAGCGAGAGAATCTTATACTTTTGTCCGTCAAGTGGAACACGTTATTTCTAAATAAAGTCGACCGATAGCGTTCCATTAAGGAACTCGAGCTCAAAGGCAAAGAAACCAACGCCACTGTCATTCGGCTTATTTAAGCCGGCGATGAGTTTGCTTTGCCTTTGAGCTCCGAGTGGATATTAAAAATTTACTCGGCTCGGGGCAGGTGATTCTATATATCGAGCGTATAATGTCTATTTGAGGTAACGATCAAGACTCGCGTATTACCTCGAATACCTTCAAATTCCTTCAAATTCGTACGGGGGCGGGTCGAACTGATATTTCGGGATGCTATCGACGCGAGAAATTAGTTGGCATTTGTAACTTAATAATTCGACTGCCGAGGAGATTAAATCGCCACGGGGTCTTCAGCGTTACACATTTATTTATACGCACGACATTAACGAATAAATGGAAAACTGATAGCTCAAGCTTATATTCGACTCTTACGATTTGTAAGAACAATAAATCAACGTATTTTTCATATATATATATATATACATTGCAGTGGTTCACTTTATCGACGATATTATTATTATTATTACTATAATGCATAATGAACACGTAGCCTTGAAAAAAGGCGAATGATAAAGATGATGATGATGATGATGATGATGATAATGTTATACAGTGGTGGACATTGCTAATACGAAGAAACGTAAATAATATAGTAAATATGTTATGTCCGTGATTAACAGTGGACGTCTTTGGTGTTTTCAGAAATGATTGCTCCGACGTTTAAAGCGTTGTCGGCAAAGCCAGGTAAATCAGTGGTGAACAAATGTCTGTTTTTTTCGTTATGTCTGTATACGTACAGTACAATAATAATAAATAATAATAATACTTGTAACTCGTAATCTATGCAGCCATGGAAGAGTTTAATAACGTAACCGGATATTTTTATTTTAACAAAACTTTTGACAATCCTAATGTTACAAATTACAAATGATTTAACAAAGCATGTATCTTTTTTTTTTCAACTGGAGTTCCTTCCACCCTCTCCCCCTCTCCCTCACTATTAACATGCAAGGAAAATCAATATTCGAATGTTTGCCTTTGAAAGATAAAGAAAAAAAAGCTGCCATTTGCAATATCTAATGGAATAATCCTTTAAAAAATGCGTGCGTTACCATAATTTTATGCTAAACGTGGCACGAAAAGTTTTGCCTCTCGAACTTGGATTATTATTCTTTAAAAGTAGCTCTAAGGCTATCGGAAAATGTAGAGTCGGAAATATTTTACGAGACGTGCATAGAGTCAGTTTGGGGAAGTCGGGCGGCCGGTGATGTCGAGCATAAATGAAACGAACAATCATAAATAATAACGAATAGTAATGATTAATAATAATAATGATGATGATGATGATGATGATGATGATGATGATAAGAGGAAGTGGAGCGAGTATTCATTTAGGGGGAATACTTTATTTAGATTATTTAAGGGAGCCTTAAAGTGCCGGAATATCGGGCTTATGGAGTTAGATAGAGCGATTTCCAATAAAGCTATTGGAATAGAAACGGAGAAGCAGAGGGCAACGTCGTAAAAATAAAAAAAAAAAAAGAAAGAAAGAAAACAAACGGAAGAAGAAAAGGAATAAAAGGGAAGGCAAGGAAAATAAAAATAACAACCGTATGCGGGGTTTTTGGCGGAAACTATCATAAAAATGCATCAGGGAGGCCCCGTGCTACTTAACCCATTATCCATGGGCGATTTGGATTAATGGCCGGGGCCGGTGAGATGGGTAAAGGCGACAAACATTCGGTAAACAGCCGCGGCGGCGGCGGCGGCGTCGTCCTCCTCTGACGTCGCAGTCAGTGTCGCGCGCGACCGCAAAAACTCCCCGCGCCACGATTAATTTCGCCGTTTCCGTATCGGCGTCCTTTGATTTATCGGCAGGTTAATAATGCGCCGACTATTGGCACCGACTATTGGTCGTCGAAAACGGGGGGTATGAAAAGACCGCTGGATCCCGGGCGTCGTCTGCGGCAGTAGCGCCAACTCGGACGTTAAAATCGCTAGCGCCCCTCTGCCCCCGGCTTTTCTGACCACCACCACCCCCCACCCCCTTTCATCCAACCACCCACGCCCGATTACGGAAGTATACCAACAGAGCCACGTACCCAAGGAGCGCTAAATGCTAAATTTAAGCGCGGAACTCCAAAGGGGACACACTCGATTTCCTGCTTCCTAGTACCTACTGCTTACCCCTACTTACCCCTACTTACCCCTACTTAGCCCTACTTAGCCCTACTTAGCCCTACTTACTCACCACTACTAGCTACCGCTACGGCTCTCTATTTCCGATGGCCTTTTCGCGTAGGTGGAAAGATAAAGGACGGACTAATTGGGCCGGTCCTTTCATCTAGAGGATCAGTAGAACGGTAAAGCTCCATCCTGGCGCTCACCTCGAGCCTTACGATTACAACAATTGAGCAATTAAAATTTTCTTATGTTTAAAGCCGCGTACTATACGGCACCGGTTACGCGTCAACTCTTAAATTCGGCAATAAAATTCAAACGCCCAAACTTCTCGGTTAAATTGTCCCTTAATTTTTGTCCTCGTCGTCTCTCTCTCTCTCTCTCTCTCTCTCTCTTGGAAAATATCACGTCGAGTAATTGGCATTCGCTGCTAAATATCACCTCGAGTCCGTTTCGTTGGGAATTTATAATAATAAAGTCCGTCGTCGGCCTTGAGAGCTCGCGTCGGCGTCAATGTTCTATAACGTTTTCGAAATAAGTAGGATAAATTCTGGGTCAACTCTCGTCTCGCATAGCCATTTTCCCGCGATATCTTCACCAAGTCTCGTCTCGACTTGTACAAGGGAACGAATTCCTCAGCCCTTTTGTCATTCGGAGCTCCCGGCCACCCTCACATCCACGCTCAGTACGCGTAATGCGCTTTTTTCTTTTACGCACACTCGCTTAGCCCCGTGCTACGACGGTCTCGTACCTCGGCATGGAAACGTAGCATATTATCATGAGATCATGAGAACGACATCAGAACTCGGTTGCATTAACAATTAAATTGTCGCTCGTAACCGATAAATATGGCCGTAAATAAATAAAAAAAAAAAAAAAGTAATCCCCGTCTTGGTTGCGTTAAAGGACAATGGTGAGGGAGTAGTTGTCAGCAAATAGTCGTATGTAATCGTATGTATTAACGTATACGGACGTCAGACGATGATCAATGCTATTGTTCAATACAAATCGATCCACAGTCCCAGCGAGCGTGTACGATTTAATCTTAAGGGAGATGAACTTATCGCGCGCGTGTATATATATAGGATAATGACCAGTCGGTGGGCCAACGTCGGTTCTTTTTTTTTTTTTTTCGTTAAAACGAGCGTCAAGCCGTAAATTCACGTGCCTTCGTCGTCGTCGTCGTCGTCGTCGTCGTCGTCTGCTTTTCAAAACAGTCCAGAATCCCTAATTATGTCGTTCTTAGGCGGCCGGTCCCCGATTCTCGAAGCGGGCGCGTGACTATTCTCAAATCTCGACTTTGCTGCTTCTCCCCTCGTCGTACCCATTCCACTACCCCTCCCCTCCTCCGCCGCCTCCACCTCCTCGCTGCCCTCCCCACCCCCCCAACACACGGCCACCACCAGCTCTGCGCATGGCTGCGTCCGCCTCTGCGCGTGTTTACGCTCACGACTGTGTGTGCACGTTGACTTTGGCGGAGGGAGCGGCGGGGCGGGGAGGGTATGAAATGAAATGGAGTGGAGTGGAGTGGAGATTTTTGGGCGCTCGGCTTTGTTTTAATGAAGTGGCTTGCGCCTACGAATTTAAGGGTTTTTTTTTTTTTGTTTTTTTGCTCAGCATGAATTTTCAGCTTTTCTCTTACTCTTTGTTACCCCCTCCTCCCAGAACCATTACTTACATTGAAGATCCTAAGCTAATACGGATTGTTTTATTATTAGGCTATTAAAATAAAAAAATCAATGGATCACTGGAAAAAAAAAAAAAACATATAAAAAACTTAAAGTTCCATTGTCAATTGATCTACGTGTTTTATGTAATTGGCAACAAACTGTTTTTTTTTTGTTTTCGTTGTCTTCTAATACCATACAAATATACGTACACTCTTATCTGCGAATAATTCATGTCTAATTACATTAAGTTTATGAAATTTAATTAAAATAAAACGAAAGTCTCCGGTACACGGTCGCATTAACCTTAATAATAATAACACACACGCGTGTACACATACATGTGTATATATAAACATGGAAATCGAAAGGTAACGGCGAGCGAGCGGATAAATAATATAGAGACGAAGTTAATTTTGAAAAATTTATCAAAGCGAAGTGAAAGAGGATGGGAAATAAAATAATTTTCAATTAAGAGGATAGTTAAATGAGGCGGCAGCTGAAATGTTTAGCGGTTTGTCATTTGCGGAGATCGAATTAATTAATTTCTAAGCCGGCTTTTTATATTCTAATGAAATCGAGTCAATTACGCATTGTGTTGTACAAGAAGGGAACGAGGGAAGATAAACGCGAAGGAAAAGGAGGGCACTTTTTAATTAAAAATGAATTATTTCCTGAGCTCGGGCTTATTGTTAAACGATGACAATGGGCTCGTCGACGTGTAATTATTATCGCCGCCTTTAATCGGGAATAAATTTATTTCCGGAATCGTGCAGCCTTTACGATCGAGAGCGCTAATAACAATAACGACAACGACAACACAACAACAACAACAACAACAACAACAGTAACAGTAACAGTAACAACGATTGAAAAGCAAAAATAAATGAGGGAGTGAAGAGTGGGGGAGAGAGAGAGAGAGAGAGAGAGTCAGCTAATGATGATGGTTGATGATTGCTGTAGGAGTTTGGTCACCGGGAAGCGAGACATTGAAAGTGGTGAGGCAGCCAACTCCAGAGGAGGCCAAGGACGAAAAAGATGAGACGATCCCCCCAATTTGGACTCCATCGAGCGCCGGTCCCAGTCCAGTTCCCGAGAGAAAAGAGTTCCGGCCGGTGCCCTTCGAAAGTCCTGTGCTGAGCAGAAAGAAGATCGGACAGGTAGCTTTCTTATCGGCATATCTATATATATATATATATATCAAAAGCTCGTGCCTGGATGGGTTTTTTTTTCTTTTTCTTTTTTTTTCTCCAAGCAAATACAACGCGTAAAGCGTACGCGTAGGAGGAATAGCCAGTCATCGTAGGTGGCATTATATTAATTACCTGGCGACGAGAGGGGTGCAAATAATTTATAGCTCGGCCATTTCTACCCGAGGCCGGCGCTGCTCTAGCGCTACCTCGCGCGCCCAATGGTAAAATTACTCCCCGGCTCGCGGAGCAATAAACAAAATTGAACGCTTGGATTATTTATTTATTTATTTTATTTATTTTATTTTATTTTTTTTTCTTCTTTGTAAGTCGACGCGGTCTCGTGACCATTTAGCTCCCGGGGACTTTAAGGGATTTAAGCGGCGCTACCACTGCTGCACCGAATCCGAAATTTCAAATCACTGCAATGAACCGGACTCGGGGCGACTCGGGGCGACTCGGGGCGAGAGATAAGGTGGAATAACTTGACAATGGGGTTTAGAGCTCGGGGAAGCTCCTTTTCTCTTCTTCCACTTTTGTTTAAAGCGCTCGGAAGGTAAATTGTGCTTTTCAGTAGCGAGAGGAAATTCTCCGTCATTAAGAGTAATTGCGGTCAAGTTCTTGGAAAAGTAACGATCGGCGGCTCGCCGTTGGGGGGGAGGAGGGCGGGGGGGGGGCGTAATTAAAATCGGATAAGGCTTAAATATTAATTGGAACGAGTCTGGCTAATAAGGGAGCAGCGGCACAGCGGAGTAATAAAACGCCGCGGCCGTTCTGTAGGTAAGAAGGGGCGGCGGAGCTAAAGGGGGGGAAATCATCCGGACCTGCCTCTATTTACGTTGAGGCATAGTTAAGCGGGAAAGGAAGGCGGGTGTATTGATTGGCGGGATGTTTTTGCGTTTTTAACGCGTGTCCAGCAGCCGCCGGCTAAGCCAGACACGGTGCCGCCACCCTGGGAAGGCGAAAATCATCCGGAGGAAGGCTCTCAAGCCCCGTCGCAGACCGTGCCCTCGCGGATCGTCAATTCCTACTCGGCACCCACCCAAGGCCTGAATGCCCTCTCGGGTGCTCCCCGGCTGCCAAGGGCACAGAATCCGACCATAACTTTGCTGCAGAGAGCCAGAGGTATGTACCGTCTGCTTATTCCTGATAGCTTCCGGCGAGCTTCTTCCCGCCCTTCGAATTCATCGCCATGCCCTGCGCGCAAAGTGCATTTTCTCCCACTCCCACTCCCACTCTCCCACTCTGACTCTGTAATATTTATGGTAAAATGATGGGGGCGCCGCCAATGAAGATTTGTAGTATAAATTTTCACTTGGCTTAACGCCCCGCGTATTTCCTTATTCCGTTGACATAGTCCTGAGGAGGCCGGGGAGGGGGGGGGGGTGGCGGTTACTCTCATTGTTTTCTTATTCTCTTTCTCGGGACTTCCATTACGGAGCAGAGGGACAGTTGCCAAAGGGTGCAGCGTACTTGGACGAGGCCGAACACATCGGCTCGATCAAAGCCGACGATAAGCCGCTCTTGGGTTCCGTCGACTCCGGTAAGTATCCCGTAAGACGTAATTCTCCTCGCAATTGTACCCTCGTTGCGCTAAACGTAATATCAGAGCGCGACCCAATAACCCCAAATTTTCATCCCCCTAAACTCACTCTATTGCGTAAACGCGGCCCCCCCCCCCACAAAGACACCACACCACACCACACCACACCACACGACACCACACCACGCCACAAAGACAAGACAGACACGCACGCGACACGCACGCGACACGCACGCACACACACAATGTAAAGCCCATGTGGAGCGTTCGGCTCACGCAATAATGCAAAAAAAATACGAATATCGCAGTGACGTCATGTATATTTAAAATTTATTGAAAATTCGAGCAGTCTATTCGTCGAAGAAGGAATACGAGAGCGAGCAGGAGACGGAATACGTTCCGTCCAAGAAGTTAGCCGATCCGAGCTACCGTAAATGCGAGGGTATTGGCCCGACAACCAGAGGCGGCATACCCATCGTTTTGAGATCTGTAAGTCATGGATCGCTTGCCCGAGGCCAGACAAAGCCCAAAGACTTGTAACAATCGCAAATATACACTGAGCTATGAAATAACGATCAGCGCCGATTCCAGTGATAAAGGAAACTATACGAAAACAAAAACAAAAACAAAAACAAAAACAAAAAACACACGTGTTACGAAGGAATTCCAATGGATGGAGATTTTTGTTAAATTGATGAAAAATCATAAAGAGCCGGTATACTTTATCGCTTACAATAAGCCCGGACGACTATTATTTATGCGTAATCAATATCCGACACGTCGTTGAAACCTGTCCGTACGCGTGCAATGATGCTTGTGAATAAAAACTCGTCCTCAATTATCTCGATGCTGCGTATCACGTTCACGCGAAGAATTTTCAGTTTTCCACTTCTAGGCGTCGAAGAATCGCGATAGAAATGACAGACGAACGTGTATTGGCAGCAATTCCTCGACGTATCCGGTTATTGGGGTTATTCGTGTCTATTTCCGGTTATTGCCGGTTATTGCCGGTTATTGCTGGTTATTCGGGGCGCGGGGGGGGGTGTGGGAGATAACGATTTAAACGTCGTTCTTTATCAGTCGAATCGGCGCTCGTCGTCTACAGGGAGAAATCAATCCCTTTGACGATTCATATGCAAATTGTATACGAAAATCATGTGTAATTCTTGCAGGAAGTCAAAGAAAACAACCAAGCAAAGTGGTACAAGCAAATGTACGATTCTCTGCATCGCGCGCCTAAAAACGGTTAGTCTCCTCTCGTTTCCTCCTCCCCCCACCCACCTCTTCCCCCACCACCACCACCAAATAAAAAAAGAGTTAACATCAATACATAGGATATATATGTATCGATAATAATTCATGATATAGAATAAATAACGTGACGAATGTGTTGTAAGGAAATCTTTCGCATTTACAGACGACTACATAACCATCCGCTACAAGCCACATCGAGGTGATTATTTTTTTGTTTTTCTTTCCACTTTTGGATTGTAAAAAGAGAGAGAGAGAGAGAGAGAGAGAGAGAGCAGTGCGAATCGTCTGTTGTGTGAGAGAACGGAGTTATTTATGCCAATTGAAGTTTCACTTACATACATAATTAACTTGCCTGCTAATAAATATTTTTTACTTAGCTTAACTAATAATAACTCTTCCGCCCTCGAATCGCAAATCATTTAGGCTCCACGTCACTTATTGACATTTCAACAAAAGGCTCTTTTTATTTCATCTATAATATTATTATCCTCAATATACGCGCGCGTGTGCCTGTGTGTCTGTGTGCGTGAGTGTGTGCGTGAGTGTGTGCATATATATATATATATATATGAATAATATAAATGTAGTAAAATCGTGACGTTATTATTTAACAAATGACGTATACCTAACAAGCAGCTGCTGATATAACCGTAATATTTTATTCTAATGGAAGGTGTACGTGTGTACGTGTGGGATGTGAGATCGTATGCAGTGATAAAGTAACATTTGTCAGACGAAATGCGATAAATAATATGCGTATTCCGTATGCTTACGGGCGAACGAAGCGCGAGCGACAAAGTAATAGAAAAAAAAAATAATAATAATAATAATCAACTCTGGACACTCACCCGTAGCGACTCATTCCATACTTTGAAGAATTTACAATGATTTACACGGAAACGCATAACAACGCATAACCTCCGAATGCGCCTCCTCTCCCTACCCCACCCCCTACCCCACCTCCCACCCTGAAAATATAAAAATAAACGTAATCAACAAGTAAACGTTATGCATTGGTAATGCCAATAATCTAAATCAAATAATAATTTCATGTAAATGTTGCATTGATTCACGAGAGGCGCTTGAAATTCCCGCTTAAACGTCCGTACTTTTGTGATTATGCTTTTACAAATGACGAATGAAAACCTTTGACTCGGCGATACGCAAGCTCGGCTGTATTCAAAGAATAATAAGAATATAATAAGGGAATAGAGAGAACCTTGCGCAACGCCGAATCAAATGCTAAATTACAACACCCCCCCTCCCCCGCTATTCACTACTAAATCATAACCCGCCAATCGAACGATCGATCGATCGATCGAGAGAGAGAGAGAGAGAGAGAGTGTGTGGGTGTGTGTTGTTGTTGCCGTTTTCCACTAGGAGCTATGGTACTTTAATCGACTAATACATCCGGTCGCGTGTATTTTACAGGCTCGAGGACTGGATACAGTGGTACTTCGAGCGGATACCTGAGCGAGCCGGAACCGAGGAGCTATTCCGAGAGATCGTCCACCCTTGACAATCGCCGGCACCGGCAACGCAATAAGGAAAATGACTTTTCCACGTCTACTTTGCCTAGACCGTAAGCCAAGCCTATCTACCTCTAATCTCTCTATCTCTCTCTCTCACCCCTCCCCCGCCATCAACCCGTTTCTTAATGCACTCTTTACGCCTTTACACTTTGTACCTCGAGACCTTTTTCTTTCATTTTTTCCCCCCACCCCGCCTCTTCTTCTTCTTCCTTAAACTGTTACTGCCCACTAAGACTGTTACGACTAATTTTAAATAGCTCGAGGACTGCTTCGCGTCATTACGCGAAAATGTCTTTTTTTCTTTCTTTCTTTTTTTTCCTTTTTCATGTCAACCAAGCAAATTCGCGCGTCGTTTTTATTTGGAATTATTTTTCAATCCTCGAGTTTTATTCGATCCTTTATTATTACGCGACAGGACATTGTCCTTTTTCGCGCTCTGCCCGCTCCCGTAAATGCCAATGGATCCATTATAATAAAACGTAACGACGACGTCGATACGCGGCCTATTTCTTCACATGTGTCTATATGTGTACATATATGTATATAGCCTTGTCCATCGACGCAGCTCAATAATAACGTGATCCTTTAATTAATGGAAATGTTTAGGGCCGGACGCTTAGACGGACACTGCTCTCCAGAAACGTATCACCTCCAGCCGGGCAGAATAGAGGATTACGTTCCCGGGAATTGCTCGATCCGAGAAAAGGAATCCAAAGAGGTAATAATTGTTTATTTACACGAGGCAATCAAACAGTCTGCTCGTGCGATATTATTAAAGAAATGAGCGAGCTCGGTATGCCGAATAGCGTAATAGCGTAATAGCGTAATAGTAAGTCAGTGGAAAATTATTAACAGAAGTCGGTAACGAATCGCTCGTAAGAGCTAATAAAGCTGTCCTGGGGATGGATAGGTAAAACGGAATGACGTAGTGGCGCTCGTTAATAAGCCCCGAGCGTCCCCTGTCTGCGTCTATCCATGTTATGTTGAGATCTACGTGCTAGCTCTTACTTTCGCTACGTTTTCTTCTTCTCCTTCCTCTTCTTCTTCTTCTTCTTCTTCTTTTACTTCTTCTTCTTCTTCTTCGTTTAATGCGCGAGAATTAGAAGAGTCTGCTCCGCGAGTACGTACATATGCATATTACTTACAACTGCAGGGAATAACCGTAATCGGATTAGGATTAGACGAGCTAAATTCGTGTATTTACACGAATGCTTTATATACGGCGCCTTCAAAATGAAAACTATGATAATAAATGCAAACGTTCCTGGCCATTTTACATTTACTGTTTTACATTCGGCACAATTATTTTACATTGCGCAACATACTCTTTTTTTCTATATAGCAAAGAGAGAACATTGAATAACGTCTTTTATAAAATAAATGCCACTGCATTTCGTCGATTGTTGCTCACCCCGTTGGTAATCGTTGGGCGGCGGGCGGAAACCGTATCGTGACTTTCGTTAATGACATCGAATCTGCCAAGCACTAGAACCACTAAAAAAAATACGCATTGTTTACAAAGATATTTACGTAAAAGCTAAAGTTCCGGGTAACGACATTGTCCTATCCCCTCTTGCTTAAGACGTTCTTCAATGGTCGATCCTCGATGCTCATGAACTTGAAAAAACAATATTTGAGATAAGATACCTTGTGGCTTTTCTTCCAGCCGACGTCTGATCTCACTTGGGCGAAACGGAAGGTAAAACACAACTAGAGCACTAAATCTAATCTAAATTACGCTCCCTCCCTCTGTACTTTCAATTATATATCACGTTATATATTTATCAACTCTGTCTATCAAGCAGTTTTTTTTCTTACTTACTTACTTTACTTTTATGTTTCACGCTAAGTATTATCATTATTGTTGCTGCTGCTGTTGTTATTATTATTATTATTATTATTATTATTATCTTCAACTTCTTGGCAATGGGGAAGGATGCGAATAATTTTGACACCAAACTGAATTTTCATTTATATTTTTCTCTCTTACTCTCTCTCTCTCTCTCTCTCTGTCTCTCTCACTCTATCTAAAATTTAATCTCGCGGGTTCCGTTCTTTATTTATTGCATAGTCGAATAGACTTGGCCGTCCGTTTAACTAGTCATTGATTATACTTTTGCCGGTTTATGTAGAAACGCTTCCAGACAAAATTTTTTTTTTTTTCAAGCAGACGTCAAATCCTCTACGTACATTATATATACATAAATTACGAACGGCCGTCGCAAGCTTTAGTTTTTTAATTTCAATATTAACTAATTACTATTATTTAACTATTATCTTAACCCCAATAGATACAAAGCATAGTGTTGTAATGCATTGTTTTAATCATTTTTTCTAGTGGTGGGACGAGGTCATGGACATATTTGACGGGGTATGAAAAACTTTATTCTCAAATCAAATGCAATTACTTTAAAACGAAAATGAAAGACGTTCGCGAAAAAGTGCTCTTGCATGTTTACTTCATCTTCGCAGTTTCCGATATCTCTTTAACCAGTGCACCGTACTTATTATCATTATTATTATTATTATCATTATTATTATTATTATTATATGTACACTAACAAACTTAATGCAGCGTGGCTCGGCCTTTTTTCTTTTCTTTTCAAGCACTGCGAAGATTGGTAAAGCAATAATATTTAAAAATTATGTTTACATATAAATGATAAAATTCGCGTATAAGATTAAGAGAATATTCATTTCCTTTTTGAAGGTCAAATCTATTGAAATTTTAACGTATTTCAATGTAGATCGGACACGTTTAGCCAACACGTGTATAGTAATTACATTTGAACTTTCCTTCGAGACGATGCTTTTATTGTAAACGAAATTCAATTCGCGTGTAAATGTCTTGCCGCGTTGTTCCTGAATTGAAAATGCAGAATTTAAAGAATCGATCGCGTATCTTTTTTACGATTTAATGAAAGTAACGGTCAATAAGCGATTGGATTTTAAAATTTGACAAAAGATCTCTGGTTTTACAATAATCTTGGACGATAAGAAAAGAAGTCTTCTTTATCGACTATGTAATTCGGCTTGACGTATCGGTAGAAATTAAATATTTGCACAAGAAGGCTCGATGATTTTTAAAACGACAATTCATCAAAACGAATGATGCACTCTCGACTTTCATAATTTTGAAATAATAATTGTGCATGGTCCTGATCGAGTCAATTCATAATCGACTCTGTTTAAAACAAAACGTAAAACAGACAAAGATAATGAACAACTTTGTGAATAACAGAAAGGATCAGGTTTTTACCAAGTAATATTAACAAAAATAGACAATGAAATAGTATGATAATGACCTTGTGTACCTTTTTGTGTTCTCGTGTAAAATTCGCACTAAAATTCCGCGTCTCACGCTCTCCCACACACTCTCTCACAGCCTATGAAACAACACACCCCCGCACAACCCTTAGTTCTCCCATCCAAAAGACACCAAAACCAGATACAACGACAACAATATTAAACCAAGGTTAAGACAGAATACCGACGCAAACACAAAAGAAAAAAAAAAGATAAAAGAAAAAAGGAACAAAGAAATACAATGAAACGGCAGTGGCTGGACGAGAACGGAGAGCTCCAGGGCGGCATCGTGGATATTCCCCTAATGGATAACCAGCGGCGGAGCTCCGTCGGCAAGAGCCACGAAGTGCGGGAAGCCATGGGCAGTAGGCAAATGGGAACGAGGTCCTTGCGCGGTACGTCGGCCCTAGGACGACTCTATCCCCGAAGCCGTGGTAACGGCGACATACGCCGCGACCTCGAGCTCAACGAGGAACAGCAACGGCTCCGTCAGTCCCGACTACTCGAGAGCCTGTTCGAGCTGGCGGCAGAGGGCGCAAGGCCCCGGAGCGGCTCGACCGGACGCCGGCTTATCAGGCCCCTCGGTGACTGGGGCCCGCGGGTTCACCGGCACCCGCTGACACCCAGGCAGAACCATCCGCTGGCGCTCTCGTCCTCCGCTTCCTCCTCTTCCTCGGTCACCAATTCGTCTTCTAACGGCACGAGCAACCATGCCGCGATAGCGCCCTCCTCGACTTCGCTTCTGGTTAGAGATCGTATGCACGTCGCATCCTCACCCAGCCCGCCCCCTCGACGCTTCCCTCCGCCCACCACGACGCCCCATCACGCCGCATCCGCACAACCTTTTCTTATGCATTAGCTTTCACGCGCCAACCCCTCCGCGCGATCCTACCATCCCTCCCTCCTATCTCCTATCTCTCTCCCACTACCTCCCCCCTCTCTCTCTACCTCTACCTCTACCACTCTCTCTCTGCCTCTCTGTACCTCTATCTATCCGACTAGTTTTATTATCGATCGCGTGCCTTCTTTCTTCCCTCGACTCTCTGCACGATATGCGACCGAGACTCAGCTGGCGGATCCCCCTCCCTGCTTTACCTTGTTGCTCATGTAATTTTCAAGCCTTTTATCACATTTTCCACTGCCTCTTCCTCTACCTGGTTTATCGAAGCTCGCGTAACGCGCGACTCCCTCCTTCCTTCTTATTTACTATTTCTCTTGCGTAAATTTCGCGTTCTTTCTTTATTTTACATTGCGCTACGCACTTTATCGACTACATACATACATCGTCATCATCATCATCATCATCATCATCATCATCATCATGCACATCCACATTCGATATTCTGAATGATTCCGTTTTATTATGTCAACTATCATTGTGTTACCTTTTCATTAAGTATTGATATGAGTACGTATTGAATGTGCGTTTTATTAAATGTATACACATTGAAATATGATGGAACGTGTAAGCAGCAGCATACATACGCCTGGTATTTTTCCTCAAATCTGATTGCAGCCGTTATATTCAATTTTACAATACATTCCCTATATTTCCTTGCTTCACTTCTTCACTTTATTTCTTCGTTCTTTCAGCGCATTACACCACAGGTTCATCCTTTTCGTTTTTTTTTTTTCCTTTCTATTTGTAATTTAGAATGCGCATTCACTTACTCTCTCTCTCTCTCTCTCTCTCATACATATACATTGTCTACAAGTGAAAACTATTAAAAATATTCAACAAATTATAACCAAGCAACATTCATTTGTAAATTATACACAAACGCTAGGAACCGCTTACTTTAATATTCTACATTTTTATTATTATTCATTATGTATTTTAGTTTATAATTACGTAATATGTAGATATTCATAATAATAATTCGAGACTGTAATTTTTCATATGTGTGGCAATGTTTCAATCAACAGACAAGAAACTTGTTATATATAAACAGATACACACAGTACTACATTTTACATATCAAACAGTCACTGTATACATGTATTAATCGTTACTATTACCGCCTAAACATTTATCATTACTTTGTAAATACACGTTCACGTATGTTTAAGTATGTATGTAACTAACATGCACGCCCGCAAGGATAAAGTACAGCAGCTTCCATACGAATGAAGCATGATTTCATTTTCAAAGTGACATATCGGTAACATATGTCCGTAGACGTATAAGTAACTCCCAGGCATAAAACCTATTCGAGCTGCGTTAATTTTCAATTATTCAGATTCATTATTGAAAGACGATTTGTTTATTCGGTAGACTGTCGAGCTTGTCAGTTTGTATAATCGGTGAGCTCGGATTGCCGTGTATGAATTTTCTTAATTCTCAAGCCCAACTTATTTTTTGCTTAAACCATACGGAAATATATATAAAGCGTTGACTACCGTCTCATTGAATTATTATTTTCCGAAACGGCAGCTCACTTATAAATAGAATAAAAACGTACGAATAATGATAATATAATTCGGAGGAGCATTAGAATGCAAAGTTGAAGAGAATACCTATCGTAGAGAGTTCCGTGTTGTTATTGACCTAAAGATTATAAAAAAAATCGAGCACGTTTACGTAAAGCATGTAGTCCAGATGTTTTTAGGCATAATATACAATTAAATAACTTGCGTTAATAAAATGCTAATAATTGTATGAATTTTACAGCCATTCGAGCAGTCCAACATACACTCCTCCAAGTCCTACATGACTCAGTAAGTAAACACGTTATTTGTTCAAGTACTTCTCACGATGATCAATAGGCTGAAAAATCCAATACCTTAACGTGTAGTGAGTCTGTCTACGAGACTCTCGACTCGGCATTTAAAACGACGAAGATGCACGAGGAGTAAAAAAAAAAAAAACATTAACGAAACAAAATGTGTCTCGGACAGTCGCGTCTTACGTGCTCGTGTAATTCATTATTATGACGTTATGGGCGCAATATGGACGGAAGGATAGAAATTTCTCACTCGAGCTTATTAATTATTAATAATAATATTGCTTTCATCAGTGCATTGAAGGAGTCCGGCTACGAAAGTGACTCGACCCTCGTCTTTCGCCGGCGCGAGGACGCCAGTCCACTGAGTCCCCTCGAGCAGAGGATAGCTTATAAAACCATCCAAAAGGGCGGAGACGTTCCCCTTCATGGGCTTCGGAAACCAGCTCCCGAGCGCCCCAAAGGTAAGTCCCATAACTTGAGTTTTTTTTTTTACTTCCAAGCCCATGGACCTTTTTTTTTATTTATTTATTTATTTATTTATTTGTTTATTCTTACATTAAGCCCAACGACCTCTTAAGATTCATTCTCTTGTTAATTATAGATTTTTTATAATTAATATATTTATAATTAATAAGAGAAGCAGTGGATTACCCGAAGTTAATAAATATTTTTTCTATATAACTTTCCTGTACTTTGAATTAAGTAATGAGGTGACAGAAGTCTTCACTAATCCGGCATGACAATACGGGCTGGGATAATTTGGAAAAATATCTTACTATTGTTAATCTTACTATTACTTATTATTGTTTATTATTACTGTGCCGTAGTTCAGTTTTTTTTTTTTTTATATAAAATAATTTTTTTTACGCCTAGATGAAGAGCCTAACCGTTCTTTCTTTACTAGAGATAACCTAATGACAAAGCATGAAAATGGCTTTAGATTTGTTTTTTTTTTTTTTTTTTTTTTTCTTTTTTCTATTTTTCTATTTTTACTTTACCTACAATTGATTTTTCTAAGCCGCACCGTTTATTCATTTTTGTTTTCTTGCCAAGCACACGTTATTTTTCTTAGTCTACGTAGTTTAAGAAATATATTATCATCCTAGTTATCGTAACGTAGAAACGCTTTTCTCTCATTTTCAGTACGTTTAAAATATATATATATACATATGTATATATACATATATATATATATTTAATAGCTTGCCATATGATTGATGATATACTACTATTTGTTTTTTTTTTTTATTACTTGATTGATATTGCTCGACTGACGTTCATTTGGCACAACTGTTTTTCCAAAAGCAAAATAGTCTTTTAATTAATTCCCTGATATGGAAAATATATAAAGATATCCCGCGAGGAATGTTATATATTGAACGTATCGGGGAGATTTTTCTTGTCGGAAGGGGCCAATTTTTATAAAGCCCGTTGAAAAACGTTGTTATCGTATGTATTTATAAAATGGGCCTCTTGTAGTGAGAAAAATCATCATTAAACGACTGACTTACCTTCTAATGATCTCACGCTCTATCAATATCGGTACGCCTGTTATTTGACAGAACTGTAACGATTATCACGTCATTTTTTTTTGGTTTCGTTTTGTCTTTCTTTTTTTTTTTTTTTTTTGTTTACTTTATTATTTATTAATCCCGTGTCTGCACCTATTAATGCACCAGAGATGTCAGTGCAAGTGCCGCAATTCATGTCGCACGTACAATCACTTGATAATAGATAAACAAGTAATACAGATAGATGTATGGAGCAGCGCACGCTTGTACTACTTCCGGATCAATGAAAAGCCATCTATCGATGCGACCACACTCCTTCTCTTCTATGGCCACAAGACTTTGGTGATAGGGAAACCGGCATATCTTACCAACTGCAACTGGCTTCATTCTACCTACCACTTTCATACCAAAATAGAAAAAAAAAGCAAAAAGCGAGCTCATACCTCGTGTTGACAAACGGAGGTCGAAAAAACTTGTCTAAACTCTGTCCACAGACGATTCGGAGATCGATTACTTTCCGATCTCGCCGACACTGACGAGGATTCGTCATCGGAGGAAGAGCAGCTTTAGTTCGGCTACGATCTCCCCGGTATCCTCGACATCGTCGATCAACGTCTCCCGGATCCCCGTTATTTCTATGGCGTCATCCGTATCTAAACGATCCCCGGTCCGAATAGCCAGTCCGAAAAATAAAATAAACTCCTCGTCGCTTAGGAGACACGTCGACCCGGACAGCTCGAGCTGCCCCTTCACCGGCCAAGTACCCCCACCGCCAAAGAGACGGTCTTCCCGTAACAGTCGCACCCTCAAATTGTATTCACGCGAGCCGATTAAGCTGCCGGGGGAGTGTCTGCATCAGCAGGTCAGGCACGAGCAGTGCTTCGTCGAGGAGAAGATCTTAAACGGTCATTCGTTGAAGGAGAGATCGAAGTACGCCGAAAGCCTTGAAGAAATCGAAGATAAGAAGAGCACCGGTAGATCGTCGCCGGCTGCTCCGGGCTTACAATCGAGGAGGCCAACGAGTCTCGGCGGCTGCACCAATCGAAAATCCGAGCCGAATTTAACTCGGAATCGTTCTTACGAGCCCGACGACGTCCTATTAAATCGATCGAAGTACAGGATCTCCTATTCGGCCAGTCCGGTATTGAGGACGGAAAGGCTCGTACGCGAGGAAAGCAAGACTATTGGCAGAAGAGCGACCGGGGCTAATAAGAGCTCGGTGAAAGATTTGCGAAAAACTGACAAGGTTTGCCAACAAGTTTCTCGTTTGAAGGCAACGAATACGTGTAAGACGACGACGACTACGACGACTACGACTACGACTACGGCTACGACTACGGCTACGACGAAGAAGGAGCCCAAAGTACGGAGAACCAAGAAGGATCAAGAGGAGTCGTGCAAGCGACTTAGTAGATCAGCGGCTGATCTGAGATCGCACGGCGTTGTGCAGAAGCAAAAGGACGAGGGCGGAGAGCCGAGGAGCGTGACCGCGAGAGGAGTAGTGTCGTCAAGGACGGTCGTTAGGTGCTCGACGGCAGCGTCGGTACCGAGTCTCGCTAGCAGTAAATCAAAACTGAGCGGGAAGAGTGTGAAATCGGCCGCGACTGCGAACTCGGGCAAAGGCAAGAGAACGGCAGTCGACGAGCGATCGTCGATGGCCGATAAGGGTGGGAACTTTATTACGGATAGATCGAGCGATTCGAGGAAGAAGAGAGGCAAGGATAAGACGGTAGCGTCGACCTGCCGTAAGTTGGAGCCCGAACGAGCCCGTCCGCCAGACATCCGGAGTCGAAAATTTCAGAAATCCTTGGAGAGCAGCAGCGATACGATCGACGCGATGATAAGCAAGGGCAACGGGAGCTGCGGACGTTTTAAGGTTATTGGGGAAAGGGCGAGCGAGGAGACAGTAGTGACTCCCAGGCTGACGGTGGACCTGTTGCGTCAGCACCAGGAAGCCACGATGACGGACACTTTCTTCCAGCATCTGTTCTTGCGGGACATCTTGCTTACGTCGTCCGAGATGAATCCTCAGCGAAGGTCATGCGTACTGGATCGCGCCCGGGTCTTCCAGGAGAACGTGGACTACGGGGACTGCGGCTACAAGTCCGAGCCGTCCTTGAAATCGCTGAACGTCTATCTGTCGAACAAGCGGCCCGTCTCGAATTCGCGTTTTCGCAACTGGGAGCGGGAGAGCCTCTCGTCGAGAAGCTCGAGCCCCTACGGCACGAGGTTTTACAAGCTCGACGGCGGCTTCTCGCGGGCGAACGAGTTCGGCTCGTCGGGCTCGTTGCGCGGACGGAGTCCCGACCTCGGCCGAGAATGCCCGAAGGAGCGGAGTCTCAGCGAGCCCCCGCTGAAGAGCTTGAACGGCAGCGGGTCGCCGACGCGCTCCGTAACCAGGTCGCCGGCCAATCGTAGGATCAAGACGCTGCGCCAAGCGAACCTGGACAACCCGACCGAGGGCTCGCTCAGGAGATCTTTAAGAACCAAGAGCGCCAGCGACATGGAACGCACGTACGATTACAAGAACGACGAGGGCTTTGGCTTTGGCTCGAACGTCAGCCTGGCGAGGAGCACGAGCTCGCTGGTCAGCCTCCCGATGGATCGGGAGGATTACCAGCTGTACATTATCGAGAAGCTCCATTCGAGGCAAAGATCCAAGCGCTACAGGGACCTCCATGACTTTTACAGGAGCTTGGAGAGAATGGGCCGGCTGGAGAAGTGTGCCTCGAGGGGCGAGGTACGTCCGAGGCGGCTCAGGGACGATTCGAGGGACGTAATCGATTACGAGCTGTGGAAGGAGCTGAGGGCGAGGGTGAGGGCCGAGGAGGAGCTGAGGGATATTTATAAGAAGCTGCGTTTGGCTCAGAGGGAGAAGGATCTGCTGTTCACGACCCGGGACGTGGATCGCTGCAAGTGGCGGGGGGACTCGAGCTTGCGATGCAAGGAGAGATCGGTGGAGAGTATTCGGGAGCAGTTTCGTAAATTGGAGATGGAGGGGGGCGAGGAGGGCGCGTCGAGGCGACGGGACATCACGTCGAGGAGGGACACGTACAAGCCACTGTGGCGCGGCAATTCCGTCGCGAACGTGGCCAATGCAATGGCGAGGAGGGCCGCGGAGAGGGCGGAGCTCGACAGGCCCTCGGTACGAGCCTCGCTCCAGCGGAGTCTCGGTGGGAGCAGTAAATTCTGGAGCAGCTTGACCGTCGAGCAAGTCACGGCCCTGAAGGATCAGTTGAACGACATTTACGGCAACGACCCCGTACAGACCACGAGGGGCAGGCTCCACGAGGCCAAACGCCCGGACACGCTCGACGGACCCGGCCCTAAGGGCAGCCCCGAGCCCGATAATAAGCCTCTCGCTCGTAAGGAGACTGTGACCATCCGAGCTGAGAATACGGAGCTTGTGGTGGTGGAGGAGGGGGATGGGAAGGTGGGGAAGGAGGCCGATACGGCGGACGGTAAAAAGTCGAGGGTGTCGATATCGGAATACGAGATCGTCGTGCCGAGGAGGAAGAGGAGGGACGGATCGTCTACGGAGAGTAGCTTGGGCCTGCACGTCAGATGCCACTCGATGATCTCCGCGGATCGTGCGAAGCGTAAGGAGGAGGAGGAGGTCAACCCGTCGATGAAGCGATGCGACTCAATAAGCCGGGTGTCGAGCTTGGAGAGGTCCCAGTCGGATCGGGTTAAGAGCTCGAGGCCGATGACCGAGGTTGAAAAAAAGAGGCTCTCCCTGACTCTGGGCAAGGAGATGCTCGAAAGAGCGAACAAGAGATTGGGCCCGTCGACCCTCGCACCCCGAGAAACGCGAGGGGCCCTTGCCGCGGCCGCGATCAAGGAGGCCAAGGAGAGGCCGAGGTCGCCCGATAACCGTGTCCAGGGATCGAGCGACGATATCCCGGTGGCGAGGGACTACGTAGAGCTCGTAGCGACGGAGGTCCAGGGTACCGAGAGCAAGCATCGGGTCGAGAAGGTCCTCGTGGAGGAGTGGTCCGAGGCTCCGAGGACTGTTGGCAGTCAGGAGGGGCTGGATCAGGTCGACAGTACGACCGAGAGCTCGGACACGTCGGTGCATACGGTGGTGAGCAGGTCGGCCGAACGCGACGACCTCTCGGCCAAAGTCGAGTTTTACGAGAATATTGAGCGGCAGGGGCGGACGGGGAGCCCGGGTCAGCCGACGAGAGTGCCGTCGGCCAGCAGACTCGGCCACGCCCAGAGCTTTACGGACTTGAGGGGCCTTTTCGGCGAGAGCACGACGTCCAGGTACAGGGGCATACCCTTTTACGTGCCAGGGCGCTCGCGATCGAGCTCGCCGAGCATCGGCGCGGAACGAGGAAGCGCCGGGCGGTGCGCCTCCGCTTCACCGGATGCGCTCGTCGCCGGGAGCACGCGGCGGCGTTCACCGGGCCCGTGCTCGTATATCCGTGACCGGGAGTCACCGCGTCCGCGCAGCGCCAGTCCGTATCGCGTCGCCTCGCCCGCTGTCCGCTCCTACGACTCGTCCGCGAGCCTCGAGTCCCTCTGGCAGCGCGGCACCTCCCCGGATCCCGAGAGGTACTGGCGCACCTACCTGAAGCTCGTGCGCGACGGCTCGGTGCGTCGTCTGCGGGCGAAATTCGAGAGCTTGGAGGAACTGCCGGGCCCCGGGGCTGCTCTAAGGGGCTCGTCCAGGAAATTCCGAAGCGATCCGGAATTGGCCAGGAACCTCCTGAGGAGGGTGACCGACACCGGCAACGAACCGGCCAGCCAGAGCTATCGAGTCAAGCCCCAGGAGATCCCGGACGTCGCCTGGCTGCGTAGAAAGTACGAGCCCATCAGGGGCCGGAAGCAGCGGAGAGGGGGCATCTCGCCGATATCACGGACGCCCTTGAGATTGGAGGACCTGAGGATGCCGCACATTAACGTAATCAGCAAGACGGCCGAGCTGAAGGACACGGCCCTACGTAAGGCGAGGTGTTCCTCGAACGGGTGCCACGCGGACGAGACCAAGGAGCTTAAAGCTCGGAGGCCGGTGAATCGGGTACGGGAAATATTCGAGAAGCAGCAGCAGCAGCAGCAACAGCAGCATCATCAACAGAGCGGCTCGCGTGGTTCGGAATCAAAGACATCGATCCTCGGTGAGATGTTCACCTCGGCGCCGAACGTCCACGAGCTCCGTGACATAGCGCCTTACCTGGCCGGAGGCTGGGTCGCCCATCGGTACCCGAGTCGTTACGACAACTCGCGCTCCCTCTCCTCGCCCCCGGAGCTCTCGCGGACAACGAGAAGTACGGCCCCGGAGGCCAAGAGATCGATAAGTCCGCCGAGCAGGAAGAAGAAGTCGCACCCGAGCCCGAGGAAGACGATGACGTTGCCAGCGCGACCCAAGCCGCCGGTGTCGATCCTCAAGCATCACTCCCAGCCGAGCAGCGATGTATTCGCCAATCAGGTGTTCGATCCGAGCAAGCATCGGCCGAGGTTCAGGTACCAGCCGGAGCCCCCGCCCCTGCCGGTCCCGCCCCCGCCGAAAATCAAATACAAGGGCAAGCTGGCCTCCTGGTGGCCCCCGATACGGAAGTTCAGCGCCAGACCGACGGTCGTCACCTTCGAAGGTCCGATTGTCGATGCCAAAAACGCCCTGTAGCGTTATTAGGCTTCTTCTACTTCTCCTACTTCTATTTCTACCTCTACCTCTACGTCCACGTCCACGTCCACGTCCACGTCCACGTCCACGTTCTCTTGACCCTTGACACCCTTCCTCTATAGCCGCTACACAACACGTGCAACCACCACCGCCGCTATTTATTATTATCATTATCGTTGCCCCTCTTATTATTGATTATTGCTTATTGATTATTATTGTTTATTATTGTTTATTATTGTTTATTGATTATTGATTATTGATTATTATTATTATTGCCGTTGTCGTTATTGCTATTAATACTATTGTTAGAGTTGATTTATTTATTGTTGACACCGGTGGTGCGCGTCAGTCGGTGGAAGCAGACGCGCGCGGGCGCTCGCGAGATCTACTATTGTGTCGGACGGTACGGTGTTCCTCGGTATTGAGCAGAGCTCCCGCAATGTACTGCGTACAGAGTATACGTACCGATATTGATAGAGAGGAGTTAAGAATAGAAGGTAAATAAGTGGCCGAGCTCAGGCTCCGCTGCTCACCATAATTCAACGAGAGAGTGCGTGCGTGTACGTGTGTGCGTGTGAGTGAGAGAGTGAGAGAGTGCGAGAGAGTGCGAGAGAGCGAGAGCGACGGTAAAGCAGCTGCTGCTAAGAGATCGAGCTTGGCAGACGAAGATCATCGCAGATCATCGCAATACTGAGCAATGCAATATACATTGTATTGTGCTTCTTCACTCATAGTTTATCTCTTTTTTTCTTTCTTTTTTCGCTCATCCATGTAGAGTACATGAATGCACCGCCACCGCCACCGCCAAAAGCCAAACACTACAGAGGCGAACGCCAAGGTAAATTCTATCCCCTCTCCATCAATTAACCAAACAGTACTGTATTATAATAAATATATATATAATCATAACCTAGTTTTAAGAACGTTTTATATAACGTGTGCGTGCCCGAGTCCCTAGACGTAACTCACACACTCACACACTCGCTCACCTTAACTTTCCTACAATTTATGCAATTATTTTCATGCCTGGACAATCGAGAACGTTTGTTAAGCCCTACTTTGTATTCATAGGCCAATTAGGTAGTAGGCGATTGTGCCCTTAGCGATACAAGGCTAAATACAGTATATATATATTCTTAATTTTCGGACACGAATCGATTGGACTCCACTTGAAATACCACGTACTTGCTTAGTATAGCGGAAGGGCAACGTATGTTACGCGTAGGATGTTTTAAAAGCCGAAGGGTGATGATGGAGTCGTGCTTGATTGTGCTCGATCGGGTAACGACACGCACTGTCCGAGAGAGTCCCCCTCCCCTCTCTCTCTGCACTCAAGCAATGTCAGCCGCTGGCTGCATCACCCCTCTTTCCTTCCGCCAATACCCACCGATTACATCCCTTTGGTGGTGGTGCTGCTGCAGCAGCAGCAGCATTGATGATCCATCGAGGCGAGCACTCGCTAACTAATTAAGCAAAGACCTCGTTTTCTATCCCTTTGTCCTGCTACTCAATTAAGCATTTAATTTTTTCTTCTCCCCTCACGTAAGTGCCTTAGTACGCGGGGTACGCGTAGCCTACCTGGGGGAGGGCCGAGTCCCTTCATAAGACTTGATCGGCGCTCGCGGTGCCGTCGGTCGGTCGGTCGGTCGGTTTTCATTAATTTCCCGGTCGTAGGCCGTGTAGAGGGAAGCGCGTAAACGGAAAACGAGTCGTAGCCACGGCCAATCGCGGTCGGGGAGGGGTTATTGGGGTTATTGGGGGATCTCGGCCAAACAAACGCGGATAAGCGGGTTTAGCGAGTGATTCGCCGGTGCGGGGGGAGGGCGACAGTTGCCGGGCGCGTACCGTACCTACGACTACAGTCCAAGTCGAGTTTCAACTATGTATAAATTCCCGCGAGAGGGCGAGGACGAGGGCGAGGACGAGGGCGAGCGTGACGTTAATTACTGGATAGGCGCATTGGATGCACAACACCGCGCCGAGCTCCACCCTGCCTCCCCATAAATTTGGTTATACAAAAAAAAAAAGATAAAAAGATAAAAGATAAATAAATAAATAAATAAAATAAATAAAGGAAATAAAATAAAGAAAGGAAATAAGAATCGTGGCCACGTTCTCTGCCGGATATACGTAGTAAGGGATCGAAAGGCTCCGTAGGGAACATTGGCCGTCGTATTGTTTAATCGTGTATCGTACGTTATTCCGTATTTTTGCCGGGGAAAGGCTGAACATGGCTTCGATGCGCATTCGATACGAGGTCGTCGCAAGTGCGTTGATCCCGCCTCGTACCACGTTAACTCAATGCTCGATGCTCTCTCCCGCCCGCTCCGCTCTTTTATCTTTCATAATGTAATGTCAATCGACTGGCTATTATTGACCTGGACACCGGCACTGACTCAACCGAACCGAGCCAGTCAAACGCCGTTTTCGTCGCTTATTAATCCGCTACTCTCTTCCGCCCCTTCCCCCCCCACCAAACCCTCTTGATTCGTCGGACAATCATTTTTTAATTTGATTTTAATTTGCCGATTACAAGTCATTGAATCCTGGGTTATCGCATGCGATTGTGACAGTATAGCGCGAGCCCCCGACAAAACTTTAGACAATTCGTATCTAATATTCGTATCCATTTACATTATTTATTACGTGTACCTAGAATCCGTTAATACGTGCGTGTCGATTCCTCCGTTCCTGTCGTGCAAATATTTCTCTCTCGTCGCTACCGTCGCTTATTATTTCATATAAAAAAAAAAACCCGTCGCCCATCTTTGCCTTTTTTTTTATTATTATTATTATTATTAAACCAATGGGCAAAAGTGTTGACGCCGATACCTTTTTGTCAATATTAACAACAATAGGTTGGAGATGTATGTTCGATATGACCAGTAATCCATAATGACAAACTTTCGTACTTTAACTTTTTGTGAAGTAATTCAGAACTTGGCATCGTTACACTTGTTTTCTATCGTGTACTCTTACATCAAATATAAAACGAATCCATACGTACATATATATATATATGCGCGTGTGTGTGCGTACATGCACTGTAACATTGAATGTTTATGTCTAAATAAAGACAACGTTATGCAATTATTATTTTCTTGGCGTTACTTTATTCTTTATGATTTTTTAAACGCACGTTCGTTAATGTAGTTATAAATAAACCATAGAGCTTGTGCGTAAGAAAAAAATATGTAATTGCAATACTAGTTGACTTCATATTGTTTGTATAAGCCTGATTTACTAATGACAAGGCAAGACAAGTCAAGAGCAAAGTAGTTACGTTAAAAGAAAAATAAATCAAGTACTTATTAAGAACACGTGATGTAACGGCTGTTCGAGAATAGACGCCTGAATTATGCAAAAAGTCCACATGTACAAGTAAATTGCAATTATTAAATTAAATTCTCGTGTATAAATTATAGATATTGCATTTGAAAGGATTACAAGAACCAGCTGTAAAAATATCGACCTACTGAATTTTAATAATTCAAATGCGTGTATGCCAAATTAATTTAACGTAATGATGTAGAAAAAAAAAAAAAAAAAAAAAGATGAAAGAATGTATTGAAATTAAAATATAATATATATACATATATATATATATATATTATTAAAATATAAATTAAATGGAAATTTATGATTAATTACGTGAATTACAATACAGTGGATTAACAAAGTAATGTCATATAAATTAATAACTTATTCTACCAAAAATTAAACTATAAAAGTGGATAACTTTAATGTCGTTCGTATTAAAAATACGCGAAGTGCATAATTGAAGGGAAAGGGCACATTATTCGGAAAAGTTAGAAACGCAAAATCTACAATAATATAATCCGCTAGTAAATTAAACCATTGGACTCGGTGTTCCATAATAATAATAACAACAATGATGATGATGATGATGATGATGACAATAATACGAGCGTAGCCTCCGAATGATTCGATAATTGATCCAATAAACGCTTAAATTTCTCGTGCAAAAAAAGACAGGGGAGGAATAATGCATACACGGCTAACAGTTGAGAACGAGCGAAAACAGAAAAATGGCAGGAAGGAAAAATCGATCGATCTATCCGCTCGTTGCACGTGCGCGCGGAGCACAATCGCTCGGAACAAAGGATCCATAAAAAGACTAGAGTGAGATAGACAGAGCGAGAGCGAGAGAGATAGAGAGATAGAGACGGAACGAATAGAAGTCCCCCTCCCCCTCCCCCTCCCCCGCCCCTCGTCGCATAATGTAGCCCGTGAGCGGCACAGGGCTTACGTAGTATCTGCGTGACTACGTGTACGTGTGCGAGCGGTTGGCGCTTCAAAGGTAAAACGCGAGCGCGTATGCGTGACGCGATTATCCGACACCGATAACGGCGACGCCGACCTTTTGAATGCCGCCAGAGCACGTGGGTCTGGGTCGCGCGGGGGCGTCTCGGGGAACGAAAAATTCTGGCGGTTTTAAAAGGCTAAGGTCGGCAGCGCGACGGCAGCGTCTTCCCCAGCTAAATAATTGCCCCTCTCGCTACTCCGGTCCTATAAATAACCCCAATAACCTCCTACATCAAATTAGATTTTTCCTCCTCTTCTTCTTCTTCTTCTTCTTCTTCTTCTTCTTCTTCTGTAATTAGCGTACGGAATATTATTTGAATATTCTAGGCGAAATGTCCTTGCTCTCTCTCTCTCTCTCTCTCTTACTCTTACTCTTGGAAATATTCATGCGATACGTTGGATTTTACATTTGTATCAACAAGCGAACGGCGATGACGCGCCAATACGGTAAATGTCAGGGTAAATCGAATTATTTTAATATTAAACAAAAATCTTTAAATTATTCAATTCGGCCGATCGCTCCTACCCGCCGTCGATATATTTGTCATTATAAATATTAATATCATAATTCTGTGCCGTTTTTCCAAATACGTCTCCTGAAATTGATAAATTCTTGCGCCGTTTGATATATTTATTTCGTTATTTATATCGCAGAGAACATTTCTGTTCGTCAAAAAAAAAAAAAAAAAAAAAAAAAAAAAATACAACCAAACGAAGATAGAGTCAGGCGCACGCGCCCAAACGTACACGCGCGCATTCATTTATAAAATACAAGCGAATCTCTTGGTTTCATTTCAATTAACTAACAGATTCTCGTTCATAATGATAAAAATTTTACGCTTCTCTGTTAATTTGACATAATACAAATACACTGTTTTTAAAATGAGAAATTATGCAGCCTTGATTAAACGTTAATTGTTAATTACGTCAGGCTCTAATTATTTCCACGACAGTTACGTTTCTTTGTTAACTAAAACATTAGATTTTCCGTATGTGTATATACATATATATATGTATATATACATGTATTATTTATAAGAGTACGGGCAAAGGAGAAGGATTTCGTGGATATTAAGTAGTAGTACATTGTAGTTGAGGAAATGAGAGTCTTTAATCGACACTTTTGGAGGAACATGTAGAATATAGTGCAGGTGATGCATTTTTATATACGCAATGGAAGATCCCGGCTATTTAAGAAAGATTTGAATTTATTCAGTATAAAGTAGTTGTAATATTTATATGCGCATACGTGCTCTGAATAATTTCTGGATTCAGGTTTTACGTGTCTAAAACGAATGTCTTCCCCAGTCAAAGACAATTCAGACTTTTTCCTGACTTTTTCCTTACCTCTAACGTATGCATACATACATACATACGTACGTACATATCGTTGCGGTCTCTGGTATAAGATTATCTATTCAAAAAAGAATGAAGGCTTTTTTTTCTGTACAGTGTAAAGCGATAATGAGTAACGCGTTGTCGACTGGACAACTAGCGCTTGCAATAACGCAGTTAAATATGTACAGAGAGAGAGAGAGAGAGAGAGAGAGAGAGAGTATGGGATTCGAGGAAATAAATGTTTTAGTAAACGTTGTCGTTAATATGTCGTTTATATAATTGAGAACTAAAAAAATACACTGATGAACTAAAAAAAAAAAAAAAAGAGCAATGAAATTATAGCGGTGATATCCGAGGCCGATCATGGGTCGTCGGGAGAAAGCTCCTTAACCGACGAATGTCGATCGTTCGAGCTTCTCCGAGTATGCAAATAAGCCGCGCTGTCGTTATTAAACGAGCGCCACACGAGCTAAAAATACACGAGCCAATGCTTAAAATGCCAGTGCACTTGTATTTCATTGGGTGTCCCTGTAGCGCAAGCGATGCGCCTCCCCCAGCCCCCCTCCTCAACCCCCCCAATAACCGCGAAACCATGCGCTTGCTAAAGAAGACAGTAAAGGATCGATTTGAAACGACACTCTCAACGATTCGTCGCGACAAACAATCAAATAACGTGTGTAATCTCGTGCTTATCGTCGGACGATTTGTCTCGGTGCGTACGTACGGCGCCTGGATGCCATGGCCTCGGCCACGTGACCCTACGTATACGCGCGAAAACGCCCGCGGCGATGGGTAGGTGGGAGGTGGGGGGGCACAAGAGGGGGCGATGGGTAGGTGGATGGAGGGAGGAGGACGAGGCGCCGGTCTTTTCTTCGCGTACGCGTTTACGACGAGAGCTTCTTAGTCCGGTAATCGCGTTGCTTGTTGTTGCTTAGTCGGTCGACCGGGTGACTCGTGTCCCCTCTCGGCCCCCGAGTGAAGTGAAGTGCTTGATACCAACGAATGCCGCATCCACCCCGCGCATTGATTTCACTGAGATTTTTCCCTCCCGACCTAGCCGTATTATAAAATTCGAAAGCGCGACCGAGCGGGCGGGGGGGGAGGCAGGGCCAAATACACGTACTCGTAACGTTACCAGGTGCGATATCTATAGCTAAAATAGCAAGGAGGGGGGGGGAAGAGGGCAGAAGGTAAAAGGACAACTTAGAAAGTACATTGTCCAATGATAAAGTAATTACTGGCGGAATATGTATCGCTTACGTCCAAACAGATTAGATAAAAACGAGATAATGTTCAAGAAATACGTTACTGAAACTGCTTATGGGTAGTAGTAAGAGTAGCCTTTTTGCATTCGTATACACGAGATCTTTTCCTTCTTTGAAAGGAACGAAATAAAAAAAAAAGAAAAAGAAGAAGAAGAGGAGCGACGAAAACAGGCACGAGACAATGTATTTTTTTTATTAAAACAGTAAAGTTTCAGATAAAATGTGCGCGGTCGTAATATTATGAAGTACGTTATTAGTGAATTTAAGTAAGGTTGTATAGGTTACGTATGATCTCCCGAGCGTATTATTACTGCCAGTTGTAAAGATAAGGAAAGTTATTCTTTATCTCGCTCCGGTCCGACTGTTCTTGAAATAAATTAGAAGTTAAAAATTTCCGGGCATCCGAACTCGTCGGTAAATAACATTTGATTGTTACTATTATTATTATTATTATTATTCTACTCTTCTTCTTCTTCTTCTTCTTCTTCTTCTTCTTCATCTACCGTACAAAGATCTTCTTTTCGGCGGGTCGATAAAATTAATTCGCCCCCCATCCCGATTAGCGCCGCAATTTCGCGTACACGTACGAGCAAAACAATATAAAAAAAAAAAAAAAAAAAAAAAAAAGAAAAAAAAAAGCCACGCCACTGATTTTATTTGTCCCGCCTCCAGATTAAACGGCAAAACATGACTGATTTTTCAAAGCGGGCGCGCTCCTTTGTCACCGCGGAAGCGATGGCTACGAGCGCGCATACTTGCTGAATAAGTGTAATTACGGGAAATCATAGGGGGCAGGAGCGCTAAACTGCGGATTCAGGGCTTTCGGAAAAGAAAAGAAAGAAAAGAGGGAAGAGAGAGAGAAAAAAAAAGGTAAAGGTAATTTCAGGTAACATGCTCGGAGGAGGGGAAAAATCCTCCTCGCGTGCAGCGGTATTAGTCGGTCGAGCTCTCCTTTCGCGATCAATTGATTTGCATCCAAAGAAACAAAAAAAACAAAAATCCATTTTCGTGGCGTGAATCGTCGTGGCGATATTATTGAAGCCGGGGAAACCGGGGCCAGTGCATGGGCATTACGAGCCCGCCGATATATATATATATATATATATTTTAAGGGGACTTTTTCATAAAAAAAAAAAAAAAAAAAAACAAAAAAAAACCATCGATGCTCCGCTTTACGTAAACGTATACTTGGCCGAATTTGGTAGATCCGATCGTTTCGCAAGATTCTCATCATTACTTGTAACGTGTACCCGTAGCCGTAAACAATAACCTAATTAATACGAATAATTTATCGTTATCTTTTGTTGTCCTTTGGATTACGGAGGAATGTAAGGAGAATCTCGGGAACGGCCGAATAACCTAATTTATATACCTTATCGTTACTACCCGATACGCGTATAAAATAGCGAATGATTACGCTAGACAAACGCCATTGGCGAGCGATAGGGAGTTTATCTGCTTCTAAGGAAATCAATTCGCGGCTTTAAAAAGTACGTGAAACGTGTGTCGGGCAGACTGACGAAAGCAACTTAACGCGTCGGGAGTTCCAAAGTCTGATGAGATTTTTTCTAATCTCGCCGTATGACGAGACAATTATTATTACACGCGTCGTCACCCGGTAAGATAATGACTTGATGCTGCTTTATCAAGGATGTGAAAAGGTGAAAAGTAAGGCGACGTTTTCTTTTTTTCCCCTTCTCGATTAATTTAATGAAAACAATACGTCTTGGGCCGAAATTTCGCTTTTCTTCCCCCCAAACGTTATACTTGTGCCTCCCCCCCCCTCCCACCGGTCGGCCGTTATATAAATTAAATATGCAACGCGGATGAGGCTGCGGGAAGAGAAAATCCGGCTCCCCCCCCTCTGTCTCTGTCTCTGTCTCTGTGAAACGGCGAAAATTTCCAGCCTCGGCTTCCAGGCCAACGTTCGCGTTTAAAGCTCATTCTTCCGCCTGACAATGGAATGACATGTCTACGGTGTGAGAATTCGGCGCGCGAGTCGTATATCCGTTTCTCTCTCTCTCTCTCTCTCTCTTTTTTTTTCATTTTTTTTTCCCTTCATACCCGTGAATACGGACGGGATCGAATGTAATTACAACGGCCGAGGTGTTGTCTCCTCCCTCCATACCCCCTCCTCCTACTCCCCCTCACCCACCCCTCGCTCGTCCGCGCCGCCTTTTTCCCATTCAGACTTTCTTTCGCCCGTTTATGACTGTATTTCCGGTAATTTCTTTGGCGGATTTATACGCGAACGTCGTGGACTCATCGCGAATTCCTTGAGATAATAAAGAGCCGGTAGGATAGATAAAGAATGGCTGGAATCAAACAGAAACAACAAGCCAGTGATAAATAAATAGACCAGGGATTACGGGGGTTGGGTGGGGGTAATAATCAGCCTCTCAGGCTTCTCATAGGAGCGGATTCTCAGAGAATATCCTCGGCGCCGCATTATACGCTTGAAGAACCGGTGCCTTGAAATCTGTTCCTTTTTTTACTTTCAGTTTTTTTTTTTTTTGTCTTAGTTTTCTAAGCACCACGTAGCTCGTGGATTTTTCGGCGAGTTTACGCAACACGCGGCCTCCCCAATAAACCAATCATTTTTCATTCGCTTTTCATTTTTGAACGAGTTTGCTAATGACGTGCGCCGGTACTTTCCTCATTCCATTCGATACACCTGCAACGTCATGCGTCTCGATAAAAGAAGATGGCCGAGAGTACACAAATTTATGAGCGATTCCAATTAAATTCCACTCGCTTCTTCTTCTTCTTCTTCTTCTTCTACTTCTTCTTCTTCTACTTCTTGGCTTCTTAATATTTATAGAATACATTCAATTGAAATGTTAATTACACCCACGAATTAGACGTTCGCTCGGCCACAGCGACATTGGAGGGGACTACTAGCGTTTATTTACGTATCGGGCCGTTTCATGAATTGGCTAATATTATGTATACATGTAGTATATAATTAATGAATAACGTTTGGGCATGATGTGCATCATGGCTTCGCATTGAGTTAGAAAAGGCTTTTAGAAAACTCGATCGGGCGGCATAATGGATTTCCCATTAACCGTAAACACGTCGATTTCGTCCCCGAAGACTCGAAATACTGCAATTTATTCGATCCGATTACGATTCCGCCAAAGTAATAACGTCACCGTTTATTTTCCTTAATAAACGCTAAATACCTTCTCTATTTATTTATTTAGTCAAGCAGTCGCGAAAATACGTAACGCCCGCCGTTGACATAAACATTTCTTTTCCCCCTTCATCCCTATCGATCAATAGAAATTTACGTTAATCTAATATATATATATATATATTTAATGAAACTATTGTATCCGTCGTGTACGTGAAAACGATATTATACCATGAAACGTTTTATTCAATCCGTTTAATAGCCGCACATGAAAAGAAAGAATAACTTTTTGAAAGCTTTTGTACGTAAATAGAGTGCGATGCGTGCGTGAATGAGTCTTTGAATTGTACATTATATTGCTGATAAAGAAATTTGAATGGGGCCTTTATCAATGGCTTTAATAAACAATTTAAAAAGAAAGTTCCCGTGAGTTATAAAGCGAGGTCGGAAGATTTAATTTATCCGGTGGGTTATTGGGAGGTTGGGTGGGTGGGGAGAGGGGAGGGGATGCCTCGAAAGGTCAATTAGAGAGATTGAGCGGGAGATCGATATCGCGAAATTACACGAAATCTGTATCGGTTCTTAAGGATTCGTATGGCTCCGGAGGTAATAAAGGTCCTCGTTAATGTGGTCGGAGCGTAATATCAGTCGATGGTTTTACGCAGCGGCGGTAAGAGAAATTCGGCACGTACGAGTAGATTGCACGAGCAGGGGATCTGCGGGAGGGATTTAGGTAAGGTGGGCTCGCGGCTGCGACGTGCGCACTCGTCACGTCCGCCACGGAGGAATGGAAAAATCACGTTTACGCGGAGAAAATTGCCAGTCTTCGGGGCACGTGCCTAGATACCTAGGACTCGGTGTGCGGGGGAGGGGCTGCGATCGAGCGGCGATCGATCCGACCTTGCCGCACAGGTCAACTGAGGCATCCTCGTTGGCAGGGGATCGGCCCGCAAACGTTAAGTTCCCTTAACGCGGGAATACGGAATATAAGAGCAGACGGGCGAGACCAGATCCAGCCAATGGCTCCCCCGACCACCCCTCCCCGACCACCCCCCGTAGAATTAACGCGCTTATGTGGGACAAGAGTTCAGCCGTCGGATTGCCGTGACGCGGGCACGTTAGCCCCGCTCGCATTTACACCGAAATCCCGTGTTCCTCTTCTTTATTATAACAAGCGGAGCCTCCCGTTTGCGCCAGTAGCCGCATGCGAGCGCGATTCCTCATATTTCAAATAAGCTGCTAACTGTATTAAACTGCCACACGACTCGAGGTATTTTATGTAATTTTCTATAATTGCACGCGCGCGCTCTCTCTCTCTCTCTCACCCTCGTCCGTATCTGGCTCCGCGATGCCGCTGGCGCAAAATTAACTCCTGCCCGGAGTGCGATATTCCGCTCACCTCCGCCGCCACTCGACGATAATGAATTTTAATATTTTTAATTCCATACGAGTGCGCTCGAGTATTTTTAAACAGAGTTTCCGCAAACTCCGTTTCTGGAAACCCAAGCGCCTCGAGCCGTGTGCCCTTAGCCACTCGCTAGATCCATTTCTACAATTTCATTGATACGCGAGGCTAATAGCGAGGCCTAAGTAACATAAAATACGTGATTCCGTATCGGCAGTATTTCGTCCCTTTACGGATAATCTATCAGTCTCGTCCTCTTATAAATATGTATTTATATAAGCCCATGGCAATGCGACTATTTTTTATAAACATTCTATTGACATTGACCGTGGAATTTACTTGTTTTCTTCGACTTCGACGTGAAAGGCCATTGTCAACGGAATTTCAACTGCCCCAATAACCGCACAATCCCGTATCTCCCGTGTATTGGTATTCCAAGCCGAGCTTGAATCGTCTATTTGCGATTCAAGTGCGAATTGCCAATTGAGTTAGATTTGAGAAAAACGTATTATTATAATTATTATTATAACGCGCGTATAAAGAGTTCGGCGGAGTGCGTGAAATATCATAAAACTTACGAATACTGTGGAATCTAAAGCACGAGTACTCCCGTGGCCCTCGATATAACAAAACGAAACTTTTCTGGGCAAGCGGGGCAGAGGTCTTGCACAACCTCCAGAAAGCAAATCCTCGAACTTTCGTTATATTCCGCAAATGATCTATGGAGGAGTATCGAAGCGCGGCTTGCCTAACTCCCGAGATTTTTAATATACGATAAACAGCCGCGTCGGAAAGTCAAGGAGATCGCCTTGTGCATATACCTAGATAAACTACGTTACGTTAAGTGAGGGGGGACAGGGGGGACAGGGGGACAGGGAGAGAGGCGGAACGACAACAAAGAAAAGAAAAGAAAAATAGAAGAAAGAAAATAGGCGCTTAAAGCAACGTATTAGATAAGTTTGTAATAATTATAGAGTTTAATATTAATAGGGAATCCCGTGCTTCCTCGCGGCTTTACGGAAGATGCGCTTCCCGATCGCTATCGATATTTCAGAGCGTAATTATCGCCGTTGGTTTTTTTCCTACTTCACCCTCGCGTCATCTCCGGACTCGAAGGCCATCGTAGAATTAATTTTTCGAGAAAGAGGGCCCGCGCGATAAGAGAGGGAATAAAGGCCGTCGAGAATCGTTAAGGATGGGCGGGGGGAGGGGAGGGGAGGGGAGGAAGGAAGACGAGAAATAATAATTAAAGATCGAATAGTTCGGATGCGTATGAATAAAGAAGGAGAGAGTGAGCGTGGCGTTCGATGCGGAGCAGCCTCCGCTAGAGTCTAGGAGCTCTAGGGGTTGGGGGAGGGGGAGGGGGAGCGCGAACAAAGAGAAAGAAAGGCAGGAGGCGGACCTCGTCGGCGGGTGTTAGAAAAACAAGAGACCGCGAGTGCTGCTTGGGCTGCTGCTTTGGCGGGAGGAACGATCTTGGGCCGCGTAAGCGTGATCGAGGGGCTCGCGATCCTCGCTCGCGATAATTAGCTAAGCTCCGCAGGGTTGGACGTCGATTAAACGGGTTCGGGGGGGTAATGGGGGGAGATGAGGAGCAGAGACCCGCAGAGAGGGAAGCGATACATACGCGTGTACGTATAACGCTTGGGGCGGGCGGAGTGTTTGGTCCTTCCGGACCCCGAGAGAGCGCAGAGCTCCTTCTCTTTTGCCTATTATCGCGAATCGGCGATCGGTGAGGTCGGCCGGGTGCCGAGTTCTGTGAGCGGAACGCGTCGGATGAGAACCCCCGGAGGCCGAATGAGTCGCTAGTGAGAGCGGAGAGAACGAAGAAGGAGCCGAGCGAAATAAGCGGGCGCGAGAGCTCCGGGCCCGCGGAACAAAGACGGAACATCGCAAGAATATCCGTTCTCTCTCTGTGTGTGTGTGTGTGTGTGTGCACGTACGTGCAGCCGACCGACCGACTACACCCGATCCCCGGCGGACTCTTTCTCCCTCGACTCTTTAATTTTAAGCCTCACATCTTCCCTGCTCCGATATTACTTCTTATCTCGCCACCTTATTACCGATACTCCCACTCACCCGCCCAGCCACCGCGTCTCTGCATTGTTTCACCTTATTAAGGCTAAGGATTCCATTTTAAGCGCAAACTAGAACAACGTCCATGTATTATTTATTCTCCTCTCTCTATCTCTCTCTCTCTCTATCTATATCTATCTATCTCTATCCCCGCCCCTCTGCCCACGCGTTTCTTCCTCATTCTTTTTGATTCGCTAGACTACGCCAAAATAGTTCCTCATTAAAGCCACGATACACGCACACGCACACGTATATACGTATATACGTACGCACATCTTCCGCTGTCCGTCTGTCCCTGTACGGGGCCGCTGCTTCTATTAATTTATTAAGGTCATTTGCTCAAGGAAGATATTAACGTTGGCGCGTTCGCGTGTACCGATAATGCGAATTACCGCGAGAGGTTCAATAATTATTGCATGAGGATTTCTCGGTAGAGTACAACGACTTCTTCCCTATCCGTGTAAATAGAGGGTAAAGTAAACAAATGGCAGAGGCCGCCGGTCGCTCAAAAATCTTCCAGAGCACCTTCAAGCAGCGCGCCTGTCCAGAAATGTTCTCCAAAGTTTCTCACACGCACGCACGCGCACACACACACGTGCTCGAACGGGTCTTAACTCATAAGTGGCGATCCTTTTCGCTGGCTCTCAAGAGTACGCTACGCGGGTGGGGCGGCGCGGGCGGCGACGGGGACGGGGACCGGGACGGGGACGGGGTCGGGGACGTACGGTGAGGGCGCGCGTGTGTGCATGTGCGACGGAGAGCAGACGCGAACGAAGGGAGACCGGCACGGGGGAGAGTGAAAGAGAGAGAGAGAGAGAGAGAGAGAGATAAATAGAGAGCGAAGAGTCAGAGACTAAGACGCTTAATGGTAGAGGGGCCACATTGTCTCTCTCTCTCTCTCTCACTCACACACACAACACAGAGTCCCTGTCTGACTCTGTTGAGCACCCTTCTCTCCGTCTACCGATTACTCGCTCTTTCTCCCGCGCTGGCTCAGTGCCTGAGTGCGGCCCCTCGAGGAACTCTCTCGCTCTCTCGAGGAGGCCCCCGGTCGTTCTCGAAGCCAGTGCCGCTTCAACTATCGGCTGGCTCAGCTCGCCCACGCGCACGCCGCGGCTCCTCCTTTCATCGGCCCTCCTTCTCTCTCACTCTCACTCTCACTCTCTCTCTCTCTCTCTCTCTCTCCCGCACACACGGCACACGGCACCCCGTCCCCGTCACCGCCCCCGCTACCAAGCCATCAGCCGAGGAGGGCCGCCGTCGTTCGTTGTCCGCGACGAGAGTAGACGCGACCGACGCGGGTATCGGCGTAAGGAAAGCCGAGGCCCGCCGCGGGGATGATGCCGCACCTGGGTCCCCGTCCACCACCGCGGTGACGCGCACGCGGCCGTCCATTAGTTGTCCTCCGAGCGGGCGCTCGGGCCCTCGGGGCAATGACAGTAGTGCATTCGGCGACGGCGACCGCGGCTCGTACCTCTCCTACCTACCAGCGAGACCAGGACACTTTCCTTTGTTGATAATCCGCGGCCGATTAGATTGTTCAGTGAAATCAATGTGCTGTCTCGATGTGCCACACTGTGTTTACATTAGGACGTGGAGTTTATTAATAATGCTCATTGCCACACGGATGCCAACTCTTCAACGCGCACTACCTTCCGTTACCTTTCATTTTTTCCTCTATGCATATCGATAAGCCCTCGGCCCAAGCTAATCCCCGTTAACCCCCAATAACCCCCCCCCCTACACGCTCCCTTATTAAACGGAACGAATGCCCGAGACTCGCACTCAAAGCGACATCCTATTATTCTCTTATTAAGGGAGATCTATTTATCTCTTAATCTCTAATGCCGTCTCTAATATTGTTAGAGTCATTGTGGATCTATCAGAAATTCTATCAGACTCGATGATCCGCAGACACCGCGTGTCCAATAACAGCAAACCAAATGATCGCGATCTCCTTCGTCTTCGTAAGAAGTAGTACGCGATTGTAACTCTCGTGACAAGGAGATCGGGACGAAGAGGATGAAAATAGTAGAAGTGCGCTAAATAACAAGTGGATCGGCTAAGTTGGAAAAAGTGCATAGAATCAAGAATTCGGTGGGGGTGGCCAAGGAGAGGGAGGATACAGCAACAATGGCTGCGAGTGAAAGAAAAATCATAGCGCGCAAAGTGTGTCTGTGCGTTTGTTATGTATTTAGGGATCGAGGAGCGTGAGGGGGTAAGGGAGGGCGTAAGTGTTCGTAAGTGATAAATATTGACATCGCGGCGTAGTGAGGTAATGCGACGTGGTAATTGATGAGCAGAATGTTATCGTCGGTGCGTATGAGGCGGGAAGACCGGGACTCTGGTGAGCGGCTGTCGCGAATACCTGAAGTTGAGCGCGGCCGCGAATTCAACGGTATGTGCGGCGACATCGACGACCTGCGCCGCTTCTCCCGACTCTCCCGACGGCTGAGGATGCGCTTGGCTGGCCAGCACTCCCACCAGGGCCAGCAGCTGCTGCACAATTTCGAGCGGCACGCCGTACAGAGGCGCTCGATGCCCGAAATACAGAGGGCCGACCTCGTCTACCTTAGATTCCATCCGACGGAGCCCGACTCCGTTATGCCGCGGCCTCGCACGATGGACAACTACGTCTTCCGCTCGGAGGAGCAGCTGAATTACGACTGGAAGCCGAGGACCGAGTTCGAGAGGTCGTACTTTGGTGACATTCACGACCACCCGAGGCCGAACTCCGGCCTGAATTATTACCAGTGCGAGGAGACGAGCCACCTCCTTGGGAAGAGCCACGTCGACGGCGTAGACGACGACGTAGACGACGACGACGACGTAGACGACGACGACGTAGACGACGACGAGGTAAGGACCGGGGAGGATGAGCGGCTCCCTGGGACGAGCGGCTTCGGTCCCAATGGGAATACGTCCGGTGCGCGGCAGCGACAGCCGGCCTTCAAGCCTCCCGACGACGAGGATTATCTCGCCGAGATGCCCAGAAGGCTCGACGACTACGTCGTGCCCCACAGTCCGGAGTTTCGCACCAGCCGCGAGCGGCTCCATGAGATTTTCGAGCACAATCGTTACTTGCGCCGCAAGTTCTTTGCCGATATTCCAAACGGCGGTGGCGGCGCCGGTGGCAGTAGCAACAACAACAACAACAACAACAACAACAGCAACAACAACGTGAACGTAAAGCGTAACAACAAGTATGGCCAGCAGCAGCAGCAACAGCAGCAGCAGCAGCAGCAGCAGACGACAAAGTACCAGTTGTCGACGAGTCGCAGTTGCGATTTCCCAAAAACCTGCCTGGGATTCGGTAGTACGGAGACCTTGACGAGCCAGAGCAACCAGTCGGCGGGTAGCAGTACCGACGGCCGAAAGTCCCGCGCCGACTTCGGCAACACCCCGGACTCCATAGACTTTGTCCATAAGAAGATCGAGCCTCCTCTGGGTCAGAAGATCGTCGGGACGTATCCCGGTAACGAGCGTAACCTCACCGGGAGCTGGCAAGCCGCGAGCCACCGCTTGTCCTTGAACGAAACGACGGGCTATTGTCCGAGACCGGCAGCCCTGGCCGAGGAGGTCGCCCCTGATACGGCCAGACGGACCTCGACCTCCACGATTTGGGACGAGATATCCAAGTCCTTTGCCGTCGTTAATGAACGAATCGAGAGGGATTTTCGGAAATCCATGCCGACCTTGTCACCCCGTACGGAATCGAGTCACCCCGTGCCCCGGGTGACCCTCGACGACTCCTCCATGAACCCAGACAGAAGCCCTCGAGCGAGGTACGCCCGCGATTTTCGAGAATTGTCTCGGATATCGAAGGATCGAGCGGCCGAGGTGGAGAAGCAGAACAATGATAAGAACGCGAAAGATGAGGTGCAGAAGGATGAGGAGGATGAGGAGGATAACGAGCAGGAGGAGTTTGTGGAGTTTGAGAAGGAAGTGGAGGAGGAGGAGGAGGAGGAGGAGGAGATAGACGGCGGTATCAACAACGACGGGGACGCAAAGTATTTTGCGAGCTACGCTCACGTGACCGATTGCTCGGACGTGGAGTCGAAAAGCGGGTCGCCTCCCGGCATGGATACTCGGCATAGGATCGACGAGATCGGGCCTCGGCTCACGGCTCAGGATCACGAGATCGATAATGCGGGGCGAGGGGCCAGGTCTCACTCGTAGCCGGCTACGAGTCCTGGAGAATAAAGACTACGAAGATCCCGAGGATGAGCAGAGAGAGCGTTTTAAAGGGCAGCCGAAGCCTCCTGGAGCTGTCGTCGTCGGGCTCGGCGACTGTTTTATCGGCGGCGAATCGCCGGGAGACGAAGATCGAGAGAATGATTAGGCGCAGGGGTCAGAGCTACTTTAATAAGTCGTGCACGGACCTGAGCGTCATGGAGGACGAGAGCAATAAGCTCATGTCACCGAGGCTCGTGGGCAAGGCCCTCTCCGGCTCGAGGGAGGGCATGCCCTGGGACACGGAGCGAGGATGGAGATCCGGGATGAGCAGGACGTCGCCGGATAACGTCGCCGGAACTTCGCTTCCCTCGGTCTACGGACCGATCCCGTACAGTCAGTATTATTCATACGAGCGCCCGGGCGCGCCTTATCTCACTTCTTCCTTTTGTCTCGGGCCAAGATGATTTTCCAGAGACAGGACGACGACGCCTCACCGCGCCACGTTCTAATTCTTTCCTTGGCCGACAGACTCCTATCGTTGCCCTACAAAGATCACCTCAGCCGATTGGTCCGCACCACAAACCATCCTCTTGGGCTCGCGAAACCTGCACCAGCTCAACCTGAAATTGGTTTTCCCAAGCGAGCCATCTCCCCCCCTCTCTCTATCTCTCCCCCTTATACGTAGATGCGCATATTCCGACGTACTCGCAATTAAAACCGGTAAACTTCACTTGTTCCGAACTATAATTGCATCGATCATAATTCTTATTTCCAAATAAGTTTTCAATCTATTTGAATTGACGGACATGTTACTCGAAGGCCATTGTAACCAGTTTTACTCGACGGAACTCCAACTCCAAGCCGACATTCTTGCTTTTACTTTATTTAAATGAATTAAAAACAAACAAACAAACAAACAAACAAACAAAATTATACACAAAAGTTTAAATTCGCCGCGAATTTCTTTCTCTCGGGCTAATTCGACGTTTCATTGGATTTGAGAAATTAATTCAAGCTATTCATTTTTTTCTTCTTCTTTGTTTTTATTAATTTACACGTTTTGCATAGACGAATGCATGGCTTACGTATTAGAATAGTTGACTGCGGACGTTCCTCGACATTGGAAGAATAAAAATTTTTAGGAATTGAGATACATTTTCCATTGAAATAATGAATAAATTTACATGTCGTATAATATTTATTATACGCGCACTTTCATAATTATGAATTACATTACAACAAAGTTTTCGTTTCCGCAATTAAATATATTCCAGAGGATTTTCTTTTTAATTTTTTTTCTTTCTTTTTCTTTCTTTTTCTTTTTGTTCTTACATAAACTGGTATTTACAATACTTACGAACGATAACGTACTTTCGTATTTGCAATACTTACGTTCAATAGCAGTGAAAAGAAAAGAAAAAAAAAAATTAATAACAATTGAATTTGTCAGGAAGATTAGGTTTTTCTGTATATGTAGAATATTAATCTAATAATTGGAATTGAGTAAAACGTAAACAAAAAAAAAAAAAAACAACAACCGATTTTGACGCTTTGTAATCTCGATAATTATTCGGCTGTTCGACGAGCGGCGTATGTAAGTGCTTAAATTTTAATTAACGATTTGGCGCACTCGATGCATCGGACATTGAGGTCGAACATGAATTGGGCAACCTTATCCGTTGCATATCTAAAGGATGAATGAATTATATGCGAGAATCGCGGTTACGATTACGAATTACGATCGTTGAGCGGATTCTTTGTATTAGGAATAGAGGGAGCGATTGAATCGGGATGCGCATGCGGAGTAGCGGCCGAAATGAAATATACCGACTTGACTGGGTCGATTCATCGGGAATCGGCCGCGGAGATTAAAAAATAATCCGGGCAGAGATGCCTCTTGGCAGGATATAAAACGTTACTTTACAAATATGACGAAGAAGAGACGCGAGAAGGGAACAGAAGCGGCAACATTTACTCTTTCGTGAATATTCATGTGATCGGATACCGTGAATTTCCCTCCGGCTCCGGCTCCTCCACTGTAAATCAACGGCAACAACAACAACAACGGCAACAACAGCAGCAGCAGCAGCAAAACAAAGAAAGGAAGGGAAAGGACGAAAACTGCTTCGATCAGCGAGTCGATCACCCATGACGAAAGCTATTAAGCTTCCATCGCGAGAGCAAACGAAAAAACGAATAAGAGAGAGGGGGTTGGGGGGCGAAAGGGGGAAGGGTGAGAGAGGAAAGAGTGAAAAAAGCAAAAGTTTCTCATCCAACGAAGGCGGATTAACAGATTAAGGAGTGATTGTTTGATTACGTACGCAAGACTCGGCGGTGCTCGTCGAGTCCCAGCCACTCGACATAACTGGATGGCACTCCACCACCACCACCACCACCACCACCTGCTTTGCACTCCCAGCGTTTTCACGGGCTGTCGCTCCCGTCCAGAAGGGAGTGAGTGAGTGAGTGAGAGAGAGAGAGAGAGAGCCCGACTCGGCAACTGTCTTTTACGTCCTATCAAGGAAAGGGACCGAAATTTCTCGTGTTTTTCCTTCCCCCCCCCTTGGCTCTTCCGAGCTCAATATGTTTGTAATTAATTTTTAATTGCCCCCCCCCCCCCCCCCGCCACACCCCGACACGCGTGCCCGTCACCCGCCGTGACGGACAATCGTCTCCTTTACGCTCAAAGTAATTTCGTATCTTCGTGCCTGTTTCCCCTACACCGACGACACCCTCGTAATTATTTACTATAATTATTTGGCATTATGAGGGTCACTCTCGCGCGGGGGACATTATTTCATCCTCGATTCGAGAGATCGAACTCGTACAATTACGATTTACGAAGGGCTGTTCTCGCTGTTAATGGCCTCGGCCTCCCCCCCCCCTCCCTCTCACTCACTCTCTCTCTCTGACTCGACGTTTCGTTCATATCGTCCACTGCGTGTCGATAACTGTACGCGCGAATACAAACGATATTATCCCCGCGCGTGGCATACAACAGGACGGAAGAATTTTAATGCGTATTAATTAGGCTTCCATCAATTAGCTGTATCCGCATTTTTATCTTATCCCGGCCTAGATCTGCCAATTTACGAAACCATTCTTTAGACCATCGACGATCTTGATAGCGCGCGCGTCTTGCGCGAGCCGATTCGTTCTAACTAAAAATAGAAAAGAAAAGAGAGGAAAAAGAAAAGAAACAACGATAACGATGATAACAATGACAAACGAGAGGAGAGAATTTAAGGTTCCTTTCTCGATCCGGTCACTTTAAACTTTTAATAAACCGTGTCCTATGAATAAAATTTACTGAAATAGTTTTACGAGGTTTTTCCCGGAATTTTATGAATAATTAAAATGGCTCGCGAGCGAAATCGCCGATTATCCGTAAATCCACGCGTGGAGAGTCACTCCGGCGCTAAGCAATTTTTAAACAATCCCACGTAATGCTCATCCATTTGATGGTTAACAATGGCCATTAACTCCGTAGCGAAATCTCAAAATTAATTGAAGGGCACCACCTTGAACAATTGCGTATAATTCGTAATCGTAATCGCCACCTCGCCGGGGACTATGATTCTTCTTTATGAATCGTGTAAACAGCCGATTGAAACAAAGTAGTTTTCATTAATATTGATTAAACTATGTTGGCGGACAAAACTTAAGGGCGGGGAGGGGGGGGGGGGCGGGAGAAAAAAAGTACTTTTTATTGTAAACGTTGTGAGGATTGTCCCGGCTTTATCCCGGTCCCGTTCCACCGCCTAATTATTCATATCGAATACGAATCCTTAAGAGCGCCCGGATGTCGCGGTCGGTTAAGGGACGATGGGCGGGGAGGAGCTACGTTCCATAGGAGGCCATGGTGTTGCGAGCTTCGTAGTAAGGCGCTATCATTGATAACGAAAGCGCTGGCAAGCTGTTAATTATACAGGCTGATCGTTACAAATAAGCAGAAAGGGATCGAAGGGCTAAATTAAGGCAAAGAAGGGCAGGGCAGGGCAGGGCAGGGCAGGGCAGGGCACGTCTCCAGGAATTTACGGCGTAGGAGCCGCCAGGGCTTACGAGTATTAATAGAAATTCTTGTTACAAGCGTTCCGCGAACTCCTCCATTGGCCATTAAAATCCAACTGCGCCGATCTCGCGGACGCCCTCCTCGTCCGTCCGAGAGATTACCCCGATCGAACGAAGAGGGGCGGAGGGGGCGGGTCGGTGGAGGAGGCGGGTCGGTGGAGGAGGCGAGAGCAAAAAAGTCCAAGCGATAGGATTTTTAGGTAAAAATTAGTGAGCGAGGGCTTCGGAGACATTGAGACGGTAATTGTTGCCCAGTATTACGGACTCTGCTTATTTTCGTTTTTTTTTTGTTTTTTTTCTTTATTCTCGAAGCCGTTCTCGAGAATAAGAAGCCTTGGCATGCTATTGAACCAATTTCACCGGTCGTCTTATAAACACGCGTGCCATTGTGGCTTATGCAGTGAAAACTAATGTAAAAAGAAAAAAAATAGCGGCCTTGCACGCACGTCCCGCTCAAGGACGTCGATCCTTGAGGTGCCGAGGATTGAAAGTACGAGGGGGGTGGGTGGGGAGAGGGGATGGACTAACGAACGCTAAAGGAAAAAGTTATAGAGGAAACGAGAGGAAACGAGGAGGAAATGGGGAGGGGTGAGGGGGGAGTGAAAACATTCGGTTAAAGAATTCAGTGGCGAAAGAAGCTCTCGGTTATTTACGGGAAGCGCGTTTTCAGTCGCGTTTCTCTGTTTACGCTCTCGGCGTCTAAATCAGCTGCTCCTCTCCTCTCCGCCTCAATGGCCGAGCGAGTGTATCAAAATAATCGGGGATATTCCAGCGAGCGTCCACGACGAAAAGAATGCCGCATCGCGAGTGTTGCATAAGAGGCCTTTGTTTCATCCTCGGCCACCACCGCTACTCCGCCGACTAATAACAACAATTAATCAATCAATTAATATAGTAAATAAATAAATAAATAGATAAATAGATAAATAAATAAATAGATAAATAAATAGATAAATAAATGAAGGAGTGATTGATTGATTGATTGAGTGAATGAATAAATAATAAATAAATAAATAAATAAATAAATAATATGAGTAACTGACTGATTAGTGGTGCGCGGTGATGGAATCTTGACCCCGGGCCCCGAGCCCCGACCCCCGACCCCCGCGGCTGCGTCTCCGCGGATTTTCGGTATTGCGCGCGTAGGCGCGTGCGCACTCGCGGCACCGCTGTCGCTCGAGCTTTGGCTGTCGCGCGACGAGTTTGCCGCTCCAGTCGCGACACCGCTGCTGCTACACGTCGATAAAGCTACTTAACACATTTTTCCGGTAATCAGAGCGACTATTTCGAGCTCTCGATCGATTCCTCGAGCACCCTCGCGCCTTTTTAAAACCCGAGCCCGTGCTTTTTTTAAAAAAAAAAAAACCCCCTCCGTCCTCCCCATCCCCAATAACCTCATCCCCATCGCCAATAACCCCATCCCCATGCGTTCCCCGACCAGTGTTACGTGCACGTGCGCCTACTACCCGTTCCCACTTCTACTCCACTACTACTCCTTCACCTCGTTAACGCGGCCCCGCTCCTGTTACTTCAGTTGACTAAGTTTTATTAAGTATTCCTATCGAATGAGGAAATGACCTGTGTCTTAACGAAAAACAAACGAAAAAACGGAACCAAAGCTTTCCCATTGGTTTTTGTCGTAATGGAGTTGCGTTGTTGTTACGTGGTCTGTAAGTAAAACCTCCGTATATCTGCTCAGCGCCGGAAGCGAACGAAAGTGTTTTCGAGTCTGTGTGGTTTTTTTTTGTGGAAAAGTATCGAGCTCAATGACGATAGCGCGTTTTTACATCTAGTTGGCGCAGATAGTTAAATAGAAGAAAAGCCAACGATGAATTTTCATTAGTTTTGCCATGTCTATCTCTATCTCTATCTCTATCTCTATCTCTATCTCTATCTCTATCTCTATCTCTATCTCTCACATAGAGAGGCACTCGTACGTTTTAGACCAAAAGACATTTGTTACGAAGCTATTGTTATGGTCAGAGGCCCTTCGCCGATCCACTGAGAACTAAAGCTCCTACTGAAAAGTGCATCCTAGCAGAAAACGCAGTAATGTGCATTATTTGTCTTTCCTACCGTAATCAAAACATGTTTAATGAAAATAACGTCTTGGCGAGACCAGTGACTACTTACCGAGCCCTTGTAATTATAATGAACATTGTCATTAGCGAATGAGCGAAGCTCCATATCTGCTACTCATTTTTAATGATCCATTAACGTACTCGTTATTATTACCATCAAAGGCATTATACTTTACATTATATTAACGTTTAATTTAACGAAGAGAAGAAAAAAGAAGAAGAAGAAGTAGAAGATTTTCCTCGGAATTTAATGATAGAGTATTATCGGTTTAAAAATTATATTGTTGTCGTATCGTCGTAAGGTCATATATCGTTGTAATGGAGATAAATTTAGACGTGAGAGTTGAAAAAACAAAAAAAAAAAAAAAAAGCGCGTAGGAAAAGATTTTATCGGATTAAAAGTTAACGATCTACAAAGTCCGTACGTATTTGCGACAAGAATGCCATATTAATTAGCATTTAAATTTGAAAGAATCCGAGAAGATGGCGCATCTCCGGATTCGAGGAGATTCAGCTGCTGGTGCGTATAGGATGAAAGGTTTCAATGCGGAAACCTTAGAAAAGCCAACAGCGGTTGAACTAAATATAAATAATCGGCCATTCGCGTGGGTCACTTTGTCGAAGATGCGATTTTTTTTCTTTTTTTCTTCTTTTTTTCTTCTGCCGTTGCACGTGCCTTCGTTTGACGAATCCTCCTCACTGATTCATATGACTTTGCTAATAAAATCTCCAAGTCAGCGGCATCAAACAATAGATGTCGAATTAGATTTTGCAATAGATAAAGTTTTCCTATACCAATCTTTTTACGAAAGTACAACTGTTTTCGTTGTTCCCATTGTTCTTGTAGTGCGTTTAGCTTTTTCAATATCAAATCTCATTATAAACTCTTTGCTAAAATACTATCTCCCTCTCTCTCTCTCTCTCTCTGTCTGTCTTTGTTTATCTATTGGTAATTTTGAGGCAGCATTTTTCAGTCGCAGAAATTAAATACTTACGACAATTGCGAGATATCTTTATGATAATAACAACGCGATCTGGCGAATATTATTAATACTTTGGCGACCGCTGATCGTTCTCGCTCAGCAAAGATATTTTCAATGTTTTCTAAATAAACTGGGTGTGTCGTAAGATCGGCCAGGTAAGGAAAAATGTGCCACAAAAAAAAAAAGTACACGTACGTGCATGCTTGTTGTTGCATGGGATAATGCAGTCGATGTGCCCGGACATTAAATATTGAAGCAAGATAAGGCAAACGTTTTGTTAATGTGCATGTTGTGAATATTATTTAATAATAAAAGATTTTCGCAAACATTCAAGGACAAGTAAGGCAGACGGAGATAGAGAGAGAGAGAGAGAGAGAGAGAGAGAGAGAGAGGAAAGGAATGTTTTTCTTTTTTCAAATACCTTAAAGTACGCAATGAAAGAAAGAAATTGTACTCGATACTTACGATTTATTTTCATTAATTTTTACAAAACTACAATTAAAATATTATTGATGACTCTCGACTGAGCGTTTTTTATTCCATTCGACGGTACTTGAATGCAATAGTCGTTATGATTAATGATTATACAGACGCATACGCTTTGAACTACTTAGGATTTCGTATTTATTGAATTTATTGAATATGGGACATTGAATCCGTGACGTCACGCACGCTTTAGATAAAGAATTATAATATGTTAATAATTATTCGTAATAATCTCCTTCGCATTGCTAGTATATGATTTTGATAAACGCACAAGTATAATATTAAGGAACAATAATTCCAATTGTTGAAGATAAATTGCAACGAATTAAAAAAAAAAAAAAAAAAAATCAACTCAAAAGGAGTAAAATCAATAAAGTTTAATGGTAAGAAGAATATTTCGCATTTCAGTGATAAAACAACAATTTACGTCTATTTTTAAAAGGACATTAATTCAAGTTTACAGCGTCTCGTGATATTGTAAAAGGACGAGAAAAAAAAAAGGCCGAATATCATCGCCTCTAGACCGTCCTGGGCTTTTTTCCCATAAAGATTTTTTTCTCTTTGGCATTGATCACTTTTTTCGGTACAAGAAGCTTTAGATTAAATTTCACTCAACGCGGAAAATTTGTAAAATATTTGTCATTCTCCGAAGCAGCCGATTATCTCGCTTAATGCTTTTCTTACATATCAGCTCGGTAGATATTATTATTGTTGTTGTTGTTGTTGTTGTTGTTCTTGTTCTTGTCGTCGTCGTCGTAGTCGTCGCGGTAATAGAGTAAAGAAGGATTATTACGCCGTGAACGGGGTTGAAGTAATTAAAACGAATCAGTATCGAGAGCATTCGTTAATTATTCGTAATGGGGAGTATCGGGTGGGGGGAGGAAAGGGCGAACCGGATATAACGTTATAGCTAATTTGCCCGGGAAGAAAAATGCCACTCGAGTCGAGTAGAATTTATTTTGGCGTGAAAAGGTAGAGGGGGGGACGGCCGCTATAAAGGGCCATTTTACCAACTCTTTTACGGCTGCTAATGTACTACTACTCCACCACGTCTGGCCGATTATTCCCACAGAGGACTTTTGTTTGCCGTGCGGCCAGACGCAAATAGAAAGCTAAACGAATATACGTGTGAATTCTTCTGGGCGCGCATTCGCCAATTGTGAGCAATTGGTCGAGGGGCCGGGGGGACGGCTCCGGGGGGAGGACACGCGTGCACGCAGCAATTTCTCAAATGCTAACAAATTAACAGCCAATCGGTTTACATTGACGCGAGTCGTCTCGGAATGCTCCCCCCCCCCCCTCCGATCGCCAAGTCATATTGATCCAGCCAAAGTCTTCGTTGGATCGCCGGGGCCTGAAATGCCACTCGAATCCATAAACGCGCGGATCAATAGAAAAATCGGATATCGTCCCCCCGGTTCGCCATTATCCGTTGCTTCGTCACTCGATAACCTTTCAACGGACGAAATTTATTATTAGACCCGCTTTAATTAGCCCGAGGCCTTAATAATAACTACGTTACATTATTATTCTTACAAATTAACGTTATTAAATTTAATATAAGATACACGAGCGATGGCAATTAACGCCAATAAAGAGTCCAGCTACTTACACTCGCTACTACTCGCTACTACTACTACTACTACTACTACTACTGGCAACACGTTTGATTGGGTGATTTTTTTAAAAATCGTGTATCGGAAAGTTTGTCGGTTGTAGGTAAAAGTTGCGAGGTTAACGAGCATTAACGGCCCCGTAAACAACCTCCCGCAAAATCTCATATTGTTTCTTAATCTGCATGCATTAAGTAGTCGTCTCGTGAGTCGTCTCTCTCTCTCTTCTTCCTCCGTGCTTTCCTCCCTCGTCGCATTACCCTTGCCGATAAGTCGCAAATTCATATAACGATAATACAAACGATATGTTTCCATTTAAATGCTCGATATACGTCCTACAAGCGCTTAGACATTTATCCATTTAAAATCCCGTCACGAGCCACGAGATACAATTGCGCAATACCATCATGACATGCATTTGTTGTTCTTTTTCCTTCTTTTTTTCTTTTTTTTTTTTTGCTCTTTTTATTTAGTACGATTCACGGTTTACAAACGAATTTTTTATGCTCTACTACTTGTTACGGGAGACGCTGAAAAATCAACTTTGTTCTCGTAAATAATCCTTTTGACAATGCGTCAATTACGTTGAGGATACTTTAAGAATTTATAATAATTATTGTGCGCTCTCGGTGCTTCGTAGAATTAAGCGGTAATTTTCCAAAGCTTCCTCGTATCTATGCAACTTATAAAGATATAAAGGGATTCGTAAAGACGCGAAGGTGTAGAGAGCTTGGAATACGGATTACATTATTTAGATAAAAGATCCACCGTAATATATGAATTAAGTAAGTAAGTAAGTAAGTAAGTAAGTAAGCATTGCCGGCTTATACGATAACTTTGGCCTTAATCGTTTTTCCCCATTCGTTGGTTGTTATGGAGAGTCGGTCAACTCCGGCAACTTTTCCGGTAGTTGGAAGGGGGGTTGGACTGTTGTTACTCGAGTAGTCCAGGCGTGTAAATGTAGCGTAAATGTAATAATTGCCCTTCTCTTTCGGGCTTAGGGAGTCGCCCGAAGGAATGATTAGCTTCGTTATTGCGTGTTTTAAGTTACGAATCCCTCTAGGATCGCGAAGGGCCAACTGGCCGAGGAATCCGCGGGGGGAGGGAGGGGAGGGGAGGAGTGAATAACTTGTAAAGCTGACGGTCTGGTTTTTCCATCCATAGAGTCACCCCGGCGCTACGTGGAGGGCGAAGTGACGATCCATTACCGTTCCCCGGTCCGGGCCGAAGCCAAGGAGCCGCTGACCGAGGAGGAGTTGGCACGGCGCAGTGCCGAGAACATGCGCCGCGTCTACCAGGAGGAGCGTAGGCGCAAGTATCTCCAGGAGCTGCACGACATCGACTCGCGCCGTCACACCGACAACTTCATGTAAGCAGCCTTAAGAGACGGGCAACTCTTTCCACGTCAAGACAAGGTTCCTTGCTCCTTACCGAGCACTTAACGCCCACTTACCGACCGAGCGTACCCCTCGGTTCTATCGGTTCTATCGCCAGCCGTAAACGATTGATGGGGGCGCTCGGCTCCTCCCGCGACTCCTCCCGCGATTTATTCCCCTCGAGCCGCCGTCTAGTCCAATCTATTTTTAGCTTTATTACTCTACACGCGGACTTTGAGATTTTAACTTTGAACTCGTTGTTGTGACGCTCCCCACCCTTTCTTTTCTTTATTTTTTATTATATCGACAGCCGATAACTGACCTTTCCAACCCAAGATCCAACCCAAGATCACCAGCGTACAATAAGCCTTCCAATCAATGTTCACGCGATAATAAAATATCGTTTAACTTCTTATAACAAACGAATGTTTTTACAAAAAAAAATATACAATAATATGTCGTAATGACGTTGACACGTTTAATCGAACATCGTTTGCGTTCCATGAGGGAAGAGATATTATTACTATCTTGATTGGAAGAAGAAAAATTAAAAAAAGAAAAGAAAAAACACTGTATAGGTTATTAATTTATTAAATGGGGAAAATCGTTATTAAACGACGAAGACTGACGGGCCGGACGTAGCGAATAAATATTTGCTATCATCGTTCACTTACGTTTTTGTACTCAATCAAGAGAAATATAATCACTCGTTGGAAATGCAATAGGTCGTCCATATTTATTTCGAGCTTTTATCTTTAATGTTCGATAGAACGGCTCGCTCGTCACGATAAACATGGGGCGTAGCGTTAAACAAAAATGACATCATTGATCTATTTAATATTGAAATTTCGTAATATTCGGAATGTCCCAATGGAGAATCTTGTTTGCTCTTTTATCGAGCCTGCGCAATAACGTTATTAATATCGGTTCACGTTACGAATTAATTATTCTTATTAAAAAAAAAAAAAGTATATACTCATCGATCGTATAATAAGGGATCGAGGAAAGGTAAGAAAAATCCATCGCGGCAGCTACGTTATGTATGAAATCCCTCTCCCACCCCATCTCCCCCTCTCGCTCACCATGGTAATCGTGGATGTGAGACTAATGTTCCGGTTGGCTCCAACAGACCCTCGGAGAAATCACCGATTCCTCTGAACCGCTACGATGACTTCGTCGACGACCTCAGCTACAGAAGCAGATCGCAGGAGCAGACCCCGGAGCCGCGCCTCGTCGCCCGGGCGCTTTATAACTTCGTTGGCCAGTCGCCCCGGGAGTTGACCTTCCGCCGTGGCGACCTGATATTCGTGCGTCGCCAGGTCGACAAGAACTGGTACGAGGGCGAGCACAATGCCATGGTCGGGCTGTTTCCCTTCAATTACGTCGAGGTAGGTACACCTCGCCCTGGCCCTCTGCACTCGCCCCGAGATAAATCAATAGCTCGCGGTCACGTTCGTTACACGTAAACTCCGTTGTCCAGCTTCGACCTGGACTACCTATCTATCTTTTAATTTGTACGAATTCATTCCACCTCCTCTATTCAGTCGGTTTCTGTTGTTGTTGCTGTTGCTGTTGCTGTTGTTGCTGTCGTTGTTGTTTTTGTTTTTGTTTTTGTAATTAAACTTTTTGACAAGGGGAGCGGGGCGTTATTTAGTTGTCCATCTGTATTATGAGTATTGACTAATCGAATATTTAATCAAGCTGCCAATATTTGTTATATTAATATAAACATAGATTACGTATATAAATTCGTGCTTTCAAGATTACGCGACGTTGTTTATTCCATTAGCGTAATTGAATTTATTGATGAATTCGCATTGACCCTTCTCTGCTAAATGCATAATCATAACTTTTGCGTACAGCGTCCTCCCTCCCTCCCTCCCGTCCCTGCCCCTCGCCAAACCAGATACAAATCGCAATCCATCGATGCGATGTTTCGTACGCGTTATTTATTATGCGTATGCGCGCGCACGCGCGTATCAGGTATCATTATTTCTTAATTTTTTATATAAACAAAATGTCGTTTACTCGCTCCACAGATTCTTCCTTACGATGAAATCAGGACGTTACCAAAAAAACCGTACGAGGGTCAGGCGAAGGCGAAATTCAATTTTATCGCCCAGACGAATCTCGAATTGTCCTTAGCCAAAGGTATTTGACGAAGCCTAGTTTATTTATTTATTTGCCTGTACGTTTCCACCCCTTTTACCTGTACGCATTGCATGGATGTTTCAGGTGAGCTGGTGTACTTGACGAGGAGGGTCGACGAAAACTGGTACGAAGGTCGTATCGGGAGCCGCAAGGGTATTTTCCCGGTCTCTTATGTGGAAGTCATCAGTGAACCTGGCCACAGACCTGGTATGCTCGGTACCAATCGATCAATATACCTACATTGATTACATACGTATACGAAGAAGCCTTTGTTTGACACTGATAAAACTCCGGCTCTGCCAATAAATAAACTGTTGATCAGCCACCAATACAATTTTTATTTTTTTTTTTTTACTTTCAGAGACGCCCGTTCAAAGCAAACCTGTCGCGTCACCCGCTGCTCACAGCCTCTTGACCAATGGGACGGCCAGCGGCAAACTGAGTATGGGATCCCATCATTACACGCCTTCTCTACCGGTCAATATTAACACAACTCAGCCTCATTATAATTCACTGGTAAGCTGATCGCGCATTAATTAATGGCAAACACGCCGATGAAAGGCTCTCCACCCCCCCCCTCCTCCCCGAGAGGCTATAACGATTATAAATATTACAGCTCTTGAAGTATTTCATTAATTGATTACTTTTTTTTGTTTTTGTTTTGTTTTGTTTTTATTATGACTACACAGCCAAAGGGAGGTAGCAAGTTAACCGCTGCATCGGTCAATGAGACACTGCACATAGATACACACACGGAACCCATTCCGTAAGTACTGATTCTCTCAAGCCCCTTAACCTTTAAAAGCATCAACGTTACATGTTACACGGAGACTTTCGTTTCGGCAATGAGCCATCCTCGTTAACGACTAATTGACAATTCTGGTCTCGTTTTATAAACTAATACTGTACAACGACTTTAAGATCACAAACTTAAAACGGCGTTCAAAAACAATTAATGTTAAAAAAGAAATAAGAAAAAAGAAAGAAAAAAAAAGAAAAAAAACAATTAAGAAAGTAGAAACAATGACGTAAATTCTTCAGTAAATTTGAAGTGGAGGATTCCACGAAAAATGGCTCAATTAACGGGAGAAAGTAATGACAAGACTAACTTCTGATCTTAAAGTTGTGATGTAAGAGACAAACAGAGATGGAGAAAGAGAGAGAGAGAGAGAGAGAGAGAGAGAGAAAAGAGCAGTAAAGAGGTCCCGTGAAACAAAAGTCTCCGCTGTCTGTTGCTTCAAGAGACCGATAATTCTGGGCTAAACCACCCCCTCCCCTTCAGCAAGTAGTACAACTGTAATCGATCGGAGCCTATTTATTATGAGACTAAAGTGTTGAAATGTTCGTCCCGGCTAGGTATCGCGCTCTGTACAACTATCGGCCGCAGAACGAGGACGAGCTCGAGCTGAACGAGGGCGACACTGTCTACGTGATGGAGAAGTGCGACGACGGCTGGTACGTCGGCTCGTCCCAGCGCACCGGCTACTTCGGCACCTTCCCCGGCAACTACGTCGAGTGCTTGTGAGGACGGCTCAAGTACCGCGACCCGGACCGGCTGAAGCCTTCCTAGGGCACGGCCCGGCGCTCGCGGATCCTCGAGCGCATCCTCGCCGCCTTCGTGCCCAGCGGCTTCGGCCGCTGCGGATCTGCCGACCACGAGACCTGAACGCGAGGTGGGACCGTCGTCGCATCGACCCTGTCCAAAGACGATGGGAGCGCTGATGAAACGCGCGTCGTACATAAACGCGAGCCCCTCCCGCTCCGACTCGCTCGCTCTGTCTCTCTGTAACCCCCTCGCTCTCTGGGGCCACCACCGGCGCTCCGGTCAATCCCCCTTCGCGACTCTGCGCCGATGTCACTCCCCTTCCTATTTATAAATAACCGCTTTAATGGCATGCGTCGTCTCAGGGGCGGCGAGCGGCGGCCCACCACCGATCGTGTATTTTTAAATAACAACAACAACAACAACGACGACGACGACGGCAACGGCAACGGCAATCTCGATCGAGTTACGCGATTTACGGGATTAAGGAGTTTGAAAAATTGTTGGGAAGTAATGGAAAGGCAGTGAGTATCATCTCGTATCTGGAACGTGTCAACGTTGTAAATACCGTTAGAGAAAGAGAAACGATAAAAACAGTCTTCCTGCAATTGTGAGCGAATCTTGGGTATTATTATCGTATACGTGAATGGAGTCGGCCGCTCGGCTCGAGGACACGAGGTTCGCAACACGTTGTTACTTACCCACGTCGGCAATAAGGATCCGCGATCATTGAACTATTAAATGATCAGCCGAGAGCGAGGCTTAAGGGCGATCCTCCCGACGTTTTATAACGGCGAGCTCATTGCGTAACCAACGGCGTATTCAATCATAGGCTAAACTTGAAATATTGCATCTACCAAAAAAACAAATAAACGGATAAATGAAAATTTATTAATATTATTATAAAGCTTATCGATTATTATACCAAGTTTTTTCGATCTGTAAGTTAATCTGTAAGTAGTGTACAATAACGTTCTATAGAGCTCTATCGCTATATATATATACATATATATACATATATATACATACATACGTACATACGTACGTACGTACGTACGTATAAAAAAAGTACCACGTACAATTATGTACCGTCTGCGGTGTTTTGTCCCCCCCCCCCCCCCATTTTTTTTTCTTCCCTTCTTTATTTAAGGCGGCGCAACAATTATTACGATTTCAATTACCGAGGAGGTGTGATCGCTACCTACCTTGTCGACAATATGTAAAAATCCACGTTTCGTTATATTCTCTCTTACTTACTAAACTCCTACTTCCGATTTACATATTTCGCTTGATACACTGTACTTTGTCGAATGAATAACATTCGACTTATAATATAAAATTTAACGTCCTTTCAACTTTCAACTTCGACGCTCTGCTATGGATTTTGTATTATCGATTATATATATATATATATATGTAGATGTGTGTGGAAAAAGCCTTATATATGAACTTTGATATTGCAGATAAGGTGAAAACTTTTACATCTTCTCCTATTTAAGCGTTAAATTTACGTGAAGCATGTAGGAACTGAAAATAGTGCGCGAGTTATAAGAAAAATAATCAAAAGAAAATGGTTATGCGGATAGAAGATGTAAATTTTCCGTCGACCAAAAATTTATAATAAGAACTCGGAGAAAGTACGAGCTCGAATTCATCTTATATTGAGCTTACTTTTTACGACAAGCGAAATATCTTAATATTAACACTATAAAAAAAAAAATAAAATAATAATTATAAATATATATATATGTAGAAATGATCCATTATATCGAGAAAACTACATTTGACTCGCAAGAAACATATTAAAGTAAGAATATTATAATGAGCGCGTACTTTATTCGGATCCGTAATTGTATTTGTGTACCTAGAAATTTATACTTGATTTTGAAATATTTACAAAAGAGTTCATTGGGCAAACGTAAAATAAGGGAAGAGGAGAAAGTGAAAGAATTGCGCAGACCTATGCGATTGATCATGCGATTGATCATGCGATTGATCATGCGATTGCACCTTTATCGTTCGTAAATGTTTGCCTTCCCAAATTTTGTATTTTTGTAAACATTATTTGTACCTCTGTATACAATGTCGAAGAGAAAACACCGAGTCAAAGCGAAACCTGGAAACATAAGCATTGTAAACGTAATGTTGAGCGACGACGAGTGCAGCCCGTCGGCTTAATTACATAATACGATGATAATAATTATAATACTTCGTAATAATGCCGTAAAGCTATACGTTGAACTTTCGAGGTTAGCTGAATGAAACGATAACGTAACGGAAGGATCGAATGATTTATCGAGAGGAGGTACATTTCATTTAACATTTTTATGCATAAGATGCGACGCTGTTGCTAGCTTTGGTGTCTTTTTCCCCATTAAAGTGTAAATTATACCGACGAGCTTTTAAAGATGAAGGATTATTATTTGGCTGGAGGGGGGAGGGGAGGGGAGGGGAGGTTCGGAGACTCTCCGACGAGAGTCAGACGAGAATAACGAATGGAATATTTACTCGTGACATATTTAGTCGATTTCCAACCAGAAATCGATATTTAATTATGTCCTTATTTGAGTTATTAGTTATCGTAGTTTATATATAATTTCATTATATATATACATATTATATATATGAGTATATAAATATATCAACATTAATTATCCAAGGTCATTATTGTTAATATTAATTATATGTTTGTTGTAATGCGTTATGTATTTAGATTTTAGATTACTAAAAAAAGAAAGAAAAAAAAGAAGAAAAGAAAAGAAAAGAAAAAAATGCAGAGAAAGAATTATGTAATATTTTATTGCTCAATAATTATTATATTTACACATTTTTTTAACACGATGTTTTATACAAGATTTATCTTATTAGAGATAGATTAATTTATTGTTAAAAGTATGGATATTTTAATAGCTCGTTATTGTTAAATTTATTCTTTTTTAATCTCCATTAAGATTATTGATTTAAGAAGAGTTCGTTGTCTTTATTGCGCAATAACTAAAATACTCGATTTCATTGACATCGCGTAAGGAATAATAATTCTAATAATAATAATAATAATAACCACAAACAACAACAACAACAACAACAATAATAATAATAATACTAATGCCATTGTCGGTTAACGTCGCAGCATCACGAGTATTAATTAAAATTTTGATGAACAAAATTTTTAATTAGTATTTCCTGAGAATCCATGATTTCAATCTAATAACTCATGCGATAGGATAAAACGCTTACACGTATCGGAACGTCAACAATGAACATTTGAATCCTGTATTTTAGGAACTTTTCGATAAAGTGAGCTGAAAACACCAAAGAGTATAGTAACATCGTCGTGTAAGCTATACGTATTTAATCCCCATTAAATAAAGCAAAAATAATATTATTAATAACGTTAATAATATAATAATAACCATAACTATAACTTATAATAATAATAATTATAATAACAATATTAGTATTGATATTAATAATATTGATATTAATAATATTAATAATAATAATAATAATAATACAAATAATACCAATAATAATTATAATGATGATGATGATGATGATGATGATGATAGATGAGATAGTAATCACGCAGCTGAATTAGGAGAAAATATAGGTCTATAAAAACTATTTTACTCCTGTACGATGCGTCAAAGTGATCGGCGTTGTTCAAAAACGAGACAATATTACCGTTTTAATCCATGTGGAAATTAATAATTGTAGAGTCGAGATTTATTCCGAATGTGGAATACCGCTACGATAGAGCACGAATACAATAGACGTTTGAATAAAAATATGATTATTTCAAAGTACTGTACAATAATTGTCTTGTGTTGTTTTTATTGAAATTTAAAACAGTCAGTTTTTTTTTTTTTTTTTTTTTAGGGAGATCGATCGCATAACCGTTAGACGACGAACGCGATAATAATTATTATAAATGTACTGGAAGTCCCAACGGTCCTCCCTTGATCCTCAAAGCAACGAGCACGTGTATACGCATGAAATCCACGGTAGTTTTTCCGAGTCGTAATGGCAGGAGGAGCATTGGGAGCACTGTCCAGTTTAAAAATATAAACACCACAGTGGATAGAGTGTTTAAAAAAAAAAAAAAAAAAATACCTTCTTTCGTCGAGTAAAGAGAAAAGAGGGGCGGCAGGAGCGGATGGATTATGGAAATGTTTACACGCTATTGCCAGTCGCGTTATTGGCTGTACGTAGAGACTAGTCGCTATGTATTGTATACGTATTGTAGGGGTTATTGGGGTTATTGGGAAGCCGCGGCGTCGAGGGAGTCTTCGTGCACGGTGTAAGGAGAAAGCGTCGCGGCGTGGGTTATTGGTGTGCGTGTGTGTGTGCGGCGTAGGTTGCTTGCGAGCCAGTCAAAGAAGCTTGGCGGCGGCGGCGGCGGCGGCGGGCGCGGCGGGGGGTTGTGGGAGTATGAGAAAGTGGGAGGATAAAAAAAGAGAAATCGGCTGTCGGGATGAGCTCGTCGCGGTCGGTACGCTATAGAGGAAAGACATGTGTGCGCGCGCGCTACGGTGCATAGCCCCGTCTGCTCTTGTTACTATTAATGTTTTAACGGGGCACGCAACGCAAATACGTGGACGCGGAGGAGGAGGAGGAGGAGGAGGAGGAGGAAGAGACGGCGCGGGCCTCGACCGGGAATGGGAATGGGAGCGGCCGCGACGCATACTCGCGCGACTGTAACTCGGCCCTTTGCCGATTTGCGCCCCGGCACATCTGCCAAAACACATCTTCTCGGAAATAACGTGTATCTTTAGAAGAAACGAGACCCGGAGCAGCATTTTCAAAGGGGGCAGAGGCAAAGATCATTATATCGTCGATTGGAAAGGCACCACCGATCCATCCTCGACGAAGGTCTTCTTCTGCTCCCCCATCCCACCCCATCCCATCCCACCCGGTCCACCGAGTTAGTGCATTAAATGCAATTTAATGCGGATCGGAACCTTTTCTTATAAATCCTATAAATTACATTATAAGTTATGCTTCTTGAGAGTCAAGCATTACGTGCAGAAAAGAGGGGCGCGATGGGGTTATTTGGGGGACGGGGAGAGCTGCACTTATTACCCACTAACGGCGTTGTTCTCCATTGTACACTCGAAATACAAATAAAGCCTAGTCTAATACCTATTCATCACTTTGGCTCACTTATTTATTTTATCCTCGCACGTGCTAAGCTGCACTTCATATCCCAATCAAGTGAGTAGTGGTGCGTGCGTGCGTGTGCGTGTACGTGTATTGGGATGAAAAAAGGGGGCCGAGGGAAAGAAATGTGCGATCGTAAGAATAAAGCTCATGACTGTGTAATAGAAATTTTATTAGCAATTTTTTTTAAGGCTTACTTTTCTTTATGTCTTAAAGTAAATTAATAAATAGAAGGAAGTATAAATTCGGACGATTTTTCTCTGATCTATGAAAATATGGTGCTCGAAAGAAAGGAGAAACCAGAGCCGGACCCGGAGCCTGTAGATCCTCGTCACGAGCACTTTCCTATTGTCCAATATTACAAAGTATTTCTAATAAAAGACCAAATTTTAAGATTATTCGTAACGTTAATTATTATCAATATGCGTGGTTTCACCATAAGCAGCATAGCCCCAGTACATTTACAATAAATAATGAGTCCTTACGATTACGTAATCTTCTTTATATTGTTTGCGTGATCGATTGTTTGCAAAATTTACAAAAGATTTCTAATACTCGTTACTTAAACCACGTGACTTGTACTTTTCTTCTTCTTCTTCTTTTTTTGTTTTTAATTTCATGGATCCCGATCTTATTGACGTTTTATTTGCCTACACAGACGCACTCCTCTACAAATGTAAATACGATTGCTTTTATTACATGAAGCAAGAATCTCTGTAATTTATAACCGATAGATTCGTTAAATGGCTAGAATTTTCAACGAACCCTTTATACGGTAAAAAAAAAAGTTTGAAAAAGCTCTTCCGAAATAAAAGTATGTTGATAAAATTTGAGAAAATGTCTTCGAGTGGATCGGAAAAGCGAATAAACGTTTCAAAAAAAAATTCCTTTTCATTTCCTTTCTTGTTTCTTTAGTATTTCACATTCTTATACAAATATTTACAATAATTTGAACGATTTTTTAACCTCTACTTTCATTATTTCTTATAAATAAAAAAGGTTTTAGTCAAGATACCTATACAATTTTGTCGATTATTTATCTGCTTGGACATGTAATAATAATAATAATAATAGTAGCAGCAGTAGTAGTAGTGGTAGTAGTAATAATAATAATAACAACAACAACAACAATAATAGTAATATTAAGTGAAATGTCGTACGAATAAGCCGAAGTGGTTTACGATGTATAAAAATAAAATACGTGATATAAATGTGTGAAATAGTAGGCGTAACCCGTGAGCGCGTAGCGATGGCATTACGACGTACAAATGTTTTCAGCCGCGAGTCTTTGACGAAGCAATGGAGTACAAAAATAAAATTAACAGTGGATTCACTTGCGGACAATTAACGTTTAAAAGCTATAAAGATCGCGTCTTTTTTACATAAAAAGAAAAAGAAAAACAAATGAAATATTCGAAATACTTGAAGATCGTTTTTTTTTTTTTTTTTTTTTTTTTTACAATCGATCTCCTCGATATCGTAAGTAAAATTGTAAATTGCGACTAAGCGTAGTAGAATGACGAAGTTGCCGATGGGGGGGGGGGCGGCGACGGCAGAGGGACCTCTGGACTCGGTCGGCCAAGTCCTGGAATGCCCGGTAGTCGGTCGGGGGGAGCCCTTGCCGCCGATGCGTCCCTCTTCCCTCCTAGGGAACTCGCCGTAGCTCACGCTCCCCTAGCCTGTATACAAGAATTTATCAAGGTTGCAGCAGAGCCGCCGATGCGACAAATTGGGTCGTCCCGCGGCACGGACGACCTTGACAGACATTGTCCGACCTGTGGTCGCGTCGTCCGCGAGCCCTTAATTACTGATCTTGATTACGTATGGGTAAATTGCTATTGGAAATCTGTCGATTGACGGATGAGCCCGAGCTACTGACCTTGGCTCGTCGTCCGATGCCCAGCCACTTCCCCGGGCAGAAGGCGATCCTCGTGCACTTGCGCTGCGTCGGTGGCTGGCCGAGCTCCCTGCACTTGGCCGGGCTCACCGTGTTCCTGTACACCCTGAGCTCGTTGGCCCGGGTCACCTGGCGCTCGGCGAAGCTCCTCCGCACGCAGTAGAGCCTCCGCTGTTGAGTACCCGCGGTGGCCGAGCAGCTCGGGGCGCTGCACCGCTCCCACATGCCTGGGATCCACGTGTAGCTCTCGCAGCTGCAATTCCAAACGGGGGGGGGGGGTTATGGGGGTTACGGACGCAATATTACAATCCCGATACGTCCAAGCCTCCAGGAGGTGTTACGTATCGCTTGCACTCGTGCACGCTCGCTTCATTTTACGTGGGAGCCGAAGCCATCGAGCGACAACGACACGCGATCATTTAATTATTATATTATTACAATAAGGAAGTCGATTAGATTGGCCCGCGTACGGTCGCTTACCCAATTAGAAAATACAATTTCCCGAACGAGTTGAGTTGATTGACGTCGAGCACAGGTAGCCAATCACAGGGTAAACACGCGTTCGCGCGTCGCTTTTGTTTTTTAAATTAACCCCAATAACCTGCACCCTCGAGATACATCTTGGCGACGAGGAAACGAAGCCCCTCGTAATAATAATAACAACGACAACAACAGACCTGGCGGTGTTGCAGCTCTCGAACTCCCGGTGCCCGGGTGGTTTCCCGTTAAGGAGGCATTTCCTGCGTGAGACCAGCTCCCGCGTGGCCTGGTCCCTGCATACGAGGCCCCTTCTCCTGACCCCGCCGCCGCAGCTCGCTGAGCAGGGCCCGGAGGCCGAGCCGGAGACCAGCCAGACGTAGCGACTCCTGGCCGTCCTCAGCTCCGTGTGCGATATCGCGTATTGCGAGGAGGCGGCGATCGAGGCGCCGCTTCTCAGCACCTCCCTCGAGCTCACCAGCTGTCCCGGACCAAAACAATCGGCTTAAATAACAACACCTTTCCAGACCGCACAGCTTTCTTTATTTCTCTCACGATGGAAGGGATGGGTGGAGGTGACAGGCGGAGGTGACGGGCGGAGGAAGGATTTAGTAACGCGAACCGCCGTAACGAGCCACTCGGCTCCTTTTTTACTCCCTACAGTTAATCTCAGGATCAACCGTTACCGGTTGCGACGAAAGGTTATTGGATTGAGGGGGGGGGGGATTAATGAACTCGTGCACATCTAGATAAAGTCTTTATTGGAAAGGTAAACAACAGCTTCATCGGAGAGATCAATCCCTTCGTTCGCAATAAGCGACAGCGGTAAGAGACTGGTACGGGGACGGGGGTGGGGGTGGGTAAGGATCATTAAATAGCGGTATGAATTATGTTGGTATGAAGTGAGAGAGCAGCGGCTCCTTACCGACACGATGATTTCGGATGCGAGGGGTCCCTTGCTCCAGAGGACGTATCTCTCCTCGAGCCTCTCCACTCGGAAGGCGACTCCGTTGATCGTGGTGACCGAGGCCCGTCCATCGACGTCGAATCCGCTTATCTCGTGGCGCTTCCTGTGACCGTCCCGCAAAAGGATTCTCATATTGCCCTCGTGCGGGACGGAGTCCGTGAGAAGAATCGTCACGACGACTTTGATGTTGTACGCTGGCTTTCGGTATGACCGCTAACCGCGTCGTTTCTACCGTCAACCCATAACCTTTAGCCATATACTCGCCATATAGGTTGATTATAAAGAATGCAAATGTCGGTATATATATATATATATATATATATCACGTCGGTAGGTAAACATTGCATTGGCAAGCGAGGACATTGGCCGACGTCGTTGGCGCTTAGTTTATTGTACGAGCGGCACCGGACCGCACCAAATAAAATATTTATACGTTCCGGCGGAGGGTTTGGGCCGGTGGCGGTGGTGGGGGTGGAGGGTGTCTCTAAAGTATATAGCCCCGTAAGCCGACGTATACTTTATTTATCATAACGATGTCTCGGATTTCACGAGTCTATTTAAGAGTTTCCTCGGTTGTAGTCGGGGTGATCCGCTCTTTTAACGCGCTCCCCGTTTCTTTATTTCCAGAAGCTTTTCCTACAAATTTCATTCCGTCTCCGTGTCCGTCCGAGCCGATTCGTGCTATTTCAGTTGGTGTCGGTATCCCCCCCCCCACCACCCAACCCAATAACCTTCCCTTCCGATATAATAAACACAAGTTTTGGGGAAAAAGAGTTTTGGCTTTGGTTTTTTCAAGCGAGCCGAGGATAAACGAGCTCGAGCTGTCGAGCTTCCGGTATTCGGTACTCGGCCAAGGGAAATTGCGAGCCATGAGAAATTCCTTTGCCTACCCGGAAGGGGTAGGGGTGGGGGAAAGAGTTCGGATACTTTTCTCCCGCTCGTATCGGGAAAGCGGAGAGAATCTCCTCACCCGTTACGACTCGCCGCCCGTAATGAAAATTCTACGGAGTTCTAGAAGAAAATCCTAATAGTGAAATAGGGTGAGCCAGAGAGAGAGAGAGAGAGAGAGAGAGAGGCGCTATTAATTATTGGTCGTTTGTATACTTGAAGCCGAGCTTTTCCAAAAATAAAACGGCCCCGTCAAACTAATGGAATGATTACAGCACTTTAAATCAACACTCAATTTTATAAATCGCGTACATTATTCTTACGTTACAGAAGCTCCGTTTATTACTAAATGTAATAAACCGGATATAATGTATCTCTCTTGTCTGCTGGAGAGACAGAAATACGCGTCACTTTTTCATAAATAAGAAAACTAGGATTACGAGGGAAATACTTTTTTTTTTTTTTGAACGTATTTATTATTAAGCGACGGAATATTTTATTAAATTTAACTTAAAAGCTCCGAATTCCTTTCGAGCTCTAGAGTTCAATAAAAGTTCATACAATATTATTATTATTTATAAATCAGCAAAAGTCTATCCCTTACGTCATTATGAAATCAACGACATAGAAGGTTTGTTATTCTAAAAAAAAAATAACAAGTCTGTCCCCGTTCAATAATAATAATAACTTCAAGCATTATAATAAGCCGTAGAGAAAATTATCCCGTTGTACCACGAACTTCTGACTTAACTTTAAGAATCGAGAAATTCAAGGAGTTTGCTTGCACGAGTCTAATGAGGTTAGTGCTGCTGCTGCTGCTGCTGATTTCCTCGAAGCATTCGAGCCCGGAAAAATTTCAATAGAGAAGAAAAAGAAAACGTTGCTAATTCAATAAATGTTGGGTTTTTTTTGTCTGTTATAATTACTTACATATAGAAGATATTGGCATAATTAAAAACAATCGGGACTGCGAAGCGCGTAGCGTGTGTAATCGAAAGTTTATTTAAATAGCAATTATATTTGGTAAAATTTAGCCGTTTATTCGAAATTGTTCGCTAATTTTTTTTCTTTTCTTTTTAAATTGAGGTAAATATTTAATTTGAAGTGGATTTTCGGCGAATTACAATCGAGTCCGACAAAATTAGCCAACAGCATTAATGCATTGGAAACGTAGTGGCAAAAGTTTGAGTGGTACGGAGGTACGAGAGCGGAGGAATTATATTTGAGAGCTAAGGTTTTCATATGATCCAGCAGAGTAATTCCTAAAGGAGGTAAATTACGTCTTTTATACGCACTTGGGCGTACATTGAAGTTGGAAACAATGCCGTTCGGTAGCTTGTTATTATAAATACAAGGAGTAAATTAAAGAGGAGCCCGACGTTACATAGGCTGGATTGTAGTAACAATAGTAATAACAATAACAACAATAACAATAATAATAATAATAAATGGAAAGAAGCTCGTAATTCAACAGGTCGTAAATCATATAAAATTTGCGGCTCCCATCGAACGCGTTCTCCATTGGAAATGCAATAATTTTCTCTGACGTAGTTATTGTTGGGCTTATGGATCGTTCACTGGGCCCCGGTAAAAAGATCGTAAATAAATAGAGGAGGAGGAGGAGGAGGAAAAAAGGAGGCAAAAGAGGCTTGATCGAAGCCAGAGCCGTTTTTTTTTTTGTTTTTGTTTTTGTTACATCGGCCTGCGATACGTCGACGCTCGGCGACGAAGAGAAGCACTTTAGTTGCAGAAACTGATTGCTTTGCGCGGATTGTTTTTGAAGAGGAGCAGCCGCGATGCGTCCGGTGATGATCTAAGGCTTCAAAAGAAAAAAAGAAAGAAAAAAAAAAAAGGGCTCCGGGACGTTCGGTGGAAAGTCGTTTTATTCAGGGATCGGAGTCCGGGTACTCGAGACCGGCCGACTGTTTTCGTCCGCCCCCTTCCACCCCCCCCCCCGATGCCCTTTACTGTCCGGTATCGTCGCGGCTCAGCTCGGCACTCGAGATCCCGCTCGTCCTCGGTCGCATTGACAATTGTCGATCCCCGTCTACGCCTGTCCGTGTACGAACCTCTGCGAAGCTTCCGCTGGAATTTGCCGCTTACGCTCTCGCAGGTGGAATTGCTGGCCTTGCAGAGGCCGCAAGCGTCCACTCGCGCGCCACTCGAGCTCGATGGGTCCTCGCAGCCCAGTGGACGGCACACACCCTGGGGACAGAGACAGACTGCTGACGCGTTTACGTTTTTTCCTCGTTTGCGAGCTCTGTCTGTCGAGAGCCCTTACCTCCCTTCTCCACAGCCTCTTATTCGAGTGACTCCCACCGCCCCCCCCCCCAACCCACCGCGCCTATCGGACTCTACGTTTTTATTACTATCGTATCTTTCAGCGCTGCTCGAGGTCAATTGGACGCGTTTAATAGCGCGGGGATCTCCGTAATTCGGCGCTCTCTAACCTCACGGAGATACATTGGTCTCGAATCCCGCTCAAACGTGCTCAAACGTGCTCAAACGTGCTCAAACGTTCAAACGTTCACGTTTCACTGGCTACGCGCACGGGCTTAATTCCAAAATTCCAATCGCGAAAGCTCGTTTTCGTTGGAAAGTAAAATAACGAATACTTTGCGTTACCTTCGACGGGAATTCGACGGGAATTGAAGGGCCGACGAGGTTTGTCCAACAAACTCTATCCGCCGAGCGGCTCGTGCCATCGACCGACTTACCGCACGAGTAAGCGATTAAAGGATCCGCTTAAAAATACTTAGGCAGCTACGTAAAATAAAAGTATTTACGTTTTCTCCCGAGCCGAACCGATGGGAATCATTTAATCGACGTGTCAATTTTACGTGTAGAATTTATTACGAACCATCGAGCACGCTTGTTTGGCACTTGTAAACATTATTTATTGTATATAAGGAGGACAATGGGTCAATTCGTATTGTCAATCCCAAGGAACAGAAATCCTGAACTGGATACGCTTCGTTACCTGCTGGTCTCAATGTACAAGGAAGGGGCTTGATCTTACGTCGACGCAGACGTCGGTGCCGTCGTGGGAGCAGGAGGCCCCGTCCTCGACGTCCATGCCGGTGTGAAATATCTCGCCGGTTTCCTTCTTGTAGCAGATCAATTGGCAATTGGATTTAGCGTCAAAGGCCTCGTAGGGAAGCCACGTGCCGTTGCTGTCGATCGGATTATTCTTCAGCTCTGCCTGGTTCATGAAAAATCGCGAACAATGCTGTGCTCGAATATCGGTACGTTCAGAACAGGCAGGCAACTTGCAAATTCGGAATTCCTTTGATTCCCCCTCGCAGCTGCATAGGTAGTGAAGCAGTCGATCACGTAAAAAATTATATAAGATTTTCGGTACCATCATTCTTATGAAATGGATCTTTTACTTTTTTTTTTTTTTTTTTTTTTTTTGTTATTTTGGTATTTTGTTAGTCGAAGGCTTTGTTTATTACTTTAGCTTCTGCACAACAACGTCATCCCTAGCATATTCTTTTTCTACCGACGATTCCAATTTCGTATAAACTTTTTTCTAACGAATAGAAGAAGAAGAAGAAGAAGAAGAAAATACAATTAAAATTAACGCTCCGACTATTTTCTATTAAGACGTAATCGTGATTACGTCGTATTAATTATACGTTCATTACCGGGTAAAACGAAAGAATCTAACGGGCTTTTTTCTTTCTTTGCGAAATATATCGAAAAATTGATTTCTAATCATTAATCACGAGCTATTGCATCAACATAATAACCGACAAATCACATGGGAAGCAGTAATAACGATACCGCTCCGAGTTAATAATGAAAAATTGTATTATCAATTAATTCGTTCGTTATCTATAATTAGAAATTACACATTTCGCGTAATTGAGCGCCGACAATACATTTATAATGAATTAAAATTATAATTACGTCATATTGAAAATCAGATTCTATCGCCGTTAGTTTGAGAATTTATCAGTTAATGAGAATCGAGTATCGAGAAAAAGTATTTATATAATCACGTCGGAGGCTCCTTTACGTTTTCATTAATAATAATAACGCGCGCTCGCAAGTGTCATAATACTTATCGGCAAAATCCAATCTATATAATTGATTGAAATTTTCAAGTCTCTCGAACGTATGCTTCGACTCGCAAAATAAGTTTACGACAACATTGCACATACGCGCATGTAAACATAAATTAGCCCCTATTATTGAGCAGAAATAAAAGTGTTGAACAGTCGGTTCGCTACTCGGCTTCGGTATAAATAGACGCGGGCATAAGTTGTTGTTGTTGTTGTTGTTTTTCTTGTTTTTTCTTGTTTTTTCTTGTTTTTCGTTTTTAATTAGAAAAAGTCGTTTCTGCCTTACAAAGGAATGCGCGAATGGATATTTCAATTTGAATTTAGAAAAGGAAAATGGTTTCGTTTTGAAGTCCGCGCTCCGGTATTGCCAAATCGGATTTACTTTAAAAGCTAAAGCAATTGATGGCGTACATGCGGGAGAGTGACTCGCGCGAGGCACAAAAAAGTTTATTCGTCCACGAAAGCCTTTTGCGAACTAATGCAATTCTGAATATACGAGGGGATAGATATTAGGAGGCCGAGGGACGGTTTCCATAAATTTTTATTTACCGCCCGAGTTTAAATTTACGCAAATACATCCCTCTCTCTCTCTCTCTCTCTCATTCGTCGTCCCTATAAGCACGCATGCACGCATCCATTTTAATATTCATGTGATCAATCGTAAGGCCAACGCTGTAAACCCATAATGCATTGCTGTCGATACTTGAAATCCTTCGCGGAACGAAATAAATGACATATCCGGCTAATAATTAATGAATATCATACAGAGAATAGCGTTTTTTCTTTCTCCCTCTTAGTACTACTCGCTACTACTCGCTACTACTACTACTCGCTACTACTACTCGCTACTAGTACTGGTACTGGTACTTACAGGCCAATGCAGTGCCGTAGCCGGTACTGGACGCCGACGCCGCAAGTCTTGGAGCATTCGCTCCATGGACTCCAAGTGCTCCAAGTGTTGTCGATCATGCCGCGTACAGCCGAGGGAATCGGATCGAAACGCTTTTGGTCGATTAACTCGCACAAGCCGTTTACGCACCACTGCTGGACACGATCATTTATTTACTTTTCTCTCCCCCACACACTCTCTCTCCCCCTCTCTCTCTCTATCGCTCTTTGCTTCGGGCATCGAATAATCGTTGCCTATAAAACTTACACGGGCCAACTAGAAGGTGATTTTATTCATCGAGAGTATTTAATTGTGACGTTGAAATGAAGCGCAAGGCAAGGAGGATCCGACTCCGAAGACAAATATTTATTTCATTCGCGTGAACGCAACTTACCCAGAAGCGTCTTATTAAACCGATCACGTCTTATTACATATATATATATATATATGTATGTATGTATGTATGGATATAATAGAGCTGACGAAATAAAAAATAAAAAGAAAATGATTTTTATTAGTGGCTTGGCTGTGTATAGGCGAGAGAATGCGTTAAACCAACTCGGTTAATTAATTTCCATTTTATTAGAACGCGGGCCATATCGTATTTATGATTATATTGCTTTAACGGGCTAATAAAAATGTAATGTCAGTAAATTGCCGAAGGAGCGTATATTGTATATTAGAAATTTTATGTCCCTCGTAATGAACGTAACGAGCGTCAAAGGGTCAAAGAGTTCATAAAAATTGTCCGACATTATCGAGCCTAGTTATCGAAACGCGCGACCTGCGACTCACCCCTTATACGGATCGCGTGGATCGCGTGGATGATTGGCCGAATAAGAACGGTGGATCGGAACGTTTGCCGATTTGGATAAGGCCTCGAGAGCTAACAAGCCCAGTCGCTCCGCATACCCGGTCTCTCGGGAATACTAGAATAATCACGCGGGGGGGGTGAGGGGGTTTATTGGGACTCGACGAAAGCATCGGGAGCTAATGGGCGAGGATGATAGACCGGATGAGTGATAGGGGTAGATTAGGTGTGGCTGGGAGGGGGACCGGCTCCGGCTGCCGGTAAAGCACTGACGAATCCGTCAGAGGAGCTCGCTGAACCGGCCGATAATAAAATAGAGGTTAGCGCGAAAACGCCTGAGCGAAAGCCTCCCGTCCCGAGGGTTATTACGACCCGAGGCTATTATTTCGTCGTTGCGATCGAGGGCGGGGCGGGGTAGGAGGCAGTGTGCGGGACGAGCCACGAGCGACAGACGACGTTCTGGTGCTCGTTCGCTCACGCGCTCGGCGACTGTCGTTAAACCACCTCCTCCGACTTGCCTTATTTTCGGCGCACAATGTCCCTTCCAGGGGCGGCCCCTTCTTCGTCTTGCAGGCCAGCGAGCTGTTAGCCCACCCGCACCAGAGATGGGCGCAGAGGTTCGACGAGTCCAGATTCCTGCATCGGCTGTATCTGTAAATAAACGACTTTACTCTCCTCCCTCCCGTTATAACTTCTTCAGAAGCGAGTTATTGAAGTAAGTTTTGAAGGAAGCCGATACAGGGGGATAATATGCCGACGTAGTGAGTAAGTAATACGTAGTTAAGTACCCGTCGCCGAATTCCATCCTGCATTGCTCGTCCATGTCGAAGGCCGAGGCCTGGGGATCGGCTCTGACGATCGGCGAGTCATGCTTCAGCAGCGGTCGATTCAGCAGACACGTCCAGTGTCTGAAAGTACGTTTGCAGGTTTTTTTATCGATCAGGCCAGGCGGCTGTCGAGTTTAGACCAGCCGTGCTTACTTAGCTCGAGACATACTTAGCTTTCCGATGGAATTCCTTCCTCGAGCAGCTCGACCAATGAAAGTTATGGAACGTCGCCGCGACCATCGGCGCCATTATACTTCCCCTCGACGCCTCCCTGGCGCAGGTGTTACCCGAGTTCTTGTCCCCGTCGTGCGAAAGTCCCAATCTGGTCAACGAGAGCAGATCCAGGCAATTACTTAAGGTTCCTAGAGCAACCCCCCCCCCCCCATCTCTCTCTCGCGCGAGAGAAAATTTCTAACGGGGAAGGTAATAGGGGAAACAGGTCGAGGAGCGTGTCAGCGGACGTACATGTGAGCGACCTCGTGGGCGATGATGAAGGCGCTGGTGAGACCCTCGTCGCGGTTGAGGGCGCACGACCTTGAGGGGTCGCAGGCTCCGGAGACGGGTGCGTAGCCGGAGGGTCCGCCGATGTCGAGCCGGGTCAACCAGACGGAGACGTCGTAGGTCTCGTTGGACTGGGAGAGCTGCTTCCGATTCCACTTGTTCACGTTCTCGAGCGATCGGCGCGCATTCCCATGCTGTACCTGTGCAGATGTTTCCCCCACCACCCCCCTTAATGAAAACGCCGCCAAGTCATCCTCCCCGTTTCGTCTCCACACTCGTCTCCAAGCACTCCAAAGCCGCGGAAATTAAACTCGTTCCTCGTTTCTCCTCGTGCACGTAACGGCCTTCCTCTTAATGCGACCTCTTCCCTCCCTCCCTCCCTCCCTCGATGCGTCCCTAATCTTATAAAAGCTGCGCTTGACCGTTGACCTTCCAGTGCGTCCGATCATCCCGGACGTTTTACGTTCGAGAACACAGTCCGGGCGCGCACCATGCGGTCTCGCGCACACGCGGAAATACATAAAAATAAAATACAAAAAGAAATTCATGCCGCTGGCGTTTATTAACCGAGGTAATCGAGCCCGAGTGCACTTTTGTAAATACTCGCAAGTAATACGTTCGGCCCAATTGACAAGCTAATGATGCCGAGTTGGAGTCATCGCAATGAAATAACAGTGAAATAACAGTGAAATTAAAGCCCGGCCGTTTAAAGAAAAATCCTTACCGATCCCCGCCACTCCCCCTCATCCGCTAATCGCCTTAAATAATCTAGAAAATCGACGGATTAATAATAGTGAGAGGAATTACCATGCCGTCTTTCTTATCTGCGTAAAAGATCATACGAACGACGACGAGCTGCATGTTAGAATCGAGAGTTTTGTCTTTGTAAATGGCGCTGACCTGTAACAAAGTCGTGTCATGCACGACGAGTAAATTAAAGCAGTCGAGTGAAGGAGTCCGGGATCGCGATCTACAATGGTAATCAATGAATTAGATCGGGAAGGTTTTGTCGAGCACGGGGCCATTTAACATTTAGTTGGCAAACTCTTTAACTCTTTGTGGCCAACTACCGACTTTCCCCATTAGCTCATTGTCCACGTCCACGTGTACGAAATGACTAAGCGATCGATAATTATTATACTCACGATGTTGAGGAGGGCTAAGATGTACTGCTGGACACGGGAACTGTGAAAGTCAATCACCGAATAATCAGCGACGATCGCCATCTCCAACCATTTTGCCGGTGAATATTTGCTCGCGGTCCTTCTTCCTGATTGATAACAGAATTTCGCTTTTTAATGACCGATCCTTTCCAATTGGACGACAAGCGTCGCCTACCCTATACCCTACACCCCCCCCCGCGCGCGCTCTATTAACAGCAGCCGTTCAAGGCGTACCTGGGACCGGGGGCCCACTCGTCGTATGTATTTACGGGCTGCGCGCCGACGCGCTTGCGCGTTCACAGTTTACGAAATTCAAAGCCCGGCAAATAAATAGCCCGCAAAACCAAAAGTATAAAATAAACCGGCGAAAGAAATGTCGGCGTGTCGGCGTGTCGGCGTGTCGGCTACTTTACTTTCTAAAAACGCCAAATATTTATTTATAAAACGGTGTACTTTTTTTCTTTTCGTTTTCTTTTTTTTTTTTTTTTATTTACTATAGCCACCGTTTATTGCCCGTACAACGGAGCCGCCAAGGAAGCACTAATACTACCGCAAAATAGCTCAGCTCGACTCGTACGTACGATTAATCGCGCGATCTGCGCTTTCACATTTACATTTTCCTTGGGCTTGATTATTAATTAATTTTACTGCCTACATTTTCATTCGGCAAACATTTTCATTTTCAAACAATCTTTCTGGTTATTATTATTTTTTGTTGTTGTTGAAAATGTACAACAAATGTCCCGTACAATCCGAACGAAGGGAATCCATACGTTCGCTCGATGTCCCGTATCCGTAATGCTAATTTGTGGATTTAGAGATTTTTACGCACACTCGTCTTCTTTTTCTTCATTTTCTTTTTTTATTTTTTTATTTTATCGACCACGCTTACGTAATAATAATAATAATAATAATAATAATATTAGCAGGAGCAATCGGGTACTATCCTTAATTACCGTATCCTCGCATACTAATTATCGCAGATAATTTATCGCGTATAATAAAATGAATTTTATTAGTTAAGAAGGAATTCTCGTGGGCTAAATGAGGGAGAAAACGAGAGTAAGCGAGAGAGAAAGAAGCCCTTGTATACTTTTATGCATTTGCACGTGGGAGTAAATTTTTGTAAAATTTAATTCACAGAGACACTTAGTACCTTACGATTATTGCATTGTATGGCATTGTTGTTGTTTTTTCTTCTTCTTCTTCTTCTTCTTCTTCGTCTATTTTTACTTATCGACTACCGGTGGATATGTTGCTTTTAGTTATTTGTAGCTCGTTCACTTTGTCCGTTATTACGGAACTGCGGGTTTATATTTTTGATCGAAATTATCATAAAGAAGAGGTAAGGCGCTTCCGAGAAAAGAGTCTGGGCATAAAGCCGAGGAGCGTAACGTAATACAATAATAATGCCCTAAAGCTGTTTTCACCCTCCCCCGATAATGTAACATTTAATAATTTGTAAAATTATTATTACAGGGACATGAGGAATGCGATAAGAGCCAAAGTTTATGTTTCAATTGAAAGTTTCATGTCGATTCGTAAAACGAACGAAGAAACGAATACCCAAACAAACATAGAAGCCAGGGAAAAAAAAGGTGGTCGGGTGGGGTGGGCGGGGGTGAGGGTGAGGGAAGGAAAAGAAGAAGAAGAAGAAGAAGATGAAGAAGGAGAAGAAGAAAAAGAAGCGGGAATTACTTTTGGACAGATAATTATAGCTCGTGGAGTCTAGTATTTCGGTGATGGTTTATATGAATAATGAAAAAAAAAAAAAAAATGCCCGGGAATCGTGAAATACATTTGTCGAGCGTGTCCGCGAAAGGGGTAAGGTAAGCCATTTATTAAAATAGGTATCGGAAAGTTTCGGCTCGCTCGATAGGTCATAAATGTTTCTAAATTTACTCGGGCATGTACCTGCTATAATTATCTCTATTAAAGAATGTATTCGAATCACGAGCGGTCCACCGACTCTTATAAATAGTCCGACTATTTATTGAAAATATCGAATGTCGTACGAAGAAGCCGAGCATTTGAGCATGTATTAGTCAGAGATAAGCTTCCGCGTTGGTTCTGCGAAGACTTATCGAGACGGGCAATTAGGAGTTTAAACAAAAAAACAACAACAACAACAACAACAACAACGATAATAATAATAATAAGCGCGCCATTTACTTCAATTGACTAATACGTGTGTGTGTATTGGTAACGGCCTGTAGAGGTCGTTCGTGGCTGGAGGATGAGGATCAGGATGAGGATCAGGATGAGGACGAGGATGAGCCGTCGGCAGGGATTTATAAGTTTTCGTAAAACAGAGTTGCCCGAAGGTTTTTGGGGACGATCGGGCCCCCGCGGAGACTCAGCTAACGATCGACGAACGACTGCTGCCTTCACTCACTCTCGGCGGACATCGTCGATTTATAAATAAATACCTTTACGCGGCCTCGCGAGCCCAATAGAAATCCACGAGAACGTCGACGATCTATATGGCCTATCGAATGGCTTACTCACCGGAGGATGGAGGTGGGGACGGTGGCTGCGGTAGTGGCGGTGGCTGCCTATCCCTCTGCCATTTCCGATCGAGGAAGTAGCCGACGGGGTCGGAGCCGTCGATGCCGAGGTCGACTCTCGGCCTACTCGAGGTCAGGCTGTTGCCCGACTGGGCCTCGAGCCCGTGGGGAGGCTCGGCCAGTAGTTCCGGATTCTCCTCGTAGTCCTCGGGCTGGAAGGTGTCGCCGCTGAGATTGTAGAATCGCCTCCTCGTTTCGTAAACCATCGACGAGAGCGAGAGCACCGAGGCCGAGATGTCCCGCCTCGCCCGCGAGTATTCTGCCTCGTAGAGGAGGTGCTCGCCGGTCTGGGGCATAAGCGGCTCCACCAAGTACGTACGGTTCCTCATGTCGAGCATGCCGAAGAACTCGTCGTGACAGCGCGTCAGTAACACGTGCGAGCTCCCCTCCCAACCGTGGATCTCACCTTCGCGGCTCTCGCACGACTCGACGAGGTTCAACGAGACGGGCACGCCCGGGCTAGGTCGAGCCGGCGCCGGGCCCACCCACTCGACGCTGAACCCGGGCGAGAACGCCAGGTGACGATTCGGCTCCGTCTTCAGTATCCACTCGTTCAGGGCGACGTACTGGATATTCGGCCGATTGTCCAGCGGTACCGAGCGACGGTCCCGCGACAGCTCCGTCCTCGTCACGATCCGCGGGTGCACGATCCTCGGGTAACGCTGATGCCCGCCCGCCTCGCTGACCATTAGCACCAGCACGAGCAGCGGCGGCAGCAGCAGCAGCAGCAGCATCGGCAGGAGGAGGCTCCGCACGGGGACGCGACACGGGTAATGGTCGCGCGAGCACGACAACGGCACGATCATACTTCACGCGGCTTCCTCCTCTTATCGCCGGGGCTCCCTCGGACACTCTCCAATCCTGGACGGATCGGAGTCGCGCGGATCCATCAATCGTCGTCCCCCGTAACCGTCAATGAGAAAAGTTTCGGCAGTGTCGTCATCGTCGGATCAAGAGGCGGGTGGTATCGGGGCAGGGCGCGTGTCCATCACCGTTTTCACCAATTCACCAAGCGATGATTCAGCGCCGAGTCGGCGGATGACGGGAACCGGAAGCCCCGAGTTCGTAGCACAAGGATCCATCGACGTTGAGCGAGAGGGAAGGATCTCGCAGCACCACGGCACATCCTCGGCTCAGCCTCGCGTCCACGTCCTCGCGCACTCGTGCCCTCATTTACATGAGTTGCAAGGGGGGATGGAGGGAAGGATTCGAAGGGTCGACGAGGCGGGGGTTGGCGGGGAGCAGGGTCATAGGGCAGGCGATAGCCGTCCGATGGTGCGGTGATGCGGAGCGCGCGAACTCTCCGCCGACGAGGTGACCGAGTCCAACGATGCGGGGCGGGTCGGGACGGTAAGGGACGGGACGGTAAGGGACGGGGGCCGGGTAGAGGAGTACAAAGCCCGTAATTGCGGTTTAATTAGGCCGCGATAACCGCTCGCGCGGCGACGGCCGACTCGACTGGCTGCCACATGGCGAAAGCTCGGAAAGCGGGAACGAGGCGAGGGTTACGAGGGAGCGAGCGTTTATGGGGCCCTCCTCTCTCGCGCAGACGACCCGTCACGACGTACCAGACGCAATGAGACGGGGAGGGCGAGAGAGTGAATTTAAGCACAGCCGCAGCCTCTCCCCGCGCCAGCGGGTCTGTGGGGGGCGGGGGGCGAGGACGGGGGCGACGGGGCCGCGGCTGTGTGCGTGTGGCTTTCATCTCGGAGAGACGCGCGCGCGCGCGCGCGGCATTCTAATAATGGCAATTTTATGCGCGAACGCGACGTGTAGTATCGCGCACGCATAGAGCGGTCAGTGTTCTCCGGTTAGAGCTCCGACAAGCTCAAACGAGGCCCCCCTCGCCCCCGCTCCCGTCCCCTCTCTAGCACTTCACGCGAATTCTCACGCGGCCTTTATTTATCCCCCGCGGCCTTATTCATCTCCCGCCTTTTCATACCCGCGGGCTCTTTCCCGCGCTTTACACCAATTTTCCCCATCTCTGGTGTACCGCCCTCCCCCGCGCTCTCCCTCCCCCCTCCCTCGCTTACTTAATTAACGACGTCTTCCTTCGACTGGCCCACCTCGAGCCATTCTGCAAATATCAGTGGATACTTTCTCCCGTACCTTAATCAGCCGCACGATTTCATTATTATTTATATTCCCGGCTGCGTTCATTATGAATCCGTCCCAATAAATAATTATTACATTCCCATTACTTTTCCGACGTTTTCGTACGCCTAGCCTACGTTTTTTTTTCATTCGTGCCGACGACTAAAATTAAAACTTGCTGTTAGATATATTTCTATTCCTAATAGAGGAACCATTGCATAAAGTACGTACTTATATAATTATAATTATAATTATAATTATAATAACAATAACAATAACAATAATAATAAATAATAAATAATAATAAATAATAAAAATGCGTTTCTTAACGTTTTCTCACCTATACAAATTAACAATTAATTCGCATGAAACAAATCGACAGAAGACCATAATGTCCGTGAGATATCTGTGCTCGCTTGTACTAAAGTAAATTTAACGCGATATTATTATTAATTCAAACGAGCCTCTCGCAAATAACGGCTAATTAGGAAATAAGATCCCCAACGAGCGTAAAACTATTTAGATTGGACATGGTTTGATTAGAAACGGGACGTTCGAGATAATCGCGATTAGGTGAAGAAACCGTGTGTTTGGGAGGGAGGGGAAGAGAGAGAGAGAGAGAGAGAGAGAGAGAGAGAGAAAACCCACGCCTCGGAACATTTCCATGCAAAACGGCTTCTCTAAAAGCATCTGATTTTAACTAATTTGCAGTTGGGGATTCTTACGTTACTGCGTCGTTGGGCCATACTGAATGGATAACGTTTGCATTGGATTACTTATGCTTGACTTAACGATGGGCTTGTTAATTTAGAATTTGTTTAGAAAATTCACCTCATTCTCTCGAGACATTGATGTGAAATTAACACTGCCGAGCCCGCACAATTCAGGCTAATGTACCCGTAAAAAGAATTAAAGCCCATACTCGTTACGTTAATAGATCGTATTGCGGCGTGTCGTAAGAGAGTCATTGGGGTTATTGGGGTTGAGTTTTCCATTGGAGTTGGATAAATAATGGATGGAGCGCATTAGGCGGGATCGGTAACGAGTCTTTATAAGCACCTTTATTTTATAAAGGAAGGTACGACGATTACGTTATCGGTCGGCGAGAAAACGTAGATCACGTAGATGCAAGAATCAAAACAGCCGCGGCCGAGTATAGTATAGTATTCCGAGAGATATTTATTAATGGAGGAGGATTGCGCGGCCGTTAATTGGGCCTCGTTTCTTATAAAATAAAAATTCTGCGGCTATAATGACGTTGCGGCTAAGCAACAGTCCAAATCGGCGGCCTGGGATTATACAGAAATTCTGTTGTATCCGAGCCGTTTTTAAACGCCGGACGGACCGACGGACGGACGGACGCTGCCGACCCAAGTCTGTCTCTGCCCATTTAAATCCGACTTTTCAGCTCCCGGATCGTCCAATATTAATATACAAGCTGTACCAACTGTATCAACTTCGTTATCAACAAGCAATATTACATTACATTAGGATCTTGGGCTGCAATGACTCGGTCCACGGGTCACGTTAAAGAAACTGCAATGTCTCTCCATAAGTTCGTTCTGCATATTTATCTCCGATTTATCTCCATGAAGGTTCGCGGTCGCAGCCTCCTTAGATAGTAAGTGAGGTTTTGTTCTTTCCATCTCCCAGTCGGAGTTTCAACGCAACCCGGAAAATCCATTGGGAATATCCATTGGACCGCACAGATCATCTTTAAAGACTTTCGAAGCCTTTTTTATTCGATACTCAATCATCAAGTTCTCAAATCGCGAACAATTAGCTTTCTCTAATTAAACTAACTCTCCCTCTCCCTCTCCCCCCCCCTCTCTCCCTCTCTCCACCTCACGTGATCGAGTTTTTTAATTCGTTATTGCATTACGATGATTTCTCATCATTTATAAAATAATGTAGAGATAGAACGTAAAAGGCCATTGGAGCTGCGAGTAGTACAATTAATCAAGTTATCAATGAAAATTAATACATTTGTCTTGACAATTCGAATGCATTGACAAATTAAAACTTATGCTAATTATCAATTGCTTTTTTTCTTTCTTTTACATACTGACCTCTTTTTCTTTTTTTTTTTTTTTTTTTTTTTTAGGTAAAATTACATTTCGTATGATGCAACGTAATTGCTATGAGATTCCTTAAACAGTTCTCTCTACGATACGATAATCATTAATAATCTTAATGCGGTTTATTATGAAACGAGATTATACAGTAATTTAAAGGAATGAAGTCGAAGCATATAATTTTACATAGGAAACTCTTTACTTTGCACGTTTGATTAATCTAACTAATTTATGCGCCGATAAAGTTAACTTTATTAAAACTAACGAGATTATCGAGTCTTAAAAGTACTTGGAAATGCCTGCGAATGAAGAAAAACAAAAATATATGTGTATATATATATATATATATTTCATCGTGCGTTTCTTAAACTGAGGATAATTTATTTTCTTTTTTTACAACTAATTGCAAATGTTTACGCAGTCGTAAAAATTACGTAAATTAGAATTAAACAATTTGAAAATTGTCCACTTTCGGCTATTATTATTATTATTACCGTTATATTTTATATGATTTTACAGAGGGAATCGAGTATTGTGATAAAGCTGAACGTTAAAATGAAAATGAAAATGAAAAAGAAGTCTTGAATTGACTTAAAGTAATCGAGTCTCTCTCATTTTGTTATTCAATATTATTAATGACATTTGGAACATCAATGTCCGTTGTCATACAATTTATTGACTTGTGAATAAGACTAATAATCGCGATCGCATCAACTTCGTATCTGTCATCGGCAAATTAGAATTTATGAATAAATTTGTATTAACCCAAGCAAAGACGTTCGATAATTTATTAAGACGTTTTTTTCTTTTCCTTTTTCTCTCTTATATATATATATATATACACACATACACGTATACGCGCATAAATTTATATTATAAGAAACTATGTATGAAAGTAGTCCAATGCGTTGGATGCATGAGTTTAGGTTAAAATTCAGATTAATGTTCGATAAGACTAGAAAATCTGTAGCTAACCGAATCAATATATTAAGATTTTATTTAAACGATTAAGCCTCCTTCCTCCTCCTCCCCTCGTCCCCCCTTCACCCCGAAACAGACAGATAAGAAATTTCATTAAAGCTAAATAAGATTATTCTTATCGCGATTGGCAAACCAACATTTTCATTTTGTCTTTAATTTAAAATATAAATTCCGCTGAAGCATCGGCAGCCAAAGTACTTATAAGGTAAGGCTTTTTTGAATAATTGACGTCTGCGGCTTAATTTCCGTTCTTTGCTCTGAATCAACAAGGTCACGAGATTTTTTTTTTTCACTAATTCTATTAGCGGCTCAACAGCAAGTCATATGAAACCTATTTAGACTTCCAATAGAGAAACAACAACGACGACGACGTAGGATAAAATATTTTTCGACCCCACTAACGATTTAATTTGTTCTGGAAATATGTCTCGGTGAGCCATTTTTATGAAAATAAGTAACGCAAAAAAAAAAGTTTTGGAAAAAAGTAAGTAATGGCCGTGTAATACGACGCCCACCAACGGAGCTCAATGATTAACAGCATTATTACATATTTCATTACGTTTATTTACGTAAGCCCATCGAAATAAATAATAAATTCACGAAATTGCACAATTTTTTTAAAAAAAAAAAAAAAAACAATATTTTAGATTCTTATTGCGTGGCCGTTCGATGTGTTCGTTTACTAAATGAATTTCTATTGAAATCCTACCTGAAGCAGCCTTTATTCAAGAAACATGACATGGGGTGGCGGGGGGGGGTCAAAGAAATTCATCGGCTTATTGCGAGTATTCCGGCAAACAAAACTTTATACGCAGGAGTACGCAGGATAATTGTAATACGCGATTACCGTCTCGTAATAAGTAGAATAAAATTTTTTTATAAGAATTCGCTTTCTACGAGAACAAAGAGGCATTTGTTTCGCGAAACTCTGTCGAAGTCACAGCAGCAGCATCGAACTACGGCTTTTTAAGGTTAATGATTTTTTTTTTATTTATTTATTTTTTTTTTTTTTTCTAAATATAATTCGACAGTATTCGTTGATCTCGCACAAGTCTTGTGGGTTTTTTTTTTTTTTTTTTTTCAACTCTTAGCGAAGCGAAATAAGGATGAATTTACATTCGTATAAGGAACTAATGACGTAATTAGCGTAAATATATACGAATTTGTAAGAGTGTATACATTGGGCGCGCAACGTTGAATTTTGTAGTCGATTACGTATTTAATAATTACCCTCGATATAGTTTAATTTTAATAATACTTTTAATTAAATGTAATTGACGAACATTAGCGGTGCAATATATACTGCATTGGCCAACGGCATTTTTCAAGATTACTACCACTGTAGCAATGTGTCGGGGAATCAAGTTTTCTTTAATTAAAATTGAACTAACACTTAAACGGGCGGTAATACCGGGAAGCCGCATTTAAAATGACTGTACTTTCAATTTAGTCCAACAGAGACGGAGACGGAGACGGAGACGGAGACGGAGACAGAGAGAGAGAGAGAGAGAGAGAGAGAGAGAGAAGAAATTTTCGAATAAATAATATTGAAGGAAAAAAGTGTATCGCGAAATATTTAATCATCCAAAGTTTATTCGCAGCTCTCGGATGCCTCGACCGCGGCTACGTTTAATAAACAAGTTCCACAACACGTCATACGGCAACAACTGCTCGTGGAGCGATGACAAAGGCAATTGCCAATCTCTCTCGGCCCGAGCCTCACGGGCCTTAGTCTGTGTGCGTGACAACTCAGCGCGCACTGGATTCTACGTCCCCCTTAATATACAAGAGGCTTTACTCTTACCGCAAAGATATTTACTATACTAGATCTCCCCCCCCCCCCCCCCCCTCCCCCTAGCCTCCTCCCCCCCCCCCCCCCCCCTAAACCGCAATCTGTTAAGGATTAATTATTATACTCTCTTACACTTGAACGTGCATTATTTTGTCCTCCTCTCCCCTACCCTCGGATGTTTTCTCTCTCTCTCTCTCTCTCACTCTCTTTCTTTCTTTCTTTTTTCTATTTTTTTTTTCTTTCTCCACAATGTAAACATCCGAGATAATGTATTGACGATTATGGAATGCGATTGGCACGGAATAGAAAGTAAAATGTTCTCCAGCGCCTTTTTCCAAGCCGATAAGAAAAGGAATGCATTAATTATATTGAGTCGATGGAGTCGATTCGCTTAATTTAAATGCAGAAATGGCGCACGAACGCAGCCATTTATAGACTTTTTTTTTATCGGCATTAGAAAAACGTATTCGGACGGATTCAATAATTTACGGGCAATTTAATATTTTGGCTCATCGAAAGAGAAAAAGAAAATAAACAAAATAAAAAAAACTCCCCGCGCACTGCTGCTCTGAATAATAATAATAACGATGATGATAATAAATATAATAATAACAATAACAACAACAACAATAACAATAACAATAATAATAGAAATATTTACGATAGAGTAGCGTAGCCGCGGATAAGCTTGGCATATTCACACATTATTGCAACTGTTGGCTAAACCGGTTCTACCACAAATCACTCGTAAAATTAACTTTGACCCAATAATGTTCTCGTTATGAAAATAACCCCAATAATAACCTATGCAAATCGATAATTTCTTTCTATCGATACGTTGTATTCGAAGTGAAGTGGGAGAGCAAGTGACAATCGCTCGAGACGTTTCAGTCGACAATTATATATATATATATATAGCCAAACGTACAGATATTCCGGCATTTAGGTATTTAGGTATTTAGGTATTTGGGTATTTACAGAGACGTTGTACGCTTTATTTGTTTATAAATTAGAGCGGCCGGCCGGATAATCCGAGACGTAATCTAATAATAATGCCTATTAGCCCTTGCGCGCATCAACAGCTTTCTGTCATGTAACTGTCGAGATGATATACTGTATCGTAAACCATTGTTTGAATGACATCGGTTTTCTCTTATCCGGAGTTACCGTCTGCCAGTCACTGACTGAGGTAACTATGGCAATCGTTTTATATCCATGGAGGATGTAAAATTAGGTTTCAGTCCCTCGGACTGCTTAGCGGGCTCGAGTATAATGTATATATAAAAAAAAAATGCCGGATTAAGGCAATTATAAATAACAATAAATATGAATAAATAATAATAGTAGTAGTAGCAGTAGTAGTAAGAGGCTGTGCTCGATGCGGTAATATTTGTAGATAAATTAAGTGCAAAGGTTATTGGGAAATAATAAACGAAAGAGCTTAGGTGGATCAACGCTGGATTTTCATTAGACGGCATTAGAATGTCAGTGTCGAGGAATCCGTTGTAATAATTTGTCGAAATTTCTAGCTGATTAGGAGGAATAATATCGCGCGCAATGTCCGGGTGGGTTGGGGGGTGGATCGGGGAAGAGCCCGGGACGCATGGAATGGAATTGTGGGTAAATTGGCGCTTCGCAGTAGCAATAACGCCAATAATGAAATAGACAAAGTAGTCGGTAGACAAGATTCGTTGAAAAATATCTTTATTAAAAAGGCATAGTTTACAGGGTGTTGGGGGGTGGGGTGGGGGGAGCGGGATGGAAAGGCAGAGATTCGATTTATCGATAGAGAGAAGAGGACGGAGAAGAAAAGAACGCGGCACACCGATCCTGGGAATCTATACGTAATTACAAGGTAATCCGAGTGATACTCGTAATACTTCACCGGTATTTACCATTGAGGGGCAGAGGGTGGGGAGCGGAGAGAGAGGGAGCGGAGAGATAGAGTGGGGGAAGCGGAGAGAGAGAGAGAGAGAATTCAAAGGAGGCGTTTTATCGATTCGGAAGATGGCCTAAAGAGCCGAAAGAGCTGCCCGAGTGACGTTATTATAAGGAATGGCAGGACGGGTGGAGGGCGACGGTTAGCAGTATCTGGAGAACGAGGGCGAGGAAGAAGTCCGAGTCCTTGGTGATGAGGTCGTTGCCGGTGCCGGTGCCGTTGTTGCAGAAGGACTTCTCGCAGCAGGCCGTGCACGCGTAGAGCTTGGTACGCTCGCCGATGACGATGCAGCCGGGCTCGCACTTGTTGGTGCAGTTGCGCTCGAGGCCCCACATCATCGGCACCGAGGTCGAGTTCTCCGTGCTCGTCGTATAAGAGAAGCGCTTTACCTGCAATAGCGACTAGTCGGCATACACGCGCGCACAAATAATAGGGAAATACGACGGGCCGCGTTGTAAATAAATACCATGCAAGTACGCTTGTCGTCGCTGCACTTCTGGACGAGGGAACTCTGGTTGCCCGTGACGTTGATGCAGCTCTCGCCCTCGCCTATGGTGTCGCACTGGTAGCACCACAGGTCGTCCTTTCTTTCCGATGCCGCGTGCGTCCTGTGCTCCTTCGACATCAGCTGACCTGGAAACACGTTCGCCCGACACCCAACCCCCCGTCACCCACCGTCACACATTTACATATCTACGTAACGAGGCGATTGTTTTTTTTTTTTTTTTTTCATTATCGTGTATTAATTGCGCTATTTTTATGTATCGCCGGGCTCCTCGGACCCTGGCTTATCATCATTACGCGTTACAATATCGATTACGATATGAATTTACATGTCGTCCGTAGAAGGAACGACGGGCAATGTTCAATGGTCCGTTGGACTTACCGCGGGAGGTGCCGGCGAGGAAGACGGCGACGAGAAGGATAAGGAGCGGCTTGCAGTCCCCGTGGCGCATCTCGTCGATCGGCGATCGGGCCTCGATCCTCTCAGGACATGGTAAGGATCACGACTCGAGGGGCGAGACGAGCGTGAACAGCTGCTCCTGGGCCGCCGTCGCCATTTTCCCGGAGAGGCACACATGCGCGTCGAGGTTATTGGGGGCTCACCAAGACCAGCGCCGGAGACTCTCTCTCCCACCCCCCCTCTCTCTCTCTCTCTCTCTCTCTCTGCCGTAGCCGTAGCCGTAGCCGTGGCAGAGCCTGAGCCTTGCTCCGACAGACCCGGAAATCGATTTTCCAAGCGACTCCGAACTTCCGGATGATTTTCCCGCCCGCTCACGCGTATACCTTCTACGCGTACAGTGTTCACGTAGACGCGCTCGGCTAAGGCTGATGAAAGGGCGAGGGAGCGAGGGCGAGGGCGAGGGAGCGAGGGCGAGGGAGCGAGCGCCTCTGTTCGCGGGGGCTCGAACTCGAATTATCGATTCCTGCATTCTCCCCTTCCCTCTCTCTCTCTCTCTCTCTCTCTCTCTCTATGTCGTCCCCGCTCCACCCCCCTCCACCGCGACCGCTCCACTCGAGGCGCCGTGGCTTATCGCCCGTCCGACTCCAGAGCCGAATGCTTTTTACGCTCGTGACTAGTCGCGAGCCACCGACCATTCCAATCCAACTCCACCGACACTCGCCCACCCTCCTATTTTTTTCTTCTTTTGTTTTTACTTAACCCGTTAAAGAACGAAGGCTTTTAGGGCCGGCGATGGCTTTTAGAACCTCGAATGAATGTCTAGTAGAGTAGATAGTAGAGAGAGAGGACCCATCCGCAGCCCGGCCCACAATACGTATGAATTTACTATTGCGATGATTTGCCGATGGTTATTGGGGTTATTTCGTAACGCGTTGGCACTTGTATTGGTATTGAACTCACAATGATTTGCGCTCCGGGTCAATAGTCGATACTCCGTCTGTCCAGGGTCGACTGCTAAACAAATACCGACAATTATAGAAGATTCGTGAGAATCCGGTGGTAACGTTATTCGTATACAATGCAAAATAGAGGAATTCCATCGAAGCTGTAAATTTGTAGAAGAATAATATTTCTTAGGCGAGTCGGCTTCGTCCTCGTAGAGATTCACAAGAAATTATTAGTTTGCGTCGTCGTGAATGTATGTCAAAGCACAGAGAAACATTGGCCGAATGGCGGGGGATAAGCTTCTTCTACATTAACGTAAATCCTATTCTGAAATTATGAATGACGATTAAAAGAGTAATCTTTAGATTTGATAATCTTAAGAAATTAAAGCTTGGAGTATTGTGATTGGAGATTCTTTAGGAGATCATAACGAGCGATTTCAGCAGCTGAAATACAGACTTGCGCGAGATAAAACGCTCTTGGCTCTTCTAATCTTTTTTTTTTTTTTTTCTAATACTTTTTTTGTTGCTTTTTAACTTTTTTCTTCTTTTTTGGTGAAATTCTTCTTAACAACGTACCTTATTCGATCGCAAGGATACGTGAAAGATAACCACCATTAAGCACTCGCAATTAAATTCCAAGCTCTTGTTATTATTCTTTTTCTTTTTTTTTCATTATCTTTTCCTCGATTTATCTATCCTACGTTCCCCCCCCCCACCGGCCATTTTCCACTCTATATTACTTGCACCGCGTAATCGTCCTCGTCCTCCTCCTCCTCCCCCCCTTCCATCGCTATTTTATTTACTTCTACGTTTTTCTGCGGATTTATAAGCAACGGAGTAGATAGTTTAAGCGTTAGGGGCTTGATTGCAAAGACTTCGGATACGTATCGGGCGATCTTTCAAGCTCTAGGATCTACGCGGTGGGGCAGGGGGAGGACTATGTCGCGTGGGGTACGAGTATTACTGAAAGTGCACTTGCTCCTCTCGGGGTTATCGAGGATTCGATAGAATTGCATAGAATACATTTATAAAAGTATCGCAGAGACTGATTTTCTGTTTATGCTACTAATCCTCGAATACACAAAGTATCATACAGTCTTCGTCGAGCGCTTTATTTTCTTAAAATCGTTCGCGCTCTTACCAATTGCGACTACATGCGCCAAGTAGTAATTCCAGGGATTGGCAATGTCATAAAGATTTAAAAAAAAAAAAAAAGCAGTAAATCTAAAGATCCAAATTACCTTTAAAGCGACCTCTCTCTCTCTCTCTCTCTCTCTCTCTGTAAAAGGTTCAGTTTGGTTATTGGGGTCGGATCGCTGAAGCGAACCTATTAGTGCATAAAACTACGTTGGAAACGAGGGATAAGGGTTTTTTTTTTTTTTGTTTTTAGACTTTCTCGTCGCAGGTCACGTGATCCAGTGATGCAAAACAGTTTGCATCGTACAGAATTCCAGACTCGATTTTTTCGTATTATATCACGAATGCCTGGCTATGATAACACGAGAGCCGAAATTTATCGTACTGATTGAAATTGAAAATGCTTTATTACAGAAGCTGTGAGAACAAATGGAAAATAGATCGGATGCAAGAGTAAAACGAGTAAGACAACAATCATCCAATTTCTGTTGTAACTGAATTTAATCCAAAGGATAAATTGTTTAGCCGATCGATCGATGATCCTTAATGCTCCGTAGCTTTTAAATTCCGTTCGGAGTGTAACCGGTAGAAGGAAAAGCTGCGCGTCCCCTCGCGCGGATCTTAAAATTAACGAGGAAAATAATTTTCCATTTTGAAATCGAATGCCTCTTACGGATAAATAGACGCGTTTCCTTAAATTTGGAGGAAGGACACGTATATCCGTAACTACGAATTGACGAACTCTCGTGGCGTGAAATGACAATTACGAAATTTAAACGAAGTAACGAGGGCGATCGTCGATCCTTTACGAGACTCCTTTATAAAAGCCGAGTAAAGGGATCGAGCGAGGACGAGCGCCGACGTCAACCCCGCCTCGGATGATGATGATGATGATGATGATGATGATGATGATGATAGTGACATTTAGCATCGGCCGAGCAACGGTCGCCTATGTCGAATACCAATGGAATCAACGGAATCAATGGAATCAATGGAATCAATGGAATGGCGAATATCTATCGGGTTCGGAAGCCATCGACACTTTGGGGGGGGGGGGGGGCAATGACACTGACCCGAGGGCGGAATAACCGAGGATTTGATTCGAACTTTACGGCGAGTACGTGTCTCGCGTTTAGAATTGCATCACGCGCCAAAACTCCTTCGCTCCCGACTTTGCCAGCCCCGAGTCGTCCACCTCGGGACTCTCTCCGCTCTCTCTCTCTCCGCTCTCCACCCCCGCCCCCAACTCGATTTGCCGAACGAGCGACGTTGTCCCGATGCGAGCTAAGATTCAGTTTCGTCTACCCCGTCCTAATATCAATCTGTTTACCGCATGAGATCCCCTTTCGTACACCCATCCACTCATAGCCATTATTTTCTAATAATAAACCTCGTGATTTCGAGACGGGGGGGCGGGGAGAGAGGGCGGGGGGGTCATTGGGCTTATTGCTAAAATGAGACCTATACGTTTGACATCGACTTTTTATCAAATGTCCCGAAGCCGTACGTTGCGAACTTCGTGCTGAATTTCATTAGCTTTCATTAACGGCTAATTTCTTCTCATTAGACATATAACGGGAATTCCGATCACGCGTGAGATGATAAAAAAATTACCTCCAAGCATCGATCAACGCGAATCGAAGAAAACCCATGGTTTTCTGAATATAAATTCCACCGACTTTTCCTTGGGCGCTCTACTTTTCAATTCAAGTTTCCTACAAAACAATGAGTTCGTTCAAACGTGTCACTTATTCGCCACATCATCCCAACCCCAATAACGCACACAATAACTTTAACAATTGAAATATTGAAAGCGTTGCGATTATTATGCGCGTAATATTTAAAATATAATAAAGTAAAGTAAGCGAATGAGCGTATAAGTAAAGTAAACAACGATCGTACGCGATTCTTTGACGGGAATTTCAGAATATTCAGGCCATTGTTCAAATTTATCGGTTTGCCATTTGTCTTGTAAATCTCTTCTGCGCAATAATTATTATCGCGATCCCGTTAGATTAGATTAGAATAGTCTGAAACTCGTAACGGCGAAATTTTAATATAATGATGCAATAATATCGCATTTATTATTTCTACATTCATCGGTGTCCGAGTGATGGCAACGCCGACGATTGATTTTACTCAGGATTCATTTATACGTAAAATGTATTCAGCATTACGGTATCATTGCCATTGCATTGACATTAACGATATGTATTATATTATAACGGGGATGAAATGCATATTACCTTCGCACAGATAGTCTCGGCAAAGTACAATACAATAATCCCCCTGGATATTACCGAGAGTCTTTTAAGCTTCCCAGGTCTTATGGAGCGTCCAAAGCCTTATACAAAAAAAAAAAATCCCAACTATTTATGCAATATTTCAAACGAGTAGCCGTATTGAACTTTTACGTATTTTTTAATTGCACTCGAGGGATAATTAATTTGTAGACTAATCAGTTGAGCAAGTAATAAGCCCAACGTGGTCTTTAAATTGTTTTTGAAATCGAGCGTCAATTTCCGGAAATTATGAACGATTCCCTGTGATTTCGTACCGATTTGAAAATGCCGATTGCGTGGCATTAAATAAAACTGGAGTCCCTTGCCTGCCTACCTTAGCACAGGCACAGGCACAGGCACAGATGACGAGATCTGCGTGGATGGTTGCGCGCTCGAGATTAATGTCAACCGACGCGTACGTAATAAAATATTAGAATATCAAGGTAACCGATATTAAAGCGATCTAACTTGAAATGTTAAAGAATGCGATCGCGGAGTTGAAAGGAGAAAGGATCCTCTCCTGTTTGTCATCCTCGGGGAGTTTCGAAACGTCTATATACGTGTACGTACACGTCAAAGAACGAAGAATAAAGATAAAAGTGGTAAAAGTAGAGTAGAGTATTCCCGGTACTTGGGAGAATTAAATGAATAAAGGGGGCGGGGGGAAGGCGGATTTTAATAAAAATGAACGTGGAAGCGAAATCGGATTGGCTGCTCAGCGGGTAAGAATTTACGTAATTACAAAAAGAGAGAGAGAGAGAGAGAGAGAGAGAGAAGCCCTTGTTGACCTTGTTCGGCTATTCAAGCTAACGTATGAAATGCGTTAGATTTAAAAGTTCCCGCGCAAGATTTACGTATAAGAGCATAATACAGAGTAATAATAACAAGTCCCGGGACAGAAAAGCGTTTGTTTGGTCAATACGTCATAGCGCTTTGACTACCAACCGAACGATACCTACCTACGTACTGTTCGCGTGGTATTTGCCAGTACGGCACATTGCGCGTACTCGCACGGTCCGTTAATTATATAAAGGCGAGCCTCCGGAGCCGTTCATGCCGCTTTTCTAGTATAGTTTTTGGAGCTTCGGGCGAAAACAATCCGAGATTAAGAGCGAAACAAAAGAAAAAGTTAACGAAAACGGTAAAGGAAAAAAAGAAACGAAAACGGGTAGGTATATTATGAAGTACGTATGTACGTTTCTTTATGAAAGAGTAGCAATGCAATTAGTTTGAGTGGTTCCGGGGACTCGGACTCACGATCTCCCAGCCTGTCCATGGATATTTCCACCGCTACGTAGAGGCATTTACATCATTAAGCGGTCGGATTTGCCGTTTCTCGAATATTATACGCTAAAATACGACGATAATGGCTGGCTTTACAATGATGTCGAGCACGCGAAAGCGGAATAATTTCGTAATTCCGCCATCCGCGGGACAAGGTCGCCGAGATTTATTAAAACGAAGTCGATTGTTTTTTTATAGATAAAGATTCGCTTGATAAATAACCCTTCCTTCGCTACCACTTATCTCCCGAACGGAAGATCAAAGCTAACGAGAGGGGCGGCAGACGCCTAACATCAGCTGAATTCTAATTATCTAAACTTCTAATAGGCTTCTAATAGCTTATTATCTTCAATTCCATTGGATTTACGTGGAATTTATATATATATATATCTTTTTTTATACGTGCAATAGAATAGGAATAATCGCGGCCCATCTAATGTCGATTACGATTGCTCGCACTGACCCGCAACTAATTAAACTAAACGTATTCGTATGGAGAAACGTTTCCTCTCATACTCCTATTTGAAAGCTACATGCGTAAACAATCGATAATTACGAGGCTCACGAAATCATAAGTATCCGGAGAAGGTTATTGGTTATTGGTGGTGGGGGTGGGAGAGGGTCCCGATCCCTCGTAAAATAAACGTCATATTTAATAATCAGCCCACGTGCGTTAAAACGTCAGTTATCTAGCGAAGGGGGGGGGCGAGCTTTCGGATTACACGTAGTGATAAAATAGTCCTTCCCTGCAGTATTAAAATAAAGGAGTGTCAATATACGTGAAGTTTATGTCATTGGCCATCAAACCTCCACCGTATTCCCCGCTTTCAGACTTAGAGATCTTCTCGATAGTGGATCTTCCCAGTCCGTGTAACGTATTAGATGTATCGGTATTACTTGGAGTAGCGGCGCAGTACTCCACCTTAGAGCTAATAAATGTTTAATCGAGCATAGCTTCCGTACGTATTTGTTATTTGCATTAGTAATGATTTTCTTTTTTTTTTTTTTTTTTTTTTTTTTTTTACTTTCTACCCCAATAACCTCTTACAGAGGCGTTAAAAAAAAAAAAAAAAAAAACGACGATCAATGATAAACGATTGAGAGCTTATTGATTTAGTTGTAATTACAACCACGTATCTGAAAAGTATTTGTAATATATACAATATATACATAGAGCGCACGTGTCCAAGGGGAAAACGAGCATTTTTGTAAATTATTACGAATACAAACGAATCATTCTCTTGATTTTTATTTTGGTTACGATTCGTAATAATTCTACGACTATTGAAAAGGTCGGAGAAAGATTATTATAAAAGAGAAAGAGTATTATAAAAGAGAGAGAGAGAGAGAGAGAGAGATTATGTATTTATTCTGGTAGAGTATTTGCTTAGACTAAACACATGTATTCGGTAAGCTCACCTATTGTCGATCAATTTACGTCACAATAATCTGCCGCGGACTCTGTTATTTATTTTATTAATTATCTTATCTGTTTTACAGGTGCAAATTGTTAAAGCGATAGAACAGTCCCCCTCCCCCATCCCCCTCCGCTGCGGAATAACGTAATGTATGGGGAGGGTCGAAAGGGGGTCGAAAGACGATTATAGATCGTTGGGGCTAGTTTTGCGCGCGGATCTACGAGTCGTAGGTAGCGTAAGTGCGGCCAAATCGCGGTTATTAGCCAGAGAAAATCTCGCTAATCCGAAAGGCGGAGGGAGCTTTGAGAAAATATTAGGGGAGAAAGGTCGTGAGCTCGGTCGGTGTCGCCGAGGCGTCTCCCCATTTCGCTCCCGGGTTCAAAGCGATCGCTGCCCTCGACCTGCAAAGGTACTTTTACACACGGGGGTGAATAGCCCCGCAGGTGCTAGGGAAAATCGATGGGAGGGGCCGCGGGAGGGTAAAGGAAATCGTCCACAACGAAACTCTACGGTTAGTTTAGCCGTCAGCGACGTCTCCGGCAAACATGTGTCTTATCAAATGTCGCTCCCCACCCACACCCTATATACCTACCCACCCCAATAACCCCCGCCCCCGACTCCTGAATTCATACACCCGGCTTTTTTCCGACTCCGTCTCTCTCTCTCTCTCTCTCTCTATCTATCTCTTGACGTCGGTGGCGAGTCCTGTTAAGAAAGTTATACCGAGATTTATGAAAATATTCTCGTCTGGGAGGCCGTGTCGAGTTTTTCACGTCTCTCTCTCTCTCTCTCTCTCTCTCGATATAATATAATACCACTTGTAATCATTTACACTTTATTGAAGGTACAAAACTTCCAGGAGTCCGGGATTGTAAAATGTACGCGGATGAGAAAAAATTTTTTTCCCATTTAATAGCGAATAATAAGGGAAGAGTTTATTCGCTCGCCTTTAAGAAATAACAAAACGGCCCGATAAACGATAAAATATCCATATTTCACAGGGGAGTTTGTAAAATTTCCAAATTACCGCCAATTTATACTTGCCTACGTAATTTATAACGTTCGCAACGTTGCCCATAACTGTCGAGCGATAAAACCGAAGACGCGTGCAATAATTAATAAAAGCGATTAATACGGGGAAAGGGTCGCGCGCATTCCTCTCGAAGGGCAAATTACTCGATAATCGTAATTCGCTATTTCATAGAAAATTATTACAAAGAAAACTCTTCCTCGCTTGCGGACACTTAAACAAAAGCTACGTTAATATTAATCGTTAATATTAATACGGTTTATTAATCGCGTTGGCCCGAGCGTGATTGCAGCCGACCTGCTGGATAAATGATCGACGAGATAAATGATTTCGATGCATCGAGGCGAATATACTTGTGCGTTGAACGAGTCGTTAAAATGAAAAGTCCACGCGAAACGTGAGTGTTGGCCATCGAAACAAATGAAACTAACAGAGACGCCCGCTAACCTTGTACATGAGCATTTCAACGTAAAGCGCATTAAAGCACGACCAGTCGGAAGGAGGTATTTTTTCTTCTTTTTTTTTTTTTTTCACTCAGTAATTACTAAGTGTTAATTATTAGATGCTTTTGAAGCTAAAATTGTTTTACACGCATTTGTTATTATTGGTATTAGTAGTAGTAGTAGCAGTAGTATTGGTATTTATTTGAGAAGACACGAATGAAAATAATGTTTTTATAATTATCTGATGAAATCAACGGACCGATTTAATTGGATCGACGCGTGAGCTTATGATTTTTTATCGACGCTTCCTTTAAAATATGCGCCCGATTCGCCAGCTTAATTAATGGAATTAATTTAATGAAAAGTCTCCGAGCTCTATCGTACGGGGAATAATTATTATTGCCGATAGCCTTTCATCCTTTCCTCGTAAGAATAATCATTGCTCATCAAACCGAAGCTGAAATATTTCTAATATCGATAATCCGTTGTAAATAATGGAATCGCACGAGTTAGTCGAGCATCCCGTCGAATCACTGCTATTCACACAATTACGCGCAATTCTTTATTGTAATTTTCAGAAATATATTATTAATAAGAAAGATGAATTCGCGAAGAGTCAGAGGAGGCGTAGATGAAAAAAGGGTAAAAGGGTAAAATTTAGCGATACTCCATGGCTGAATCGCTAATACATGATCAAGAATCCCCTGAATTTTCATACAAAATTCATAATAACTTCAGCGATGCTGAATACCGTCCGATTTACCTTTACATATACGTTTATACATAAAATCGACAAGCAGGACAAGACAAGGGTAGAATATTACTTCAATCCCTTAATAATGGAAAGTCTAATTAATAATCTCCCTAAGTAAGGGTATTTTGATCTTATTGGTAAAAATCGCGCGGGTTTGGGTTTGTTATGTGCAGTCAAAGGGCTACGCCGTGGGTAATTCGAAAAGTCAGGCGTGAGCTAGATAACGCGGAGTAAAATACCGAAGATACCGAGAGAGAGAGAGAGAGAGAGAGAGCTCGAGGTGACGGCTCTTACTTCGTTTTACCAATTAACCTCTTGGCATAAAGCTCTGCCAATACACGTGCGAGGGACTTCGGATCGGACGGACGTCGTGCGGATACGCCGGGAATCATTGCCGGCGGAGGGGGAAAGGGAGGCGAGGGAATCGTCTACCGTTAATCCCCGATATCGTTACCTCCCGGACTCGCGCGCCTCAAAGACACTCGACGGCCAATTCGAAGGCTCTCCTTGGCCTCCTCTCCACGAGCCGCAAGCGAATAAGCCCAATTGCCCTCCCAGGGTCGATTTCATTTCTTCATTACGTACACTCCGTTACTGGACGCTATTACGTAGACGATCGGCCGTGCAAGAGTCCGCGAGGAATTACTTTTAAAAGCGTTCCTCCCTCCCCCCCAACTCAGTTACATAAACTTTCGCCCTCGCGAGGGAGGTTATTGGGGTTATTGAAACGTCCTCGGGGCGGAAGGAGCTGATTGTAATCTACGGTGGTGTTACATCTATGGGTTGTATGGGGTCGAGATGCCCATTAGTGGGCGGAGAGCTGATAGCGGAGTCTATGCCTTCGACACCGGCACTTTCATTATCAAGAGTATCAAGAGTATCGGGCTCCCTCGGGTGGCTTGGGTGGCTTGGGTGGCTTGGGTGGCTTGGGTGGTGGGGATGGGGGGGGGTGGCAGGGTCTTAAAAATAGATCGTAAAATACTTTCGCCTTCTATGCGTTAAGAGCTTCGTGAGATCACGGGCTGATTATTAGACTGATCAATAATCAATGTATGTAGGGCCACGCGCGTCTCAAGGCCCCCTCCTAGGAAGAGCAACGGGCATCCATCCGGAGATCCAGAGTCCTGGCTTGACGGTACTCGTGGTAACGGCAGAGCGCGAAGCCAGTCAGTCTCTCACCCTCGGACGCGGGAGTTTTCCAGGCACCGCGGAGGGAAAGCTCGGTGAGCTATTGGTTCGTCGTAAGGGAACGTGGGGGCGGGGGTCCGTGATGGGGAGGCGGCAGGCGGCGGTAGTAGTGAGGTACAGAGACGTGCATAGAGCGAGCGAGCGAGCGAGCGAGAGAAAGAGCGAGAGAGAGAGAGAGAGAGAGAGTGAGTGAGAGAGAGAGAGACGGAGAAACGGCCATGGAACGTCGAGTAGTCAGTTACGAAGCGACCGCCGGCGCTGCGTTAAGCCGACCTCCAGTAGATACGGACGCGCTCCGGACCGGCGCAGCGTCGCGCGCCTTCGGTGACGCGCGCCTGGAGCTCCGGTGGCTGGGCTAGAAGAGCCTCGTCGGGAGGAGTTGCCCGATAGTCAGCCGCCACGTGCGACTTGTTGAAAGTATCGCTCGTCCTTCCTTCGGTTACGTTCGGAAAATGCGGCGGCTCGCGCGTTACCTTCACCGATCCCCGTCCCGCACCGCCTTCCTCGACGTCCTCGCTGTCCTCGATGTCCTCGTCGTCCTCGCCGTCCCGTTACCCGTTGCCCTTAACGATCCCGCGGACTCGGTCCCCGCGGCCTAAGCTTTCCTCCTCACCAAACCTACGGAGCCCCTCCCGCACCTGCCTACCTGCCTACCTGCCTACCTACCCCTCGCTCGGACTCCTTGCAATCGTCACGTCGTCGGGCTTTCAAGGGCTTTCGCTTATTTGTCAGTACGCGCGAAAGTGAATAAATAAATAACCGCGAGCGGAGGAAGTTTTTTTTTGTTATACGAGTCCCGAGTCCAAGGATTAGTGCTGATTGACGGAAAATCCTGGCGACTCTCACTCGACACGAGAGACTTGGTGACACGAATCAACGTATACGTGTCCGAAAGTCCTTCGACGCAGATCTTCAGTATTGGGAAGCTGCGATGATCTCAAGTGAACGACGCTCTCGTTCGTATTACCTCGTATTACGTGTTCTGGGTTGGGTGGGGGGGGTTAGAAGGGGGTTAGAAGGGTTATTGGGGAGACAGAAGGGAACGAGAAGGTGATATTGGGGATAAGCCAGGCATTGTCTTAACGGCCGATTGTCGATCCCCCCCCCCTTCGTATTTTCCCCCCGTCGGTCCTACAATTCCCATTTAACAATAAAAACGTAGTCAAACGAATGGAATCGATCAATCCAGATCGTCGAGCTTATTGCGCATAATATTTATAGGGAATGATAATCAAAGAGGAAATTGATGTAACCGACGCGTTTCGTCTTTCTTTCTTTCTTTCTTTCTTACTTAATGAACCAGTCGTCGGATCTGTTTTTTTTTTAAAAAATTCCCTTAAAAAGTTTCTCCCCAATAACCCCGATAACCCCAATAACGTTGGCCACCGCTTTAAGTTTACCTAAGCTCGTCGTGGCCTCGATTAAATGCACAAACTGCGAATCGAGCCACTCCTCCTCTTAACGCGTTGGCTTTCTAAATATTTATACAGCCGATTGCGTAAGCCATTGCTGTATCTCGGTACACTCGTCAGCAGCCCGGACGCAAGGCAATCATCAATGAGCTTATAATAGATACGCGCGTGGACATTGTAATTATCGTGTATCGTCGTCTTTCATTCGGTTGCGGGAGAACTGAAGGGAACCGACGGGGTTCTCTACGTATTCGATCAATGTAGAGTCGCGTCCGAAGTATACACAAGCCCGTGCAATTAATATACCTTTAAAATGACAATTAAAAGAATAAGGGGCAAATAATTTTGGTCTTTGGTAGGAGAAAGGTCAGCCCTTCGGGGATTTATAATAAGCACTTTTGTTGAATAAAATTGGCCTTCGTAGCTGAGCATCGGGTTACCGTGATCTTTCCTTATAAGATCTAAACGTGTGCGCTTTCGTTCCCTTGACTTCAAAGCAAAGGACTCGGGAGCATTCGGGACGACAATTCGACGCGAATATAAATAAATATGATTATTATCCTTCGGGTCTGCTCGATCATTAGTAGAATTCGTAAAATAGAAAAAAAAATTATTTTATCGGCTATTAAGAATTCAGGGAACGTACGCAACGTAAAGTTTAATGAAAGTTCGAAAACTCTACGAAACTACGTCGAGAAGATTATTTCAATGTACTTTTTAACGTTTTACAAAGTTTTTATTACAATTTCGCTTTTGCATTATCGTGCTAAAGAGAGACGGGAGACAGATAGATATATATACGTAATATATATATGTATATCCTTCGAGCTTCCTAACGTCATTAGCTTACTTCGGCTATTCACGAGTACGTGATACATTATAGCTTCGTCAACATTTGTTTTCATAAGAACTTTTAATTGCATTCGAACGGACCGTACGCACACGAATACGTATTCGTACGCGGTACGGATGCTCCGTATGCTGCGCGACAATCAACGTTAGATATTTATTATTATCGATCATCGAGACGAGCTTTCCGTGGATTTGTTTATTGAACGATGGCGATTGAATTTTTATTTAACTGCCATCGGTCTCGCACGAACCTTTGCAAATTTACTTGTACAAGCATTTAAGTGAATAGTAGAATGAATGTCCAAAGGATCAAACGAAGAGGGAGGCGTCGCGGCAGCAGCATCCCGACACGATGATCTATTGTCGAATAAATACGTGAATTTTATTTGTCTTACGACTTGGGGAAGAATGGTACGCGATCGCCTTTCAAAGGAAAGTGATCTAGAAAAGACAGGCATTGAAAAAAGGAGAAATGCCTTGACCCGCGTGCGCGTACAACTTTTACAAGTCATCGTGTACGGATAGGGCGTGGAGACCAAGTGTGACGTCAGCGATCCCTTGATAGAGCCAGAGTTATAATAATAATTATTAAGTATAGAATAAAGTAAAGGAGGCTGAAGATCAGTAATGAAGTATTTGATAAAATTCAAACTCGGACGATTTCATTAGTTGTGCGCGCGCGCGCGCGGCCCCGATCTCTGGATCTCATCTACGATCTCAATTATCTAATAATCTCAAAATCATTCTTAATTAACTGAATTTGCAAATTCTCAGTCGCGTTACCGAAACGCGAGATTCATTCGTGTGTGACTCGCTCGGTGTGAGTAAAGTAAATATTCCCTGGCATTCTATGTCATTGTGTGAAATCATCATTCCGCGTTTCGAATCATTTACGATTCCGTTCGGCAGCGACAGTCGCGATTGGCACCGAGTCCCAAGTCCGTGTAAGCCTAACGTAAATTCAAGCGATCCGTTCACGTCTCCTCAGTTGTTGGAAAATCATACTTTACATTGTATTACGGACGTTTAATTAAAGCTCCATGGCTCCCGGCCGTAAAGTTGTATTAAAAGTTGTAAAATATTTTATTTTACCTATCGTTGCCGTGACGCACAAGCGCATAGATCAACGTTGATATTACAAAACTTCAAATAAATAATAAAGTATTTTGCCTTTTAGAAAGAATTTGTAATTGAAGCCTCAATTTACATTAGAATGCGAGCATTATACACTACTACGCCATAAACATCATACACACTTTACTTTCGTAATAACAAAAAATATGCTTGTCGCATTAAAGTATTGGTTTCGCTTTTTCTTGTTCTTTTGTGCAATGGAAAAGTGCAAAGGAAAGAAAGAGCAACTAACTTGACGTTCGATGCAAGAGTCCATAAAGTATAAATTCTAAATGAAAGCTATCGGATGCTTATCGGAGTTGTAAATGAAATAATATTATAATTAACGCTCGGTTATACTTTAGCCGTTGAAATATCTATCTTTTCCAATCTTCTTGAGCTGTAATTACGATAACCTAAGAAAGTTACTCGAAAGTCCTTCTTACAAATCTTAAATACACTTAAATCCACTTGAATGTATTCGCAAAAAATAAATATCATAACTAATCCACAATGATTTAATGATTTTACTTAACATTTCACTATTTATCTTTATTATCCGAATAATAATATGAAAGAAAGCTCGGATCGTTTTAATTGGACATGCCCGATGCACTTATACAATCCTTACACATTTATTTACACGTTCGTGTAAACGCTTGTCTGTATTTTTATCTGCAAATAAGAATGATCGATAGAATTCGCGGTAGAGCGCTTCCGCGGACTATAGCCGTAATTAAGCATCGATACAATAATGAAGAATATTACGAATTGACTTCACGTTAATTGTAAACATCCGCTAACTTACACATTTTATTACTGAGATTCCTTTACGCGAGTAATGACGTAACGGCGAAGCTAAGGTAAAAGTCACGGGATTACTTTAAGTTTAAAAAATACAAAGTTTAATACAAACAAACTTATTAAAAGCTTATTAAAAAATTTGATTTCTATTTGTCTATGCATTATAGCTATAACGTATAACGTATGTGTATATACGTTCGTTTTCCATAACTATTTGCTTTTAATTTTTTTTTTTTTTTTTATAAAAATTGTTTAACGTAATGTTCATCGCATAATCTAATATTCGAGCAAACGTTCAACGTCTAATTATACGAGCTATCTGTCCCTCATTATACATTTAAATTTCATAATACTAATACACTGACGTATCGAATGACGATTTACTTTAAAATAAAAGCGTTTCGTTTCGAAAATCTGACCTTCGCAAACTGCGCTTCATTCTGTCATATGATATATCTGTCGTCCCGTTATACTTTCATCTTAGTCAATTGTTTACAATAGAATATACATCTTTCACCATTTTTACATCATTAATGTATTTACGTATTCATACAAGTCTCTCTCTCTCTCTCTCTCCCCCCCCTTCCGTGCGTGAACGTTTGTATTCGTGTAGATGTAATGATGTGTTAAAGAGTGTATTAGTTGCCTATTGATTTCTTAGCGTAACAATTTTACAGTTGCACTTGAGCATTATGAAAGTAGTGAAAAATCACGATGCTTGATTAATTAAACAGAAACAACAAAAATTGATGATGGGTTTATTGAATTTTCAGGAATTCCCATTTGCTTAAATTCCCCCCATTGAATAAGAATGCTGGACGGCGAACGACTTGTGACAATAAACTAATTAATGATCCCAAGACTTGTGCGGTGAATATTATTAAGTGAAAAGAGACTCGCGGCTGAGAATTTCGGAAGGCGAATAAAATAACGGTATTATGACTCGAAAGCTAAACGTTTTTAGAGAAAATGAAAGATCTTGTGACTCGTTATATCGATTGAAAATGTAAAAGTCAAGAAGGAAGATAAATCGGAATCAACGGCGCAGAATAGTTTTATAGGTAAGCGATTGCAAATGTACGTTTACTTTTCTTACCCCACGCTCGGCTTACCTAAAAAATTACTTATTACATTGAAATCATCGACTAATACGTCAATTACACCCTCTACTTATATACCTTCGACCTTTTATCCTCGTTATCATTGTATTAGTAAAAGTCCAATTACATTCCGTCCGACAATTCATTGATAATTTATTTTATTATTTTAATATTATTTTACGCAGGACTTTTAAATAGAAATATCTCGGAATAAAACTGTTGGATGCAAATGCTTTGACATTTGATATGTAACTTTACAACTTTCTATGTAGTACGTAGTGCAACATTGCGATAACAAACGAATACCTTATTACCGTACCATCCTATTATTATTCATTTTTATCTTCCTACGCGATAAGAAATAATTGTAATATTAATAACCCGCCCAACGTTATACGAATCGTACAAAAAATATATTATTTACATGTACGCATACACGTACATATGCAGATATATATATATATAAAAGGAAGCATATTTTTTACTACGACAGTTTGATTACATTTTAATATCAACAAAAACATTGTCTTCCTTTCATGTACCAAGAGCACCTCAATGTCCGTATTATCGCATATAATTAATTACTATCATCATCATCATCATCGTTATTATTATTGTTGTTGAAAAACTATTATCTAGAGGCGCTTTTTCATTTAAACTTCAAGATTACACGTCGCAAAACTTACATGAAATATTTGTAATTACAAGCTACGCGTTCTTTTGTATCGAAATGATGTAAGGAAAATTTTGTATCACAGGCAATCGAACGTATATCATTTCTGAATTGAATAATAATTAATTTTGTTTTTGTTTTCTCGCTTTCCTTTGTTTCGAAACTGTTCTCTCTCTCTCTCTCCCTCTATCTATCTATTAAAGTATTAAAGTATTAAACTATTTCCGTTTGGCTGGCTGAAAAAACTGAGAATGAAAGACGGTAAGAATGACGTGTAGATAACTGGCAATCAGCGCGGCCGGCATATTTTCGTTACTCTACGTCATTCCAATACATTTCTCCGGTCTGTGGTTTAAGGTCGTTACAATGCCGGGGATCAAGTAATCCTCTGACTTCGCTCGCGGCCAGCAGCGCTTTCGGGACGTTATATAATTCGTCGAGCCATCGTCGTGGATGTGAGACCAAGTGCAGCGAGGTGAATCCAGACACCGAGCCCATATTATTGGCCCCGTTCTAGCCAACGCGAGAATATCTCCCGTATACATCATCCTCGCCGCTCTCTACAATGCCTACGTGCACGTAGGCCTTTGTCTGGCATTTATTATTTTCGACGCCCAAACCAGTTTCGAGAATAAATTCTAACGCCGACTCGACGTATCTATTTATACCACCGTTGTACACATAATTAACGGATTTATAATCGCCAAATATTCGACTCGACGCATTTGTATTTATATACATTCTCGCCGGGCTGAATTTATATATCCGTGTATTTATACGCGGAGCTTCGGGTGTCGTAAAAATAATATAACCTATCGCTTCCTTAATTAAATCGCGTCCCTGCGTCAATTTATAAAATACGGCTTCCGATAATAATAATAATAATAATAACAATAACAAGAATAATAATCTTCGCGTATTGAGCGCGAGCCTTACGATTGAAGATGTTAATAATCTACCATTAGACAAAAGGTGTGTGTGTGTGTGTGAATGAAACATTCACGTTACATCTATCGTAAAGGTGTTGACGGACCGAGGCGTCATAATAAAAAACGAGCTAATAACATCGGGAGCTTCGACAAACGGAATTTCGCCTGTGAATTTATGAAATTCACTAAAACTAATTCACCGACTTTGACATCTTATTCAAATTAAGAACGCGAGCTAAGTAAGAGAGAAAAAAAAATAATAAAAAAATAGTTAAGCGTATTTTTTGTCGTAAAAAGTAATAAATTTTAATTGATGCTCGACTTTAATTGTAAGAGTATAAAAGAAATTAGAAAATTTTAGGGTAAATTAAGCGATTGGGGAATAAAGTCGTCGGGTTATTGGGGTACGTTTGCTAAGGGAGAACATTCCTGGAGAACTTATTAAAGCCCCGTAAGTATTTTATATGGGCAAATTACATCGAGTGCGTCAAAGAAGGAGTTCTTGAATCTTCGTGGCGTTTGACTGAAATGTAAATGGTTTCGTGACGCTGCAGCACATCTCCCCAATAGAATATTCATACCTTTTGAAAATATTCAAATGTTCAAGTATCCCCCCCCCCCTCTCTCTCTCTCTCTCTCTCTCTCTTTTATTTAACAACAACAACAACAACAACAGCAACAGCAGCAGCAGGAACAACAACAACAACAACAACAACAACAATAAGGCATAAATTAACGTTAAGCTCGGAGCTCGGCGAATGGAAATTAAGTAAAAGATACTTGGAAAAAGATAGTTTGCACGCTGTACTCTCTCGGTATCCCGATACCTGCTTGTATTTGATCTTTAAAATGCCTCGCGACACTCTCTGCCACTCACTGTATAGTTGGGTAAATTTCAAAGGACATGTATACCCTTTTATGTTTACTTTTCGGCTTATACGACGAGTACTGTGTCGGAAGACGAAGAAGAGGAAGAGGAAGAAGAAGAAGAGAAGAAGAAGGAAGAAGAAGAAGAAAAAGAGGAGGATGGAATTGTATTACCAAGAAGATTACCGTACATCATGATAAATACATGATAATTAAATCATACTGCGTTGTAATTTACTAATACTCGCGACTGTTAATTAGAATTAATTAGAATAATAAACGGGGAAGTAAGTAGTTTATATAAAATACGGCGGAGACTAGATTTTGTCGGTTAAATTAACATTGGCGAGAGTCGGGCTTAGGTAAAACAACTGCGCATGTACTGCGGGGAACAGTAAATTTTTATGGGAGAAAATATAACTTACGAATCGTTGATCAAATGGACTCTAAACTTTTGTTTGGATATTAGAAAACATTGTTGCTCGACAAGGAAATTGAAAATTTATGAGGATATAAAACTATTGCGATATTAATCTCCGAGTTAATACATGTATATATATATATATATATGTGTGTGTACGTATAAACGTATTTATTGAAATAAAAGAGGGCGGCAGCGTTATCTAATGTAAAAGGAAATTACGTTCCCTTATTATTTGTAATTGTGTTTTTTTCAATGGCTTCTGTGTATTTTAATACGAATTGAGGGAAAAATGGGAAAAATTAGGAAAAAAGTTTCCTCTTTAAAATCATAGCCATAAATGTTGATAAAATGAATGCGTATGCCTAAGTTGCGTTATCTTTTACTTTATTCTTTTATTGGGGTTATTAAATTATGAATAATTATATATCACGTAGTATCTGGTTGGGATTGTTTGAGTTAGATCCGCGTGTTAAAGTTAAAAGGATTAAAAATAGGAATTTAAAGGCAAATCTTTTGATAATGCACGTCGAATAAAAATCTCAAGGTCCTTACGGTCGGCTAATAATAATAATAACAACAATAATACTGCTACTGCTACTGCTACTACTACTACTAATAATAATAATAATAATTTAATCTGGGCTACTTATGCACTAATTATGATAATTCAAAATGAATTTGTGAATATTAAATGGGTATTAAAAGCCGAGGGATTGGTTTTGCGAAAGGGAAAAGCTGGCGATTGATTGTTCCAGAGTGTAGCTCCCGGTGACGCATACAATCGCACGCGTTGTCGTCGGACCGGAAATCAATGGGAATTCAAGTGCATTCAATTTCAGAATTTCATATCAATCGTAAGGCTGCTGCTGCTGCTGCTGCTGCTGCTTGCTGCTGCTGCTACTACTACTCGCTTCTACTACTACTACTCGCTACTACTATTACTGCTCGCCTAGTTCAATCTGATTCGACATCAATAGCAACATCGAAAGTTTCGGCCTTCCTTCCCAGAAACCGTCTACTTAATTCCAAATTCAGACAATAATCCAAGTTTCTATTTAGAAATCGACTCTTATTCCTCCGTTTTCAACTTATTTCAATTCAAGGAACGCCGACTCCTAAGCAAAACCTAAGCCAATCTCGGAGAGAGAGAGAGAGAGAGAGAGCCTCTAACGAATAATATCTTTTACAGGATTATATCATTCGCGTAATTGAAAATAAAATTCAACAAAATATATCGTCAAACTATTGCGGAATTGTTTGTTCTTTTTGTTTTTTTTTTTTTTTTTTATTATACAACAAAAGACTTTTCTCTGTCATATCCTTTACAACGCAGTTTACGATTTAGAATATTTTACATTTTCTACGTAAGGATTTAATAAATCATCCGCCTCGTTTCTCGTATTTTATTTTACCCTCAAATAAATCTGCACTTCAATTACTTTATTTCTTTTTATTATTTTACATATTATTATTATTATTATTGTTGTTATTATTGTTATTGTTATTACATACTTTTATCATTACTATATTAATTTAATAATTTTTACAGCATGTAAACGTACTAAATTCGTATAAACTGTAAATTAATATAAAGAAAGAAAGAAAGAAAGAAAGAAAGAAAGAAGAAAGAAGTGTTCTCTTAATTTCTACGGGAAAAATGTGGTTACGATCTAGGAAAAATATAAATTAATTTGAAAATGAATTTGACCTAAAATTATGAATGACACTTTATTAAGCGAAGCTCACTGGCTCTATCTGACGATATGAAAAAAATTTTCTTCGCATGCACGGGGGCTAAAAATGAAAAATGGTTTGACGGACTGAAAGGGTATTTTATATTAAGACACCCTATCTGGCCATTATAATTTATGATTTAACTTACTCGTGGTCGGATAGACGTTTTCAAATGGAATAACGAATTTCGGATGAGTCGCTGGCTCATTTACTTATGGGCAGGTGTAAAAATGATCCCAATTTAAGATTAAGATTAAGTTTCATGTCCCGGAAAATAAAACCGAAAATTTCAATTGGAATTTCGAAAAATCTCTGTGATAACGATAACGCAATGAAAGGGACAAATCCCGGATTTATAGAACAAAAAGATGTTAAATCTCTTCGTAATAAAGAGTAATATTGGCGCAATCAATCAAGGACAGGCTCAGCATGTCATAAATTCAACTAAATTGATCATTTGTTTGAAGAGGGGAATTTATAAGTAGACTCAATCGTGTGCACGTGAACATAACGTACTTACTCGGTGGTGGAAACGCACACGTGTGCGCGCGCGCATTCATCGATTTTCTGATAGGTGACTTCACATAAAAATTCTGAACGCATTTTCTGCTTGATATGAATATCTCTCCTACCGCCCTCCGTCCCCCTCTCTTCGCCACCCTCGCCACCCGTCCCTCGCCACCCGCCTCTCCCCCCCTATCTTTCCGCGGTTCGCTGAGACGTGTTGTTGTTTTTTCTTTTCTAACGGTGACACTTCGTAGACAAAAGCTTCAAAAGAGTGAAAGAAAGCGGGATGGCGGTGGGGGGGTGGGGGCAGGGGGACGCGGTCGGTCGGTCGGTCGGTCGGTCGGTCGGTCGGCAGGCAGGCAGGCCTAGTGTCGAGAACAGAGAGAAAAAGAACGTATCGATTTAACAAAAAGAAAGACATGGGCTCCTATAGTTTTCCCAGGGGGTACCGTACCTGCATACGCCGAAGCCCAAGAGCGATTGCATTATAAAAAGTTTTTTTCAGTGGTTATATTCCAATGCGATCAGACTCCATATCTATTCCCATGATTTGGCTTTCGTTCATTCGATACATTTTCCTATTGTAATGCCGATAACCCCAATAACCGAGCGCACGAATAAATACATATATATATATATATATTTTTACTTATCTACAAAAATTACCACCGGCAACACGAGTATCGAACGTCCAGCTAAATTATTATCATTTAGTCGCGTCTAATCGACGTTTTCATCACTGTTAATTATAATACGTTACGATTCGTCATGAATAATTAGATTCATTGCTCTTAGAAGACAAAAAATACTTTCGTATTGATACGAATGTGAAATATATTTTTTTTTAAATATTTCCTCGAGTCGCTTAGTCGAGATACTTCGTGATTATGTCATTAGTTATTTCACGCGTTGGCTTTGTGCGATTACTTTGATAAGAAAAAAAAAAGTGGGGGGGAGGGGAGGGAATATTTCATTTCAATCGATATCCGTCTGAATTTGTATTATTTGTGTCTATAATTAACGAAGGGATTAACGCTAATTATACTATAAATCTAATATTGCATTTACTGCCGCAGAGTACGGAATACTGGAAAATTTGAATTTGATAAACTCGTGCACTCGGTGCCTGATAATTAAATATTACAATATAATATCGGATTTTATCTACTTCGCAGCTCTTATTTTACTGTATAAAATAGAAAGAAGGGAAGGAAAAAAAAAAGAAGAAGAAAAAAAAACCTCGAAACCGATAAAATGTATTTACGTCTAAATAGAATTTGATTTAAGCCAATAAATGTATTTGTGTAAAAAAAAAAAAAAAAATAAATAAAATAAAGTAAAATTGATAGATCTTTTAAAAAAAAAAAAAAACATTTTCAAGGCAGATATTTTTTTTTTTTTTTTTTTTTTTTTTTATTCAAATTACCGCCATTATTGGTCTTACGCGTTCCAATTGCATTTAATTTTTTTTTTAAAAATTAATTTCTCATCCGTCGAGGAAATTTATTTGGAAACTGATTACAGTTTCGCTTGGGGTGTATATAACAATTGATGATCGGTAACAAACGATCCACGTCTGAAAATCCAAAAGGATACGATAACATTGGCTACTTAATCTTCAAAATTAGATAAAAAAAAAAAAATAATAATAATAATGTAGCAAGAGGAGTCAGTGGGTGGTCTTGTAAAGAACGACTCGGCTTGTCAAAAACTTATGAGGCTCGTGACAGAGGACATTTATCAGTGCGGGAAAAAGTGAGGATTACCGAGGAGAAAAAGACTTTGGCCGTCACGTGTCCAGTCACGTGCGAAAAAAAAACAAGTAATAAGTCAATTTTTTTGCATAAAACCGCCCGACCGTGGCAAACGCGTCTCACGTATAGCCTAGGACCGTAAAGCAAATTATCGTTTTATCCATGAAATAAATAACTTATCGAAACCGGGCGAAACGACCTGACGTTATGATCATTCAACTTCAATGGTTGATATCGCGTGATATTTATCGGCCACAGTAGCAATAATAATACAGAATAATTATCTCCTCTATACGATATATCGAGTAAATACTAATCCTCGGCGCTATGGATTTATATTTAAAACAATTAGATAACTTTTGTTTGCCGCCGACGCCCTCCCCTCCCCCCCCACCACCTTGCATTTACTAAACAAATCAAAAGGATCAAAGGCTCGTATTGAAAATCCGTGACTGTAAATCTAAAGGCGAAATTCAATGACGTTTTCGTAAGGAATGAAAGATAAATCTGTTTAGGGATTTATATGAAAAAAAAAAGAAAAGAAAAGAAAAGAAAAAAAGAAAAGTTTCTTTTCTACGTCGTCGATGGTATAATAATAATGATAACAATAACAATAATAATAATAATTAATGATAATAATACAAAATGATAATAATGCAGGAAAATTGTCTTACGTTTCGTCGAGTAAATCCATGGAAATCAATCGTAATGGACATTTTACCAGTTAACGTGAGCTTTTCCGTATTCGTCGTGGATGACAGACTGAGTTCCTGATTAACAAACCTTTCGGCGCTCGAGGGCCGAACTCACTTAAATGGCTCGAATGTCCGAACTCGTAGCAGCGATCCTCCGTTCCAATTTAAACGAGAGCTCGGACAGTTAGCGGGACAAGGGATCCCAGCATGAGTGATCTATAGAACGTACGTAAAAACCGTGGGGCGAGATTACCCTTGATTTCTACCTCATCCTAACCTTCGATTTTCATTATTTTTTCATCATTAATTCTATTTATTTTCATCTTCTTCTTCTTCTTATTATTATTATATATATATTTAAATCCCGTCCATTATTGGGCGCGTGGACTTGTAATTTCGTATTCGGTCCCACTGAGGAGGAGAAGCCTCTGTCTGGGACTTTGCCGAGCTTGCAAAGTCTATGGAATCTATAGGAAATTACACGCTCGCAACGAGCAACGAGTAAACACGTTAATTGTACGTGTTAGAGATGTCGGGCGATCCTCGGTTGTAAACGCACGTCGTCCGTTTGAATTCCGATGCTTCGAATGAGCTACGCGCGCATGCCAATGTCGATTTTGCGTCGTTTCAGATTGTCAGGGCGAATCTTCATTGGATGCGATTTTCCAATCTAGTCATTGCTTGCGTATTAAATTACGCTAAAACCACGAGGGGCGGGGTGGGGGGCGGAGGGCCACTTAAGCGAACCGCCGCAAACGACGGACAGACAAATTAAATAAATTAAATAAAATATCCCGATGATTATCTGGCTTTGCGAGCCTGACTCTTGTCGATCTTCGCGTCCCGTCGTTACGTCGCGTACGCGCATTGTCCGCACAAGGAGTATAAAGCCACCGGATATATATATATATATGTATATGTATATATTCTAAATTCCTTTGGAATAATTGCACTTGTAGTTTCGCGCCATTACGAATTGCCGAAATCATCGTCGTGAGTGCGGGGGGGGGGGGAGGGGGGTATACGATTAGAAAATGTTAAAGTCCGTCGGTCATTTGTTGAGTGGAAGGAAAGCTTTGAAATATATTCGAACGCAGCGGAGCGGATATCGATTGGGAGATAAGGCGCATCGATCGGGGAGCTGCGCAAGTAAATATCCGACGGGGTATCAGAATTATATTCGGTCGATGGAACAATATGGACAAGGCCGCGGGGACAGGAGCGCGGCCGACCTGCTAATCCTCCCTGAAGGAGAATGTGTAAATAATGTGTCGGCGAAAAAATAGATATCGACGAGGCCGATTTGCCCGGACTCGAGGTTATTCGGGATGGGGTTAATGGGGTTATTGGGGATGGGGATGGAGGGGGCTGGGACAGACATGCCCGTGTCGTACGTGAAGCAAAAAATTTACCGATTAACGAATGGCTCTGGACCGGTGAAATAAATATTCTCTAAATAACGAGGACTACGACGGGGCTGCGAAAGAAGAAGAGAATTTTCATACTACTGTTGTTCTATGGGGGAATTGACGGGGGTGTGTGAAGGTGGGGGGGGGGAGAACGTACAGCTCGCGATAAAATCCTTCCGAATAAGATTCGAATCAACGACGTTACCCCCTCAATGCCCAATGGAAATAAAATAAATCTCTGTATTAAATTGAATTTTCATACTCTCTCTCTCTCTCTCTCTCTCTCTCTCGCTCTCGGCGATCTAAGGCTCGATTTAATTAAACATCATGGGCGCTCGTTAAAAGCAGCTGAGTTATTGCAATAAAAATAAATTTCTCACCATTAACGTATTTTCCTTGGAAAGAAAGAGTAAAGAGTCCAAAGTTATGATTACTTTACGATTTGTTTGTTGTTGCCATAATGTGTTTAATTATCAGGTTATAATTAATTGTTAAACACCCTCGACTCATTCCTATAATTTATTTATAATTGCCTTGGAGAAAGTTTTTTTCTTTACTACGATTACGTTTACTTTCACGTGCCAGAATATGTTTATGATCAATTAATCATCCTGAATTTATGACAAAATCAATCTAAATCATGCGTAGATGGAGACTCACCTTACGTAAAGCGTGTCTTTAACAACGTATTGCCTCTGTCGCTATTGCATGACGAGCACGTGATCCAGAGCCGTGTGGGCTAAGCGAACATTTTCTCTACATTTTTTTGTAACGCACAAATTACTCGGCTCTCGATGCAAGTTAAGATAATACGCTCTTTGGGAATCTATCGACTATTTGGAATATTTCAGCGATTCGTTAGGACAACGAAAATACTTTCAAATGATACGTCGTAATGCGATTGTAATGCTGTACAGGTAATACGGCCAACGTAACGTAACGTAACGTATTGTCTTTGTAGTAGACGACAAGCTAAGGAGCCGTAGATTTAGTAGGTAATAATTAATTCCATTGTCTCGGTAGCGAACGAACCCCTTATTACAATCGATCAAGTTTATTATATTGTCCATTTCATTTCAAAATTAGTTTTTAAATCATATCTAACGTATTTGCTTAATTAGAAATGTTTTTAACTACCATTTCCCCTCTGATAATAATTTAATAACGTCGATAATGGCTTAAGAATGCCTTCCTAAGTATTTGCCATCTGAATTTTAAATCATTCCAATGCTTTGGAGGCAAAACCGCTAGAATTCACGTAATATATTCAATCATACCGAATTCACGTGTAATTCATTATCCAACGACAATGTACAACAATTATTATTAAAACGAACGGTCCCTGCACTTTTAACAATAATAGCCGGATCTTGTTCCCAGAAATTGTCCTGAGCTCTTTTGTAAAAATAAGCGTACGATACGCATGACAAAAATACATGCTACGGTTAAATGTCGATAATTTTATTATCCACTTGATCCTTAAAGGTAGGAAAACATCACGAGAATGTGTAGAAATTCGCGATCGCATTCTGCAAGCTACAGGAATTTCATACCGAGCTACGCACTCGGCTTTAAGCTACGCGTATAAATAATCAAATGAAATTGTCAATCGATTTTCAGGGTATAAATGTAATTGTATTCCGTTGGCATGCAGCGCACTTTTGTTAAATAAATCAAGGGGATTTCGTAATATATGAAGATATCGGTTATTGGTGCTATTGGTGCTATTGGGGTGGGTTATTGGGGTTATCGGGGTGGGGAGGGATAATTTAAAACCTTTAAGGTTAGGTCGACGATAAAAAGTACGAACTAAACGTATCGTCTGAGAAAGATAAAGTGTTTCCCCCATTGTAGATTCCCGGCTGTCGATACGTGTGCGTGCGCGTACACGCAGAGAGCCAACAGTTATGGAAAAGATAAGGCTCGAACGGTCTTCTGAAAGGTCGAACTGTGCCAGGAGACGATGGGAGAATGAAGCCGGAGGGTAATTACGAGGAAGGGTCGAGGAGCGAGCGAGGGAGCCAGAGAAGTTAGGAGAGGGCCGATATGTGCGATGTGATCGAGAGACTCGGTGAGGCTCGGGAGTCATGGGGATGGATAAGCTCCGAGTCTCGGGGAGCAACCCTTCGGATTCTTGCCCGAGAGCGCCCGAGTACCTTAACTAACCACCTCAGGCAGAGATTACGTCTCGAGAGCCGAGGGAGGCTGTTTTAAAAAGGAAAGGGAGAGGTGGGCGGTGGGTGAGTGGGGTGTGGGATATTCCCCCGTTTCTATTCGAGCTCGTGATCTCGCTCTCCGCCCCCCCTCCCCCTCATCTCGATCCGCGCCCGCTATCAAACAACCTTACCGATACGGAAGAACTAATGCAGTAAGTAGTTCGGCCCCGAAGCTAAATAATGTTCCGCGGAGTCGAGAGGAAGCGAGGATCTCGATGCATGTCTCAGGTTTTCGTTTCACTTGGTCGATTCGGGTAGTCGAAGGAGGTTATCGTCGAGGGAAGGGAAAGCTCGTCGCATGCGGAAAGCTCCTCGTGGCAGAAGCACTGAGTGCCACCGGGGCGAGGCGTCAGAGATCTATCTCTGGAGGAGCGGCAATCGCGATCGCTCGCGCGTCCAGGGAGCCGGAGGATAAAAAGCGCCAGGGCGGAAAGGGCGAGGGGGTCGGTTAAAGGCAGGGACATAACGCACTGCTCGTCGTCGTTGTACTTGCTGAAGCGAGGCTTTAAATGCTAATCGAGCGGAAGCCCGACGACATCGTCCGTCGATCATCTTTGCTTACGTATCGTCTCTCGTTGCACCGATTCTCTCGCCGGATTTAAATGGATTTACTCCCGGCTTCGGAGACCCCGCGTCCTTTAATCACTATCTCGTTAAATAATTTAATATTACTATGCCATTGGTGAAAGGGGTGGGGGGGGGAAGAAAACCTCGACCCTCCTCCGCGATCCCTATTTATTCTAAATTGACAATAGAGTCCGAGAGTTATTGGGGATCATTATAAGACAAAAAAAAGGTTTGGAGATGAAGTTTTTCTTTTCCTTTCCTCGCGAGACAACTGACATTTCTTACACAAGTATTATTTATACATTTCCGCGATCAATGGATATTTTATTTAAAAAAAAAAAAGCGCCACTTAATGTTTTACTGATGTCAATGAAATGTCGTCAATGAATCCGCGATACGCCCAATACGAATTCAACAACATTATTCAAACGCGTATAATATATATATATATATATACGTCGATCTATCCACGTACGTAGAATATATACGTAGAAGGTGAAAATAAAAAAGTGAAAAACGTATTTTACACTTTTAATTCGATATAACTTTATTTGATTCGAGTGCGATCTAGTGAATATAAAAATAAAGTAAATTACATTTCTGGAGCCGGGAATTTTTCTGCAATTTCGTAAACAATATTAATTGCACGAAGATAATTGATTTCGAATCCCGTACGTTAGAATTTCGCTTAACAACTCCGGCCTGTTTTAAAAAATTTTTTAAATTACTCACTATGATTAAAAAATTAAAAGTAGCCGAAGCTTTTATTATGATCGTTAATTGGAAGAAAAAAAAACCTCGTACGTTTACGATTAATTATATTAATTACGTGATAAAAAAAAATATATCAATAAGCTCGGTCATAATGGTATGAGTTTATTCAAAACAAAGACCGGGCTTTAAAAAAAGTGCATTCGCGCACTTGATTGGCATAAAAGGAATAAAAGCCGGCGGGACATTTCCTATAAATTAAGAATTTGCGAAACGTAATTGTTCGAAGAGCCTCGTAGAAATTGATAGAAGTTGATGGGAATGAAAATTCCCTATAAAAAGATCGATCCGTAACGATCGATTTTACGAGCGATTTGGACTTTATTTATAGTTGCATATTAATAACGAGGGAGCGCGAATTAATGCGCATACGCATTTTGAGTAGTTCGATTGTCTTGTTCATATTTATCGAATGACGATTCGTGGCCATGTTTATGACGACGATAAGGATTAATATCGATTGTCTACCTTCAAGCTCGCGTTCCATAAAACGCAACGGAAGAAATTAATTGGCGCCCAATAAGTAACGCCAAATTATTCATTTACTTTCCGTACCTTAATTCATTCCCGTGCACTGTTGGCCTGTGTCTGCCCCCCACCCCAACCCATCGATCCATCAACGCGTCAATAATTAATAATTAACAATGAACTTTTTTATTATAGCCCCTTATCGTCGATTCTAAATCTCGATCGACAGATAATCTCAATTCGGCTAAAATTCATCTCACTCGTGGTGTTCGTGATTCATTTATACGTTTCGACAGTTCGACATCCTTACTTTTTCAACGTTTTTCAACGTTTCTCAACGCTCCGTATAATGTACAGTTTATTGCGAAATTCCCTAGCCTCTTGCTATTACTCGCAGGATGCGACATAACCTCACATACGTTGCCCACGTTAATCCGTGTATTAGAATCGTTTACAAAAGCTTTTAATAATCAATTGCACTTAATTTCATTGAAAACGAAGGCCAATCAATACGTTGCCAATGCATTGAGGCTTCCGAATCATTGAAAATCATCAGCTGGTCTCGATTGAAATTATGCTTCTTAGCCCCCGTCGATCATTCGACGTACATTATATATATATATATATATAAACTCACACGAATTTTCGAATAATTACTCCTGTAATTTCCCCTTGTAATTGACATAGAATTAAATATAATTAGCTCCAATGATTATTGTACTTAAAAACTGGGAAGGATTTATTTAAATTTATTGCAACGAAGAAATATGGGTTTTTCAAGCGAAAACGAATATTTTAATGCATTTCCTCGAACTAATTACGAAAGGGAGCATTTTTATTTATTAAAGAAACATCGGAGTAAATAATGATAATGTAAAATCTCGTATTCGGCAACTGACGAAGCGCGTATTGTACCGAGCGAATAATTACGAACTGCAAAGGCATTAATAATGAATAAGAATTTTATTCTAAAGGCAGAATATTCAAAGGCGCTTCTTAATCGTTAAACCACATGACTTGAGTGCAGCCGATACATTTCTACGCAGATATTGAGTAATCGAATTATCGTGTAGGTCGAGAAGCGCGGCAATTCACAGACTCGTGGATTAGCTGTACCCCACACCCCCACCCCTCGTCTCTCACTCACTCACTCACGCAATATATCTTCGTCTTTCTTCTTTTCACGAGCTATCTCTATGCTCCGTGCCGCTCTTACTCGTACTCTCTCTCCTCTCTCTCTCTCTCTCGCTTTGGCCACTTGAGAGATTTAGTCGATTATGTACGTGTTGAGTTGCCTGAAGAGTCTTCTGATATCAAAATCCAATATCTCTCTCTCTCTCTCTCTATATATATATATATATATGTATATATGCAGTACATAATAGAGTAAATTAGGCGCGATACTTCAATCCTAATTCGCAAGACCATCCGATATAAGCAACTTTTTACCAGGCTAATGGCGATCCACAAAATAATATCGCTTATTATACGATTTTTATTGCGCAGTTATTTAAAAAATTGAATATCTTTGCCAACTTTTGTCATCACTACGTCATATCTCGCAATGTAATAATCGTATTAAAGTAATATTATCCCTTTGGGCGAATCGAATTCAAAAGAAAAATTCTATACTTTCTATGCATGGTCTCTCGAACTTTCATCTTTTAAATAAGTTTCAAAGTCACGAATTTAGATTAAATTTTCAACGTCGTTGGTATTAAACAAACCTCGTCCCATTTAACAATTATTTAATTTCATCCGTTAATTAAAAATACATTTTATTACAATTTATAGGCCAGCGAGTAGTACGTACGTATAATTTTATGAATAAATACCACGGTCGGTAATACATTGACCATAAAAGCCGTTATTATTATTAACGTATTTATTTAATTGGGATCGACTGATTACAACGGATTACGACTGATTCATTGCAATTCAAACGAAGCATTAAAAAGTGAAGGAAAAAGAAGAAAATATTCAGACAATGTGAATCCTCCTTAACGAAGCTTTTTAATAATTCCTTCGGAGACTAATAATAACGAATAATTATCATAAGCTTTAACGGACAATCGTGAACTGCAGAGGATAAAATATCTTATATCCTTGTCGTACCATTAGCATCGTACCATGAGCATTTACGTAATTTCGTAAACGATAAATCGTACGAAAGGTTAAAGTTAACGTTACGGAATGATCGCAGACGTCTGCGTCGCAAAGTGTGCGTTTCGATTGAATTTTATTTTTTACGCCAAAGAGATTTTGCCAATAGTTTTATAATTTGAAATTCCACGGAAGTCGCGGCTCCGTACAAACTCGCAACGGCGGTTTATAAAGATGTTGGTTATAAAGAGCACTGGAAAGGTCGAAATATTCGACGTAAATCAAGAGGGCCGTGACGTTAAAGCGCTAGATCGTTTTCACATAGGACGGATGCTCGGACATTAGGAGTTGCATTAGGACGCCGTGAAATATTTTTATGTCCCTCCTTATCAAATTCAAGCGAAACTACCAGCTCACCGGGTTCACGAGAATCGCTTTCAATTCAATCACGTAAGTGTCTCTCGATAAATTCTCGATTTTCCATCGATCGTTCGATTTGGATTTCCAAAAAAATCATCACGCCTTTCCCTCCGCATTCCTTTAGCTTCGACGTTTCATTAAAATTCCCCCGATAAAGTCACGCATCAGAACTGGATATTATTCCGCCCTTAGATTTAAAAAGTAAATAAATAAATGCGATTAATTAATTTATTGAGCCTAAATTAACGGGAATTCAATATTTACGAAATAACGAGCTACTTGGTTATTTATTTATTTATTTATTTATTAAAAAAGAAAAAAAAGAAAAACCCCATGGACTTCTTTGTTCTGCTAATGTTAGTTAAAAAAAATATTTTTCTATTCGTCGAGAAACGTTGTTTTCAGACGAATAAATAACGTTTCACGACGACAACGCTTTTAAGAAATAATTAACGCAAATGCGTTTTTTATGATCTGAAAGTAATTACTTGTTTCGAAAACAAAGGGCTGGAATATTAATATAAACAATTAATTACAACGATCTGTATGAGAAACCTTTTACCGATTAACTGCTAAACGTACACATGAAACGTTACTTTTTTTTTTAGTCTTTGACTCTTTTATTTTATTGTAAGCGAATGTCAAGGCCGTAACTATTTTTCATTAGTTCCGAGTGCATATCGAGATTTTTTAAACGGCATTTTTAATACAATAAAGCTAAAGACTGATTTTTACATTCGCAGCATAAAGTCAGATGAAGATTAGAATTTTTATTTAAACAATTTTTCGTTAGATATTATTCAAAGAAGATGATATTCTTTCTTTCTTTCTTTCTTTCTTTCTTTCTTTCTTTCAAACGTTATTTTATTCCGTCTACGTTAATGTACTGCTCTTTTACTAAACTCGGTCGTTTGCATTACATTAAAAAGGAGTTTCGAATAATATTGTTATTAAAAATAAGCGCACTGTACTGGATACTAATAAATTTGAAATTTACGGCCGGATATTTATCTTTGTAAGCATTTAGTATTCCAGACATAGAATAGGTGAATTCTTTTAGAATTTAACTAATGCTCGAATAAGCAGATTCTTCATAATCTTCTTACATTCGCGAAATTCCGAGACGTAAAGTGTAGTAGACTTTTATAGAGAAGCCCCACTTCCTACAAGAAATAACGTATTTTTAAAATGTTTAATATCTCAAACGGAAATATATATATATATATGTGTGTGTGTGTGTGTGTGTATGCACGTATTCATCCAAATTCATCCGTATTCGAGGTAAAAAAATAAATACGTATGGCGGTATCCTTAATATCCTTAGTTAGACGGAAAAAAACATTAGAAGGGGGTGGGGGTGGGGGTAGGCTTTAGTTTTTCATTTGTAGAAAAACTTTTACAGATAATAAATACATATTTTCGAGAACTTTTCTGTAAAAATATTACACTTGCTTTGGTAAAATTTATTTGTTACGACGCACGCTAATGAATTACACAATAATTTATATTTTACAAAATAAAATAGAAAGTGGGGCTGAAATTCATTTGGAAAAGTCTATGAAAGAATAATTAATTACTTGGTTAAGTAGATGTAATGCCAGAAATAATCGGACATTTGCGTAAACAAATACAAAAAAAAACAATGTAATGTCAGTAATATTTGTATAAAAAAAAAAAATTCTCTGTCGATGGCAATGATTTTGAAGATTCGGTTAAGTTGGAAGAGTAATTCGAGAACGAAAGGACGAATTGAAAAAACAAAAAAGGCTCAAGTCCTATGGAACGGAATGGAAATACTTGTGGGAAACTTGTCAACGTTACGAATCATAAAAACGGAAGAGAAGTTGTAATTGGAAGAGCCAAGAATTCGAAAATAAACGCAAGGGAAAATAATTTCAGGAATATATTATACGGGCATTGGGAAACAAAAACAAAAACAAAAACAAAACAAAACAAAAATGAATAAATAAATAAATAAATAAATAAAAGAAAGATCCGGTAGTAATAAACTTTAAGCGTAAATCATAAGATTGTGGTATAAAATGTAGAAAGGGGGGCGGGAGGGGTAGTGAGTAAGAAGTAAATTTATTTTACTAGACGAGGGGTTATTAATAAATTTTAAAGTTCTTTGCGAAAGAGTAATTTTAAATATTTGAAAGTTCGAGGAAGCCGATCCTCCCTCGAATCCAGACGGACGTACTCGAGAATAAGATGACGATTTCTTACGCGAACTTCTTACTTCGTCGAATAAATCAAAGGACCCACGTACTCTTTAGGGTTTCTAATGCAACGAATGCATGCACCGACTGCCGTGCATTTCGACGAAATGTATTGTAAGGAGTAAAAAGTTGGCAAATTAAAAGCAGCCGTCGAGCGCTTATATTATCAAATTATGAAATCAAGGTGGCCAACCTCCCGGAAGCTCGACTTCATCTATCCTATCGATATCTCGATATCTCGATATCTCGATAATGGGGAACTTGACTGGCGAATGGAGCGTGGGTATTGGTCCTCGATTAGAGGGGGGATAACGAAGAGCCACTCGCTAGGGTAAGCGAGGGCTCGGCCTGACTCTCAAGAAGCCATCCATAGAACCAGCTATAGATCTAAGATCGCTTGGCCAGAGTTGTTTCGTACGACGCTCATCCTTCGAGTTGGCGACGAGGCGCTCAAAGCACTTGCACAAGCTTCTTCGAGACAAGCCGTCGGCTGCGCCATCAACTCCTCCCTCCTGGAAATCAAGCACTTTCAACCTCGACAATTTCAACTCCCTCCCTCCCTCCCCCCAATAACCACCACCCCAATAACCACCCCCAATAACCTCCCATAGTCGAATAGTCGTATGTGAAAAAACGAGGAGCGAAACGGTCAATTGGATAATTTACCCAGCCAATTAAATTCACTTGGAACTTGTAGTTATTGGCTCGAGTTTACGAGAATTGTTACGAGAAGTTGGCACTAGCGCTGCAAGCTCCCGTTGCAAGCTCCCGTTGCAAGCTCTCACATTGTATACGCACCGAGGCACGTTCGACTCTTTTTCGTCTCATCTGCTTTTTCAAGTGGAAAAAGATTTTTTTTTAAAGGAAAATCCGATTCTATTATTCCAAGGCTCGGCATAATCAGTTAATTGTAATGCAAAAGAGCTGAAATTTAAGCTCGCGACCGCCTGACTATTTGTCTTATATTGCGTTCACGTGCCTCGTCCGATTAAATATAATCAGCGCTTTGTGCCAATGTACTCGTTAACAAGTATACTTAAGCTCCCTATAACCAACATACGCTCGAGCTCATCTTCGTCACCTCCGTGCGCCTCGAGTATAAAATTCAAATTTTATTATACCAATACCGTGCCCTCCCTCACTCCCTCCCTCCCTCGCCCCACCAATAACCGAGTGTCGCTACTACCTCGTGCAAGACCCCTACGTGTGTACCAGCGACGTCGACTCTTCCGACAGTTACAAGCGGTTGCCATTCTACCTGTCGCATTTTAAATTAATTATAGTTATTCCGCCCCTCCCCCCCCCACCCCCCGAGCGCCTCCTTATTATTTTCAAAACCTTTGGAAAGGTCAAACGATCGTTGCTCACACCCGATTCGCCAGCACGTCGTTCGAACGTTCTTGAAATTTTGAAAAACTGTTAATATTACTTTTGAATTATATAAAACAAAACAAAAAAAAGAAAAGAAAAAGAAAAACATTAAAGCCGAATCACGTCTTTTACAAAGATTCCCAAGGTATGGCAATGGCAAGAATATATTTAATCAAGGGAATCGTAAATTACAAAGCCTGTAATACAGTTTTTTCCTCTGTTTTTTCTCTCTGGAAGTCAGCCTTTAATAATACATATATATATATATATATATTATCCAAGTAAATTGGCCTCCTCCGAGGAAAAGTGTATTTGTATCGAAACGGAAGGATTTGTCAATTCGAGCTTATTACTGTAAAAATAAATGTCGACAGGGAGAATAAGAAACTTGTCGTCCCAGCGCCATAAAAACCGTATGAAATGAAGGCGAGATCCTTTTTAATAAATTCAAGGGATCGGGGCGAATCGTGAGTAATCCCGTGTGGATTATTAATAACGAATGCCGAATATAAGTTAAAAATACAATTTGTACAATTTGTTATGGATATCCCCTTTACAACCCGTTACGTATTGATTATTTACTCTAAATGCGGATCTTTTCTTTTTTTCTAAGCCCTCGAATGCAATTTCTTCCTTTCCCTTCCCCTCTTCGTTTTAAAAGAAAAGAAAGACTGCCAAGCCAAGCATGTTTCGTTATACCTTCGAAGTCGTATGGGTGAGCCGTAAAGAATATTTAAGAATATAATTTAACTCCGAACGCTTTTCGTCATTCCGTGCCCGACTTACGTCCGTCTTTTTAACGTTTCGCTTTTCATTTTCTTCGAACGTATTTAATTTTTTTTTAAATGAAACGGCCGTTTTTAGAAAATATTGTCAGGACTCGCGACAGTTTGTGCCGCATACTAATTACATCCCACTTGAGCAATGGGCTTTCGCTCCCCGTCCGGCCCGGCAAGCTTATCCACTTGGAATATTAAAACTATTTTCTCGCCAAAACTTGTTAATAATGCTTGGCGCAAACAATAACTTGCTTGCTTGGAAATAAAAACTTTACACAGCACGGTACGTATATTCCGCCTGCCCTACAACACTACCTGTTACCGAGCTTTTGTATAAAGCAAAACGACAACGAAACAAAAAGAAATATTTCATTTAAAGACTGACGTTGTTGTACGCGTATACAACTCTGACTACGCAATGCGATACGTCTCAATTAACAAGGGGGGCTTTGAAAATTCGCGAATTTTCAAACAATAAATGTTATTATAATTTACGTTTAAGGATCGTAAGCACGTTGAGCAAAATACAGTGAATTAAGGCGGGGCAGGTCTATTTTGTACAAAAAGAAAGAAAGAAAGAAAGAAATTTCAAAGCTCGTTAAGCTTAATTACGTTTCTATATTTTCTATTCCGAAGCATCACGTCGCGATCATTAATTACATTTCCTCGAACGCCTCGTTATAATATTCTCGAGCGCTTAAAGATCCTTAACGATCCGCGAGTGAAGCGAAAAATGATAAGATTTTTATTCGTCTCCTCGCAGAAAAGAGTAAAAAAAAAAAAAATAACGTATGGCATTTTATTAGAAGCGTTTCGGAGCATAATGATTCTCGAGAGCATTCAACAATATTTTTAGGTTTCCTCTGCTAGGAAAAATGAGAGATAGAGAGAGAGAGAGGCGGAATCGCGGCGGCGTATCGTCGAATCTGCGCTACGAAAAGCCCCGGCTCGGATGTAAAAATCCGTCATAGAGGCTGCGCCATTCTACTTTTCAACTTTAAAAGCTCGCGGAAAAATGGGACGATTTTGCGATAATTGCCCCTATTGCGAGGACTCGAGCTCCAAGTAAATTATCAAGTAAATTATATATATATATATGTCAGTATGTAACGAATCTTTTCTCGGCTCCATTCGACTTCCGAACGCGTAGATAAAAGTCACGCGTGGCACCTTATAAACTGCATACGCGGTTTCATCATAAATCCTTTCGACCGTTCCTCGTCCTTACACGAGCGTAATTTATAATTCATTCCCACGGGCCGTTTACGTCGACATCCAACAAACACTCCCCGCATTAAAATCATGGCCTTTACAATCCGAGGAATTTACATTTTATATTTCATATACGTGTGCACGTATACGGCGCTATTCTATGCGCCCAAGTATTGGGGTTAAACTGGTTGGACTTGATATCAGAAGCTGAAAAATGACGAGCCTCTCGAGTCGTAAGCGTTTTCGGGGTACTCGGCATTACGTGGCCCATCGAACGCGATAGACGCGCGAATTATAAAAGGACGCTGTTTGCGATTACGAGGAGGATATAATCGTTGCCTTCCCCCCCCCTCCCACCCGATCATCGGATACGGTTGCGCTTAATTACATTCTAGAAAACGGCACGCGACGGACGATGAGAAAGCCCCGCTGTAACCGGTGGTTGGAGGAGGAGGAGAGAGAGAGAGAGAGATAGCTGTGACCTAGATATAACAGTCAGTTGTTTTTATGGCGATTGGCTCTCGTATGCCAAAAAATCCAAAGACTTTCATGGGTATTGGTTGGATCGGCAATTACCGTAAGAGGAAGCTTATCTGGGTGACTTTGGGTAGTCGGTACTCCCCAATAACCTTCTAATCGACTCGGCTTCGATCCCCTGGACTGCTAACTGCTGGACGACGACGACGACGACGACGACGAGGAGGTATAATCGATCGGAATACCGACGAGTGGCATCAACTCCGACAGCGATAATGGATTATAAAATTTCAATACCAGCCGTACCATCGGCAACTCGGCAAACGAATACTCCCGCTCGGAGCGAGCGATCAGCTAATTCAGGCTAATCGATAGTCGCGCGTCTTCTTACGCGATCCGTTTCACTCGCACGATTCTAATATCTTTTTCGATTATCTCGATTTAATAAAGTAATTAATTATGTTTGAGCATCGGAGGTTACTCGCCGAGAACGAATCTGCTGTAAAATTAAATATTTCCCGTCCGATATAAATTGCCAAGCGTCAATTTTTCAAAATATTTTTCTTTTTTTTTTTTTTTTTTTTTAACTTTCACCAAACGCCGTAAATCCCGCTCTAAGCTTTACATAAAATACGCGTTACGTACGTTGTAAAATGAATTTTCCTCGGGGATGAGCGTATTTTTTTTTTATTTATTTTTTTTTTTCCGTTCGTTTTTGTACGATTCGGGCCCGAGGGTCAGTCAGGTTTAAGACCGTCCCTTGTTTGCGTCAGTAATAAGAATCTGCAGCAGCAGCAGCAGCAGTAGCATCATCATCGTCATCGTCGTCGTCATCATCATTCACATAAGGAGCACGTGGTCTAAGGGGGAGACTACGTCTGGAGGCTGATCACAGTCCTTGAAATCATTTGGCAAAGCTGTCGAGCGCCCGGACATAAAAGATTGTCACTCGCTTAATACCGCGTGTCGGAAGCTTCGTGAACTTCCTTACGTAAAGACTCGAGACGGACATTTCAGAGACCTTGGCGAGCCAAGCTCGTAATCGCCCTAAAGAATTACATCCTCTGCTTTCGATTTGATCGCGCCTTTGATTCATTCGTTTGCACCGAAATGCCTCGACGAGGATTTTATTTTATTAACGTAACACCGACCGCTCGAATTGTCCTCTACCCATCTACCCACCCACCCACCTCCCTCCCCGCCCTTACGGACTTGAGACTTCGTAACTACCGAGGACGTCGTAGGTATCGAGTAACGTTAAATGTTGATTCCTCAAACCACGTCGAGAGCATTGATTGAAATATTTAAAAGGCACGGCGACCCCCGGACGAACACGTTGTACGGCATCCAGCCAACGAAAGTGCTTTGTTTATACCTCGCCCACGCACACACACGCTCTTACATTCACGAGGACGAAAGTATAACGTTGTTTGTTTTTGGCAAGATTGATAGCGGCAAGCGTTAAACTCCATTTCATTGTATTATTATTATTATTATTGTTATTACAACGGGGAAGTGAAAACGTATTCGCTTCCGCGTAAACGAGTTACTCCGCCTTCAATTGCAATTACACGCCCAATGCAATTACGCGAAAGAAAAAAGCCTTTATTGTGTTCCATTCTAATTGCAACGGTGCGATTCACGAATGCACTTGTGAATGGCGAATGGGGATCAAATTTTATTGTTAATCCGGGACCTTGTAAGTACGTTAAAGTACGTTAAAGTACGTTAAAGCAACAAGTGTTTTAAATTACGGGTTTTTTTTTTTTTTATACGTGCATAGGTGTGACTCTTGATTTACTTGTGAAATATCTGTGCTTGTGTGGTACCGATTAGTCGATGCAGTAACGATGAGACATTGGGATAAGTGAAATTCCCAAGTGTCGGCGGGGTTCTTTCAAAAGATTCCAAACGCGCGTTGTACCGGAAATACGATGTTATTATCGGGATAGGTAATGGTTTCGTGCTGTCCACTAACACCCCCGGCCCTCCTCACCCCACCCCCCAAGCCCCCGAAGCTTCTACGTAAGCCGAAATTCCTTGATGTGGATGGGAATGATAATTAAACGTAACCGTCCGTCACTGGTGGCCGGAAGCGTTATTACAAGCGAACGAGTGACCGCAACTACTCGCGCATTCCTCCTACGTGCGTGTGTATTATGTCGATCGAGCGGCTTTGATTTGAGAAGGAAGTTGGCGACGAGCAATGAAATTTAGGTTATAAATTAAAACGGGCACTCGTCTTACTTTTCCCTCTCTTTTTTTTTTACGGAGGGACGTTGCCGAGGTACTGATTTGAACGATCGACGTTATTTAAGTGTAAAGTAAAAAGTATATAAATAAATATAGAAAACGTTTTTAAAAACGTCATACTTTGTGGGAAAAAAAGCTCTCAATACTGGGACTCGGAAAATCATTCCAAAGCCGAATCCATTGACAAATTAACTTGGTTCTTAAAACTCTAAGCTTTTAACGTCTAATTTAATCGTGACAATTATTATTATTAATTTTTTTCTAATTGGGCTTCAAGGCTCGCCGACGATAAAAAAAAAGGGCTGGGGGGGGGAATTTATTCCCACTCGACATTTATTTCGTATTTCATACGAAATTCTAGAATAAATCAATACTTTATAATGATATTTCGCATTTGTCCATTCGCAAGCCCATGCATACGTTTCATTTTATAGTAGAACTTTGAATATAATAATAAAATCGAGTGCCGGCGAGTGCCGGATTATTATTATTCTCTTTTTTTATTTCTTATGCACAAACATATATATATATATATACGTTTAAAATTCTCAATGCTTGCCAAATGTTATTTATTAGACAATGTGTTTCATTTCCTTCTTTCTATCAGAGTCCATGTCGATACGGCCCGCTCTATTTACCTCGTTAGAACACATTTGAAAAGGGGGGAGGGGGAGGCGATGCACGAGAAGGCCCAGAATTATCGCACTCGAACGTAAAACGAACTACTACGTTCGATGGAGAAAAAAAAACTTTTATACAAAAAAATAAAAGAAGAAGAAGAAGAAGAAGAAGAAGAAGAAGAATAAAAGATCCAATCTAATATGACAGACGTATCACTATCCCTTTCCTTCGCTGTTATTATTCACCCTTGCGTAACCTCAATCTCTATATATAGATCATTTTTAAAGGAAGCCATTCATTCGTTTTATTCCACGCTGCCATATATTCTCAATGCATAAGTCAATCCAAGAATACTTGCTCACCGACAATGCACTCGTTATATTCGAATAACACCGAAGCTCAGTATGAAGCTAAAATGCAAAAACATTGACGTCTGCGCTTTCTCCGTTAGTTCGCAATTTTTTCGTCACTTCAATCGCTTAGTCGATTTTCTATCGCCAACGACAGATCTCTATGACCATGAATAATATTGACTTTGCTCGATTATTTAATCACCTAGCCCATACGTACCTCCTCAATTAAACCCAAATTACGCGTAAATAAATTACTAACAATTGAGTAGAATTACTTTTTTTTTATAATAAGTGTTCCCTTGATTCGGCTGATGAGACATAGACGTTACTACTGAAAAGTAAAAATTATCGATAAAACGGCCTTGAACGGTGGCTAATACTCTTCCCGAATAAATATTTTACACAGCCAGCTTGCTTTTTATTCTCATTGAATGTATGCGGTCATACACAATTTTAAAGTTACACATGCGCAACTACAAAGACTCGTGCCTTTTTCGTGAATTTCTCTTCTTTAAAATGCCATTACACTTGCAAGCACATTGCCATCCTAGACATAATATAACAAAAACATTAGGTTCGAACTCACGATTTTTTTATATTATAAACAAACAAATAAAGTTTCGTCCGTGATATTTTAACTACTTGTATTTACGAAAACGTAATAAAGCCCTGTCTTTAATAACAATGAAAAGCTTGAGACCTTCTTTTAGAAAAATAATTAATCCGTTAATATTATTGCTCGTGTTGATAAGTTCGTAAACGCAAACATTTTCCCTAGAATACAGTATATTTATTATAACTCTCCTCTGAATCTGCATACCTACAGCCATAACAAATCAAATAATAATTGGATACAATTATCTAAATAATAATAATGTATCTTTATTTTGGTAGAGGTTTTTGTAATTGGCGAGTTGAAGCAAACGATATTTGACATTATTTCCTTTTTAATGTTTTTCCGTAATTGTATTCTTGTAATCAGTACGTAGACTTGCACGTACACGCGTGCTTCTTTCGATGTAACGGAAAGGTGGCAATTATTGGGTGACGCGGGTCGAGAGGATTAGAAAATTTCATCAAGAACAGCATCGTTCGCAAAACAATCATTACTTAAATTACAATAAATTGAGAAAATTGAGTTATTCGGGTTATTGGGGGTTTATAACGTAATGAAATTACGAATGTTATTAAATTGTTTGATATGAAAATTTTATTGAGATTCGTTCATTCGCAAAAAATTCGTTCATTCAAGTAGGAATCTTTTTAACGCTCGACTTTAACGTAAGTTACAGTCACATAATAATAATAATAATAATAATAATATTGAAACGAAATTGAAATAAAATGGAAATTTTTAATTATAAAAGAAATAGAGGGGAGAAGTAGTCGGGAAGTTGTTTAAGATCTCGAATCCTTCAGATTCAAATAGCATGTGAAATAAACAGTAGTTTTAGGCAAAAAATGAATTAGATTGACGAGAATCTTGAAGAATGCCCGTCTAATTTGTATAATTAACAACCCCCAATGATCCAATAAGACGTTGTATAAAGTTTTGAGCAAACAAGGCTATATTAGATCATACGTGCAATGAAAATTCTTCTTTTTTTTTATATGAAGAACCAATAGGAAGTATGGGACTAAGTTATCGGACATTAACGTAATGTTTTTTATAAAATAAGTAATAAGTTATTGTATTTTTGTCTTGTCGTGGACTCGCGATGGTAGAGCATCAAGAGTTAAGGAATATTTGAAAATATCATTACCATTTAAAAGAAAGAAAGTATTGTCTGATGAAAAAATAAGGTTCCTCGGTATTCGAATTAGTTTTTACGCCATAGTTTTTCTCGGCAGCATTAAAGGAAGCAGTAGCAGTAGCAGTAGCAGCAGCAGCAGCAGCAGTATCAGACGAAATTGAAGAAACGTAAGTACGAGGAAGTAGTACCCTGGCGAAGCATTTTGCCGACCGTCCCTCGTCCCTATATAATCTCGCTAAACTTTTTCTTCTCTACTGGCGAAAGAGAAAGAATAGCTCCGCGTTAGTAGAATTCTCCCCTTGTAGATTATCTGCAGATCTCTACTTAAGGACGTAAGGCTATCATCGGTCCCTTGCGATCCCGGGATCCACGTAAATATGCAGCGCCGCCTTACGAAGAAACTTCTCCGGTATATTCTCGTAATCGTAAGCTATAATTATAATTGTCCGGAGAGCTTAAGCCTCTGATGATGCTTTATGTGAACGAAGCGCGGGAATAAGTAGCGTCGAAGCCGAAACAAATTCGATGAAGTTCCGTATTGCTTGCACGGTATTATTGCCTCGACAATTAACGGTAAAGAGAACTCGGGTCCTCGAGAGTAGAGCAGAGACTCGGTGAAGCAGAAAATAAATCAGTGCGTCTATGACGATACGTATATGTGTACACATAAGTTGGCCGGATTGTTTATTTGCATGCATCACTCGACGTAGCGATGATGAATCGGCGGAGCGTGGGGTTGATGAATCTGCTTGTGCCGCTGAAAGCTCGTGGTGAAAGTGGTAATCCCATTAAAGAGAAACTCTCTGGGGGAGCCGAGCGAGGTTATATCGGGGTTATATCGGGGTTATATCGGGGGGTACGCGAATCCATCCAGCCGGTCCTCCGCACTAACCCAATAATCCCCCCCGCCCCCGATCCTTATAACATTGGCACTGGGCCTCGCGCTACCCTTGGAAAAAACTTGTGGACTTTGGCATCGAGTTATCCCCGGCCGCTTAGCTCTCCTTTGCGTTTGCATAGGAGAGAAGCAATAAATTCCGAGTAAACGTCTTAAGTCGTTCGTCCTCGGAAAGCCTCGCTCGGAAGACTCGCGTTCTTCCTATTGATTAACTGCGTTTGCTACGTATATCCGTAATTTCATCCGCCAGCGATTTATCCTACGCGTAATTAGAAAAGAAACACGCGACAAGAGCTTGCATTTTAAGAATTTATGCAATTATTATTGCGCATCCCCGGCAGAATTCGCTTTTACCCACAATACTCGTTCTAACGATAAGACGACGGGAAATGATACGCCTACCTCCCGCGATCCTCTAACTCAATATTCAAACAAATCCCAAATACATTTTCTCCCAGCCAAGACAATCGCGAATCCCTCAATATCAATAGAGAATTCCACAAAGTAAATGTTAAATGAAAATTTTTAAGCCGCTTACTAGGGATGCATCGCTAACAATATACGTGCATGCATATATATATATATATATATGTAAGGTAATTTTATTGATTATCGATAACGATGCCTTGTCGGCGCGCACATATTATTTTGTCGGCATTGGGCTGGGCAGGCTCGAAAGTTCTTATCCCCCATTCGCAGACGATACGATACTAATTTTCTTATAAATGGTAATCGATCCAGAAATAAGGGCATGGGTTTTATAAAATGTTCATCCCGTATAATGGCATTCGCGAATGATTTCGTCCCCTCGTAACCTTAATAAGCCCAAGGAGAATTTTTATGAAAAATTTATCATAAAATTCTATTCGAATTTCAAAATTTCATGTATTTTTATAAAAGCCGTTTGATAATAATCCTTTCTCGTCTAACGCTATTATTCCACGTTATTATTTAGCCCAGCTAAATAATAAATCCTTAACGTTACGAGCAAATTGATCTTAAAATTTCATTGGTAAATTTTCAAGTTCATGCACTCGCACTTGAAATATTACATCTCTCCGGTGCTTGGTACGGGGGGAGGGGAGAGCCCAAAGCCCATTGGTCCCGCAGTGCACTTAATCAGTTAATCGAGTGTAAACGTTAATGCATCAGCTAATACGAGATACGTAGCTAATACGAGTGCGAGTGCTCGCGACAATGTCGTACGAGGAAAAGTATGTAATTCATAATTATGACGAGTTGATTGTGCGGATTTATAATTTAATGTACTCTCGTTTAAACATTTTAACGATAGAAACGCGCGACCCTGCAATCGTATCTCAATCGTACCTCGTAATGACTAATTATAATTTTAACGCCCCCTTCTTATGTATACCTTAAGATGATAATATAATTAACGCATCCGCTCGCGTACTCGACCTGAGAAATAGAAATACCTGGCTCGGCTTGGGGTTATTGGGGTTATTGGGGTTATTGTACCGTTTACCAGTCATTTATAATATACTTTTAATATTCTTACTTTATATTATCTGAGCAATTAAAGGCTGACTGGCCGGTGAAAAGATTTCTGCTGAAGAAAGACCCTTTTACACTCTGTCGTAATTCAACTAAATCCCCTTCGATAATTAATATTATTTCACGGATTAATTACACCGTGAAAGCTAATAATGTGCCAACGAGCGAACCGAAAGTACTCCATGAAAGCGAACTGATTCTGATTATTAAATAATGAAATTAATTGATTTTCATTAAAACTGATATGATTCGAATTCGTGGAAACTATGGATCTTGAGTAGCGTATGAATAATTCATGAGATTTCAAACGTCAGCGAAAGCTACATTATTGAAGAGCCGGAAAAGTATTCCAAAAGAATTCTAATAAATCAAAAATTCCGTGAGCTTTTTTTCTCTCCTTTTTTTCTCCGTTTTTTCTCCTTTTTTTCATCTTTAACGTCCCTCCAAGGAAAGCTCGGCGGGAAGCGCAAGCGAAGTCAGTTTATATTTTCCGATAGGCCGCGATCGGAAACATTTCCCCTCGAATACTTGTAACGAGCTTTGAAAATAACGTCATTGCGGAGCTGTAAAAAACAAAAAGAAGAAAAAAGAAGAAAAAAGAAGGACAGACAGACCGTCCCTCGTAATGTTTATTTTATTTGCCCAACTTTTTACCGATTTGCGTTCTTGTTTTTTTTTTTTTTTTTTTTTTTTTTTTTATTTATTTTCTGCTACAATAACGTAATCCATCAGACGCACGTGACGATTTCGCAGTTCACTTGCAACGCGCTGCTACTTCTCCTCTCCTCTCCTCACCCTCCCCCCACCGACCAACGAACCAACCAACGAACCAACCAACGAACCAACCGACCGACGAACGTGTCTAATACAAACGTGTCCAAAGTAATCGAATTCATCTGTTACGAGCACTTGTAAACGAAGATTTACGCTTGGTGCGTCGGGTGGGGGTGGAGGGGGCCGTACGCTGGTGGGAGCCCCATGCACGCGAATACGGCTCTCTTATGCCGTTATGGCGGTAAGGCTATACAATAACGACGGGCTTTACAATGAAAGATTACACCTAATGAATTTCATACCACGGGAATGAAAACCGCGTAGATTCGTGGCAGAAAATCTCCAGCTTGTCGTTGTATCGTATGTATCGTATTGTTGTATTAATACAGATCCGATTTTTACGTAAACGTCATGAGAACGCGCGTGCTTTTATTAATTTTCCGTCAATGTCACTTGCTGGAAATTAAGGTCGGTGGTGCGCTCGTCGGCTCACTCGAACTTTCAATGTATCATGTCGTTGAAATAACAATATCAAATAACATAAAGGCCATTCGTGGTTGAAAAAGGTCAGTTTGTATTGGTCTGTCAACGAGGGCAATAAACGAGGATTGTATGAAAATCACAGCCCTTACAGAACATAAGAGAGAAGAGATAAGGAAATCATTGGTGAATTGACAAATACCAGTTAATTGCCCCTTCACCCCCCCCCCTTTAAGAAACCGAACCCGAAACCGAACCCGAAACCGAACCCCCGAAACCGAACCCAAACACTGCTACAAAATAACGTTTTGTATAAATAATGTTATGAAATAACATTGGTCGGTAAAGCCGAGCGAGTCAAGCGTAAAAGCGCGCTCTCGCTCGATGTCTCGACTCCGGGATACGTTCCCGTCCCGAATATATAGTCTCAAGGGTAAAGCGAACGGCGCCCCTGCCAAGCGTTGCAATACAATTACACTTCAATGTTTCGATTTCATTAAAATATTACGTAATACGAATGGTTAGTTGGATCGCGAATACGTTCGCGCCACCACTTACTCGGGCCTAGTTATTTGTCGGTAGTGGTTGTTGGTCCTGGTGGGAGGCCAGGACCGAGTAGCCGTCCTCGGATCGGCCCTCATCCATTATCATCGGACAACAACGCGAGCGAGCGAGCGAACCAAGAACACCGTGGCCTGAAAATATAGACTCCCTGGAATGGGGATGGTGGGGTGGGGGGGAGGCAGCTCAAACTCCCGACTCACCTACTTATCCATACACTGGTCCATCGGTTAACGCGCACTGATTATATATCGTCCAAGTGCTCTACTAGCATATAAAAAAAAATAAGGTAGCTCATTAGCTGGCAGCTTTTCTAAGCCTCTGTATATTCTCCATGGGGAATGTCCCATAATAAATCGGTAGCTTATAGAATGCGTGGAGCAAAGATTTCGTTTATCATTCAACGTTTCCGTCGATTGCCTTGATAATCCACGTGTCCGACGTGTCCGACGTGTCCGACGTGTCCGACGTGTCCGACGTGTCCAATGTACATTACGTATAGTAATACGGCCTTTCACGTACCACGATAATCCACACCGAGACGCATTATCGTAACCGCAATGTAATGTCAACGTAAGATATACACAATAACGAGCTCGTCCTCGATTTAAGTCCCCCGACTTCGTTCGACGAAATTCGACTTCGTTATCGCTCGTCATTACGTTACGGCGACAAAGCCGTTAATAAATAATCGGCCTCTCCAATACAATATTTATATCCATGGGCATAAGTGGTCGTAGCACTTATACGCGAGCGCGACTACTGGATGTTTTTTATTAAAATTTTAATTGTCCATTCGGATCGATGGAATTTCACCGACGCGACCTCGTCCCCGTGAAACGCACTTAACGCGAGCGCATCAACGGATTCGCCTCCAACTGTCCCCCCCCCCCCCCGTCATGATTTAATGATTTAATCGCGCCTTACGTTAATTTTCGGTTTAATAATTCAGGTTTTTTTTTTTTTTTTTTTTCTTCTAAAACCGAAAGGGCATTAGATTAATTCGGGAGTGGGGGAGTGCGGGAGTGGGGGAGGGGGGAGGCGTGTACGGCGTTAGAATTTTCAAGTCGCCGGGAAAATGCTTTGTAACTAAAACTCGCGCCTTCATTACATACCTACGTAAATACCTACGTAAATACCTACGTAAATACCTACGTGAATAACTACGTAGTACGTAAATACATAGGAGGTAGGGGAGGGGAGGGCCTACGTAGCCTGTATCCGTACGCACGTACTTGCATAAAGTTAGATTACACGCTTCGGGCTCGGCGAACTTAATTTAACGACCGATACACGTCACTATCCTTATTGCGTGTATATATATATATATATATATATGTATATGCATATGTATATGTACGCGTCTACGTATAGATGCGCAGAAGAAGAGGCTGAAAGATAAACGACATTATATTCTAGCTGTTAAAGCTCTGTAGATGCGCGTATCGGTAAATGCTGCTGCTGCTGCACTACTACTAGTAGTAGTAGTACATAAAGCCGTGAATTCAACAGCCTCTTTCTAATGCGAACGAATTCTTCAAACTCGCAGGCGGAAGCGACTGCGCTTCCGTCATTATCCGATCATCGCGATAGATGAGCTTGCGTAATACCGTCGACAGATTTAGCCGACAATTGAGTGAGAGAGGGAGAGAGAGAGAGAGAGAGAGAGAGATATTTTGTTTACGGGCTTTAAAATTATTATCAATTTGGCATATTTAGTTGGGGGTGGGGGTGGGGGGTGGGTAATATTGCGGATCGCTTTTACTTTGGCCACCTGCTCCGAAATAACGCTTTAAGGGGCGTTAATTAATGAATATCGTTAGCTGTAAGTTATGCCGCATCAACTCCAGTTATCGGCTTATCAAGCAAGCGCTTAACCAACCTTGTCTATCGCTCACAGCTAACTAATAGAATAAATTCTTTTTATCCTCTGCCCTATAACGTACAACGAGCTTCCCTCTAACTATTATACGTACCATCATTAACCTCTCGCTCGAGGCTCACTCAATTCCAAATCACATTAATCGATTAATGGAAGCCCCCCCTCTCTCTCTCTCCCTCTCCCTCTCCCTCAATGAACACTTTATTTCATTATGAAATCCTTCGTGCTTTTATTTGCGTTCGTTTCCTACCGACACCGCCCCCCCCCCATTCGATGTTGCTCTAAAAACAATTTCACTGCAGTGGAGCAGAGAACTCGATTTTAAAATTTCGCGCTTTCCTTCAGGCGCTTATGTTTTTAAACTAATTACGCGTATACAGTTTTGGAGCATATCTCTCATTTTCCTCTTTTATATATATATATATATCTATTTATTTATATATATATATAAAAGGAAAAGGAAGAAAAAAAGAGGAAGAAAACTCGTTTAACAATGAATATCTTATGGAATATCTTATTACTATGGCCTATTGTATGGAAAATCTGTATTAATAATTTGAGAATAATGGACCATCATACGAAGGCTTTTATTCCTCTAATGAGCATCAAATCGGAGCCTGCAAATTACAATCTCTTTTATTTAAAGCAGAATTATTAGAGCACCGCTGCACTTAATATGCATCTTAATATCCCTATGCTCGGCGCGGCTTAAAAACAAATACCGAAATTATTCGTTCATATTGTTCATAATCCACTTTAATCAAATATCCCTTAAATAAACCCCGTAACTCGCTCTCTACCTATACGTACTATCTTCGTAACTCTGTGCCTGTGTCTTTGTTTAAAAGTGCATCATCGGTAAACTCGTTCCATTAACCAAGTTAATGCGAATCTGGAAAATAATTTTCCACCCGTCCAAATTAAAACAATCGATGGTAATTGAACGTAAATGAGTTTTTATATTTATCATTCGGTTAATCCGTTTTTCGATATTATTTACATAAAACCCTTATTAAATTTTCTTAATTTATATCTATATATATATGTATATATGTATTTGCAAACTCGTCCTTTCTCAAGCCTCCTTTTCACTTTTAACAAACAATAAAACGGATTGTTTATTTATACGACGAGTATGCAAACAATTTCGTATTGGATAGGAAGGAAACTTCGTTTTATTTGAAGGTCGTGGCTCACCACTACAACCCAAGGATACATTGAAAAATGGCCACGAAAATATTACGATGTAAAAACTGTTATTTAATACGCAATAAATATTTTCGTGTATTTTTGTTTTCGTCTTCTTCTTCTTCTTCTTCTTCTTCTTCTTCTCGATGAATAATGTTCATTGGCGTCGTATCGTTATCTGAAAAATTTCCCATTTTATTCGCATAAATTCAATTCCATAATACTCCCTAATTATTTTATCGATTGACTAGTAATTATAAATTGACAAAGATTTTCAGAAGCACGAAAGCGCAATTCCCGTTGGAATTCAATGTCTGCTTTAGCGAGATATCGATCGATTTGTCAAATAAATACAAAATCGATGGAATTAAAGGACGACGATGATTTTACAATACACTTGTTAAGTAAAATTGCCATTTTATTGCGATATAAAGTAACGGAGCTTTTTTTATAACTAAATCTTTGCGATGTAATTAATGCAGTGACGAGACGAGGCCAGTAAAACTGGAATTAACATTTAATTAGAAATAACATCGGGCTAAGGGAAAGGGATGTGGTAATTGACCGACGCAATTGGTAACTTAAAATTGTTAAGTGCATTTGTAGATCAGGAGTGCTCCTGAATTTAATTATCGATGTAATGCGCACGTGTTATCTCGAATAATCAGGTCGCTTGAGAATATGCGCAACTACTTGTATACAATTGAAAACTTGAAAGCCGTCTGTTCGATGTAAAAACTTGAAAAAATCCCCGTAACTTCTTATGGCACGCAAAGGTATATTAACAGAAGTAGATTAACGCATGCCTAGAAGATATAATTCCCTATTGGGCATTAATTAATCGTTATTGCAATTTTGTCAATTCTTTGGGGTTATTTGCTTATTCTGAATGGGCGATGATTGAAACGAAAACGAAATTCGTTGGCTTCTCCCGTGCTTCGAGAGATATTACAAGGGAAAATGCTTCGTTCTACCGAATACTAGAATGAAGAGGAAAAAAAAAAACAATCCAGATTATCTTGTGGCTTTATTTCTTAAATTCAATCAATTAATCATTTCCAGGGCAGAGAAAAGAAATTCCATTTTTTATCGACGAATACATATTATTATTATTATTATTATGATAAAAAAGACTTGTAATCTCGGTTTGTTCCAGTGAAATATAATAATTAATTTCCTTAACTAAAACCATTCCAGTTTCCCATTTCCTCTTCTTAATTACGAGTTAATTCTGGATAATAACTTTGAGAATTTTTTACTCAAGCGCCATCGATGCATAGATACACGTACAGTCGAAAAGTATCCTTTTCATAAAAACTCTAATTCGATTTCGCACATTAAAAGGCATTATTATTTGGCCATTAGATATTTAAACTCGGGAGAGATATTCTCATTATACAGGATAAAACAGCGCCGTGTTGCCGTGCATTGATTTCTTTGCATTATTCCCGATGTACAAACAAAAATCGTAATTGAAAATTTTATACAGACAAAATGTTACCAATTAATTCGTCATTACATCTCCATCTTAAAATAAACAAACTCAACAAATTGGATGAAATATCTATTAAAATGGTTTTTAAAAAAATACACGCGCACGCACACGCACACGCACTTAGCAAGAACGGTAGCAAGAAAAAACAGTAAAGAGACAATATTCGTAATTACATGACGAGGGATTCTAATTGTGAGTTATTGTCAAATTTGACATGGATTCGATTTAAAGGTCATTTAAAGGCAAAGGACGAATATTGAAATATTTAAATAGCGAGTACCGTTTGCTAAAATTTTACTCGAAATACAAGAATTTCATCGCGTTTAATAACATCTGCAAATATTATTCTCGATATTTTACCCCGGAATTGTATTTTTACTGAATCACAGGCTGCGCAATATTAATTATATCGAGTTTTAATCGCGAGTACACAACACTGATTGATTAAACTATTCAGATCGTGTAGTATAGTAGTCAATCAGAGCTACAAATGCGAATAAGTAGTCTTTTAAGTATAAATTTTGGCAATTGTTCATAATGAGCTGGTATTCTCTAGATATTAATGTGTCCTGTAAAGCGACATTGAAGGACAAGTGAAGTATTTCAATTTAAGCGACCGAATTTTTAAAACTTAACTCGCATAAAAACAAATCGTACATGCAAACATCGTCCTTTATCCGAATAAAAATCACAATGGAAATACTCGCGGATAAGATCATGGATATGAATATTTCACTAGATTAAGAGACATTCTTAATATTTATAGATTTTGAAATAACATATTCTTACGAAATTGATACAATTTCCTCCGAATTAGCATTAATATAATATAAAAAGAGAAAAAAATAACGTTCTCTTCGCACGTGGAAAATTACAATACGCCTTCAAGTAATTAAAGTAAGATTAACTGTAAGAAAAATGAATATATTTGGTGCACTCGCATAAATTTGTGCTCTTTGGAGAGGGAAAAAAGCACGTGGTTTAAAAAAAAAAAAAAAAAGCTTGTAAACCAGTGACCACGACTTGAGGTTATTATTATCACATTCGTACTCTGGCCAGATAATGCAAAATATGTGTTTACATATATATATATATATATTGAATATAAAAATGGAAAGAGAGTTGCATTTTGTAAATGTAGTTGTAAGAGGGAAAGTAGCAGTAGTAGCAGTAGTAGCAGTAGTAGCAGCAGCATAGGTAGCCTGATTGAGAAAAATATTGGTGTCAAGCGAGGAGGTGGTGGGAAATAAAAAATTTGAGTGCCGACGTCGCTTATGACACGCGAAACTGCATTTCTTATACTTTCAGCTCCGAGCAAAGTCTTCTTAAATTCCCTATTTTTTTTTTTTTTTTTTTTACCCTAATAACCTTTCATCCCTCCGAGCATCAACGTTATATTTATATTGAGGTGAGTTTTTTTTTTATTTCATCTCGTATTATTATTCCGAAGCATAAAAGCGCAGTTATAATAATAAACAAAAACAAAAACAAAAAAAATTATATTATCATTCGATACGTTATAGTCGCAATTGAATATATATATAAACATTTCTCCTGGCTTATTTTGTATTTTACTACGACAAAATTAATTATCTTGTCAATCTGGAAAATAAATCAAACGATGGGGGGGGGGTTATTGTTACGTAAAAGTAAATTATCTTTAACGAGTGTGCAAAGACTTTTAAAATGATAATGTGACAGTAGCCTTGGGTATTACAAGGAATATTCCAATACTTGCCATTCTGATATTTTTAAATATAATCTTTCACCTCCTAAAGAAATACTCTAAATTACGTAAAATATATTCTATCGACGATGTCACTTTTGTTATTCCCTTGTTATTTTCTGTTGTTTTGAAGCATCGAGTTACGGCGACTCGAGGTAATTAATTAGATATTTCGATATTTAAATTGTTTCTTACCCTCTTCGATAATAACGCAGATAAAGCCATTGTTCGTGCGCGTACGCTTGTGAGCTCCGGGAACTAACGAACATCTAACGTTAATACTTAACGTGCATAAAGTACATAAAGTCATTGATAAATCCGTGCGCCGACACAACTCGGCTCAACTAAAGTCCTACGTAAAAATAAGAATCAATGTATGTATTCCCCTTCATTTAGAAAGAGATAACAAGCGGTCGAAATACCATAAAGTGGGAACACAAGGGAAATCTAAATGCCTTGATTAATGTCAAACGTTTATAAAAAAAAAAAAACAATCAACGAACGGCGCCCGACTATTTGATTCTAAAGAAATAATACAGGAGCGAAACGTGCTCACGTGAATATAAGCGCGCATTTATAGTCCTCGGTACTCTAATCAAGCGAAGCCATACATATTTACCGATGAATAGCCGGTAATAAGTGTATCCAACAAGAGCTTATTCCAGTTTTACAAACGAAGTACTCCTAGAACTACTAGAGAGCATCGAATGAAATATAAAAACTGCCTACTCTACAAATAAATAAATATTCACTCCTCCACCTTGTACGATTTATTATTTACGCTTTAAGAGCCATCGTTTTTGTTTTTTAATCGAATTTCTAATACTCGACGAGGCGCAATTTGTTTTCCTGAATTCATATAATAAAATAGTCATGAACTTGGAATGAGTTTTTAAATAACTATATGTCTGGAATTCGATATGATTTTAAAAGGAATACCTACGCGATCGTTATTAAAAGCTCATTGTTAAACTGGACAATTGAAAATTATTGTCATTTAGTAAGAATAATCCGGGACCTTAATTTATTCCGTTAGAATTAATTCGTAACGTAAGCGATGTCGAATCGTCCATACGAATGCCAATCTTCCGTATTTATCAGAATTTTCAGCTAACTGAAAACTTCTTCTAATATATATATATACATTATTATTATTAATTTCTCCAAGATATATTAGTCGTGAAAATTATCACCGGCATCGAGTCGGATGAACTTTTAATACTCCGGCTGAAACGTACTTTACCATGTTTAGAAGGGAATTGATCGTGATCCGAGAAGATCGGATGGCAGCTCGCGTTCGTTTAAAGGAACGTTTAAACTACGAAATTATCGTGATAAAAATAAAAGTGAACGTTAAAAGGCCGTATCAATACTTTACTTTACGCCCATTAGTAAAAGAAATCTCATCCTATTCTTTATCTGATGTAATGCGAGTGCTTTTATTGCTTTTCAAGAATTACAATAACTATTTCGTTCCGTATTAAAATACGTTTATTTTCTAACTTAATCTAAAACTCATTTTCAAAGGGCATTTTCAGGTTTTCAACGGGGAAAAAAACTAAATTAATTTACGTATAAATGTAATTGCAATATCATCAAGGATTCTATTATCAAAGTTTCTTCTTTTTAAAAAGGAGACGTTCTATTCTGCCTCGAGGGGGGAATAAAATAATACATTTTTCCCTACCGATAAAACATTCTGTCTGCACTTGCACGGAGATAATTAAAAATTTATTCTCCCTATGAGTTGACGAGAACGGGATAGCGGCAATGTGTAAGGAGACTTTCCGTCTTTTAGTTTTAGCAAGAGGCAAACGGACGTATGACATAAAAAAAATAGAGTATAAAAGGACGTGACATCATGACAATTGTTACGTTTACTGTTTCAACACTTGACGATTGACTTGGCGTTAAAGGGAAAAATCTCTTGTAATATTAAAGCATCTGTACAGATGGACACTTGATAAGGATTACAAGTATTGGTAGTATTTCGTCGTGGTGCCATCGAGTATAAAACGAAGGACATGTAACGTAACGAATTCTATCAGCATTTACGTTAATTAAAGTTTTTTTTATACAAAACTCTGTAGATTTTCTGGATCTTGAAGGCGCCATCTGCAATTTTATAATGAATTATAATTTTTCTTCTTTTCTTTTCTTTTTTTTTTTTTTTTTTTTTTGCTACGAATTTACGTGTACTTTGAAATAAGAAGAAGTAGTAGCAGCAGCAGCAGCAGCAGCAGCAGCAGCAGTAGCATCAGCAGCAGTAGTAGTGGTGGTGGTGGTGCAGGGCTTTAAGACTAATTACAAACTCGTTATCAAAATACGTAGAAACGAAAGCAAAAACGAAGTTTACTTGAAATTGTATTGTATATACAGTCGACGGTAACTTTCTACATTAAATTTATGAATATATATATATACATATATATTGTATAAAAAGAAAGAAATCACATTGAGTGGTTAATCCAAATTCTTTGTTGGCGATTAAAATAATATTATAATTTAGATAACAAAGCTTAGGTAGAGCACGCAACGTCCTTCGGCTTAGAATAAACGATAATAAAATATAGGCGAGCGCGTTCGGATATGCGTATAGTAAAAAAAAAAAAAAGAAGAAGAAAAAAAAACATGTCCGACTAAAGCGGAGCCAGGGAGATGCAGCGTATTAATATTCCATTAAAGGCATCGAAATGCGTATAAGTTGTTTGTAAATCATTGCGCATCGAGAGAAAAGTGCAGAAGGTAATCCGGTAATAGGGAAATTATAAATTCAAATGTCTAGGCTTACGTGCGGCCGTGCTCGTACATACATTAGCGATATAAAGTCGAAAGGTCGACGACGATTACGTTATATCGTAATTACAATAGTACGCGGCAACTGTTATATCTCGAGGGGAATATAACCGAGAAAGAGAGAAGCCGCGATTATGAGAATAACGTGCCGATAGAAGTGACGAGCATAGCCCTAACGGAATATTTTGCGTTTCTAAATATAATTGGTTGACAAGGAGGGCAAAGAGAAGAGAGCGGAGAGCGGAGAGAGAGCGGAGAGAGAGCGGAGAGAGTATCTTAAAAAAAGGGGGTAAAATCTTGGATTTTTCGAGGTTTTAATGTGCGGGCGGTCGAGAGAGAGAGAGAGAGAGAGAAGAAGAGAAGAGGGACTGAAAAATGAATGCATTAGGTAAAACGTGAAAAACAAAACGTTGCTTCCGCTCTTTGTACTTTGTACTGTGTATCGTAGGAACGTGTAAGTGCGAAGCTTCCTTCAAGTCAACGAACTCATCATAAGAGCCAAGACGACCGGAGTGGAGTCGAGTGAGGGCAGGGGGAGGGGTGGAAAGGGGAGAGGAGACGAAGGCGTCAGTCGAAAGATGTACTACGGTCTCTGGTATATTCTGCGATGCTGGGACGCCCCCCACCCCACCCCGCGCTTCCACCACGAGCTTTAAAAACCATTTTTATTTATCATTTTCTTTTATCAAAATAAATTTTCTGCCCATTTCTAATTAAGCCACGGCGACGTTCGCCCCTTTTGTCCCTTTTGTCCCTACAATAAATTCATCAGCGCCCGCCAAAGATCATTACGAGAGGCGAGACATTCGATTCTAACGGGGTTTCACTGCTTGAGAGTAAATAAAAAATTTACCCCCTCAATTTTCCTGTCTAAGTCTTCGATGTAAACTTAACGTCGCTGCTGATCGAAGCAACGAATCGAAGTAACCACGTCAATTAAATGGTATATACGTGCGTTTTCATTATTTTTAATTAGGATATACGGCTGGCTCACCTGTTTCTTTCTTCATTAATGAAAACGTAAAACAAAGGATAGTAATAATTACGCAGATTTGTTATTAGACTGTCCGATACGTTAGAATCTCATAGAAATTCGAAATTTAATGATATTTAATCATTACGAAACATATGTATACTATATATATATATCTCCGAAGGGTATAAAGTACATTTCTCTAGGCATTTACAGATGTATAATATTGTTTGCTTGTTAACTTTTATGAATTATTTTCTCACCAATTTTTCACCAATTTTCAACTATAATTTGGGAGGGAAAAAAAAATAATCACTCAATTAAATTAAAAGATGTTTTAAAAGAATTTTAAAAGCTCAATAGTCTGTCCAAGCATTTATCAAGCGGCGAGAACATATTTAGAAAGCTATAAGTTTTTACGATTTGAGCTTGTTTATTACGTCGTGTGTGGGGGGAGGGAGAGGTAGGATGATATCAAGTGACTTTCAATGCACAAAAGTATTGAATAATTTCGAGCCCATGCAGGGAATAATATAGAATTATTCTATAATTGAATCACACAAAGCTCGTTAGATTAGAAAAAAGAATACATTACAGTGTACCAAATCATCATTTTTTAATCCAATCGGATACAATTGTTCGAATTACAGGCGAGCGCGTAAGTCTATGTACATCTACAAGGGCACGTACAACGATTCCTAGAGTCTTGATCGAATAAATTTCTTTATTTATATTTATATATAAATATAAAATATAAATATATATTGCGCTTTGCTTTGTACGAGTCGTGAAATAGGGTCAATTAGTAACAGCGTTACGTGCATTGTCTCGTGATTTCGTAGTATTTCATGGTCAAGGCCAAGATTACGGTGTACGTAATCTCCAATTGGGGAAAGAAGAGCAAGATTGGCCAAACGAACGATATCAATATCAATAAAGTGTTGTGTATATAATGAGATTTACGAATAATGATAAAGCGAGTGATTTTCCCTGGGCGCTTTACGTACGAAAGATCGAGTCTACGCGTTGCGCGCGCCTCTGCGTGCCTCTGCGTGCCTGTGCGTGCCTGTGCGTGTACGGCTATGGAGGGAAAGCACCGTCCAAGGAGCCAATTGTTAAATCAAGACAGCTAATCTAATATCGGTGGAAATGAAATGAAATGAAATGAAATGAAATGCGGCCATTTAAAAAGCAGCGAGCCCTCGTCGTTAAATTCAATGCCGAGCTCCGGCTATTGACTTTCCTCGATTCCGATAAACTATGATCCCTTGGCTCTTTTTATTGTATTATCCCCCCCCTCGCCTCTCTCTCTCTCTCTCACGCTTTCCGCCTCTCCCCCCGCCACTCCCTATAACCTTCGAGCACGACTCTCTACGCAATTAATTTTCTCCCGAAATGTATTATTCATTTAAGGATTAAAACATCTTGTAGATCATTGCCTTTATTATCCGGCTCCTATAATGGAGAGATCGAGAATTATAAATGTAAATCCGCGTGTCGTCGGCCACGAAATTTAATCTTCGACTTGGGCTACGAGATCCTCCAGTGGCTTCGAATACATAAAAATTTAATATAAATTACGGCTAGGCTGCTTTTATTTTTTTTTTTTTTTTTTATTTATCTATTTATTTCGTTTTTATTTTGTTAATTAACGTCAGGGTGTTATTTATTACACGAATCCGGAAATTCTTGGTACTTTGTCTGACATCTCGGAAATAATCTCGGACCAATAAGATCCAGGCGCGATCGATACCGTTCAAAGTTCTAATAAATTCGGAGTTTTATCAGTAATCCCTGATCATAGAATTAGTTTCCGGAGCAGTTTAATTTCTCAAGCAGAACAATGCGCTCTGACTTAGTATAAATCCTTAATAAACAATCATTGCCACGCGGCTTTGAGAAAAAATTAAATAATTCTACGCAAATAGCGTTCTATCGCGTTAATGTCAAATGCGCTTGATCGTAAAAATATGAAACGCCGACACGACTCTTCGATTCCAAATTCTTACTCAAATCTTAATTCACGTGCATGGCAGGAAATTTTCAATATTAAGCCACATTGAATAACTTTCGTTGTCGTGTAAGACTTCAGAGCGCCAACTTTCTGAAATGATGATAAATACCTTGGAAAATAAACGAATTTGACAAATAATAGCGATTTTATACAAATACGAACGACACGAAAGGAAAATACGCCAAGCGACTGTGAAGAATACGAACGTTATTAAATACAAATCTTTTGCAGTGTTTATTAAAGAAATTAATAATAATATTACGGAGGGCAGGTCAAAGGGAGCTTTTCGAAAAATCATAGTAAGACGGAAATTGATTCTGACGCATTCCTTCCTACCTCCGGGCGACTTCACTATACTTTCGTTCTCCCTTTATTCCTTTAATCTTCCGTTACGAAGGTACGTCACAAAAGTTCCAGATGCCTTTGACTACTTTATCTGAACTTTGTTGACAACAATAACAATGAGGACGAATGTATTGGAGGAAGAGAAATGCCGATAAAATCAATGACCTGACGTTTATTAATTTATAAAACGCCCGTTCGACCGTCCCGATACTTATTAAAATCAACCTTTTGTCAATATTTCACGCTATACGTCTATATACATATACATATGTACACGTAGAATGAGCTTCATTGGTAAATTGCCCAATAACCATTCGCACTCTGCAAAATTAATACTGCGCACGATCAATATTTCTTGCAGTTTGTATATCGCTTTATACGGAGCTGTATATTGCCCATCGGCCCCCCCCCCTCATCCCATAGGGAATAATATTAATAATATTACGGCGAAAGCCTCGTGGAGGGTTTTGAAAAATTTCAAAACAGATAGAGGGCGTGATTTAATTTAAATGATCGATATGTCAAATGTCGTTGAATTACGTGGCCAATTAAATCGCGCGTACACTTCAATTGGATAATAACAAGGACATGGGATTAATAACAATAAACGCTTTATTCTCTAAATCCTAAAGAAATCTTGGGATTCGATATTAAAAAATACTGCTTGGCGAGGGCATCTCCGAGGCAGTGTACTACTACTACTACTACTACTACCCTTGGATATTAATTGCCCGTTAAACGGCATCGAAACAAATACCGATGGCAGACGGACGCCTGTTAACGAACTCAAGAGTAAATCGTACCGAAAGGACGAAACCCGTGGATCCGGAGCCGGATAAAGACGCGCGCGCGCGCCCGGCTATTGTATGTGACTTTAAGCATCAGGTAGACCGTGTCCTTGGCCAAAATCAATATCTATTTATCCAAGTCGGGTTATATAATTTCATTTGCCCGTAGAATGAAGAAATAGATGGAATAGATGGGGAGGAGGGAGGGGGCCGAGGAGTCAGTGGCTGAGATAAAACTCACGTAGCCGGATTCTTTGACTCGGATGTCTTATAGAAATGATCGAGGGAGCGAGAGGTCGGCGAATCAAAGGAGTACGGGATCAGAAAGTAGCAGCGGCTCTACTCTATACACGAGTCGATATCTCTATCGGATTACTTATCGATCAACGTCTCTGTGCGTAAGTCGAAGGCCTGCCAGCCACCCTTACGTCTAATCGTCCCTTCGAGCCCTGCTTCCATCTTTCTTCCTCCCCCCCCCTAATCCTATTACCTAGATTCTCGCCTCTCTCTCTCTCTCTCTCTATCTCTGGGACGATTTACCAACACGTGATCTACGGCACTCGTTACGGCTGTATTTATCCAGCTGATTTTATAGACAATCCTTGGAAATAATAAGCCTCTTCACTATTAGAAATAGATCGAAAATCAGTTCGCGTTACATATTAATCGTATACATTAGGTTTCCGTGGAATTTTATCCTTAACTTAAGGCCAAATATATTTCCTATTTCAAATTTAGAATTCCATTTCGTTCCACCGGACATCCTTACCAATACACATTTGTACAGAAAATAACTTTTTAGATGACTTTATCTACCAGAAATCGATATTGAATTCGATATTATACCATCAGTGTAAATTATATTGTAATCGAAATATACATATATCGACTTATTTCCCATTATAAGTAATGTATTTTCTGCGTTAGCTGACGCTCTATTTAGTCAATAGAGTCCCAAGCATGTCTGCTACGCTGAATTTTTCTTTCTTTTTATACTTTTTCACTTTGGATATTATTTAAATTTAACGTTAATTAAGCAAAAAGAATCCTTTGTTTTGAAATTTTTATAATTTTCTATTAATAATGGGAAGAAACTTAACGATTTCCAACAATAAGGTATTCCCAATTAAATTTCCTTAAGTAACACATTCCGTATTGTAATAAATTTTTTCCTTTTATTTAATTAAAAGCACTCGTATTATTTATTAATTTTCTCCCGAAGCTCTTACGGAGCCATAAAATAATCTTATATTATTAAAGGTTAATACTACTTCGTCATCGCTTTTTTTTTCAATTAAAATATTTATTTCGATATTCGTGCCCTCGTAATAAAATATAATACACATAAAACGGTGCATTCACCGAGTCACCGAGGATTAATTAAATTATTTATTGTACTTAATGAGAAAAATGTACGGCAAATATTATCTTCCGATATCTATTAGCTCGTGTAAATTAAATTATTGATTTAAAAATAGTAGAATTTATAAATATTCCTACGGTTATTGTTAAAATATTCTAAATTTTCGTGTACATATATATATATGTATATATCTAATATTTAGTGAAAACGTGGTTATTAGCTATAAAAATCTCGATTCTAATCCTAATTCGACTTCCAGCCACTATCAATCATTCGGAATTCTCTTTCTGGACCATAGAAAAACCTCGAGGCTGTAACATAGGTTCACGGAGATTAATTATGTTGAGTGACCAAAAGATATAAAGCTTATTAATCTGTCTTGTAGTATCAATACGGATTTATAATGCCTGTAATATCGTAATAAATTAAGGTAGAAAATTTCATCTGGAACTGACGGTTTCATTGATCGTTGATCCTTTACTTTAACAAAAATTCGTAAACAATAAATAATACTCCAGAATGTTAATAATATTCGCCGTAAGGTCAAATTATTGATTCGTATCCCTTAATTTGATAAACACGCGTGAAAGAGCTTATAAATAAATAATCACTTTGAGATTGTTATGCAATAATGCTGGATTTATACGAATGCTGTAGAATTGTGGACGGTAAGAGACCGTTCGCGCAAATAATTCATAAAAACGAGCGCACCGTGGCTTGAAAATTATTTAAAACTTTCATTAACTTCTAAAACAGTATAAAACGGATATTATTTATTCAAGCTTCTAGATTTCATTAAACTTTAAAATCAATATTCATAGTGACGGACGGAGGGATAAAAAACGAGCCAGCCTCGCTAACGATATAACTGGGAGAGAGAGAGAGAGAGAGAGAGAGAGAGAAAAAGTCCGCGTCTCCTTTAAAGAGAATTAGCTATGCCCAAAATGTAAATAAATCATACTGAACTCGTAAAAAAAGAACTGCTGTCGTAAAAAAGAAAGACGCAAACAAACTTGTTTGTTCGTTGGCATCTCCGGTGCTTGACTTACGTATTACAAAAACGTCAAGCACTCGTGCGAATGCGCCTGTGCCTCTGGTATTTTTCTAAGAAATATCTAAGATAAAGCAAATGCAGTCGAGCACGTAAGAAGTTTGGCGTTCAAAAAAAGCTTCTCCTAATAATTATTAATTTATAATTTCCGTTATGAAAACTTTCAAAGTACTGTGTACAGTACAGTATTTATTGTCTTCGTTTGAAATCACAAGCTTCGTATAACAACGTGATTAACAACCTCGCCCTCGAGACTTTTATTTAAGCAACGAAGAAGAAGAAAGAAAAAAGAAAAAAGAAAACAATAAATGATCAATAAATGAGACTTGTAATAAAGTAATTTCGTTGCTAAATACTTAAAGTATCGCTGGGCATGATTGCAACCTACCCCAGAGAAAGTACTAGGAATGAGTTCATTCTAAATTCTTAAGCTTCGAGTTATAAACGGTATATTATATCCGAGGGCTATAAATATACGCGTAACGTTATGCAGACTATGTAAGGGGATACGAGACTCTCATTAGCGAGCAGTTTCGTTAAAGTGAAAACTTGGAAGTGGCGCAGAGTAGAGTATCGGAGTACTTGGGAGTCGAAAATCAAAGGAGCGGCAGGGAGGAGGGCAAGACCGTGACAGTTACAGTCCCATTGACATGGCTAATTACAATTTATCACTCGAACGGATCCTTCCCTTTCATTGTAATGCGCTATCTTAATCACTTGCCTCGAAGATTTTCCGTGTAATTTGTACGTCCACGTAATTATGCAAACGCGTAGCCAACGCACAGGGTTACGGGCACACTTTCCCTTACCATTACGTTAAATAAATCAAAGAAATCTGAACCAAAGGAAAGTACGAAAATCTGATACGTATGGAAATAAAAGGAATTCAATGGCGGGGTAGTTCAATGGTAGTAGGGAATTTAAACAAATCGTCAGGGTAAAATACGAGACAATCGGATAAAGTATCGAAGTATCGAAGTAGTATCCGGTCGGGGAGTAGCGATACTTTTGTCAAATTTTCTCCACTACGACGTCGTTAATGCGTACGTGCGAAACGTTTGTCTGCCCGAGTACGCTTATTTAGTGGATATTCGCGTAATGATATATTCCTTATGAATATAAAAACCGTTCTGCTGGAGGTTGCGCAAAAAAAGGTAAAGGTTCGGCACGTAAATAAATCACCTCCCCATCCAGAAATATTATCGACTTAGGCGTTGTTTCGCTTAAAGTCCGATTAGTAAATTTTTAATTCCCCCTCTTCTCTCTCTCTCTCTCCCCTACCCCCCGTCAATAACCATATCCATAATTAATATTAATTAATGCTTCGTAATACATCGAGGATTCTCGCTTTTTAATATCAAAGATTCATAATGGAAGCGCATTCCGGAAGCGGAGGTAATGGAGGCGCAGGTGCTCCGCAGTATCTCTTTGAGTTTGTCAATTTTCTTTCCTCGATACTCATTAAAATCTACTTAAAACCACCACACCACCACCCCCCCCCCCCCCCCCCCCCGCCCCCACCCATCTTATTATTATGAATATTTTACGTGCGCTATTAATGAGTCGAACCATTTTATGCAGTTTAATAAACATTCGTTTTTGTACTTCTTCTTCTTCTTCCTCTTCTTCTTCTTCTTCTTCTTCTTCTTCTTCTTCTTCTTCTTCCTCTTGTACCTCTTTGATATTAAATAATTTAAAGCTCTTCAAATTATCTTCTAACTTGAGTAATAACAATAATAATGATAATAATAATAAAAAAGAAAATAATAAAAAAAATACTAAACAGAGGGACAGTTTTATTATTGATCGACGTTATACGAAATTCATGGAGCCAAAGGTTATTGGGGTTCGAGCACGCTCTTACGTTACTATAAAAAATTAATAATCGATAACCTTGTAGAGGAATATTTACGAGCATCTTCTGATTCTTCTGGTTCTCTTATCTTTAGCTCTTATCTTTAACAGAAGAGATAAGCTTTTAGGTAATAAAAAAAACAAAAAAAAAAAAAAAAAAAAAAAAAAAAAAAAAAAAAAAAACTCCCACTAACCGCAAATACTCCTTAGCTTGAAATAACCTTCTCCGCCGTGAGCGTGTACACGTACGTGTAAAGTTCCGCTACTAAAATCACTGTAAACTTTGTCCCGTAGGTTTTTTTTTTTTTATAAACATTGCCGAGTACGTATTTGTGAATGAAACGAATGACGGTTGAACTTGTGCGAACATCGGGTTTATTTAACGATACAGTGAAGCTCTATAAATCTTTGGTCGCTGAGCCTGAACGACTTTTGGTGCTGAGAATCGACAAATCGACGTAACAAAGACTTTAAGGGATCTTCTTTTGTACGGTTTTATCCTTTGATTTGAGTTATATTGAAAATTATGCACATTAAAAATGCAGTCGAATTTTCCAAGATCCATGAATATAAATACATTATTGGAGGGTTTATACAGAAAATGTCAAGGACGCTTTCCCGATGTATAAACAAAGCAAGTAAGCCTAGACGAACAAAGCTCGGATTGTTGAAACCCCGGGGCGAGGGGGGAGGGAGTTGGAAAAGTCGAGGGAAGAAGTTTTCCCCGGACGTTTTATTGGGTCGCCTACTAAAGTGACGTGCGCGGCAAAGCCTGGAGGAAGCACTCGGGCTTTCCTGGACGGAAGGCTGCTGGCGGAAGGGAACCGGAGGACCCGAACGATACGTAGGAGGGACTCGTGTCCCCCTGCGTCCCCCTGCGTCCCGGATTCACGGCAATCCGGGACGCAGGGGGTCACAAGACGTAAGGGAGAGCTTCGCCCTCCCGCCCACCCACAACTAATTGTTCTATAGTAATTGTTTCCGCCATGCCGTCAAAGGGGCGGGGGGGGGGAAGGGCGCACTTGTTACGGTTAGTGAATAATTAATTCCAGTTCGGGAGCTCGGGAGCTCGGTGCCGAAAACGAAATGATTCGAAGCAATGGTTCGCGCGTTATTCCATCGTAAGAATCACGTTATTCTCTAGCGATGCTTCGACTCGCTAGCTCGCGACCGCGACTCTCCACTTACGTTTAGAATTATTAATTTATGTGTACGGGCATCGTTTGCATTGTACTAAGACGTCGGGATAAAAAAAGTTCTTTGGCAACTCGTTCGTCAACAAAGTTTTGCCTGCGGAAATTAAAGAGTGAAATTGAAATTATAACTATAAAAACCGGCCAGGCGAGCCTAATGATCAAAGTTCCCGTGCGCCCGAGCAAAAAGTATCGAAAAACTAATGACACGAGGCTGGACCAGAAGACAAGAGAATATATATACCACGAGATTGCATTAAGGAATGCATTAAATAGAGCGTAGACGCTCGGGCGAGTAATAGGCCCAAAATAGGGTGTGGGAAAGTAATAATGCGACAATAAAATTATCGACGTACCGTAAACGTAACGTGCACTTGCATCTATAACTTACCGCGCCACTGATAATTACAAGGGGGAGGGGGGAGAGAAGAAGGGTATGATGATTGGGTCTGAATAAGAGGTGTGGACGTGAGCTAAAAAAAAAAAAGAAAAGTTATAAGGAAACGTTAAATTGTAATGAGTAAATAGGGTAGGGATTGAGTGAGGGCTTGGTAAGGCAAAGTAATTCTTTTAAAAATGTATGACATTAAAGGAAAGCCGGTAATTAAGGGATCCGGCGCGGTTCATTCGATTGTAACGCGAGCGAGTGCGCGAGTGGCCCTGAGTATTTATCCGTACGTGTCGACGAGTTAATTCCTGCCGAGGTCTTGGGCACTCGAGGCAGAAACGAGAGTCGGGGGGATCGTCTCCTGGATGGGGGGCGAGCCCGCATCCTTTAATGCCTTTTACCGTATTTACGGAGCTTAATTATTTCCTACCTCCACACACACCCCCTCACTACCATTTGCTTAAACAAGGCAAAGTAATTGAGGTGAATTGACGCGGGTGAGCTCGCAGACTATTGCGCCCGTAAATTAATCAAAGATCCCGGTATTCCCGTCGTAGCTGTAAGCACGGCCTTCCCCGTATAATACCTTGGACAATAACAATTTGAGTTTGAGGTGCCGTTGGTAGTCATAGGACTAGCGTAAACGACGAGCGTCCGGTCTCCGTTCCGAGATTGTCATTCGACAAACGAATGTCTCCTCTGCCTCCGACGGACATTTCAAATAACAATCAAAGACTCGTCTGATCGATTGGCCGGCGAGATGGATCTTCGATCCTTATGCTTGGAGCTGTAATATTTATAAGAATGGATTATAAGAACGGAGGATATTGGGGTTGGCAAAGGGGAAAAGTCAGAGGAGATCGGAGAGGGAAATGTCTCGATGCTTTAACGGTATTTCAACGGCCCCGGAAGGACTCGCCGGAAATTGCACCTGGATTCCAGAGCGACCTCTATCTCCCTTCCATCGCAGAACTTGGAGTAAATTCTCGCGCGATCGAGAACCGCCGGCTTACCAAGCACTAGTGCTTGGCTCGGGGCGGGGGGCGGGGAGAAACGCTTACCCGTGATCACATGGCCCCGGGTGCTCTTCTATTTCATCAGCGGCGAGGACGAGCCTAGACGTAAAGAAGAGATTTTCATCCCGACGCCCGATAGTTAATCATCGACTATCGACTCTGGATTGATAAAAATCTTCTTCTTCTTCCTCCTCCTCCTCCTCTTTTTTTTTTTGCTTTTTTTTTCTACCTCGTCGACTCTATTATTTTACGACAACAGACGAAATTGGAAAACTAAAATCTTTTACTGCTCGCGCGGCCATTGTTTTTTATAGGGATTCTATGGGAGGCCGATAATCCTAATCTTTGACGATTTACGTAAATAAGAGGCCGAGGAGTGAGTTATAAAATATTTTTGTGGATATATTTTCAATTTCCCGTAAATACGGCAACTAAATATCGCCAAGGATATTTATAAAAGTTATAGAAATTAGAGTGAAAAGACATTGGCGAACAACGTCATTTCGGACAATTGGTAATAATTAGCTTTGTCGAGCTAATTATAAAAATCTGTAAGGATTAATGGAAATGTCAGCGTGGCGCCTTGAAATCTTCTAATCTCCGGGTTAAAAAGGTGGTGATTTATGGTTGTTCGGTCCCGCGATTCCCCTACCTTTGCCCTTCTCTCGATCTCGGATCATGGCGATTCCAAATAACTTGCCAACGAATGACTCTCAGCCTCGGCGAGTATAATTCGGACCCTTTCTTCCTCCCTCGACACTAGCTAATCCTTATCAGCTATTGAATGGGAGAGAGAGAGAGAGAGAGAGAGACAGGAGAGTTAACTCCTTATCAGTGCCACGCGCCTTAATATATATATATATACATATATAACGTATTCCCGCCAGTAGAATAGTATAAATAAGTAGTAGAGTCGTAGGGAAGCGGGAATATGGCGCGGACCATTTTATTTTCATTCGGTACAAAGGATCGAGGGATTATTCGCGGATGCTTTTAAATAAATATTCGCAGCTTGTGTTCGTTAGCGGAGAATAGAAGTTGATAAAGTCCGAGGGTGGGGGATTCGTTTTTTTTTTCCTTCTCCCGGCAATGCATAATCATATTTATATATTCAATGGAGGTAATTGAAAACTAATTCGGTTGACGTTTAGCTCCGAACCAATGACATTAATCGTGAAAAATGAATGACGAGGGAGGGGCGACGCGTCAAGTGCACTACTGGACGTACACGTACATTGTTGCATTAGACGACGAGGTGAGGTGATGCGCGGACTAGTAATAAAATAATAATGATAAAAATTTTGGAAGAGAAATATTAGAGGTGAAGGATGGTACGTAGATATTAGATGAGAAGCCATGGTACGTTGATCTTGTTTAGCCGAAGGCAAAGACTTTTGGGAAATCTAGCGAACTTTAAAAGGAACTTTATCGTAATTATCTTTTCAAAAAGTTTTACTGTACTTTGTATTGTATATGCACTGCGAGTACAAGTTATATCGTATAAAGTTATAGTTTACAAGGAATGATTAGGCACGAATCTATTGAGGATTGCGGGCTTCTTTCTCTTCTACCTCGGAATACAAAGTACACGATCATTAGAAGACATTAGAAGACATCGGTGTCAATACATTATTACATACGTAAGTTCTGTCCTTTAATCGTACCGACCATAAGCGCTTTATTAAGTAAATTATTTGGTACGCGACTATACATCACCTCGATTCCTATAACGCGTGTGTGTGAATTACGGATTATACAATGCGCGGGTGTGCGCGTAAAGGAATTGTAAGCGAATGGCGATGTGAGTTACTCTTAAAAAGTCTGACAAAGTAATTTCGTCAGTTATATAGAATGACGTAGGGCTTAACTTCGGATGCATTCAGATGATCTTTAATGGAAAGGTTATTAATTTTTAAAGTTGATAAGAGATAGGAGAACGACTGGCTGTCGGAGCGATAGGGAAAACTTTTTTAATATACGCAAGTTCAATCGGTTCGTATGTAGTAATTTGTGAAAAAAACTTTTGTCGAATCGTATGTGCTCGCCTCTGTCTGTCTTTTTCGACTTTAACTAAATTTATCGTAATAACGTAAGGAATTATATTACGTGTCGGTGGGCGTGTCGGTTAATCGGGTAGATGCAGAAGTAATTTACCTGCTAATGCATAAAAACGAAGCGAACCGAACGAACCGTTGAAATCCGCAGCAGTTGACTTGCGGTTCCGAGGAATCGGCAATCCGCCGTCAATCATCGACAGTGTCCAATGATCGTCTCGGTATAGACGCTCTGTCGAGTCGATCGAGTTTAGTCCTTGAATAATTAGAGATAAAGCCGACGTCTCTTCCACGATAAATCCATCGATCTCTCCATCGATACACGAACCAACCTCGTGCCATTACTGTTACTAATACTGTCAAATACTCGTGTATACACGTACGAGCTTCGTATTTGAAATTCGTAATTTCTGCGGGTAATAAAGATCCCCGAGCTCAGTCATCCTCTTCAAGGACAATGAATAATGTAGAACGACTTCGATAAGAAATCATGTAATGGTCAATGGAAAGTCGAGGCTTGCCTATTTTCATTATTGTAAAATGCAATTGTACCGTTGCAACTGTTCCGAACTCGAGAAACAGTTGTTTCAACTTTTATTTCTTACACAGAAATATTTGTATACACGCCCCATGTAATAAAATACCATGTATTCGAGCATTGATTCAATATTACTTATATTATTTTATAAAAACGTTTTGTTATTGTCATTGTTCGGCTTTGTTGTCGCAACGATTGTGAATAATCATGATCACCCGGATAAAATTTACTATTTTAGTAAAAATTATTATGGATCTTTCATGAATTTAAGCGTCCCGTATCCTTTTCATTTCTACCCGCTCTACACGCGCTCGGTTAAAAAGCTCTCTTGTGCCGAAAGTTTTTCCATTATCCCATAGATCCATATTGACCCATCCTGAAATGCCGGAATGTTTACGCGTTGGCTTAAGGCCCGCGACGCGGCTAATGCGAGTGAGAAATTTTTTAAAGCCGAAGAGAAGTTTAGGGAAAAGTCGCGCGGATATTTATACGGAAACGCGGAGCTGAAGAAAACAATGGGAATCCTTTCGGGCCAGGAATTTCAAACGAAAGCGAGCACGTGGCCTGACTGGCCTGACCTAACGCTCGAGAAAAACGTTAGAAAATCTCTGCAAGAAGAAGAAGAAGAAGAAGAAGAAGAAGGGGAAAAGGCCTATTTTCCTTGCGAGTCCTCCTCGCGACATGTACTCAAACGGGAAATGAAAAACAACAACAACGACAACAACAACAACAACAACAACAACAATACAATTAGGTTATTGTAATTTATTGCCGGGATTTCGGGCTCAATGAATTAATGAAATTTATAGATTACGCGGGACAGGAAGGATTAGTTAAAATACGATATTCATATCGAGTAGTCGTGGTATAAATGATAGATAAGATCTATATAAATGAAGTAAGATCATTTTACTATAAATAATAATTCTGAAATCTATCGAGGATAATTAATAATTCCGAATAGTTTATGTGCGTCCAAACCTTTTGGAGAGAAAATTCATGGTAAATCATTGGTATTGGTACAGGATTATTTGTACCTAATTATTTGTAAAGCATGATGATTGGGAAAGAAGATATAACAATAATAATAATAATATGAAGAAGAAGAAGAAGAAGAATAATATATAAACCATTCGTAGTTTAATCATAATAAAGCGTATTCCATGAAATCCACTTTCGCATCAAAAAGGTCGTTATGACATTTTATCTTTTTTCCCGAATAACATCATAACGAGGCGTCCTAAATTCTTTCTTATGAACCTCTAGACAATATTTAAGGCATTTTCATAAAAAGAAATTCACTTCGGACATTCTACTCTAATACAATCCCCGAACAAAGTAGCAGTAGCAGGACATCCATCGATAAATTAATACAAACCGAGTAATTATCGCTCGTCGTAACCTCTATTATTATTTTTTATACGTTTGCCTTATCATGAATTTCTTTCGTGAATCTTAAAGAAGATCCATCAGAATTTTAATACCTGGAGCGAAGTATTAGTTTCTCGTCCTAAATCCTACCTGACGCTCTTAAATAAACGTAGGTATAACGATTTATACCGAGCTTTGCCGTATTTACGTAAATTAAGGGGCGCGATGTTCTTTCTTTCGAGTCAGAGTGTCGTGAAAATATTTTAATAAGAATTAGGATTTTTTTGTATTATTTTTTTTTTTTTGTTTAGAAATTTTTTAATATAACGCGTATTGCAATTTATAAATAATCGAAATAAAATATGATTTGCCAAACCCGCTCGGCACGATATGCGTAATGGATCGATTGTTTTGTAATGAGATCGTGAATATCCGACGTATTTGAAGTAATTGTTGGGGAATATCGTTGAACCAGCGATATCGCATAACGATCAGAGCGGGAGGATAAATAGGGAGTGAGTTGAGTTAAATGACCATACGTTGTAGTCCCGTCGAAATTCAGCGTCATTAAAACCTTTATGATTTAAATAAGGGCTCCAACTCGAATTCCGTAACGTGGCTGACGTACTTACAGGCTTGGCAATCAATGCTTCGCCAAGGGAGAATATTCAATATCGCCGGATAAAATGGTCAAATCCACGGCAATGGTCTGTCAAAAGGCAAATCGGTACCGCGCGTATATTTTCCTAATTTTGAGTTTCACTCTATCGGGCCGGTTTTAACGATTTTAACGACCCGTTCGAACTTTGGGCCCAATACTAACATTATACGGGCCCCGCTTTGAACGATTAGCTCCAATTACTGTTAAAAAGAGCGACCGTGCTATCAAGAGTTCGAAAAGTTTCGTGATTACAGAGCTTTTTCTTTGGGGCAAACTTATGATGGGAGAACTTTTATTTGAAATAAATTCACCTCCCTCCACTGCTACTTATTCGTACTTTTATGAGCTCAGCTAGAAAGGAAAACCCCGACGATGTATTGTTACATACATCCATACAGAGTAACGATCGAGCTCATTTTTTTAGCATTGGTATGCGGCGTTAAGTCGGGCGTTGCTGGCGAAACTAATGTAATGTAATAAAATAATATCCGATTACGTGCGATTAAATATAATTTATCCCTTGTAAACGTAAAATGATTGTCTGCCGCAGCAAATGGATTTTACAGTGCTTACGAAACGATGATCTAACAACGTCTTGATTGTTACAAGAATTAAGGACGAATTAAATACGTATTACAAGTGTCGCTTACGTTCAAATGTAAGTACATTATAATTGACTACGTGGGATGACAATTACTTACGATAATCGATCTCCATTACGCTGAAGAAATATTTACTTATTTTTAAAGTCCGAGCAAGGGGAGAGTTCGAGCATTTTAGATTAATTAATAGCTAGATTATTCTTACGATCGTTCGTACATTCATTCTTACGATCGTACAGTAGCGATCCGAAAGAATTCGTTTATCGAACTCGATCGATCAAACTCCACGGAAACGTTTGCTTTTTTAGAACGAATTCCTTGACATCGGAACTATCGCCGAATTTCGCTTTTTTTGTTTTTTGTTTTTTGTTTTTTTTGTTTTATAAAATCTAATCAATCCTTTATCGTCTCTTTAAAGTCGATAAAGCAATTGAATGCTTTCGTATTGAATGTACGTATTCTGTGGGGGGTTTTTTTTTGTTTTTTTTTATCAACTCATTGTGAGTAGAATTAATTAGAGATTAATAAGGTGGCGATCGATCTTGGATCCTTCGGGGCCTCGACAGCTGTTGATCGCCGAGATAAATAATCCCATAGACGAGACAGGACTCGGGAATTCACCGTAATCTCCGCGTAACAGAATACAAAAGACTTCTCGGGCCGAGATAGTTATTTACTTATTTACATTTTACTAAATATATAAAATTACACTGATCGCGTCGGCTTCCATCCTCCCCTTATTTTTTCATAAAATTCATTCGAACGCTATAATAATAGCACTGAGCAGTAATAGAGCACTGATACGTAAAACGATATTATCGAAGCTGACTATGAGAATTAGTAGTAAATCCTTCAAGGTATTATTACCGTTAATTTATTGTTACTAAAACGTTCATGTATTCGGACACTGTAATCGATAAGTTTTAGCGAATGAATTCATTTAAAGAATTAAAGTATTCCCCGCGTACAAATATCCGTTAATTGTAAAGTATTCACTTTATACGGAATCGGAAAATCAATTACTATCAATTTCACTACTCTTTACTAAGTCGTAAACAGTACTTAAGGAAATGCTTTATTACGAAGAAAGAGCTAAAGTTCGAGGAGTCAAGTTTTTATATGAGAAAACTACTAATGTCAGGGTAAATGTAAAGTATACAACAAATATTGTCAATAAGTTTCAATCACGTGAATTACATTGAAAAAAAGAATACTTATTAACTCTATCTACCCTATTTAAGTATATTATTCGATGATTTACTTGAGCACGCTTAAGCGACCGAAACGTTATTAATTCTAGCTAGTGATAAACGAACAAACAAATAAATAAATAAAAAATAAATAAATAAATACGTAAAATTTAACAGAATGGTTAAGTACGTCATTATCTAAGCGCATAATAATTCGATACGAAATTGCAAAAATCGTAGGCGCTTTCGAACGTCTTCAGAATTTCTGAATATTTTTTAAGCATACGAGCATCCCTCAAATCTCAAATAACTCTCGACAGTCATTTTTATTCTATAAATTCAAATAAAATAAAAGTACCAAATCTGCCGAATTTCTGACGATTGATTGGATACGTAAAAAAAACTGCACATCCAATCCTAATAAAAATTGTAATTTTCTATCAAGCGCAAAAATTTCACGTACATAAATACGTTGATTACTGAATTTTTATTGTATATATATTAATATATCGTAATATTTATTACAATATAATGCTTATAAAAGATCTTGCTTAATAATTATTATTATTATTATAAGCAACGAATCGCTCACAAAATAATAATCGCGTATTTCATCGTGAATAATGCATTCCCTCTCTCTCTCTCTCTTTTGTGCCTTGGGACTGCATTTTCAACGGATCGGAGAGATTGACGAAGAGCTACGGACCGCAGCGGCAGTTTCGAAAAGTAATAGTTATTTAAAAAATCATCATCTCCGGAGCTCGAGAGCACGCTACGGGGGTCGTTCAAAAAGCTCTTTCGAAGCTACAAACAACGCGTTTACGCGTATCAATATTGTTCTGACAGTATTAAAATAACATTGGTTTTGTCGCATACATACATGTATGTAAGATAAATTGAAATACAATGAAATAAGTGACTGATCGAGCTTGTTTAACGTGTAAATGTATAAATGTATATATATATATATATATGAAGCGAGATTTTACTGATCGATCCGTACGTAATTTGGTTGATAATCATCGTCATAACTATGTCTATGAGCCATTAATTAGCATTGATCTATAAATGGTTGCCATGGTATTAAACATATACAGCTGCGTGAGATTATGGGCTTAAGAAAACAAATTTCGAGTAACGGAACGGAAGTAAATGGGAAAAAAATGTTGTCGTTGAAATTTATGGTACAGTTTTTACATTAAATTTGCATAATTAGCGCATGACTTTAATTATTAAATTCATACGATATGGTTCGAGAGAACCATCTGGAAACCTTAGCTTCCTTACACTTTACGTAATTCTTACAGTTTACGTAATTAAGTTTATTTACGTATTTTTTTTTTCGTAACTGCAATCGCATACCAAACCATAAGACGTCGAAATGATTCTAAATAAATAAATAAATAAATAAATAAATAGATAGATAGATAGATAGATACGGCGTAATCTATGGCTTTTAGTTTGAAAAGTCATTAAATCAGAAAATAAAGTATTTGCTGATTCGACGTCGTCTCGCGAGGGAATATAAATACATTAGAGTAAGTTCGAGATAGAGTCTTTACTTTATCGTAGAGCGGAAGCAGAAACAAAGCAAAGTTCTGCTTCCCTTCGTACGGAGAAGTTCTGCATGCAGTGTATGCAAGTACGCTCGGAGATCAGAATATCGTATTTATCGATGCGACGATAAGAGCTGAGCTTAATCCTCAATTAAACTACAACCGTATGTCTGCGTTGCGTTTAATTAAATACGAACTGACGTAGTCACCGAGTCACCGTATCACCAATAACCATGGCTAGGCAATAAGAACATTTTTTGTTTTTGTTTTTTGTTTTTTGTTCCCCCCCCCCCCTAAAATATATGGTTTCGTTAGCTTACGTGCAACGTCGAAACGAAAAGCGTTTCTTTTTACCCGAAACGAAAAGGCGCCGTGACTTTTAGATTATAAAACGGAATGCCTCGTTATTTCGTCGATATTGAAGACGTAAGTAAGTGTAGCTTATCACGCGATCACGTGACATTCGTGTTCCCGAGTACAAAAACGTTCGCGATCGCAATGACTGTAAACAATGTAAAACGTAAAAAAAAAAAAAAAAAAGGCTTATATTGCTGTGGAAATAAAAAAAGTATTTGAAGTAAAAGTACACATTTGCGAGGATGAGATATTTATCGAGGATTCGTGGAGCTCGAGGAGGACAATGAATTTAAATGAAGTCTTTGGGAGCGTGTGAAGGCAGGAGCAATAATTTGCCGATGACTGAAAATATTCCCTTCCCTGGAAATTGAAAACGACCTCGTTTTCTTCCTCAGCGACTCGGGGAAATTTTCCTCCCGTGTATAATTTATAGCCAATCGTACCGGTAATTTTATACAAAACGTTGAAATAAAATGACGAAGCCATAAAGGGCCGGCTCCTTCCCTTCCTCCCCCCCCTTCCCCCTCCCTCCCTCTCCCTCGTTCCCTTTATTTAAATTATGTAAGTGCTGTAAGTCTCTCGGATTTATTGATTTTTCGCCCCCGCGACGATTGTTTGGCATTTGTAATGCATTTCGATGTTTCATAATATCGTTATCCGTGATAAATGATCCTCGGCGCGCGCGCGCGCGATCCCAAGCAAGAAACGATCATCGGCAATGAGATCGGTCGATCTCTCGAGCAATCACTCTATTAAAAATTATCGCTACTCGAGCGAATATCTTTATTTATTTATTTTTTTTTTTTTTGTGAATCTTTGTGGCTTGTTGAACAATAAACAATGTTCTCGAGCAAAATCCAAACATAATGTCTTATGCAAATATAATATCGCGCGTCACGTACACTCTGTATCGCGACTGCTTGTCGATGCTTGAAAACTTCATTATTTTATCGGGCGATTAGAATGTCTTCTTCTGTCGAGGGCTTTTAATGAAATATAATAGATCGCGAAGTCAGTTTTAGCCATTTTAAAGCCCCGAGTTAGAAAATTAATTGTATTTTATAAAGCGCTCGCTATAAAATGGTGTGCCTGCAATGACATCTCATGAAAATGAAATATCGTCCAACCCTTAGGGTTAGACGATAACGTATTTATCGACCAATGAAAAAGCAGAGGAATTTATTATTTAGCAGTTATTTCGTATTGGCAGCTCTACGAGTCGGATAAAGCGAAGGTGAGCTCCCCAATAGTTTTTACGTATCATCTCGAATAAGGCGAATGTCCTTAAAAATCGTCGACCAATGGCCGAGTAATAATTAACGAGTAATAAATAAACCGAGTCGATTAACGTTGGGTAAAAGCACGAGTCGATAAGTCGCTCGAGCTTTCGAACGACCTTGAAATAACGAAAGATCTAATGGGAAACCGATTCACCAATCATCCGATAGAATCAACGAACGATACGGGCTACAATAATTCACTGCTTTGCCCTCTGAGCTTTTTTACACCCTTATTATTCCCCTTCTTTGCTTACGCGCATTCGCAGTCGATGCGCATTCATCCGAGTGGAAAGGAAAATGTTTGTATGTATTTTTAAATTTACAATTCCATTTACAATACGACAATAGATATTTTTTTTTTTTTTGTTACTCTTACCGTTATTGCTGCTACTGCTGCTGTTGTTGTTCTTCTTCTTCTTCTTCTTCTTCTTCTTCTTCTTCTTCGTCCAAAAGTTAATTATGAGGCGAGAGACGTAAAGTACAAGGAAAATTCAAGGAAAAGAATATTACTCCTGACTATTATAACCGAGGTTATATAAGAAAATTAAGAAACGACGATTTACTTAAATATTCGCTAAAAGCATTCCTTTATGGGAAATATAAGAATGATGAGGTATGACAAGTGGAAGATTGGAAAGTAGGAAAACGTAAAAACGGAATATCAAAGATGAATATTTCCAAGAGCTGGCTTTATTATAGCTGCTAGTGGTGCATAATTAGATAGTAAAAAACGATCGTATTATCTTTTCAGAAAAGATTAATTCCCTTCCTATTAGGTGATTATTTTTTCCTTTTTTTTATTTTATTTTTTTTTTTTTTTTTTCTTTTAATAATAAATATTTCTAATAAAGTCAGTCAGTCGGTTCACAGATTTGTAAATATTATTCAATTACTGCGCAATTACGTCCGACGAATTACACTCTCGTCGAGAGCCAATAACATTTTATCGACAATATAATAAATAAGAAATAGAATTAAACGGGGAAGAAGGGCAAAGGATGATAATGTATATACGAGAAGAGAAGAAAAAGTGAGTCTTACGCTCGGTTACATCGATACTGCGTATTTCACATTTTCGAATAATTCCAGTGACTTTGTATAGTATATATTCCGTACGTCAAAAGAGTAAAAATAAAGGGAAAATAAAGTGACGCGATAAAGGCGTTTTTATTTTCTTAGATTGCGGAACGAGCGGAGCCAAAACGAAAGTAATGCGAGGTTAATTTTTTTTTATTTAAAAAACGTAATAATACATCGAGGGAAATTTTTTTACGACAAAAGCAAACGTGTCCACCGATTTTATAAAAAGTAAAAAAAAATGCCTCCCTATTATTTTCCGATAAACGTACAAAAGAGCTTTTACTTGGTGAAAATAAACAAAAAAAAGAAAAAAAAATGTTTACAATATGCTCGCTACAAAGTATTGGTCAACGAAAATTCTGTTATGCAACTATACAATATTTCCCGATGTCGCTTGCACTTTGATTTTTTTTTTTCTTTTTTTTTTTTTTTTTATTTTTATACTTTGGTACGTAATCGATTAATAATAAATAAATAAATAAATAACTAAATAAATTTCAACGTGAATGCCTTTCAACGTTGATTTTATTTTTAAAAAGTGCACGTAAGATAAGCTTATTAAAAGTCAATATTCATTTTACGATTTGGTTAATTTATACATTCATTTATTGTGATCTTATACTATTGTGATCATCCGTGGGTTTACGTTATTTTAATTTTTTTCATTTATCCATCTATTGTATGATATTTTATTATAAGAAGTCATAACATAGCGTTTGACATAATAATTCGTAAAATGCTCTGCCGAATTACGATAGCGAATATGTTGTAATTAGTTTTTTTTGTTTGACCCATCGATTTAATTTTGTCCGTAGATGAAACGGCTTAAGCTTAATTGGGCGTGTAAAACGAATTCATTATTGTAAAGCTTAATAATGTAAACTAATTTATAAATCCCTTGGCGTTTAAGATTACTATTGAAACCTCTGTGTGCGTGCGACTTTCTACAATATGTGTGGGAGCGTGTGAGGGGCGGGGTGGGGGTTGAGGGGGGGAATGTAAAGGGAAGACGAAAAGGACGGGGAATAGATTTTTTTAATCGAGAATCCAATTTATATCTCGTCAGGCTGAAGTAAATTTGAAGTGAAATTATTTTTCTCCGCATTCATGGGAAGACTGTTACGGTAGAATGAAAATTAAAATCGCATTTACTCCACGAGCGGCTGTTACTTTAATTAAATATTGGCGAGCGGTAAGTAAGTTGAAAGGGTCATTGTAATTATATTATTATAAGTTTGTTATTGGATATATCGCATTAAGATTCGCTCGTGGTTTGAGATCGTTCGATCACGCTCTTCGATTATTTAAAGACCTATGGAGAAAGTTATTCCTATGGGGTTTCGTTCTACAACGTTATTTGCTTCGAAAGAGCCGCCGACATTAAGGGACGGGATATACGCAGAAATATATTCGCTGCAGCTTCGTTCTGTATGAATATGAAACTATATGACGAAGGAGTTAAGGGACGATGCGGTGAAAGAAAGCTCGGTATTATTATTATTATTGTGGAGAGTAGGTGTTTCTCGGTCGGTAAAAGCCTCTCGGTCGATAAGATTCAACTAACCAAAGAGCCCGGCTAGCCTAGATTTTCAATTAAAACGTCAATAATTTTATGTTTCAGTAATAAGGGTCGAGAATAAGCTCTCGGAGGTGGTGGGAGCGAGAGGACCGGCAGTCGAGAGAGGGGGACAGCCGCAGCAAGTGACCGGGAGCTTTAGCGTTAGCTGGAGTGGGTGAGGCGGAGGGTAGAGGGTAGAGGGTAGAGGGTAGAGGGTAGAATATAAGAAGAAGAAGGGCGAAAGAGCACGTGGAGAGAAGGATGAGGCGCCAGTCTTTCTCCTCGAGCCTGTCGTCGGGGAGCGGCGGTGTCGGGGAGCCGCTGATCGTCGTCGAGGAGAGCACCTTCGGCGAGGAGGAGGCGGAGAGGCGAAGGAACGACTCGCCACCCCGCTGCCTTGATCCGGACTCGCCCTCCCTCAATCCGTATTTGCTGTCGCCTTGGCGAGAGGCGCGCAAACACTCGCTACCGACGCCTCAGTGCACCACCGGCATAACCGCTTCTCAGGTGAGTCGCATCGCCGCTATCCCTTTTAAATCATCGGCAACCCTACCCTACCCCCCACCCACCCCACCCACCCCGCACAATCGATCGATCGCACTTACTTCTTAAGCGCATTACTTATCCCCGCAATGCTTATATCCCGACCCACCGCACCCCTCCCCGTCTTATCAGCCCTATTTCTACTTCCCTCTCACCCTCTCACCCTCTCACCCTCCCCGACATTACCTGTGCTACGGCTCCCGATACCTCGTTCCCAGACAATCCTTCCATTCACGCACACTCGCACTGTTATTTTTTTACACAGAAAAGTTATTCCTCCTTTCATTTGTCACTCGCAGCAATGCAATACAAACGGTCCGATTTTTTTTTTCTTTTTTTTTTCTTTCTTTCTTTCTTCCTTCTTATTCAATAAAAGTTTTTGAAAAAATCCGAGTACACTTAACTGCTAATAATGTACGTTCGCTCGGCTGGAATAATAAATATTTCTAAATTTTCCTCATTCGTTTCATTATAAATATTATATTCGTTAAAAAAAATATTAAAATTGAAAGGTAAATTAGCTTCGAAAGGGTAGAAATCGATCGTGACTTGTAGAGAGTAATTTGAAAAATATTACATTTGATCGGAACGAGTTTAAAATAAAGCTCGAGACATTAATTATTAATGATGTTTTTATGTCAGGACGACATAAATCGTAGAGATCGTTTGAAGAATTTTATAAAGTCATTGTCATTATTTCGAACGCAACCTTCGTGAATTAATATTAGTGTAATTAGTTACGAATAATCAGTGGAAGCGTTTGTTTATTGTGAATTTACGTTACCGTAATACGTAACAATTCCGTAGTAAATACGCAACAACGTTCATGTTCAATTTAAGTACTTCTACTTTTCTTTCGCATAACTAATATTGATTTACGTCTTATAGAATAAGTTTAAAGAGCCTTTAATTAATTAACAAGAGAGCAGCCTTATCATTTCTCATAAATAAAATCAATTCCCGAGCTTTGTACCCTTGTTCCCCCTACAAAACTTTCCCTATTCATAATTTACTGCTGCGCTTACGCTTTCGTATTTATAATTCAGTGTATTAATTGGCCTACCGTTTATACAATTAAGAAATAAGGTATTAGTATTAGTAACTTAGTCATTCGCTGGAATGGGAAATAAGCCGGGAGATCTAGGAAAATTAAGGGAAAAATGAATATTGATTAACCGAAGCGTTAATATAAATTCTTTCTATCTTTTTATTTTTTTTTATTGTTTTTATTTATTAAGATTAATCAATTCGATTAATATAAATATTTTGGAATCCGGCATTATACGTTGCGAGGAGTTTCAATTGAATTTAAAGCTTCGAATGGTATGATGATAGCGAGACAATATCTATTACAGGCTGCAATCGACATTACGCGCAGCCCGTGTACTTAATTCGCTTGGAAAACGTTGGAAAAGTTCTTCCGCGATCGGAAAATTCGTTGCGTTGTCCGCAAAATGATCGGACGAGAGCACCGCATAAGCTGCATTAATTACTCGTTCGTCCCGTATATTTTATTACCAACGAAGCGGGAGGTTATTGGGGCACGTGAGGGACGTAAAATCGGTACAGAGGACGCGCGGAAGGTTATGGATGAAATGAAAATCCGGATCCAGAGAGCATTAGGGACGTTGTAAAAGCCGAGACCGGAGCCGAGACCGGAGCTGAGTAGCGGCGAGAAGGAGAGACGGCAATTAAGGCTTACTTAGGCCCGATGCCAATGATCCTTCGAGGAGCTCGTAAAAACGAGCCGCGTAATTACGACATCTAGCGGCATTTATTGCGAAAGAAACGAGCCGGAAGATTAGTTAGTGTCCCGCCTAATGGGATAAAGCGGCCGGTGACTCGTCGACGACTCTTCGTGGCTTTATAGAGGTTACTTGGTGACTCGGCAGGTACGCCGTCTGAGCGAGCGAGGAGGCGAGGGCTCGGGACCGACGCCCCGAGAGGCCGCGTTCCTGGCTACGCTCTCCCAGTCGACGCCACCCCAGTCAGGCGGCCGACGGCACTCGGTCGTCACGATATCCCGGGTCCCGGCGACCCTCTTCGGCCGGAACCGCCGCGAGTCCATCGCCGCCTTCCCCATGGGCGGTGCCACGAGGATACTGGCCAGTAGACGCGGCTCCACCACGGGTCTGCCATCCGGGCCACCGAGCAACAGCGGTAGCACCCACAATCTTCAGCTGGACATCATGGACGACATTGCCGAGATCAAGGCTGCCAGGAAGGTGAGGCTCACCGACCTCTTCACCACCACCACCACCACCACCACCCTTCTACCACCGCCCCTCTACCACCGCCCACATTCCAAACGCTACTTTCACACGCGAGCTTTGCCGCATGTTTCCCTACCTTGACTGTCACCCAACCCTGTCCGACTGATCCAACTACTCGGGGGAGATTTTCGAAGGTGCTAGAAAGATACAAATAAATACCGGTCGACGAGCGATTAATAATTTACTTGTTGTCCCTTGCTCTTCCTCGGTATAATATAATATCGGTTATAATAATATCTTTAATCGTATCAATAATAACGATAATGATAATGTCGATGACAATGCGGACAAGGTAGAGAAGTCACGAAGGCCTATTTAATGAATTTTCAGTCTTAACGATATTACGAGGTCAGACCGCGAGCCCGGATATTCCGGATTTTATTTATTTGCCGCGCGCACGGGAGTTTTTACAAAAGCATTTCATTGAATTAGCAAAAACAAAATGTCGCTCGGGCCGTAATATCGTGAAGAAATATCGTGTTTCGGGAGCGCGGGCCGATAAAATCGCCGAATTCCCGTTATCGGGGTTATCGGGAAAGGGTAAGGGGAAGATCCTCGATACCAATCCCGCTTATGGAAGACTTTTTTTTTGTAGCGATAGATAGAGAGAGAGAGAGAGAGAGAGAGAGAGAGAGAGAGAGAGAATGTAATTAAAAAGGGTGGGGAACAAACGTGAATGTAGGTGCGGCTAAAAATGTGGAAAACCCCGTCGAGGGAGCGGGTCTGCGAGGTTCAGCCCCTCGAGGGGAACAGCTCCGGATGCGCGCAGCGGTACACCCAGTACCAGCCGAGACGGTACTCGGACTTCGCCCTGACGACGATCCCCGCGGTGCCGGCCCGGAGGCGCGCCTCCGAGATGCCCCCCCGGGTGCCGCCCCCCGTGCCGCCCCGTACGGGCATCGTCTGCACCAACACGGACCTCATATCGATCCTCAGCACGCTCACCTCCTCCGCCACGGAGATCGACAGGTGCGGCGCCGAGGACGAGGACGCCAAGGCTCCCTCGACGTCCGCGCCCAAGACGATCGAGCAGAAGAGGAATAGGTGGGCTATATACACTCTTCTTCCTTTGGCTATTTACTTATATCCGCGCTTCCGACGAAGGGAACTCGAGCTAACCTTTTCTTTTCTTTGCTTTTTCTTTTTCTTTTTCTTTTTCTTTTTTTTTTTTTTTTTTTTATCAAATCCAATTCAATTGACGCTATCGCGTTTACCCTGGCGATTTACAATTGAATTACCGAGGCCCGGCAAACTATAATTACTCGTAGAAAACTTAAATTTTTCTTTTTCTTATGTTTTTCTTTTCTTTTCTTTCTTTTTTACCCTCTTGCATTCGCTGCCAATTAATTATTTAATTACACTCGGTAACGTTCGTCTAGCTTTCCAATAGTTTACGACTCGTTAAAATCAAAACCCATTCGTCCTTTTGCATTTCAGGGAATATTTTAATTTCAATCTTGGATCCGCCACTCCTCCTCCTCCTCCTCCTCCACCACCTCCTCCTGCGCAGTATCCACCGTCGGCCTTTTATTTTAATTCGAGGCAGAACTCGCGCCGCTGCTTTAAGTATAAGGGTAAAGGAAATCCTTGAAGAAATTACTTTCGAGGATTAAGTATTTCGGGTCTGGAGAACCGAGTGCACAACGGTATTCGTTATCGGACGTTGGAATCCCTTTGTTTTGCAAATTCAAAGGTTTATGAAAAACAGAAAACGGACCTCGCCTCGATAATAATTCGCTCCTTTAAATACATGTACATTTTTACGCGTAAAAACTTTCGCTATAAAAAAGAAGAAGAAGAAGAAGAAGAAAAAGGATATGATAAAGGGTTAGCCGAGGTTCCCTTATAAAATACTTACAAATATATATATATATATATATATAAAGGTCGATGACGTATATAATAGTTTTGTTTTTTTGTTTGTTTTTTTTTTGTCGTGTGCTCGTGTACTCGTATGCCCGTGGGCTTGTGTGGGTGTCTTCCTGTCAGACTGAAAAGCAACCGGTCCAACAGCTTCGATATCTCGATACTGAACGAGTGCAACGAGGGTAGTAAGCAGTCGGGGGTGCCGGGTACGTGGAAGGAGACGGGCGTGGAGAACCCGACGACGATGTCGCCGTCCTCGTGGTTCGTTAAGCGGCACCAGCCGATGGCGACGAAGCAGAGGAGCACGGACGCGGGCTCTCAAGCCCTGAGCTTGAATTTCAAAGAGTCGAGGGGTTCCAAGCCGGCATTCAAGGACGACACGGCGGCCAAGAGCTCGCCGACCAAGGGCGAGACCAAGCTCCAGCGCAAGGTCGTCTGGGACGGCTCCAGCGGCACCAAAGTCGATCCCCAGGTTACTTATACGATCCGTATTATATAAAAAACTCGATCCTCCTGTCCTCTATCGTCAAATTACTCGCGAGCACTTGATTAATCCAATACACGTGTCGGATTTATTTCAATAATTCAGCAAGTCTTTATCGATCGGAGAATAATCGACTAATGATCCAAGTATCCATAGTCAATTGCCGTCTTATCAGTTACGTCATTGGATTCGTCTATCCTGCATTATGGATAATAAGTGGAGCGCGGAACGTGTAATTTTGCCTTTCGATATTTCCATCGCCGCGCAACCCAATATATATTACTAACGATAACCATTCGAGCTCTTCCCCGTCTCAATACATTTACAATAAAAATGAGAATTAAACAAATCATTCGTTCGTTCGTTCATTCGTTGCCGCGGCCACAGTAACGAATACGGTCAATTTATTTTTAAATGGCTTGCTTTTAAAGTCCGGCCCGATGGTAAGAGGAATTTTTTTTTTTTTTTTTGACCGTCAAAACTATTATTCAAAGCCAATGCAGAAACGAAATATTTTTCTACATCTAAATGAAAGTCCTTTTGATTTACAATTTGTTTTTTTTTTCTTTTTTTTTCTTTTTTAATTAAAATATTTCAAATTTACGCGCACGATTAAAGAGCGCGTAATTTTACTTCCCGTAAGTTTCTGTTTTTGCATTTCATATTGCGTGAATTTCATAAAGAATAAAAAAAAATAATAAATAAAAGGCTGGCTTATACAAATCTGGGGAATTTCGTCTTGTTGATTTTATATGTAAAAGGCATTGGAAATATCATTGAAATTTCCCGTCCGTACAATAAATATACTACTTTCTAAAATGCAATTCAATTCGTTTTTTAACTATAAAAATCCGTGGCTCGTTTTTAATTTAACGTAACTTCTCAATAACCTAAATTATTCTGCTATTTAAATAAATATTTCACTCGATATGCAGTCTCTCACCTTCGTCCTTTTCGGTAAATTCACCATAATCGGGCTTTGTAATTGCAGAGCCCTTCAAGTACACGCAATAAATAATGCATTTAATTTATTATCTTTCTCCCGCGAACGGCTACTGTTTAATATATATATATATATATAAACAAACAGAAAAAAAGGAAAGAAAAAAAGTTGTCCATTTGATCGAGGGGAAAGAGCTTAAAAGATGCTCGGCAATAAATATTTCTGCATTAAAAATTATATGTAACCGTTAATGAAGCATCGAGAATGTCTTACGATATTAATATATTGTTGAGAGTAGAGGCGAGTAGAGGGAGACCGAAGCTTAAGATCTCGATCTCGATCCACACGGACACGGTACATTACAGTACCAATGCCTCTGCTTACGCTAGCGATCGGAGGCGTACGTGAGCGCTCCGTAGGTATCGTTGACGTGTAAAATAGTTCATTTCTTGAATTATATCATAATCAAATACCTTTCCCCCGCCCCTCCCCTCTTCATATTAATCTTCGTATGCCGGGCATTCGCGAAGTCGGAGTCACCTCTTTTATTGATGTAAGTCGGCTGGTTCTGCATTCAGCGCAGTTCTACGCATTAAAAGAGCTCGGGTAGAATTCTCTCGTATCGTCTCATGAAATAAAAGTTGGCAAGCAGGGAGAGAATTATTTAACGCCTACGTACGCACGTATTATAACATATCAAAGCTTTGGGGACATTACACGAGAGCTAAAGAGGCGTTAATTGTTTAAGATCTTTATGTAGCCTTGGTCACTGAAATTTTGCCGATATCGATTCCTACCCCTCCGCACCGTTAAATTTAAAAAGACAAAAAACAAAAAACAACGACAACGACAACGACAACAATATAGTAATAGTAATGACAAGGCTGGATCGCAGTCGGACAAAGTTTCATAATTAGGAAACAATTACTTGTCGCGGCTTGAATTAAATTCGCGACAATTTCTTTTATTTCTATTTCCCGTAAAAAATCTTATGAATTACGTAAAGCAATGGAATAAATGTTTCAAACGCGTCGGCTTCCGCCGTGTTCTGTTTCGCAGGTCCTAGGCAACGCCATAGAGGAATTTTTACGAAGCAGTGGCGTAGGCAACGAGGCGATCGAAGCCTCGGATAACGCGAGCGCGCCCAAGAAATCACCGGGGAAGCCGCCAAAGGGCGCCTCTACAGGGCCCCTGAGCGGCTCCGCGTCCAAAGCCTCGGCCTGGTTCGCCAATGACAATGCACCAGGTACGAGTAACGTGACCGGGACGGCAACGGCAACTGCGACGGCAACTGCGACGTCAACGGCGACGGCGACGACGACGACGACGGGCGACGTCCTCCTCTGCCAGCAAGGACGACGAAGAGAGCGATTCCTGCGAGCCGTCGATCTGCTCGACCCTCAAGGATCTATTTGTCAAGTGAAAGCCAAAGGAGGGCGGAGCACGTGATCGTCATCGGGGAGAAAATCTTTATTTACGCCGTTCACTCCCTCGCTCTTATTGTCTACCCTCGCATGCTCCATTCGACAATAGACGCGCCTCGCGCATACATACTCGTTCGTTAACTCGATGCGCAAATAATGTATACTTATTGTCTAAATTGCGTTTGTATGTAATGAAGGTAGGACAGGCGACATATAGTTTATCCAAAAATATATTTATCGGGCACACCATACCGAATCTGTAAAGTCGAATGCGTTCCGTTTCACAACTATAAGCAGAAAATTATTATCCATTGATAAATTGATTAGATTTCACGGAAACATGACTTTTCGTTCTCGTAATTGAAAATGTATTTTTCTTTTTTTTTTTTAAAAAAAACAACAACAACAACAACAACAATTCTTTATGCTTGAAGATTACCGACCGGGGTATTTAGGTATAGTTTCTCCCTTGGCACGTTCTATGCATCCTTTGACTGAAATTTTTACATCTTTCGTTGAGAGTATTAGTAGGCTATGTGCTCGTGCCGAAGTATATACGTTGAAATCTACATATAATCTACGTTATAGTTCTTATAAATCTTGGATTTCCTAAATTGTGTGTAGCAATAGATGTAGATATCGGATGGCGATTTAAAAATTATAAGTCTAATATAAAACCAAAACGAATTGTTAAAATGTTCATAATATTTTTAAAAGCTTAAGGACTAATTAAAGTAGCGGAGTAAATCATTAAGCAAATTATGTATTAAAAAGTTGAATTATCCGTCGTCAATATTAACTTACTGACTATAATTTGCAAGATAAAATGATAAAAAGAAAAAAAAAAAAGTTCAAGGTTACTTGAAACTGTTAAAACGACAACAACAACAACAAAACGACAAAAAAAGGGACGAAAAAGGGACGAGAAAAGGGACGAAAAAAAAAAAAAAGCTATTCAATGATAAGGTTATCAAAATTTCCCTTCGATAGAGTTACTAATAATTTCGAAGCCGCGTGGTTAATGGATTTCGGTTCGGAGACTTTGTAATCATCGCCTGTCATCGCGGCTCTTCTACATACGGCAGATCAAATCTGATGATAAATAAAGAAAAGATTTTTTAAAACGTCATATTTATAAAGCGCTTAGGTGGTAATAGACTAATGCTGATTGTTTATGGCCATGCAATGGTAATAAAAGTTTTTTCAACGCTCAAACTTGCGATTCTACTAAATCATTGCATTTTATTAACGAAAACGTTTGCTTGGCGCTCATCAAACATTGTAAAAACAATCATTTTGGGGGAATAAAAAAAAAACAAATAAATGCCATTTCGTTAAATCGTCTTTATCTATATTTTTAATTATACAATAGACGTTATTATAATCATAATATTTGCCAATCATCGGACATTTTGGAATACGAAAGCTTATTTATTATTATTATTATTATTATTATTATTTAAACGAAATCGTTTAAAAAAAAAAAAAACAAAAAAATACATGGGTCGATAAAATTCTATAAAATGCATTTTTACCTTTTAATTGATATGACGTGTTTGCTCGTATGATTTGTTTATACCGATGTAACGCGATACTCTGTTGTTTATTGTTTCGCGGGGACTCGACGATGTGCCGCTACCGAGAGAAGAAAAACAGGATCTATAACGGCATACGGATTCACATTATACGGAACGAACATTGTTATTGTCCCGTGCGAACCTGCTTGATTTACACGCATTTCAAGAAGAATAAATAAAATGTAAATCGCGTCAAAGCCATCGAAACGCGATGCGCGAGGTCATTGAATAGTAATAAATTACCTTTTTGTAGTATAAATCTATAATGGTTCGACTTAATAAAAGAATGAAATGAGACGAAAATTAAATAGCTACGGATTAATTGTAACGAGATGATCGAGAGACAGAGAGAGAGAGAGAGAGAGAGTCGATTTATCAGGCTTCGCTGGACGAAGATTTGAAATATCGAACGATCTAAGGCAATGATATTGAAGCAAAGCATATAACCAATTTGATAGATGTTGCGGCACTCCGGAAGAAAAAAGGAAGCCGCGGCGTTTGTGTATATGTAATAATAATAATAATAATAATAAGTATGGCCATTGATTAAGAAGAATAATCATAGGGAGCGTTATGAGAGCGGCGCTTCATTATGCGTAATCGATGACCCGATGATGTGACTTACGTGATCGAGCAGCGAGCCCGCGTAAGTCATCGTTTAATAATATAATAAACAAGTAGAAGGCGCCCCTTCCGCGAACTCCCCACCTCCCCCCAATAACCCTTCACTTGACAATTACGTACAGTATATTGAGGATCGATTTTATTTTTTTTTTTTTTTTTGTTTTGAAATACCAAAATATTTCAAACCTCTATATTCCATGTATAAATAATAATTATCGTTTGTAAAATAATCATCAAGAATTAAGAATTTCTCCTTCGCCTCGCGTCATTTCAATTATTTCGTAGACGCACTACCAAATAACAGGCCAATAATTTTTGTCATAACTTTCATTTACTACACGATACGTTATAACGAATAAATCCTTCGCTGGAGATTTAAAAAATTAACAACAACAAAATGAGGAATATATATATCAATATATATATATAAACAAACAAACAAACAAAGAAAATAAGTCAGAACCTCTCTATTAATGTACAGGACAATCGTTAGTAATGGAATTATAGCGGTACATTGTAAACGTCGCCCTCATTTAATGAACAGAACTTTGTCGTTGGATGTTACGATCGAGCCTTTTTTCGCCCCACGGATGCTCAAACATAATAATAATAATAAAAAAAAAAAAAAAAAAAAAAACGTAATCCATTTAAAAGGAAATTAAGAAAGTTGACGCAGTCGATGCGAGAGTGCAACGAGTGCAATTGAACGACGACGAGTGGGTAACGTAATTGAAATTCACTTGAGCGTCGATAATTCGATCCCATATGTGCATATTTAAAACGAGTTATGCGCCGCAAAGTAAAAATATTATTGCTTCCGGGGACTTTTTTTGGTTGGTTGGTTGGTTGGTTTAGCCGGCTCTGCTTCCACGCGCTTCCACGCGCTTCCACGCGTACGCTCGCGAGTCTTGACAATCGCACGATTTCCGCGCCGTCGACGTTACGCGATTCGACGTTAATTCGGCCGGCCAAACAAGAATCGTTAGAATTCATAAAATTCTAAAGGTTATTAAAACTCTAAGAATAAGCTTTACGAATGGACAAGTAAGTACTCGATTGAAATTATCGATCGCCTAGAAAATGAACGAGCAGCGGGCAATAATTAATTCTTCGAGGTTATTAAAAAATTCATTCTTAACAAGCAATAGAATAAAAAGGCTCGCTGCGATCGATGAGTAATAAGTATTTGAGGCGCGGGCGCGGGCGCGGGCGGGCTAAGGACTGTGAAAGACCTGTGTGCGTGCGTGCGTGCGTGCGTGCGTGCCGCGGGAGAAGAGAAAGTGTGGTAAGGAATGAAAGTCAGAGTACGAGGCTAAACTGTAAATAAACTTGACACCGAATAGCTTCGGATGTTCCTGGCGGCGGTCCTCGCCGACATACGAAAGGATAATTGCCGCGCGCGCGCGCATACTACTTTACGTTGCGCAATCATTTCTATTTCCGCAAATTATCCACCGCCATCGTCAATGTCAACTTGTCATATACACGTCGTAACTACGTAAATACAAACACATAAACAACATACATACGCATAACGCACACGCATAGCACACACGCACACGCATGTATAAAGTACTTTTACAAAAAAACAAAAAACAAAGAAACGAACAAATACGACACAAATACGTAGTAATCATTGACATTGTTATTGTTTTTCTCGGGGTACTTCTTAGATGCTCGAGACCCGGTTCTTTTTACTCTCTATCTATATTATCTTATCTAAATTATATTATTGTAAAATGTCTGAGCTCGCTTAGATTTATTTATAGTGTATGTAGCGCTTCACAGCACTTTTAACATTATTATAAAACTATTCGTTTTTATGTATGAAAGAAATTAAACGTAAACCATCGAACTTGATCGTTTTAAAAGCAAACAAAAACAAAAACCCTCGTTATAATTAATAATAATCGGATAAAAGATTAATAAAATGCAATTGTTGACGACGACTAATGTGGCACTCGAGACGGAAGGTTTTTACCGCGTAATTATTATTAATAATTAATCCTTACAAGTATAATTACATTGATCGTTGTATTACGTGCTAATACGTAGAAAATAATTGCTAGGATGCAAATATTTGACAATTCAATTGAAGAGTACATGATTTATTAGATTTGCAAAATTTACAAGACTTCCGTGGTCTTAGATAAACAACAAACACTTTTGCTTGAAAAAATAATTTTATCTTAATTGGCCTAAGAGAAATTACGTCACGTGTCTTTTCTATTCAAGTCAGGAAATCCTCGGTATTTTCAGAATACGTCAAACAAAAACAGAAAAACATTTATTTCTGTCCTGAGTTCGCGTCGCCGGACGATGCCGTTTCACAGCATTTGATTGTGAAATCGAGAAATCTAATGTGAACCATAAAAATGCAAGTTGCGAGAAACGATAGGCATACCTTCGAACCGTAGAAATATTGATGTTACTGCTAGATTCGACTCATTCTGTACTAATTAACATTAAGATGCAGAAAATTACCATATGTTGCCCAAAATAAATCTTGAATGTTGAAGAAAGTAACGGACTTTTATTTAAAAACCACGAGTATCCTTCTCCTTGTACCGATTATTACAAAATATACTCTTTACTCGGTTATCTTAATAATTGATTGATAAAGTTGTACAATTAATCCTAAATGAACGGGATTACTTAACAATTTCCGTTGCTCTCAAGAAATCCGTTACGATTGCCGTGTCGAATTTACGGTTTATACAAAAAATTATCGCTTTGAAGCCTTTACACGGGATTTCAAATGGCATAATAAAAAACGATGGTGTATTTTTGAAAACAACTTTATTTCGTAGAAATTGATACTAACATTGATCGCTAAAAGTACACTCTTTGAGATATTACAATATCCCCGCTTTAGTTGATGATAATCAAGGCATCGCCAGAAAATAGATTCGAATGGTTTCATAAAACATAATCTAAATACATCTTCTTCATTTAAGAGCAAGCCGATACAATCGAAGAGTGTAAAAAGACGGTTTCAAAGTAAAAGAAATTATGCACTAACGAAAATTGACAAAAAAAAAAGAGGGGGGTGAGGGGGGAGGGGAGGAAAAATTATATCCAAGTAGTTAAATGTTTGACATTTTGCCCCCAACTTGAATAATAAAGGCTTGTATTTTTGTTGTTCTTGTTGTTTTTTTTATCATTTTTTTTATTTATTTTTTTTATTTATTTATATTTTTTTTTTACTTTTTTTTGTAAATGCTTTGAAGTGCGCGCGTTTCGGCAAACATATGCTTCTATATACGTGCTCTTGTTTCGTGTTGTTGTATGTGCGCGTTGTTAGTTAATCGGTAAAGAAACGCTCAATAGTTTCGTCTCGACGCAAGAGTGGGAAACGGGAATTAACACGCTGTTGCACTTCTCGTTGTTGCAAGAAAGACATGTGAGCAGAATGTAAATTAAATGTACACCGGACTAAATTGGGAGAGAAGGTCAATGAATAAGTCGACGCAATGTCATGAGATCTAAGCGAAGTGGATGATGAATTCAACGGAAATAGTATTATTCTTCGTGTGTATGTACTGGCGGCAGGCATTCTCATACACGTGTCTTCTTCCGACTTCTTAAGCCTTTTTTTATTATTAGTTTTATTTTTTATTTTTTTTTTTTTTTTTTTTTATTTCAGTTCTCCGCAATCCTGTATGATGATCTTCTTGGTTGTCTTGCCGCTCTGCGAGCCGAGCGCCTCCAGCTGCAATAAAACAAAATGTCAGAAGAAATCTTTCGCAAATTACTTAAAATTATAATAATAAATTTCTAATCTAATGTAAAACGCGTACGTCATCATTACCCTCCCTCCCCCCACTCGCTCTACTTTGGAATCACCCTTCTTTTTTTTTTCTTCTTTTTTCTTTTTTTCCCCTTCGAAAAGCAAAATTAGTGTAGCGAAAATTCGAGCTCTTCCCCGAGCTCACTTTAAACCAGAAGAGTTTGCAATTAAGGAGGTAAATTTAGTTTAGCGAGGTGGTGCCCGTGCAATACTATTTTCGTTACAAGTTCGGCCACGGGCTTTACGCGCTTTAATATTATTAATTATCAAAACGACGCGAGGTGAAATCTCGAATTTCGTATACAAATCCACTGTCGATTTTTTATCTCGATTTTTCGCTCTACAGGAAGGGGAACGGGAATGAGGGGGAGGAGGAGGAGGAGGACAGCGCTCTTCCGCGCTCGCGTTGTCACACGCATACAATTATTTTACAATAATGCCTCGTCGTGCCGCCTCCTATGTCGTATTACATTGTATAATAATTTGTATAATAAACATTTTCAGCTCCGACTCTGATGGCGCAACAACAACGCGTAGCCTCTCCTCCTCGCCCCCCCCCTCCTCCTTCCTCTCTTCTGACTATCGTATTACACGTACACGCACGGGATATGCAACCTGGGTCATTGTATCTATTTTCGTAGCGTCGCCTGCAAAAAATGCACGGGGCGATTTTGACACCGACGTACTGCTACTACTACTACTGCTACTACTGCTACAACTGCTACTACTACTACTCGTCCAACAATCTCGTTGGGTCGATTGTCGTTATTGAAAAACAAAGCAACAACGTAAGAACGCAGTTGTCCGTTTTAATTAATTAATTAGGTAGAGGGTATTACGACGACAGTGTAGAGCAATAGCGATAATAATAATAATAATTATTATTATTATGCTTATTAGAAAATATAAGCTCGGGTGACTGATGGTGGCAATAATTAATGGCGAGGTTGTGCACAAATTGATTTCGCGAGAAAATATTTACGGCCTAACAAAAATAACCGACCGGTTACTTGGTAAGAAAATTGCTCCGATTCATATAAGCGCGAGCGCCGGCTTTCCTTCCTCCTCCCGTAGACAATTAATTAACTTTTGCGCAATTACGATTCTAATTGCGGAATCCGATTGCAAGTCGCCGATATTAAGGGGACGGACGAATCGGGACGATAAGGGGCGAGGTGGTGGGGAGGTGGGGTTGGGTGGAGGGGTACGGGAGGGGGAGGAGGGAGCTCCGACGATGATTTCAGCGATTATTATTATTCAACGGGTTACGGAGGGTTATAAATAAAAAAAAAAAAAAATTGCCGTTTTTAAGTTTTTGAAAGGCTTTTCCTTGCGTTAGTTCATCGGCTCTTGGCCTCTCAAAGGGAAGTACACAAAAATAAAAGAGATGGCCCAACAACCTCGGTAACTTGCGGCTGCTGCTCTGCTCTCTTCTGTCCTTCCCCCTCTTTTACCATTCAATTGCACGCTCGCTCTACGGGGCTACTAAAATATTCCACTACCGGCGGGGCTCCGGGGAGAGCTCGTCCACGAGAACGCATGTAGAACCGATAATTTTTTACACGTTCAAAACGACGTTTGGCACCGATTGCCCCGACGAAGGAGGGAGGCGTGTGTAGGCGTGTGGGTGTGTGGTGTGGGTGTGTGGGCGTGTGGGTGGTTGGGGGGTCCGATACTTCTAATCATCGTCGCGTCCCTCGATTAAGCTACGGCAAAGACGGGAAAACGAGACAAAGGTGGTGTTGTTGTTGTTGTTGTTGTTGTACGGGGCGACGACCGTACGAAACGTAGGGAAAACATCGGAGCGCGTCACCGAAGCGATGAATAGAGAAATTTGCGAATTATTAATCGCGTGAGCGAACGACCGCCTTTCCCACAAAGGGGAAGGCGAACTTTTCCTCATTAGGGTCAGGTCACGTGTCTGCTCGTAAGAAAATGCGATCGATAGCTTATCAAGGGGCCAACACGCCAACGCTCTCTCTCTCTCTCTCTCTCTCTCTCGCTACTATGACTACACTAGTGCTACTGCTACTGCTACTGCTAAATTAATAAGCCCCTTTGCGGACGAGAATTTTCCATGGGCACTGCCATGCGACAAAAATAACCGCGTACGGGGCAGCGGCAGCGGCAGCCTCTCTTCTCGAGCTAGCGCCGAGGATGGTTATCCAGATACGATTATATAGGCGTCCACGAAGTGAAGGAAATCGATTTCGGGATCGCGAGGATATATTTTTTTTTTGTTTGAGTATTCGACGCGGTGGTGGTCGTAGAATGGACCCAATGCCGGTGTTGGTGCCGGTGCCGGTGCGTGGGAGGAGGGACGACGCTTGGCTTATCCGAATAGATAAGAGGACGACGGGTGGGTTGATGGGCCGTACCTTTTTGACAATGTCCATTCCCTCGACGACCTTGCCGAAGACGACGTGCTTCCCATCGAGCCAATTCGTCTTCACGCATGTAATGAAGAACTGGGAGCCGTTGGTGTTGGGCCCGGCATTGGCCATTGAGAGTACGCCGGGCTCCAGGTGCTGGAGCTTGAAGTTCTCGTCGCCGAACTTGGTCCCGTAGATGGACTTGCCGCCGGTGCCGTTGTGGTTCGTAAAGTCACCGCCCTGGCACATGAAGTTCGGGATGACCCGGTGGAAGCTGCTCCCCTTGTACCCGAAGCCCTTCTCACCCGTACAGAGGGCGCGGAAATTTTCCGCCGTTTTCGGCACGACGTCCGGCCGCAACTGTGTGTCAACAAGTTTTTTTTATTAATCATTATTATTATTATTAGTATTATTATTATTATTATTACGTTTACTTGTACGTTATTCAGGCTCGAGAGCCAAGGCGATAATAATTAATAAGAATAACAAGGATCGATCGATCGATCGATCGATCTACAATACAATATTTGCCTACTTTGGCTCGCTGTTTCTCTGTCACAATGTTGAGATTCGCATGACCGTAAATGTATCGGTAACGCGAGGCAATATTATTGTCTACTTCTATCCTTCCAATCAATGATGATGGCCTGTCGATGAATAACAAAACATCATCGACGCCAGATTGTGCTCATGATTACGGAAGGCGATAATAATAATAATAATAAGCGAGCCTTATTAATTCTAAAACAATGTTCATTGTTGTTATTATTATATACTTGGGTTACTTGCGAGCCCAACCAACTCACACGCGTAAAGAACCTTTAATTATTAATTATTAGTGCCGAATAACCACGATGATCCCGATCCTCCAACCGACCCCCCCCCCCCCTCCCCGCCGTCGAGCATGCTTTTCCCCTTTAAATGACTTTGAACGACACTCGGTCGCTTACGAGTAAGTAGTAAGTATGCGGTTTTTCAGTAGTACATCGTAGAGCCTTAAACGTCGCTTAAAATAATTCCTTTACCTCGAGCGACTGGTATTTAGCCTTTTAATGAGCAATGCTAATAATGGCGCTTCTACATATACGCTGTAGTTGAAAAATTAAAGAGAAGAAAAGAAAAGGGCGGGTGGGGGGAGAGGGGGGAATCAGCTAGCCGAACGTTAGTTACGGCAATCGATACGAAGATCGATGGAGGGTGGAAAAAAATTTTGTACTCGTACGATTCGTAGTTACTTTGTAATGACGAATTCGCATCGTTGGCGAGGGGGGAAGGGGAAGGGGGCGAGGGCGGGGCGGACGGACGGACGACAATCGATTACAATAAAAACAGCCGTTTTTTTTAGTTGCGGGCAAAAGTAATAAAAGTGCCCCTTCCTCCTCCGAAAAGCTATTGTTTACCCATTTCAGATTTCATTCGATATTCCGTCGTCCGCCTAAATCTCGACTAAGCCGTTGTTGCAATTGTTTTTTTGTTTTTTTTTGTTTGTTTTTGTTTTTTGTTTCCTTCGAATCCCGCCGCTGCAAGGTCCTCGAGCGAAGCATCATAAATTATCTTCAAAGCGTATCACGGCTAAATGTATGATAGAAGAGAGACTACCGCTGCTGCTGCTGCTGCTGCTGCCTCGTCCCCCCTACCCCCTCCCTAACAGCATCAAACAGCAGCGCAACGTGGATCCAAACGAGAGGATTAGAAGAGGCGCGCGCGCGCGCGCGATCTTTCACGTCTCATTGAAAATTAATCAACAAATTTTCCAGTTTACGTCTGCTTTTCTAGATAAGCTAAAAGATAAACGAAGGGGAGGGGAGGCGGAACAAAAAACAAAAGCTATTGCTTTTGTTAATTGCTTATCGCCGGTAACTAATGTTACGAAAGCGGGAAGTGTCCTGTGCCCTTGATGAATGGATGGATCATTCGTAGTTAAAATTCATGTAATTAATTATATTACAGCCTGCGAGTCTTGCCCGACGAAATACTTATACTCGTTAATATAATTTTTTACGAATCGAGTGTTGAGCCGCCCATCGTCTTTCAGCACAAATAAATACTTGGCGGCAGGTATATTACACATACAGCAGCAGCAGCAGCAGACAGCAGCAACAGACACAAGCAGTTATCGTGTGAAAGAACAAGTTTTAACAAGTCAAGATTATTACTCGTTGTAATGGTACTTGACCTCCTTCGGTACTTTAAAGGAAATACCATTTTGAGTACAGGGTCAAAAATATGCGCGTTCAAGCAAAACGCATAACTCCTATTCTCACCTGCGCTCATCGACTCAATTACGTTCGTATTCCTGTTTGACGGTAAAGAACCGCGGCGGAAAAAGCACCCAAAGACTGCGATGATGGCCGCCTCCGGCTATACTTAACTCTCTCTCTCTCTCTCTCTCCCTCCCTCTGCAATGGAACACGTCCAATCGAATGCCGTTCGATAGTATTTCATATATTAATTAATGGCTAATCATCGACTATTAATGAATCCCATTGATTATTATTATACCTAACGAAAGCTTTCTTATTTTTTTTTCTGCCCCCCCCTCTCCCGCCCGCCCTTTTTCTCTGCTACGATTGAATTGCCGGCCTTGAAACGTTATTCCAATAAATCTAAATAAACTTTCAGGCCTCGCGCGCGCTCAATCATTTGCGCTATTCAAATTTACATTATTTATTAAATACTCCGGCCTTCTGAGCCTTACAAGTTTTTTCACTTTATTATTTACCCCTTACATTCATTTTATCTAATAAATAGCAGCTAATTAAACAAAAAGGGATTGTGAAAAAAGAAAAAAATAATAAATAAATAAATAAATAAGTAAATAAAAGAAAAGAAATAAACGCAATAAACCCCCACCCCCACCCCTAAAGCATGACGATACAATATAAACTGAATACAATATAATTGCTTTTAAAGCGCCATGTTGTTGTTAAATAAACATCTTGTGAAAAATCACAAAGTAAATTTCACTAGAGCAATTAAAAATTGAATTGAAATTTCAACGGCTGCTTTCTAAAGGCAATACATGAATGTGGAAATAATTGATAAATCATAATTTTACATAAACTTGTGGGAGAACATTTTAAATTTTCCAAGAAGTTTGGAAATTGCAATTATTACCACCACCACCTACTATCTGGATAATCTGCTGCATAATTTATGAAAACAAAGAGAACTATACTATACAAGTCATTACGTAAGTGAATGAAAAGTTATGTTTTTTTTTAAATGCAATTGTGAAGTAAATAGATATATATATATATACAAGCGACGTCTCTTGATTGTATTGATAATGTACTATTGAAGCTTATGCATCAATCACGTATTTTACATTCAACGAGTCAGCTATTGAATATTTTTGTTTAAGATGACATAGATTGCGACGGATCCCTGAATTATAATTACACAGAGTCTGCGATACTTAAAAATAAAAGGCATAATGGGCTGCAAGTTATATTACAAAAAGGAAGGAATTCAGTGTTAATAATACAATTAAGGTGTATTTATAGAATTCTTGAAAAGCAATTGCATATGTAGGAGAACAAGAAATAATAAGAAGGTAAGCTGGAATGCAGCAGATTGATAAATTTAAATATTATTTAAAAGCAAACGGTTGATACAATTCCATTGGACGTTGATCCAACCTATCGAAAGATACAGGATACATGAATACTTACAGAATCACTCGTACTTGGAGTGCATTGATGAGATATATTAAAGCAAGTTCGTTGGAATACTTAAATTGAAGAGGTAGAGTAGATATATTTGAAATTTAATAGGATTTAATACCAAGCTTGGTACAAAATAGCATGGCAATACAAGGTTATGGTTTAATTATAATTGATATGCATCGTAGAAGCAGTGACCAAGTAATCGCTGTATAATAATACAACATTTGTGGGATATCCCCGTGAAGAAGCGAGGCATTAATAAAAGCACGTGTTAAGTAAGAGAGATATAAATACGTGTAATTTTAGGAGAAAGGAGCATCGTTATCGTTATCTAATTAAACGGAAAATGTTTGGGTAGCTTTAGCTTTGGTTATTTAGAACCATGTCCACCCTCCCCCCCCCTCTCGCTCTCTCTCTCACTCACAGATTCCCACGTGTCGGATTCGCGAAATGTGTATGTAACGTGAAAGATCGGCGGCCGAGTCTCGTTCGATATGGACGTAGAATTTTATAAGAAAAAAAAGGATTTAACGAAAGAATCGAAGGAAGTAACGGGGACTCTCGCGTTCCAATGTACCGATTACCATGGAAGGCAATGAGGAAGGTGCCTTGGGTGTGCCAAGAGAGAGAGAGAGAGAGAGAGAGAGAGAGAGACTTTGAAAAGAGCGTGTGGAAAATTTCCGGTCGACTCGTGCGAGGCGCCGACATGTTTAAATACGAAATCGTGGCATTGGGTAGTGATGCTGCTGCTGGTGGTCGGAATTAACGTTTGATAACGAGATGGTGAAACAAAAAACAAAAAAAAAAAAGAGAAGAGAAGAGAAAAGAAAAATTAGGAGAACGACGACGACGACGACGACGACGAGGAAACCGAGCGAGCGCACACACACGGTTTATAATAATAACCTCTTTTGTAAATTTCCGGCAAGCATGGCTCCTTCGCCCCCCTCCCCACCAACGACCAAGCAAGCAACGCCATGGTGTGTTGGTTAGTCGGCGCATGGGGATGGGGAGGGGCATGGGAGGGGAGGGGACCGCGTCGGGGCAAGGAAAAAGCCGTGGAAAGTACTGGAAAGAAAAAGAGAGGAAGGAAACGTGGGGCGCGAGAATGAGATAGTGTGCGTGCGAGAGATAGAGAGAGAGAAACGAGTATGGAGACGGAGTCGCGGCTCTTGATAATGTGGAATACGAGGCGAATGGGCAGAAACGTGCCCGAGAGCCGATCCTCGACTCGACTTAATAAAAAAAAAAAAAAAAAAAAAAACTAAAGAAAAATAACCTAAAAAAAAAGTTAGAAAAAAATAAATAAAAAATACGAGGGGCTTACCTCGATGACGATCCGACCGACGGATTTATTGTCGGCGGCCATGTCGAAGAATACTCGGGGCAGACCCATTTTCTCGGCTGCGGCTCCGGTTAGTTTCCTCAGCGAGCTCACGAGGCAGGAGGAGTTCCGTCTCGTCCGGGCGGCGGCTGCCAAATGATTCGCGCAGCTGAAGGTCGAATCAATCGCCAGGAGCCGCGAGCGGCAGATCGATGCCAACGCCATTTTAGTTCCCGAGTTGACACTTGCCGGTCGATCGATAAAACCCCGCTTACCACAAAAGCTCCACCTGACCCGATAAACCCAATAGCTCGTCGCTTCCTGGACAGCGGGACTTAATTGCCAAGGGCCGCACGGGGACTTTCGGCACTAGGATCCGGCTCCAGACTCCCTCGTCGCACGGAAAGCCGATATCCCCGGGGGGGTTATGTAAGCTAAGAGTTCCGCCGGTGTCGGCAGATCATTGGTCGCTTTCGTATACCGGATGGATGGAAGGCTCCCGTCGACGCGGGATCTTTCTTGGCGCGACTTTTCGACTCCCATCGTCTCCATTGTCGTTGTCGTTTTTATTAGTATTTTTATTATTGTTGTTGTTGTTGTTGCTGCCGTTGCTGCTGCTGCCGTTGTTGCTGTACGTGCGTGGGCGTGTGCGTGTGTACGTAACCCATAGCCCGGGGGACTCGAGCTCGCGCTCAACAGGGATCTCGGGGCGGAGGGGGGGGGGGATCTGCAAATTACACGGGCAGAATCAAGCAATGATCCGTAAGAGGCTCGCCATTCGTATCTACAAATGCTAAAATAAATCTACAATTGTAATTTACTGTTTTACCACGTGAGTCGTCGGTTGCGTTTCTGAGCTCTTACATTTCTTGCGCTTATCGACCTGCGCTTATTAAACGGCTTAACCAACTCCCCGAGGCTTTTATATTACGCTCCTCGCCTTCTTCGCCGCAAGAATATTCTCCGCTTAAATTTCATTAACTTTATTATCCGAAAGGTAAGCGAAAACTCGACATAACTCGAAAGCCTCGCGCGACTTCCTACGCAAACGCGTTTTAAACGATTCAAGCCCTTGTCAATTTATCAATAATCTCGCCATTACACTCAACTCAAATATCTGATCATTTATTCGATAGCTTCGTGAAAATTCATCGCGACGTATTTACGAAAATAAGCGTAATACCTAAACGATCTATCTTTTATCGTTCCGACATAGCCTCTTTACATCCATACGTCCACGTACGAGACTTTTTTTAATGACGAATTCGGTAATATTTCATTTATTACGATAGCCTTGAAAACAGCCTTCTTTTCTCACGTATTATCCCAAGGTTTTCATCACGTCGTCTAACTTTTACCATGTATTTATTGAAATTCGCCAAAATATTTTTAAGGTTATGTTTAGGTTATAATAGAATTTGTCAGGAGGAAAGATTTTGATAATTTTGTTATTTCAGAATTTTCAATTGCCCTTTTTATTATATCTTATGACTTACTTTATGCAGACTGTTTACAAATTTTCTAATATCATGAATTAAATTGTACATAGTCCCACGATAAGATGTTCTTGAACAATTAAATACCACTGAGACCAGTTAAAATTAGGATATATTACTCTTGGGCAAGATTTTGTTCATTTTATATGTTATTTTATTGTAAGATGTTATTTTATTTTTCTTTGCTTAAATGAAATTACTACTCCTTAAATCTAAAATTTATCAAATTTTTTAATTTTGCATTAAAGATTTTGCATAAGACTGCATTATAATGTATGTTCTTAAAAACATTATGCATTTGGATTTTGATACAATTGATAAAATTGAAACAGGTGTGTCGTTCATCTCCCAAAGTATACAATAAATTTTAATAATGCTGAAAATGATAAGAAAACAACAAACATCATCCATTCGTCTGGAAAAGTTGAAACTTTTACCTTTTATTCCTTGTTTTGTCATATTGGCCCCATTAATTTTGTTATGGATATTTGTAAACTTAGAGGCACAATTACTAATTGTTCAGCATATAGGGATAAAAAAAAAAAAAAAAAAATTAAGACTGTTTAATTACTTTTTTGGTTTTTGCTTGTAAATTCTTTGCAATTCCAAAAAAAAAGAAACAAAGACTTGTCCACCAGTTTCCTTCTCCCCTCCTTCCCTCACCATTTCACCCTTTATTTACCATTTATTTCTTTTCAGATTTCATTTCCCTTATATCCATACTCAATCCAATTCGCGATTCTTATTTTCTATAAGTTATAACATCTATTTGTTTTGTAATCTTTAAAGGTTTTCGTTTCCGTCTGTCCTAGCGAGCGATTTCATTAAATCATTTAGTATTATTACTCATTCATTTTCTTTTCTTTTTTTTTTAAAAAATAATGGCCAGGTCTTGGGTGCGGACGCCTACAATTCGATTTTCCGGAAGGTCGAGGGTCTCAGAGCGGCCTAACTGCATCGGTATTCGATTCATTAGTCCCCGCCTGGCCCAAACAATACACATAATTCTGCCATTTCATGGTTTCCCATGCACATCTATGCTTTTTTAAAGTTTCATTCTCTATAGCATTATTATTATTTTGTATCTCACTGAGGCAGTCGTTTATCGTACATTTTCTTATAGTAAATATAAATCAATGTTATTTTCTAAATGATGTATTTTTAAAGTATGGCTACTACGTATGTGTTCTTTTTCGCAGTACCGCTAATACGCGAGGTTTTTAAAGCGCAATACACGTACAACTGCGACGAAAGTTATTTCATCCGTAACACTAATAATAATAGTAATAATAATAATAAAGTATTTAAGCACGGCTTTTGAAAATTATGATATAAACTTACATATATATATATATGTGTGTGTGTGTGTGTGGGAATTGTATGTTTGTTGAAGTAAATTTAATTATCCAATGTTCGCAATTGTGCATAATCGTTAGAAGATCTTTTGATTAGATTTAATAGAACGAAGGAAGAAGAAGAAAAAAAATGCCGAGCTTAAATGATCTGAAACAGACAGCGTTTGACGAAAAAATGCTTCGATGTTAGTTAGATCGTTAAATAATCGGGAAATGAACGTTTAATTGCAAAATTTCGTACCGAGGGAACGAGGAGTAATCACCCCGCCCCCCCCCCCCACCTAAAAAAAAAAATGATGAAGAAATCACCGGGAAAAACGGAAGAACGTAGAAGATTCCTCTAGCCTACGTGACGGATAGTACCGCAGGTAATTCTCGTAAATGAAGAGCAAACGAACTTTTTTAAGTACGCCGTTAATACAATTAAAGAAGCCCTTTATAAGCGGATACTCGAAATACACAAGACATTGTACTTTGGAAGAAGAAGAAGAAGAAGAAGCGATTGATGCGCGCTCAGTTGGAAGGAAAAGACTTTTTCTTTCCAGGATAGATTTCTTGTTAAAAAAAAAAAAAAAAAAAAAAAATCTTATTGAGAAGTACGTATGGGAATACATGTGGGAGTATTATAAATGTTCCCAAGCTTGAGTATGCCCACTTGAGTATCCTAACTTGGCGTATCAGGCAATCGATATCTCGATCGTGCACGAGAATTACAAGTAGCGATCGATGAAATTTTGCCTTATGCATCATATTATGATTAATAATATAGCTTAGTAAATTGCATTCTTTACGTGGGAGTATGAAATAAAACGCCGTGGGAGAAGAGCCGCAAAGGCAAATTAACCGGTGGCGCGTCCTTTCGTTCGATCATCGCGAGGGGGGGAGAAAAACGTTTTCAGCTTTATTTAGTATTTAAATTAATTCGGCGGGATTCTCGTTGTGCCTGTGGAGGCCAACCGAACCCACGCAGAGGTTGCAGCTCACGGGCATGGGAGTAGAACGGAATATTATTTCGGTGGACAATAGCAAATGGATCAATCGCCAAGGCTACGCGGCGATTAAACGATAGATCCTCCCTCCCCCACCCCCACCCCGGCCAACTTCGTAAAAATAGGCGCGCTCTCGTATAATTTTTTTTTTTTTTTTTTTGTTCATATAGGATAGGGAAATATGAAAAGTTGTCGAAATCTCGTGGGCCGATCGACTAAAATAAAACATCGTTGCGAGAACTAGTTAATAATTAGTTATGCTATAAATACGAGCCAGCTAACCGTGGCCGCCCGATGATTCAATTTCATTAAATTTATTACAATTAATACTGACGTTTATAGGCTCGGGCATACTTTTATGCGCTATTTTGACTACTAATTGCATTACGTTGATTAATAAATTAATCTAGTCGATATTAGGGCAATTGAAATTACTCCACCTCCTCCACCCAATAACCACCCCCCCTCCCCCAATAACCCCTCAATACCTCGCTCGTGTTTCCCTTCATTACCGTGCGAGACATGATCCATACGGTTGAATAATTATTTATTTATTTATTTATTAGCGTTGAGAAAGAAACATGGGCTGATGTTATAAACAACACGAGCAATAATATTTCGACAGAAGCTCGATATGGATCCCTTAGATAAAATCCGAACGAATCAATATGTGAATTCGCTTTCGTAAGCGAAAATAAATATAATTTTGAAAGATTTGAATGTTCGTAAAGTGACCTGGACAACAATGGGTTGCAAATTCTTTCCAAGACCACCATTGGATCGCGTGTGCCGCCTGCGAATAGATTTTCATGGTCTCGTAATGTGCGAATAACGTCTTTTTAAATAAATTCGTTAATTTATACGACGCCCCAGGGACTCGAGATTAATTAACTGCCGGCTAACCTTAAATTTAATTAAGTATATTATGTATTAATTGCTTCAGCTCGAACAGATATATGTATATATATATATACGAAAGGCTTTAAAGAATAACTTTAAAAAGTTTCCTTGTGAAATGCCGAGTATTAAAGAAGTAATGTGCTTTAAAGGAAAGGGAAGGGGGAAAATATTCCCTTTGTGCATGGGAGGGAATATTTGTCAAATTGATAAGAATTTAACGTTCGGGACGTAAAATGAAAAACGATAATAAAGTTTCGATGCTGTTAAACGAGTTATAAATCAATATTGTTTTGTATTCATGAATTTGTAAGACTTTATTTCGAAAATAAAAAGTCGATTAGCTTTTATTGGCGTTATTGGGCGACATTGTTTTTTAATGCAGGCACGAGCAAACGAGCGAACGAGCGAACGAATGAACGAACGAACGAAGGAACGAATAAGGAAAAGCTGCTCGACTTTTTTTATTTTTGCTGGTAAACCGAAATAAACGGAAACGCGCCAAACTCTCGTTTGATCCGAGCCTTTAAATGTTCGACTGAGCGCGAGAGAGAGCGAGAGAGAGAGAGAGAGAGACCGTTTGAAAGATTTAAATGGACGTTGTTTATTCGAACGCACCGATGCGAGTGTAAATTTACTAATGAGCTTAAATAATAAATAAAAAAAAAAAAAAAGGGTATCGGGCGACGGAAGGATGTTAGAAACGAAGCTTTCCGCCTGAAAAAGCGTAAGTAAAACCGTAGCCGAGAAAAAACAAAGTTTTTGCAACACGATCGCGAAATAAAATAACTAATCGCTATTGTTTTTATTGGCCGATAAGAAGGCGCGTTATTAAAGCCTCGCGCGCCTACATTAGGTGTTATTCTTTTTTTTTTCTTCTTGTTTTCTTCTTGTTTTTTTTGTTTGTTTTCCCTTGCGCTCTCCGCTTTTGCTTTCTTTTTCAAAATCGACTTGGACGTCCTTTCGAAGGCGCAGCGCATACGTGTGTGCGTGGGTTACGTGTCCGCTTACGCTATCGGTGCCTCGCAACTTTTAATGCGCAATGAAAAAAGGCGGGAGGCAGTGGCAGCTCTCAGCGTGCCAATGATAATCGATGGAAAAGTCGCGGGTATCGAGCATTTAACGGCTAATTGTAATTTTATACCGCTCGCGTGCTCTCGCGTGTGGCCGAGAGAGCGGTGAGGTTATTGGGGTTATTTGCAAAATACCGCGCGGATTCGCATCAGAAGAGTCGGGGAGGACTATTATTGTTTCTGCAAGATTACCGACGTCTTTTCGCGCATCTACGTACGCAGGCCGATAAACATAGAGAGAGCTGGAGCTAGAGCTAGAGCTAGAGCTAGAGGCGTCCACTCCTCGAGGACCCGGGTGGGGAAGGGGGGTCAAGCAGCAGCAGCAGCAGCAACAGCAGCAGGCAGGCAGGCTCGCGAATAGTCGTCGCGTGCAATATCCCGATTAGGGGCGGAGAGCGACGCTGGTAGGGGCTCCGCTCGTAGCCGCGGGTGAGAAAATAACAATAAGCCTTGGGGGGCGGAAAGGGCGGGCGAAGAACGGGGCGGGGAAAAACAAAAGGCCAGGAACGTAGCAAGTCGATTGACCTCGGTAGTTCTTTTGCGCATGTGCAGGAGGCATGTGCTAGAAGCAAAAGGGAGTCCGAAACATGGCGCCGAAGTGAAGGACGCTGTCCCGTACCCGATTGGAACCTGGACATCAGCGAGCCAGTGCTTGTTGGAGCCGCTGTGCGTTTCCGGGAGGCCGCAGCCCGAGCCGAACCATGAGCAACATATCGCCCTTCGGGGGCGGCAAGAATCCCCCCTGGGTCCGTAATGCAGGTGAGAGGCGAGCCGTGGCCCGACAGGCAACGATACAGACAAAATCCGAGAGTGAGAGAAGACAGAGAGAGAGAGAGAGAGAGAGAGAGAGAGCGCGCGAATGAGAGACTCTCCGTTTAACAATAATAATAAATAATGGTAGTAATGAGGCGGGGGCGGGTAATAACCGCCGAGAGCGGATGACGAAACTTGTAACGACGTGACACTCGTCCACTGCCAATTGCCAAATAACTAGATCAAACTTGGCGCATGTCTCTCTCTCTCTCTCTCTCTCTCTCTCTCTGTCTCGCCCGCGCACACACAGGCGCACAGGCAGGCAGGCACGCACGCACGGACACCCTACGTCACAGGGCTTTGCGGGAGAGGAGTCGCTACTAAATCTCTCGGCGGCTCGTGCCTATTTCCAACGGGGGAGAGGCTGCATTCTCTCTCGTCAATGGCCTCGTTTGACATTCGGCTACGCTTGTTACTACGAGGGCCGGCCATCGGCCAAAAACGCGCTTTTCCTCGAACGCGCCTTGAGCATATGCAGAATTCACCTTAGCCCTCCCTCACCGCACCTCACCCCACCCCGCACCCCACACCCCACCCCACCATCCCTGTTGCAGCAGCAGCATGATCATCAGCCCACGGGCCAATTCACGTTTAAATCATATCGCTCCCACCAACTACGTGTTAATGCATTCGCTATGCGACTCTTCTCGTCCGCTCGGTTTATATAATACAGTCCTCGGCCCTTTTATCTCATGCAAACATGTACTTTAGTAAGTTTTTATCCTTCCCTACGATTGCATTGTATTATTAGCCTGGCCCCGTTCCCATCTAATTATTATCCCAGCGTCGTTCTGTCGTTGACACCTGACAGGCCAGCCACGGCTCCTTTTATAAAAATCCCAAATACAAGTACATACGTACGTATGCTAACAAGTTCACAGAGTTAATTTAATATGCGTGCCCCCTTGACTAAATAGATTCTAAAATATTGGGCTTTTTTTTGCTGTCTTTCTCCTTCTTCCCCCCTCTCACGTCTCCCATGTCTTTGTGCATAAATGACAAAATATGAAGAGAGGTATGGCGATTGTTTAGGCAAGATAATCAGAGCTGATTTTCAGGTCAAGGAATCCAGAATATCCAGCAGCAAATGCTCGGCCAAGCCATGGGTGGCATGGGTGGCCAGCCAATGGTTCAGTACCAACAACCCAACCAACAAGTTTACCAACAGAGCTTAGGATTGCAGCAGGTCCGTTCGCTTCTTTATTAATCTTTATATCCCTTAAGTTGACGATTGTTCCCACGTCTTATTCCTAAAACTACTAAAACTAAACTAAACGTCCCTTACGATTCCAGCCAAATATAACTATGGCATCCATGGCAACCTTGGGCTCTAATTTACCATCCGGCATAGCTGGACAGCTATATCCGCAAGTAGCTACAGTCTCTTACCCGACCCCGAGAGCATTGAATACAAACACATTTACGCAATCTGTGGGCGGGGTCGCTCAACAAGTTCAGCAAAACGTACCCCCGTCGTCTACAAAGCAGAGAGTATTTACGGGTACAGTTACCAAAGTTCATGATAACTTTGGATTCGTAGACGAGGATGTGTTCTTTCAAACCAGGTAATCTAATAATCCAGGTAAACTACCGTATTTTATTCCGAATTGGAGTAATCGATTTAATCGATCCTGGCACCTATGTGCCCTTCAATGTCCAGCGCTTGCGTTAAAGGGTCGAATCCCGCTGTGGGCGACCGAGTGCTCGTAGAAGCATCGTACAACCCTTCAATGCCTTTCAAATGGAACGCAACAAGAATACAAGTTCTCCCCATGGGGAACAGTAACACCAACGCCAATACACAGCAAAGCAATCAGAGTAACCGGCAAAACCAGCCGGCTAGGACATCCGGGACTTACAATGCCGTTCCCCCACCAAACGACAATCCTAATAACAGGTATGTTTATAAATCATAATTTACGTTTGACCTTTTGAACGAAGCCTAGATTAACCCTAGATCGTTTGATTAATCCTTATACGTGCTCGATGTAGGTTTAACACAAGTAATACAAACACGTCATCGGTGGCGAATCGTAATAAAGTCGGACGAGTGAGGGAAAGGTCGCCGCGGGATCGCCGGAACGACGACGAAGAAATTGAAAGAAAGAGGCGCAGAGAAGACAGAATCAGGGAGAGGGAGAAGAAAGAAGAGCGCAGCCCATCCAGAACAAGAAGAAGTAAATCACCAAGACCCCGCAGAAGAACAAGGGTCGTCCCTAGATACATGGTACAAATACCAAAGATAGCTCTTGATTTGTATGTATTTATTTTATTCGCACTCGCCTACAAGCTCATTGGCTGACTTTCAATAACATTTTCTTATATCACGCTGTACTTGTGCAATTCACAGACCGGAAGCAGATGTTCTGGAAATCAAAAGACGTTACCAAAACATGTACATTCCCAGTGACTTTTTTTCAACAAACTTCAGGTGGGTGGATGCTTTTCCGCCCCATATGCCATTTACGCTCAATAAGCCTTGTTCCTTCCACGTCATGCACAAAGACGTTGATTCTTATGTTGAAAATACAGCGGTCCTCGAGCCTCCTGACGCGGATTATTTATTTTCGGCTAAGGTGAGACCGGCTACTGCAACAACAATCATTATAATCTCTTGTAAAATCAATCTAAAGGCTTATGTTATTATTTATGTCGGGGGGGGGGAAATACTTTTGAGAGCTAAGTATACGTAAAATAAAATTGACAGGTCATGCTGATTTCGATGCCTGCCATGGATGAAATTTACAAGCGCTGCTGTGGCGTCACCGAGGACCGGGACAACGATCGTGATTACATTCATCCAACGCGCTTGATCAACTTTTTAGTGGGTTTGCGCGGCAAAAATGAGACGATGGCAATCGGAGGCCCCTGGAGCCCGTCGCTCGATGGTCCCAATCCCGAAAAAGACCCGTCGGTTCTCATTAAAACGGCCATTAGAACATGCAAAGCATTGACAGGCATCGATCTTTCCAGCTGCATTCAATGGTATGAATTCCAAAGCACGCTCGATCATCATAATAATAATAATAAACAAAATCCTCTGTCGGCTAATACATTAGCTGGCCTGTAATAACGCGGTTATAAATATTATTATTATTATTATTATTATTATTATTCCTCGCTGTAAATATCGAAATGTAATTAATTTCTTTTCTATTCTTAAAAGAAAAAAAAAAAAAAATGTTTTTTTTTTTTTTTTTTTTTTTTTTATAGAGCTATTTTTATAATAATGCTAAGAAGAAGTTAATTTTGAAACAGTGGTGTTATTTATTGGATGCTTTAATATTATTAATAAGAAAGATCCTTGGTTAAAGAATTTCATTGAAAATGGTACGAAAGAAACTAATGCGAATATATTTTTTTTATTCAATAAATGGCGTTCAAGGATTTGGCTGGTCTAATTGGGTCAACAAAGAATTTGGTAAATTATTAAAATCGACATTTTTTTTAAAGAACTCGCTCGTTGCGTTGCACGTTATGAAAGAAAAAAAGATTTAGCTCGACAGTCTAATTGTAATAAGCTCTTGAGGGAATAATTGCCTTACGGGAATATTTAGGAATATTTTCCATCGACCTTGAATATCTACCATTACCATCAATTCTAATAATAATATTCCTATTAATACTACCGTGTAAATACGTTTTCTTTTAGGATAATATATTTAATTTAATTTTCCAAGCAAATAATAATAATAATAACAACAGATTACCTTTTTAGATTTTACTAGTTTACCATTCTTGGCTACAAATTATTATGGCACTATATCGTATACATATATTTTGTTATAGTATTAAATAACATTAAGCTGTACATAGATTATTTTCAATGATGTATTTTAATCAATGAGTATACATACAATTCCTTTACGCACGTATATATATATATATATATATATACATGTATATAATCTGCATATGTGCGCGAGATTCATCCAACGAATGCCGAAATAATACCCCACATGGCCGTAAATTCTGATTCATTGTGCTAAAAAAGAACAGTACAGATTGGAGGAAAAGCATTCGAAGGTACAGATACGCACTTGGGTACCTCGGCTCTCAACGGCAAACGAAGAGAGGGAGAGAGAGAGAGGGGAGAGGGAGAGGGAGAGCCAGAAACTACCTGGGATCGATTTGCTCTTTCTCACTGCTTATCGCCACCCATGCACGCAGCGTATATACATACATGCCTGGCCCAGCAATAATAACGATGACGTTTGCTACTTAGTGCGTTCGTGCGTGTGCGTGTGCGTGTGGGTGGGTGGATGGGCGTGTGAGCAGCGCGTGGTTGAAGTTAATAGTGACGGACCATTACAGCCTCGGAGACATTCGTTGGCAGACATTGAGCCTAAAGGAGAGAGAGAGAGAGAGAGAGAGAGGATCCATTGCCTTTCTCTCCTGTAACCAAAGCTTATCTCTGGAGGGGACGGGAGAGAGAGAGGGGGGGGAGGCATACGTAATAGACAGAAAAGAATTTTAAGGAGGAAGGAAGAAAGGAAGGAAGTGCGAGCGCACTGAGAGCAAAAAAGATAAAAGAGATTTAAAGAAAGGAATGAGTGAGAGACTGGGAGTGTGTGTGTGTGAGAGAGAGAGAGAGGAGTGAGTGAGTGAGTGAGCGAGTGAGAGATAAACGTAAATGAAAGCGCACAGGCAGGGATTAACCTCCAAGAGTTGACGTTTGGGTATTGTTTTTTTTTCCTTGCGGCGCAGGTACCGCTTCCTGGAGCTCTACTACAGGCGCGCAGAGACGACCCACAAGTCCGGCCGTGTGGTACCCTCTCGCGTTGAAACCGTCATACTATTTCTCCCAGATGTTTGGCGCTGCGTACCGACCAAACTGGAATGGGACGGTCTCCACCTCAGCTACAAAAAGCAACTGGAGCGTAAGCTGCTGCGCGCAGCCGCCGTCGAGGTCGATCCGGACGCTGCTGCCATTGAGAACGCCGATGAGGGCGCAGCTGCTGTTGGCGCCGCTGATCAAAAGGCACTGCCCTTATCATCATCACCTTTATCATCCTCACAATCATCATCATCATCATCATCATCACCACCACCACCACCATATAACCATCGACATCAAGATCCGCCCACACGATCCTCCCACTCCGACACGTACTCGCTCGCTTCCTCCCATCTCATCTCGTCTCATCCCATCCCATCCCATCCCATCCCACCCACCTCATCTCATCTCATCTCATCTCGTCTCGTCTCATATCGTCTCATAGCATATAGCATACATTGACGCCGCCCACCGACAGACAACCCCACACATCTTCTTATTATTATTACCTACCTCTTTTATCACCTGATTTATTAATTCTATTGTTCTTCTATTACATGACAATTAATCGTGCAGCTGTTTCCTATTACTAAAATGATTTTTTTTTCCCCTTTTGCGTTCTTAGGCCGTGCATGCTTATTCATCGGGCTGACCGACCGATCGAGTTAAAAAAAATAATCACAACAACAACAACAACAACAACAACAAGAATAAGAACTCCGGATATTCGTCGGCCGTATGTTTGTATTTGTAAAAAAGGCGTTGGCGACGATCGATAAATAAGCATGTACGGCGGCCTGTGATCCACGAGCCGAGCTCGCTGGCTGGAGCTCACTGAGCCGAAGGGAGCGCAATGTTCCGGGAGGTCTGCAGCCGAGTCACTCTCCTCCTTTAAAAATAAAAATACCCCGCCACACGAGTCGTCGTGACAAAATTTCATCCAAAAGCTATCATTTTAATAATCCTCGTTTCCTCGTTTTTTTTTTTCATTTCTTTTTTTCTTTTTTTTTTTCTTCTCTTCATAATACTGCTGCTGTTGTTATTGTTGTTGTTACTACTACTACCTACTACTACCACTACTACCACTACTGCTACTGCTGCCACCACTACCCCTATCACTATCACTACTACTACTGCTACTACTACTACTACCACTACTACCACTACTACTACTACTGCTACCTACAATTAGTACTTTCGAATTATTATCCATAATAATAACCCCATAAACCGCACGGACGGCGGAGACCACCACTACTACCACCACCACCACCCTACCCCTCGCCCCCCCCAACGACACGTATGAGAGTCCAGCAGTTTCTCGTATCGTGTAAAAAGGTCATCGTGTGGCTGCGGACACACACACATATTACCGTTATTGTTATTATTATTATTATTGTTATTTATTATTGTTATTATTATTGTTATTATTATTATTATTATTATTATTATTATTATTATAATACAGTAACAATATAGAGATAGTCGGTGCGACTCTTGAGTAAATGTGGATACGGAATGCCAGGACGTGTGCACGGTGATGATGAGGATGTTGGTTGCGACTGGTTATAGGGGCTGCTTCCGTTTTTTGTAGATTTTGCCGGATTACCGTCCTTGCGCTCTGCCCTAAAAGAGTCCTTTCTCGTTTCAGGAGGACGCGATGCCGGAGAAGAAGGACCCGACCCATTACTCCGAGCTGGATCCGAAAAATATGAACGTGAGTTTATTCATCCCTTTCCTTGCCCCTCTCGTCTGTCCTACAGGCAAACGTATAAACGGGACACCCAGAGACATAGAGAGAGAGAGAGAGAGACGCAGTTATTACAATACGTTATTGGGTTTGGTTTCAGGTTAACGACCTGCGCCAAGAATTGGTAGCTCGCAATCTTAATTCTAAAGGCTTGAGGTCGCAGCTCCAAGCGAGGATCATCAAGGCTATAAAGTTAGAGCAGGCCAAAGAGGAGGGCAGACAGGACGAGATCGATGAGAACGACAAGGAGAGCATGCCCTCGCCCAAAGACGATCTCAAGGACGATAAACGCCTTAAGGATAAAGAGGTAAATTCGAATAAATAGCAATAGCAATAGCAATAGCAATGGTAATAATGGTGAAACTGACTCTGCATGGGGTTTATGGGGGGATGGATTACGCAATGCAAATTTCAGAACGACGAGGATAAGAAGAAAGTTTACGAGAGAGAGAAAATTCTACTGGAGAAGAGGTATAATCTCCCGGAAAACTCTCACATTACGGTCCATCCGTCGCGGACTGCCAAGAGCGGCAAATTCGACTGTACAGTCATGTCCCTCAGCGTTTTATTGGATTACAGGCCAGAGGACACGAAGGTACGGTTTACTTGTGCAATGGCATTTGCACGCGGTGTTTACGGTGGTGTGCTTTATTGCCGTTGTTTGGCTCGTTGTAGGAGCACTCGTTCGAGGTATCGTTGTTTGCCGAGCTCTTCAACGAAATGCTGATGCGCGACTTCGGCTTTCGGATATATCGCGCCCTGTGCAGCCTCCCCGAGAAACCAAAGGACAAGGAGGACGACAAGAAGAAGGATAAAAAGGACGAGAAGAAGAAGGAGGATGAGAGGAAAATGAAGAACGACAAGAGGGAGGATAAGAAAAATGACGGGATCAAGGATAGGAAGGAGGAGAAGGATAACAAGGGCAAGGCAGACGATAAAGATAAAAATGAGGAATACGATGACGAGGACGAAGAGGAGAGCGAGGTCGGTATTCGTTCGCTAATTGGCGGCGGCGGGGGGCTCTTTGTTTAATAAGTCACGGGGACGTCAATGGCTTATATATTAATTACAGGACGACGATTCGTCGAAGGAAGGGAAGAGGGATAAGGATAAAGAGGGGAAGAAGAAAAAGACAAAATTGTTTACGTTCGATCCGTATCTGTTGTTGTCTTTTGTGTACTTCGATCAAACCCATTGCGGTTATATTTTTGATAAAGATATTGAGGAATTAATTTACACGCTCGGATTGAATTTGTCCCGAGCCCAGGCCCGTAAGCTTGTACAAAAAGTCGTGACGAGGGACTCCTTGCACTATCGTAAGCTAACCGACAAGACAAAGGACGAAGAAATGAAGGACGTTAAGAAGGACGAGGTCGATAAAGTCGACGGGGCTGTTCCCGTTAAAGTAGAGGCCGAGGACGATGCCATTAAATCTCTTGCAATGGGTAAGCCATATCTCGTATTGATTATCCCGTTAAAATTGCTTATCGAGCGCGGGAAGGAAGGGAAGGGAACAACAACGTCTCTTCCCTCGCGTTCCCTCTTATAACGAAATAATAATAACTTTGCGTTATTGCATGCATTGGCCAGGAAATAAAAAGCTACTACCAGTATTTGTCGGAAGTGGGCCTGCATCTAAAAGGGCTCGCCGAGAAGATTCGACTGCGGAACCGGAGGGCGAAGCGGTACCCGAAGGCTTCATAATGTTCAAAGGCTCATTGTTGGACGTAGATAAATTAGTTAGTCAATTAAAACGATCGGAGAACGCTCGCATGGACACTGAGATTAAAATGATTGAAATACAGCACGAGCTGACCGCTGTTGTAGACAAGTCAACCAAGCAAAGCAATACCATTAAAGATCTGTCCGATGATTTAAAGTTGTACAAAGATAGGCTGAGGAACTCGGATGACAAATTGAAAAAAGTAACGGTAAGGGGCGGGGGTTTTTTCGTCTACATTCATGTGATGTTGTTAAACGTGTTTTTTATTTATTGCCATTATTATTAATAAGTTCCACGACGCGCTTCGTTATTCGATAAAGTTTGAACGATCGTTTGCGTTCGCAGAACGAATTCAGTAGGTGCGCGTTCATAGAAAGAAAAGAGGAAGAAAGAAAGAAAGAAAGAAAGAAAGAAAGAAAATACATCACATGAGTTTGGATGAATGAAAAATCCTAATGACTTGAGGTATCGTTATGATAAAATATGTTTGTCCTTTTAGACCGAGTCGCATTCGTATTTCACATCTCTTAAGAGCATCTATCACATAACATCAAAAAGCATACAGAACGAGGCGAAACGCGTAGAGGTTGTTGAAATTCAGGATGAGAAAAGTGCTGTGGAATTAAATGGTACGCAAGTTGAGTGCAAGTCGAAAAGTGATACTAGATGGAGTGATAACAAGGTCGTAGTAAAAAAAGAAATCACGGAATGTGAAAAAGACAAAAAATGTGACAATAAAGTTCTTATAAAAAAAGAGTCCATGGAAGAAGATAAAGATAAAAAATAAAATGAGCGTTCTAACAGTTTATATTTATTCGTTTATACTTTACTGAAATGCACCAAAAAAATAACAACGTCTCCTTCGTGTGTTGTCTTTAAATAATTCAGTGTGCGTTTCGTAAGAAAAGTACCAAGAACAGCTTTGTTTTACAGAATTGATAAACGATAATTTGCAACAAAAAAAAAAAAAAAAAAAAAAAATTTCACTTTGCATATATACATATTTTTTTTTCTTTTTTTTTTTGTTTTTTTGTTTTGTTTAAGAATTGTAAAGGATGGATGAAAGTGAAAAGCATGCGTGTATAAAACAACAATAAAGCGTGTTAGTTAAAAAATGAAATGAAATGAAATAAAGAATAAAAATAAAAAGATAATGTAATTGTCAATATAAATGAATAGCAAAAAAATATATTAATTTGAAGTTTGTAAGTATAAGAAATTGATTTAACTGTTTCTGTAGAAAAGAATTGACGTGAAATCAATTTTGTAATACTCGATAGTCCTAAATTATTTTTAAATGTACTCTTTAAACATGAAATGCACGTTGGTAGAATTGACGACATTCCGTGAATTTTTCCCTTCGTTAACCGGCACATAAATATATTCGGCAAGCAGAACAGGCGCAGATTTCACTTTCTAAATTTCTTGACTTTAAAAATTCGTAACTGTTGATATATAAGTTTTTAACTAGAAGTATGTATTTAATTTTTATACTTTAAGAAACCTTCTTCAGTCGACGATACTACGTAATTATAAAGTTTACGTCAGTGTTGTGTAATTTGATAAAGATATTTGTAAATTTTCAATGACAATTACAACTATTCTATTGATACTTAACGAGTAGGCAAGAAAAATCATTGTGTTCCGTTGCCTGATAAAATAGTCTGTCATTCGAAAGTTAGAATAAATAATTTTCATGAAAAAAAAAACAAAACAAAAAATAATAATAATAATGAAAATGAAAATTGCATTTTTTCTAAATATTAATACGTTTCTCTAATAAAATATCTAAACATGAATTCACGAAGCGTTTAATTTATTCTTAAAATTACGAATGTAATGGAAGACTGGGGTTGGGGTGGGGCTGTTACAAAGAAAATTAAAGGGAAAAGAAATACACAGATACTCTTGTTACCAGCAAATATATTTTATTCACTGTTTCTCGCAGTTTAGTTCCGAGTCAATGCCAAAACGGCATTAATGTCACAAGTACTACATCATCTTGCATTCCAAGATTAATTAGAATAATTGTTTTCATTTACGAGTAGCATTTAGAGCGCAATAAGAAGGTCGCTAATTCGCCTTTTAAATGTCAGCCACCAGCAACTGCTCGGGCCCTTTATACATACGTATGTGTATGTATATATGTATATAAGTGTGCGAGAATCGCAAAGGAAGCGATGTCGTAAGAATTTTAAAAAATAATTTCTTTTTAACGAAATTCTTTTATCTTCTTTCCTTTCTTTTGTAATATCGATATCCCGGCATCGCTGGCCCAAGCCTCGGTTAAATGATTACACGGCAAACCAGTATGTAACGTTAACATTGTTTTTTGTTTTTTTTTGACATTTGAATACATTGAGCTTTTATAATAATTTAGGTTATCGCATTAATTAATACGGAAAATGAATGTACCGTTGATTACATGTAATTTTCATGGGAACGATCATCAATGACGAGGAACAAAGATTTGCAGGTCCAATTTTTATGATAATTAAATGATGATTTACATGTTATTAGTCCCACTAAAACTGCTTCTAACATTACAATACCTTTATTTATTTATATATATATATATATATAATCTTCGTAGAAAATTCATTTGCAACAAATAGTCTTCCTCTCTTGAATTCGAGCGACGATTACAATCAAGCAAAATGAAAAACAACAAAAAAGTAGAAGAAGAAGAAGAAGAAGGAGGAGAAATAACAACGATCTTTATCTTTATTAAGTAAAAAAAAAAAAAAAAAAAAAAAACGCTCAATTTATATATAAACAATACAGATTAGAAAGGTTTAAATAACAAAAGCTTTTGATTATTTAATGAATGCCTGCCTGCGCGCGCCGATGTCGTTATCGCTACACTCTTCGCACCACTCGCGAATTAAATACGCACTTTGTACACTCGTTACTTCCGAAACACGAATAATCAAAGCATTGAGCGTGATAATTACAATAAAAAAAAAAAAAAAAAAAAAAAAACAGAATAATAAAAAAAATACAGTGCCGTTTTGCTTCGTTCTCGCTCGGTCGTAAAATTATTATAGCACCAGTGGCGATAAGACAACGAGGAAATAAATAAAAGTTTTACAAAAGTATAATAAAAATTAGCGAAGCTCGATAATAATAATAATAATAATAATAATATCATAACTACGACAACTGCAACTACTGCAACTGCAACTACAACAACTACAACTGCGACTGCGACTGCGACTATCAAACGAACTGTACAAATAATCCTGCCAACGAAATATTAACGAAATATTTCCTTGCTTTCGAAATACTGTTATCGTCGTTTACATTATCTTTGCATTGTTTAAGCGATTCGTTTTAAAAACATAAAGAAGCCCCGTGAGCTTTGCGTTAAGCCGACAAACAATAATAATAATAATAAGAAGAAGAAGAAGAAGAAGAATTCAAAGTAATGAATAGGGTTTCGGTAAAAAATAAGAGAAAGGGGGGGGCGGAGGGGGAAGGTAATGCTTAAACAATACCAAAAGACATCGGTTAATTAGTCTTATGATTACTTGGGGGGGCGGCGGCGGCGGCGGCGGCGGGGCCGGGGGGGGGGGATAGGAATCTGCCTGTCGATTGACCGAAATCAGTCGATATAATAATGTGTTATAAAGGGGGAAAACGCATGATAATTATAATACCTTGTACGTATGTCAGTTTATAGGTGGAGGAAAAAAAAAAGAGGTTCCTATTTACAATATTCTTATGTAGTCTTTAACGAAGGAATAACGAATCGGGGATGACGATGCATCATGCGTTATAAAAGCAAGTGGGCGGCGGCGGCGGCGGTGGCGGTGGTAATGGTGGTGGTGGTGGTGGTGGTGGTGGTGGCTGTTCCATTTTTAAAATATGTACATAAGAATAACGAGGAAACGAGAATATACATATGACCGAGTGATATATATATATATAAATATATAAGGTACACGCCGGATAATTGAATTAAAGGAGAAGAATAATTACTTGTTGCAGCGGCCCTCGTCGAGAGTATAATCCCCCCCCCCGCGCTCCCAATTACCTCTCCTCCTTTAATCGGCATTTCGTAGATTATTTGGTAACAATTTCTGACCTTTATTCGGAAATAAAAAGAAGTCGCAAGGAAATTACGAGCCTCGTACTTGGCCGTAATAAATATTTATAAAACGAAAGAGACAGAGAGACAGAGAGAGAGAGAGAGAGAGAGAGAGATTGGGAGCGATTTTATGAATGGCGAGGGTGGCGAGTGGAGGTGAGGTATCGACCGCAGCCGAATTCAGTGATTGCTTTGACAATGAAGGTTGCGAGAGGGCGCCGCAAGGATTTAAAAGGGAACGCGAGCGAGCTTTGGTATGATGACCTTGGAACGTCCTCGTGAGAATGCGATAAAAGGCACTGCCGCTAACTGACCGTACCTCCTGCGGGGATCTCGCATTCCAAATAACCCCAATAACAACAACAATAATAATTGTTATTATTATTTAAGAGAGAGAGAGAGAGAAAAGGAACGTAGGAAATCGAATGAGAATGGAAAAAGTATTGGGGTTGGACGGGGGGTGGGTGGAAGCCCCGTCGAGAGTGACTCGCAGTTAGTCTGCGAGACCGTCGCCGTAGCCGCCGCGAATGAGGTTCGAGCAGGCCAAGGACAAGGCCGGTGGTGGTAATGGGCGAGATCGAGAAGGGGGCCGATCGGCTAGAGGAGCTGGACGCCCGGTCGCTCCTGGGACTGAGCCCTCGCCGGTCTCGGTATGAGGGTCGGTGCGAGGAGTCTCCGGGCCGTGGGTATCGCCGACCTCGTCGGTGCCATCGACTCGCTCGGCTCCTCGGGCGTCTTGGGGGTGCGGGGGGCGCGGCTCCTCGGCGGCTCGGGCGGCCTCAGGCCCCGGATGCTCGACGGCCGGAGCTGGTGCTGCGTGTCCGAGGAGGAGCGCCTCGAGGAGGCTCTGCTTGCGATGCTCGCGTTACTGCTGGCCGCGCTCGAGGAGCCGGACTCCGGGCGATGGGCCCAAGCCTTCTGCTGGCTATTGCTCCACGACTCATTCCAGCTGAAAGATTAGACGTTAAAGACCGGTCAGCTTAATAATCGGCACATCGGCACCTGCCACTTACTACCACTGACTCACTGACACTTTTCTACCACGAGCACATGCACCTCTATCCCTGCTATTACCCATACCGCTACCACTACCCCCGACAGTTTCGCTTCGACCCGAACGAGGCTACGGATTCGACTCGCCGCCCATCCAATGCACAATGAGCATGTATTGGAGAGACAATCGAATTCGGAAGCTTCGTTTTTTCTTTTATTTATTTGTTATTCTCGCAATTCAAGCGAGACTGTCGTGCGTCACGCTCCCGGACAAAGTACTTCGAGTACGAGTACCGTTATTTAATCGTTTACTTTACTCCCAGTGGCGGCTGGCTGCCGATTCTAAGCGTGCACCCATACACATTAAGGTAATATGAACGTTGAACTCACCCCGAACGGCTAATCGTCGCAGCATGAAACATTATTCAATGTTATTTCCATTATAGTGAATTGAATGTAAATTTCATTGGCAAAATAAAAATGAAAAAGTAAAACGACCGCCGCTACTCTTTTTTTTTTGTTATATATATTTATGTTGTTGTTTTTTTATTATTATTATCTAAATAATCATCAGCCATTTTCAAGTGTGCCATGCAATGTATTTAAATAAAAACTCTTTAAGCAGTAAATCATAATACAAATTACGGATACTAATGCGGATCCTCGTGATCTTAATGTTCGTTTCTACTACGGGTGGGCGGGGGGGGGGCGGGGGAGGAGAGTCGATTAGAAAATAAAAACATTTCAGGATAAAGCGCGAGATATGTAAATAGATAAGTAGATAAATTAATAAATAAATAATAAATAAACGAATGAATTAAGAAATTAATGGGCAATGAGTCGGTAATGGCTTTCGAATGAGATTTTAGGAATTGCAAAAATCAAGGAATAATACGTGGAATATTTCTGGATTTACGGAAATTGATTTCTTCAATCTCGTCTTGTACAATTCATTATGTATATATAATTTTGGGTAACGATGGTGTGTAAATAATGCACAAAATTACTAGAGGAAATCCATCCGTGTATAATAACAATAACAATAATGATAACAATAATGATAATATAGAACGTTGAGTAAGGCAGCATTCGTGCAAAGGGTAGAACGACTTGGTGATTGTAAGCGTAATAATAATAATAATAATGATAATAACAAGAAGAAGAAGAAGAAGAAGAAGAAGAGAAAGCGCGAGTAAGACTACGAATGTATAAATAAGGAACGAAAAGCAGAAGAGATTTCTTGCAAGTGTTCCAGGTGCACAATAATAAGTATATTTAGCGCGCAAAGTAGTACGTATCCCAATAGTAAGTCACACAGACTTAGGCACTCTACCTTCCCGATCCTGAAGCTGTGTCGCCGTGCCAGAGGTTCACCAGGGCGTGGGAGGGGGGGATCAGCAGCAGCACAACAATCAGTCAGATTATGATTTTGTTAAGTAAATGCAGGGTGTACATACGTTATAATATAATTATAAATATGCGTGATGCGTGTATATAATGTCGCGAATTAATGCGTATCCTGGCTTAAAGTAGTGTACTCACGCTACTTTCCCGGTCACTCTTACCCGCGTCTTACGTTAAAACTTATGCGTTCAACTTAACTTTTACGTCCACTCGTGTCTTAGCTTCGCTGTGGTAAAGTCACGCGTCATTTACAACGAGTCGATGATCGTTTATATCGGTTCTCTCTCTCACTCTGTCTATCTGCACGCGTATACGTGTATATGCGCGCGTGGAGCGGGCAATGTCGATTTCGTGACATTGCTCGCCCAGTCCGACTTACGTACAGCGTTAGTGTGCGTAATTCTGTCGTGTTATTAATGAAAGAACAAATGGCGAAAGGAGGAGCTTTGCGTTTCTTACCTGACAACAGACCCCATGCCGTTATCCTGGGTGAGTCCGTGTAATATCGATGGTCCTGCCGACACTGGTCGTAACTGAGGAGGTGACGATGACGATGACGATGACGATGACGATGACGATGAAGAAGAAGAAGAAGAAGTAGAAGTAGAAGTAGAAGTAGAAGTAACAAAAACAAACAAACAAAAAAAAACAACAAATAATGGCTAAATTAAACTCTACGTGTCTGAAAAGAACGTATCTGTACAAATTATTTCTCAAAGATTTTACTTATGACTCGCTTTTCTTTATTTCTTTATTTCATTTATTTACTTGGTAAATCAATCGAACGATAATCATAAGCTTAAATCCTTGGATCACGTGGTGGGACCGTATGGGGTTATTGTAACACGCACATATATATATATAATAATGATGGTAAATTGAATTTCTTAAAAAGTAGGCAATCAAGTGGTCCATTAATCAAGAAAAAAGTTCGTGCGGATAAATTTGACGAGAAAATGAAAGAAAGAAAGAAAGAATGAAAGAAAAAAGAAAAAAAAACAAGAAAAAGAACACTGACACTAGCGTAAATGAATCGCGTATGAATTGTTTTTTGTTTTTTTTTTTTTTTTTTTGTACCCCCGCTCCTCGTTTTCCCCCTTGGTTAGCCACGAGATGCGACGAGGCGATGTTATTAACATTGTTATTAATATGTACACGTGTGATAATGTCCCGAGAGCTCGAGCGCAAGTTGTACGGCAGGCAAATTATTTGATAAATTGCTCGAAATCTAAGATAATCAATGATACAATGACGAAAGAGGGCAATGCAAATGAGGGCGGGGGGGGACTATACATTTACATTGAAATCCTTTCTCTAAAGCAAATCATATTGTCCATGCAAACGTCTATTTTCTTATATTTAAATTCCGTGCGTAAGTGTTGGGTGTCCGTGAGTGTGCTTTTCATTGTTTTTCATTTGTTTTCTCTTTTCTCTTTTTTCTTTTCTCTTTTTCTTTTTTTAATAATCTGCGGTGACAGTTGGTCCCGGTGTAAGAATGTGGTCGAGAGGACGCGCGTCGGGAGCGAAGGTGAGTGGAACGAAAACGGATGGGCGCGTTGTTGGGAATGACAGGTGGATCGGTAAATCGGTGAATCTGGATAATCTGGGGGATAAGGATGGGATAACGAGGCTCGTACCTTTTCTGTTTGCGTGGCAGAGTTTGTCGTTTCCCGGGGCTCACCGTTGCCGTTCAGCGACGAGGAAGCTTCGCTCGCGAGCCTCGCTCCGTTCGGACCCTGGTATTTACTTAACTGGGACTGCAAACGTAGCATTACACAATAAGCTCGTATTATTATCGTTAATAGCGGACAAATCGATGGGAGTTAGCCCTTAATATATATCGTACCTGCAACGTTTGTATCGCTCTGTCCTTGTCCTCGATTTGACCTTGTAAATAGACGACCTGCCGTCGGAGGTCGGCTACCTCGTCCATGAGGAGCTCCCTGCCGTCGTTCGGATCCGTCGTCGCGATGCCGTCGTTCAGGTTGTAGAAGAGACCATTCTAATTATATATAAAGAGCAAATGCGTCATTAATTCGATTGACATTCGATTGCTCGACGAGCACGACGACCCCCGTTACCCTGTTACATTTCGCCGATCCACCACAACGACAACAATATATATCCCTTAATATGACAGATCAACGAAATGCAACGGCTCTACGCGCAAATATGGAATACAAAGTGTGATAATAACCTTTAATGAATTCTCGAATGGGTTGAGAGTATCCGACTGCAAGAGAATAAAATGTATTTTAGTACAACAACGACAACAACGACCACAACGACGACGACAATGACAAAAACAACAATAATAACAATAATAATAAGAATAAGAGTAAGAATAAGAGTAAGAATAAGAGTAGTAGTTATAAAGTGCTTGGTAGAGTAGAGTAGGGAGAGTTTATAAGTAGTAGTGAACATCGAGAGGCGAATTTAATTTAATTAAAAGATAGAGAATAATAATAATAATAATAATAATAATAAAGCAAAGAGTTTCGTAAAGGTAAAAGTGTCTATGGACAGATAAAAGAAAAAAAAAAAAAAAAAAATCAAAGAGATAAGTTAAGGAAGCGAACCTACCCTCGTCAAACCGTTCTCTCCTGACTGCAAATCAAACATCAAGGTGGTCGAAGCAAAAGAAAACATAACGAAAATGAAGAAAAAGCGTGTTAATAATAACTGACAGTGGCATGAATAAAGTGCGCTGAAACAATAGTCTTTCAACAAAGTGACAAAAATAATATAACCATTATTAATTGTATAAATAATTAAATTGTAATGGTAAGCTGGACGGGTCCGTACAGCCGTCCAGCCGTCCAGCAATCCAGCAATACCTCTACGGGTATACGCGTATAAATAATAAATAATACGTGCGGTAGAGCACGTGGGACCGGTGTGGGGAGGGACCGGTGTGGGGAGGGACTCGTGTGTGGGGAGGGACTGGTGTGCGGAGGGACTGGTGGTGGAGGGACTGGTGGTGGTGGTGGCTCCCTTACCTCCTGAAGAACCCTTTTTAATTTCAAGAGCATCGTTTTTATGGAAACGATGTCCTGAAACATGTAGTTGTAGGTGCCCCTCTCGAGCCTGAGGCTCCCCTCGTCCCCGGAATCCAAGCTCGGCGACTGTACCTAAATTTAACGAAAGTCCTCGATTAGAAAGTGACCGACTCGCTGAGACACGTTAACGTTCTCTGTTAACGCCGTCTTATCTCTCTAATCACCCCCCCCCCCTGACACGCCCCACTCTCCATCGCTCGGCAGTTGGTCGCGCGGAGTGACGTCACGTTGCAACAGGTGCGCACCCCACGCGAGCGAGTCGAGCCCGCGCGGCTCCTCTCTTAAGACTACGTAGAGGTTAGGTTACTCACGTTCCTGGGCGTCCTGAGGGGACTGAAGAGCGGACGACCTCGCGTACCATCGAGAGACCTGGGCGAGTCCGTGCTCGACCTGCTCTGCAATAGACGCGCCGTCCGGTTATTGTTGAGCCTGAAACAGACGTCGAGGGGGGTATTTTTAATCATTCCACCGAGTTATTGTCCTTCTCCTCCACCCCCCCCCCCATACCGCCCATACAAATAACGGCTCGACGGCTATTTAACGAACCGTCGCCGGTTACGTACTCGCTGCATCGCCTGGTTTTCTAAATATACAAGATATGCAATACGACCTGGGGTACCCACGCACACAAATCCGTGCACGTAAATACCGGCCGTCGGAGATTTTCGTTTCGTTTCGTTTAACGTCGAGCACTTGGTCGCACATCGAGAATAACGCATTGAATCGCAAAGTTATTGTCGTCGCTCGGCTTCTCACTCTCCTATACGTGCTCCTGATAACGTATACTACCTATTCTCACTGCAATGCCGCAGGTGACAAGCCAATGACGTACACCCGCTAACGAATGACAAGCACTGACAATGACAATAACGACAATATCGCGTACACGCGCTCTTTCCTTTTAAGCTCCTCGCCCCTATACGTTTTAATGAACCGTTGCTATTATTATTAACTATTATTAACTATTATTAACTATTATTAACTATATGTTATTATTATTCTGAATGGTTGGTGGTTTGTTTTAATAAGTAAATAAAATGACGGAGTCGGTCTGTACAGCTCCGGGCAATTTATCTTTTAATTAAAGGCTCGGTCCAGCCTATGGCCTATGCCAGGAGATGACGTGTATGTATTATGACTGGTGGTGGGTGGGGGGGGGACGAAAGGACGGATAGAAAGGAGGAACGGTCTGGTGCACCAGACCCGGTGTGCCCGTGCTACGCAACGTCCTCTATTGCGAGAGGAGTCCTGGGGGAGGGAGAGGGGGAGGGGGGAGCGGGGTACATAATGGAGTTACGCAAAGGTGCATCGTGAGTAATGAGCGAAAGCTCTTTTGTGTTCCCGCAGCCGAGACCTTTCAGACTCCTGGAGCCGTGCTTTGGAGGCCGCGATGATGTCCCGCATCTTGGGCCGTCTCGGCAGCTGGGCTTGGACTTGTCGGGGTGGTGGCGAGGCGTTCACGGGGGTCGAGCACTCGGAGGACGAGAGTCCCGAGTCCTTGCCCTCGTCGTGTAGACGTTGCGCTGGCTCCGACATTCGGCGCGACTCTGACGACCTCCTCGTCGTCGTCGTCGTCGTCGTCGTCGGCATCATCATCGTCGTCGGCGTTGTCGGCGTCGTTGCCGTACTCGCCGCACTCGTGGTAGTCATCGTCGTCGTCGTCGTCGTCGTCGTCGTCGTCATCGTCGTCATCGTCGCCGCCGCCGCCCTCATCGGGATACCGCTACGGCGCTTCGCACCCTTACCACCCTCGCCGGCTGACATGCTTTCAGCCTCTTCGACCGGACGTGGACACTACGTTCCCGGTATATCGGTAGTATTGCCCCCGTCGACTTTCGTTTCCTAATCTTTTGCTTTAACACTCGGGACACTCGGCTCTGCAAGCGTACAATCAGCTTATTCCTCGTGCACATAATAATGTCGCCTCGCTCGATCGGTAATACGTTTTTTCAATTACTTCGGCTATTCGCTCCACCCTCGCTATTATTCTTAATAAAATTATAATTATCGGCAATACGACGCCGGAGACTCTGTGTGCGGGGGCGAGGGGCGGCGAATTTCCCTCGACGTAATGACGTAACGAGCCCGAGGGAAACTCGGGAAAAGACAGGACGGCCGGTGCAGGAGCGATGGACGAGGGGCTTGACGTGGAGGCGGAGGAGGCGGAGGAGGAGGATGAGGAGGAGGGGCGAGGAGGGGCAAGTCGGCGGATGTAGACGAGCTCACCGAGCCCGGAACGCAAGTAGGGCCGAGTGAAGGAACGCGAGGAGTTGTTATTTGGGTTATTGCGAATGGAGTGCGGGAGTAGATGGGCGGAGGGTGGAGGTGGCGGAAGGTGAGAGACGGCTCCGGGCGGTTCGTTACTTGCCCCACGTGCGAGCACGTACCTCCCCGCCGCCGCAGCACACAGGCACACGTGGACGAGAATAGAGCCAGCCGGTGGCGTGTGTCTAAAAGCGACGCTGCTGGTCGCGAGGGAGCGAGAGGGTGGAGGGGGGGTGCGAGGAGTCAGACGTTTCAGACGATTCAGACGATTCAGAGGATTCTCGATGCCGATCTATCTCGAGGGGGTCGCGGATAACTCACCACGTGCTCGACCTTATCCCGAGTCTTATCGTGCCGCGTTATCAACTCCCCCGCCCCACCCCCCGTGTTTTATACGTAACCCGCACTCGAGATTCTTCGGATTAGTTGATTCCTTGGCTCCCGGAGCCCGCGGGCCGCTGACTCGCTCAATTTTAATTGGATTTCTAATGATTTTTAAACGGGCGTTCGGTTGGGGGGGGGGCTACGGAGTAAAACGCTCGCGTTCGATCATTAAACGAGCCAGCCGAAACAATGCAATTACTGATAAAGGTTTACGGTCCGCGGTGGCAGAGGGTAAGGGGATGGGGGAGGGGGGGGGGGTATTGCGCGCAGCAAATATTAGCGTCACCGCAAAAGGAGATCGAAGGTAATAATTCGTAGGTTGCGTTAGGTAAGAGGCTGGCCGAGTCAACACAATAGCCAAGCAAAGCCAGTCAGCCCCCCCCAACCCCATCCCCCCGCTACGATAACCCCTACTTCCCTTCGTCATCGCGTTAGAGATAATTTTTTTTTTTCCCACCGCCGAGCAAAATTAGTCCCCTTTAAACTGATTGACCCGCCCCCTCCCTCCCTCCCTCGCCCACCAATTCTACACGCAATCGAACGTGTCGCGCTAACTACGTCGTCGTCGTCGTCGTCGATTTAAATTTAGAGGGCTTAGGGAGGCCGGAGGCTGCGTTGTTGCTTCAGCCGTGACTTATGCTCAATTTAATGATTTTTATATCCGACTGCCCCCCCCCACCCCACACACCCCCGCGCCATGCCGACCGACGGTCGCGAGCCGCGTGTACTTCGTAGCGAGTAAAGCATCCCTATTTTTATGCTAAACCTATTTAAGGATTTCCTGCCCCGAGTGCGCGTGCATTCCCTGTGTCGGTGGTGGTGGCTAAGCTCGGCCATCGCCGCCTCCCCCCGACGCGCCCCGCGCCCCCCCTCACTCGCTCAACTTCAATCGGAGCCCCTTTACTAATCTTTATTTCTCGTCCCTTTTTACCAGGACCCTTATCCGGGGATCCCTTATCCGCCGTTCGAATGTCAAATCGGAGCCTCAACAACTCGATTGGTCGAAGTTGGAGGGGGAGGGGGGGGTAGGGGGACAATTCACTCGCCGTCGCTGATTGAAAAAACGTATTACAAACCAGAGAGAGAGAGAGAGAGATAGCGAAAGAGGTGGACGTAAAGAAAAAACCAAAAAAAAAATAAAATAAAATAAAATAAATAAATAAAAAGTTAACAGACTCACGTAAATAAAGCGACTGAGAGTATCACAGAGTAATCACAAGTTTAAATTAACGAACGACGAGGCGAATCGGTCACGAGAGGCAATAAGCAGCCGATTAGTCAGATCGGCTGCGTTTTACTAATTCCGCGTACGCGGGAGGCTCGACATCCTTGAGCCAGCTCCCGCTCCCGGGATCAATCTTCACTCGTGGCTTGCGGATGCTCGAGCGCGAGAGAGAGAGAGAGAGAGAGAGAGAGAGAGAGAGAGAGAGTAGAGAGCAGCCCTGGTTCGCCAGTGTCCCTCAAGGTCGTCAGCCTCCCACGATTGATAAACAGTTCACAAAACAGTGGACCCTCGTGGCCCCTCTCCGGCCCTGCACGCGCACACGCACACGCGCATAAGCGCACACGTGCACACGCATGCACGGATTGTGAATACTTGAAAGAAACGAGTTTGAAAGCGCGGCGTATAGTTCGTAGGAGGAGGCGCGCACCGCTCCAGCAGCCGAATCAGCTACTACGCGGTCGAGAGGCGGATCGATCCTCTCGATTGCGCGGCCAACGGGATGATCTGGCAACGGGACGAAGAGTGGCTGGCGATCGCCCCGGATCCATGGATCCCGCGCCGAGGCCACGTGCTCGCGTTCGCGGGCCCACGGCCCTACCCGACAATCCACCCGGGGACGACCGTGTGATCGATATACCACCGAGGTGAGCAGCTACCCCGTGGCCGCTCCCGCTCTCGCCGTCGTCGCGGTCGTCGTCGACGAGCTCTACGTCGACGTATCGGGACAGTGGCGCGCCAAGCCGACGCGCAGCTCGACTATGACGCGCAAGCGCCGCGCAGAGCAGCTGAGGAACTTTGGCTCGATAGCCGACGTCAACGAGGAGGAGGAATAATACCGCGAGTCCGAGCGAGACAGGGACATTCCCTCTGAAATATCGAGCGTGTGCGTGTCCCTCCTCCTCCTTTCGCCCCCTCTTCCCTCTACCCGCTCCTACTCCTGCTCTTACTCTCTCTCTCTCTCGATATCTCACTCGCTCCCCCCCTCTCTCTCTCTCTCTCTCTCACGAAGTGAAGCGTAGGAGGTTGCGGGGCGGGGCGAGGTACGGCGCATCGGGGACGAGCGCAAGTGCGCGAGGAAGAGGCTATTGCAGCGTGAATCACGAGCTGGTGTGGGCGATGGGAGGACGGGCGGGAGGAGGGAGAGAAGGCAGGCATTCGTTTTAAATTGACTCATTGCCCGAGACGTCGATACATTCTTCTGTGCGCGCACTCCTACCGAATTGTCGTAACACCGCAGGCCTCGGGTTAGTAGTATGGCTTTGGTCGGTAAGTCAGGGAGCTGGCCTATCGCCAAACGGAAGCCGCTTCACAGAATATATTCTGCTTTATCGATATTTTACAATACACCCCTCGCCTACTGAATAATCCATATCGTTGGCTCGCTTCTACTCGTACGCTATACTATTTACATCCTCACCTACTAAGCTTTTAATATATATATATATAAATTCTGATGCAAAGTTAAGACATAACAACAAATTGACGGCAAGTTCAATTGCTTTTTCGCTAAAGAGACGCACAACGTTCAAAGCCATTTAAAGCCATTCCGAAGAACAAACAATTGCTTAATTGCGTATAATTTTTTTACGTTAACGTTGTCGAGCTTACGAATGAATTAATCAGTAGTAGTAAGTAGTAATAATAATAATGTAACGTTACGTGATATATTTAAAAAAAACTTATTTAAGCCCGCAGAGAAGGAGAGTGGAATAATTTACAAAAATAACGTGCACGATTACGTGGGTATAAGTAAGAGATGGAAACAAGTTATTCCGATTAAGTAAATATACTCTTAATAATTCGCATATAAAATATAATAATTATATTTGTTGAAAAGAATGTCCTTCGCGTATGAAGAGCAGTCGGCTTAGTTAGTTATCCAAGTTCTAACGATATTAGAAGAACGAGTTACCATTTGCCACTTAAGCTACTAATTAATTAATTAATTAATTAGCTCATGCACAGCGGAAAGGAAAATGTTTTAATTACGCTCATTAATTATCTATGAAAAGAAAATATGTTATTATGGAACGAGGAATGTAATGTATAATACATCGAGAATACATCGGGAGCAGAAGAAGAAGAAGAAGAAGAAGAAGAAAAAACAACACGTTGGAAATACTTGCTGGATTGTAAAATAAATTAAGGTGACGACAACCAGACTCTGCTGCCTTCGGTTCTTAAACAAAAAGTATTTATTTTTAATAAATGCGCGACTATCTATTGTAGTACACGATGTAGGCCTGTAAATAGAAGTAAGTTATAATAATTTTTAAGCTTCCTTTCGCTATTTCTACCTCCGGCGACGTGTAATTTCGTACGATTTGTAATTGTACTCTGAAAACCCATTGATCTATGCAAACAAAAGCTTTGCGTGGCATGCGAAATGATGATTTTTTTAATCCTACCGAATTTCTACTAGATTTAAAAGGACAGACGGAGGAAGGGAGAGAGAGAGAGAGAGAGAGAGAAAATGTAGCGAGAAAAAAATGTAAAGCGACTTGTTTCTCCTAATGGACTTGCCGCTAATTACGATCTTTAACGAACGGACGCTACAGCCCCAGAGCCATTTATTCTCACTTGGTTAATTCATTTTTAAATGCCCCGAGTCGAATATTATCCCTACCATTGTTTTAAATGAAAACGAAAAACAAACAAAAAAACACCATCCATCCATGGTATTTTATTGGATTGAAGTAATGTTTGTTGGACACGTGCCAAACGTACGTTTTCATACGTTTTCATACGTAAAATACCCATGGAAGGACTAAAGGATCCGATAGCGGGCTTTCGAAAGTCTAGACACGATATCGATCGCCCAGAGACGAGTATAATGGACGAGTAAAGCGATATACCCTTCCATATATCCTCGTTCGACCACATGCAATACTAATTCCAATACTACGAATAAGCGTTACAACGTTTTCGTTCAAGAATGCTCTTAATGGCTTTTTAAAGTTATTAACAATAAAGTTGTATAATAAACTGCGGCGTATGGTAATTTCATGGCTTTACCCGTTCTAAGTACATTCTAAGCGCGTTACATAAGCTTTTTAAGATACAAGATAATAAGATGAAAGATTAATATTTCGTAATGTTAGAAAAGCGAACGGTTACACTGCCTAATTGAACCGTCTAACCTCGACCAATGTCTAATCTAATCTAATGCAAAGGTTTAATTATTTTAAAATTACCGAGTGCCGGGAATTCCTCGCGTTTACTTTAAAACAATAACATTTTCGATGGTAGGAATACGTAGAAAGTCATTGGACAATCCTGGAAACACTAAATCCGAAACGCTCAAGGTGTTGGATAAAAAGTCTTTAGTAAAGTAATTCGTATCCGAGAGTCAAATGTTCTTGGAAATGATTCTATAAGGCATTAATTTATAAGAATTTGTTAATATATATATATGTATATATATATGTATATATAATGGCAGAGCGTTAGATAAACGTTCGAAGGATAGGTTTTCTTGTCTTGAGAGTGAGATTAAGTAACGTTAGACGTTGGCCTCGTATAAATAGAAATTTCTCTATGAAACACGGGTATATTTAATGCGGCGGCGAGATTGCGGGAGGACGGAATAAAAACGGAAGCTAAAAGAAAGAGAAGGATAGACAAAGCGAGACTATTGCTTCGTGAGCGTATTGAAATATATAAATGTATCGTGTGTCCAGACAAAGTTCCAGCGTAAGAATGAAAGCGCCAACGGATCGCCCAAGATTCCCTTATATTCGCCGAATTCATTACCTCGCGTTAATCTAATCTTCTTACAGTGGCATAGAGAGAGAGAGAGAGAGAGAGAGAGAGAGCGTAAGGTGAGCGCCAGGCGATACACGTAATTAGCGAATTATTAGTCGGATTATTATTCTATTCGGGGTATAAGAGGTAATTCAGGTATTTCGTAAACCAGAAGCTCTTCGTCCGAGTAGAATGGATCTCGTTTGATTCCATTGGGCCGTGGTAGTGCTACAAACTTCCGAGAAATCCACCAAAAGCCCATAGAAAAGCCTTGCAGCGTCACGTCTCCGCTCGCCTCGTGTACGCGATTCCTGCCAAAATTCGACCGCCTCCGCCTCCCTGCGGCCTCCGCTTTGCCAAGAAGACTGCGAAGAGGAAAGGCCCGTCTCCCCCGTCCCCCGTCCCCCCTCCCACCCGTCCCACAGCCCAATAACCCCGATGCGGAGGTAATAAAAGCGTTGCCGAGTCTCGAATGTCTCATCCGCGGATGCGTAATGCGTAACCGACGTCTGGCCGTAGCCGCTGCTGGGAGGGGGGGGACACACGTATTTTTTTATGTGGGGAATCGCGGACAACGAAGCCGCGCTTAGCAAATTTTACTTACGACCCGGATTTTTTTCTTCCCTCTCTTGCCTTTGACAAAAGAGAAACGACCACATAAGATTATATTTTAATTACTTTCACCATTACTAAGCATCCGGCTGCCTTTTTACCTTTTCGTTACCTACACTATTACGAGATCATCTCCCTTGCTTATTTATCTCTTGTATTAATAAAGGGAAACCTTCAGCGTCTTAATGTTACGTTCGTAACATTAAATTATTGTTGACTGATACGGTTAATTTGTATTTCCAATCTGGTTTTTCTTCTTCTTCTTCTTCCTTTTTTTTTTATACAATAATAATAGTAACGCGATGCTCGAAAAGATCTTGCATGGCGTGAATTACGGATAGAAGAGTTTCTGTGGTAAAAGTCGCGGACAAGCAGAGTATTCACGTTAATTAATATTAATTGCGGCGCGGCTTTACGAGATCGAGTAAACAAAGAACATACGGCATCAGCGCATTGCTGTTATTAGCCGACGAACTCGTGTTTAAACAGCCGAGTGATGATCCGCTGTGATACAAACAGCGGGTAATTAAAGGCAAGAGGCTGCGCCAACACCGAATAACGTGTAAAAAGTGTTTACTGGCGGGGGGTAGAGGGGGAGGGGGGGGAGCTCGATATCATAATAATAAATTGAATTAACGGCTACTGGCCATTGATAAAATTAAAAACATGCATATTATTGATTGTCCAAATGATCTAAAGGCAGGAACAGAAATTCAAATCACTTTGAAAAATTGAATTGTTCCCGTTGTTATTGTTGTTATGAAATGCGTAACTTACGTTGTCGTTGTATTGCGCGTGTCGTTCGCATCGCGATTGCGTGTCTGCTGCGTAAGTAAGTAAGTAAGTAAGTAAATAAATGAAATAAATAAATAAATAAATAAATAAATCCACGGAAGGATAAAGCGCTCGCCCTGAGCACTGGACTTTCCATTTTCGCGAATCTGCCAGTACGAATAACGTTATTATTACAAAAAAATAAAATTATCGTCGCAATCGCAAATTATTATCTTTTTTTCGTTTGTTTTATTTTCCACGAAGGTGGAAAGTCGCGTAAAGCCGTTCGCGCGAAACGCCAAGATAATGTATATGTAAAAGAATACGAACGACTAAGGTATCCCGGATCGCTTCTTACGTAACAGAGGGACATTATTCAACGACATTCGCTTGCGGGATAGCCGACCGCGGTTATGGATCAAAATCGAGGCGATTGTTAATCACCTCCGCCGATCTATACGGAATTGGGCAGAAACGGGATTGATATTTGTATCGAATGTACTCGCGAACGTACACAACTCAATCACTCGGTACAATACAACAAGCCTAATAATGACAATGCGCCTAATTAATCGAGGTATCGAACTCGTTAGTGAAGTTAGTGAAATGGAGCATCGATGAACGTAAACGTATAATTAAAGGTCGAAGGGCGAGATTTTGAAAGCAATCGATTCGTAATATTGAAATAAGGATTCGTTCTCCTGCGTATGATGTACGCAAGCGTTGATGCAAGTAACCGTAGAGATCGGTACTCATGCGGATAAGAAACGAAGTAATTGTAACGAAGGGGAATAATAATGTAGGGGGAGATTGTTCTAATTTTTTTTTCTTTTTCTCGTTTTCTTGTTTTTTCTTTTACAGCCGCTGTCGAGGGCTTTTGTCAGTCGGAGGAGGCAGGCAATAGGATAGGGGGGTCGGGTCGTTCGCAAAAACGCAGGTGCAGCTCTTAGTGAGCGTGAAGAGCCGAGCGCGAGAAAGCGAAAGACTCGAGGAGCAGAGAGGGAGAGAGGGTGTAGAGAGGGAGAGGGAGAGAGAGAGGGAGAGAGAGACCGGACGTTGTCCGGGCGCTTCTTATCGCCGGTCTCTTGTCCCCCTTCTTTCTCTTGGGTGATCCATTGTCAGGTGCACCATTGTCTCGGTCTTGGCTGGTCACACCCGAGCGTTCTGCCGGATTCCGCGGAGCGATCGCAAAAATTTTTCTGGAAAAGCGCCGCGTCTCCGGAAAAGCCCTCGGCTACAGCTACGAGCTGACCAGTTAAACGTCCCGTATTCAAAAGGTATAAATCCCGATTGTTGGCTGCTCCAGTTGTAATAACGCGTAACGGATCCCATCCGTTCGCGCGGGTGGTTTATTGGGTGGAGGGGCGATGGGGGGAGGGAGGTTTTTCATTAGGGACAGGTGAGCGGGGGGGCGGAGCGGTGGAGGCAATACAAGGAAGAAATTCATTTTCTTCTTCGAATCGGTTTATTAACCGCGGGCAATTAATCCTTTAAAGGTTATAAATTTCACATTTCGAAATTATAATCATAATGAGAAATTGAGGTAATTTATTCACTCGGCGAGGAAAAAGAATCTTGTGCCTTTCTCACAATTAGAGCGTTACCCATTAAAAAAAAACGTAGGCAGAAAAATCCACGGGACCTTTATTAATTAACTAAGAGATTCCTCTGCGTTATTTAATTAAAATTTTTCAATAAACTATACTCGATTGCTATGCTTATCTAGGGTGGGAGAGGGGGGGAGGACGATTATGAACTAGTAAGGCAACGACCGCGAGGGTAATTGGAGGAGGGGAGGAGGACGTTCGGGGCCACGATCCTATGGGAGATCGTATCCTCGGGAGCCAGGCGATACAGTGATAGCGGATCGTTTGTCGAGAGTACCGAGAAGCCGGGCACAGCCTCCGAATAAAGGATGGAAGGGGGTGAAGCGGGGTGGCACAAGGCCGTCGATCCCCCGTCCCCGTCCCCGTCCCCGTCCCCGTCACCCTCACTCCATTGAAAAGTGAACCGGAGGAAAGATGTAGGGTGGATAGCTGGTGGGGGGAGGGGGAGGCGTAGGATGCATCATCTCGAATTACGCAGTCCGCGTAATCGTTAACGAGTCAAGGTTGAGGTAGTAAACCGGTTGTCGGACGCTACCATATCCGCAATTACACCGGGCAGATGCGGCGATGCGCTTCCCCCGCACAGACTCGATGCAGCACTTTATCGGGGGGAGGAGGAGGGGAGGGGGGGGTAGGAGAAGAGGTGTCGAGTAACCTCGACCGACACAAATAACGTGACTCGTCGCTACCGCCGTTCGCCGGAATTCGGCCGATCGCTTCGGCTCCGCCACTGAGCTCCCCCCCCCCCATCGATCTCGATACGATCAATAATCCAACGCGCATTATACAGTAATTCGTAATTGGCTGACTCCGTTTTAGATTAACCGGGCCGTTATTACACGCAACGAGGCGCCACGCCGGGACGTGCAACAATAACAATAACAATAACAATAACAATAATCACGGATTCCGACTCATTAAGTCGCTGATGAATATTTTCTGATCGATAAATATTTCCGGTCGCTGAGGCACTCCGGCTTTCACCGATAGCGCACATCACCCGCTCACTCACACGAGCATTTAATTAATAATACGTATATGTTTGTTACCTGTATACAGTAATTTAGCTCTCGACGCTTGTGTTTGTAATCAGTCGGAAGACTAAAGTGCGAGCGCTCGATACATAAAGCCATAGATAACCGGGGGGGCGGGGTGCAAAAGTAAAATTATTAACGAATGCCGAGTACTATGTTAGTCAATTGAATGTTTGATAAACTAAGAAGTGCAAGGTTATATCGTTTGGCAAGCTGAGGAGCGCATGCGCTTTTGTATAAATTGTCGTGTGTGATTGTCATAGCATAGTGCGCCAACGGCCAAAGAAATGTGAGAATCGTGTGGATGCGGAAGACGAAAAGAAAACAAAAAAACAAAAAAAAAACAAAGCAATTGAATTTCTTTCGTAAATATAAGTGAAATAAGCCGCTTTGACCCCTTCCTTCAATGTGTTCGTTTCTCAATGTAATCCGTGCACTCTATTGAGTTACTTTTAATGCGATTACATTGGCGCTCGAGGCATTTAAAATATCTAATGTCAAGCTTGCCGAGGCGATCTATTGGGATGGGGGGGGGGGGATATTATCCCGAGCTCTTACTGAGCGATAATAACAAATGATAATGATAATGATAATGATAATGATAATGATAAACAATGTGGTCGAGACAGAGTTGAAATTCGCAGGTAAAACAAAAGCGTAGATAATGGCTGCTAATATAAAGCTCATTTAAAAAAAAGGCGGATATTTATATTCGGATTACGGAGCTCTTTCGCGTCTCGTTAAATGATAAGAAAGAAGCCAAGATTTTTTGAAAATGAATAATAATTAATTGGATGGTCTCACTTGAGGACAGCACTGAGTTTTTTTTTTTTTTTTTTTTTTTTTTCAAACTAGATTTATTAGGTTCATTGTAATTACATAAGTATCGTGATGTAAATAAAGTATATCGATATATAAATATTTTGAGCAATATAAATTTCATTCTTATCTAAACGCGCTCCTCTACCGTCCGTGTGCATGTGCTCGAACGTCTCGTTGAGCGACCTCGTTTACGGATCCATCACGCACAATCCTCGCAATTAATATGCCGCGAGTACATTTTATGAATATATATATATATATATGCACGGAGAGAGAGAGAGAGAGAGAGAGAGAGAGACGGAGTGCAGTTGAAAATTATTTGAAACGTGTCGTCGCTGCGCAAAGGAAATAACGAGCGTTTAAGAAGAATTTAATAATTACGAGTCACCGAATAAGAAGAGAGATGGTGTAGTAGTAAGCTCTGGTCACGTGACCGGCAAAAGCACGAGGTTTCGTTGGTTTTCGTTGGCCCAGTCGCCGAGGAGTCACCGAACTCGGTGTAACACCGCGTTTTATTGGCACGTGAGCGAGCGAGGCCGCCCCCCGCTCCTCGCCCCCCGGTGAAAAAGAATTTTCAACTGCACCGGCTTCGACTGTCGGCCGATCATTAGCGATCATTAGTTCCGGAGCTGATTATTATTGTTACCCGTTGTTGGTCTGTAGCCCGTTGCTCGATGACGTCGTCATGGCACAGCCGCCACCTCCGCCACCTCCGCCACCTCCGCCGCCACCTCCGCCGACAGTCGTCAGGGCATTGCTCGTCGCTTTTCCGGACGATTTTCTCGCCTCCGCGAGGTCCTCGCTCTTCCTCATCGGCCTCACCATTCGTCCTCTCTTATTCTTATATATATTACTCTTGCTCTATTATTATCCCCCCCACCCCACACCTACCCTCCCGCGACTCGCTCCGATCTTATTTATTCGCCCAAGGCGGCTACCTCCATATAACAATAATAACAATAATAACAACAATAATAATAGTAACCCCAATAACGTCTTGCACTGTCTTGCTGCTTCTTCTGCTTAATGTTCGAGCCACGCACTTGTCAACGTGATGGACGTCGTAATTTTACCGAAACCCCGGTCACCGATGAAGAGAAATAAAAATAAAGAAAAAAAAAAAAAAAGAAATACGCTCCTTTCTTCTTCGCTCCTTTCTTCTTCTTCTCTTGTATTACTATTATTATTCGTATCGGTATTAATGCTATTTATTAGTCCGGCTACAGTTATTACTTTTACTATTGTATTTATTAACGTTTTCCTCGACCGATTACGTCCAGTTTCTGCTGAAACAAAATCGCATACCTGTTTTTGACTTTTCTTCTTTCTTTATCCTTTCAATTTTTTTTTTTTTCTTTTGCCTTTCCCTCATTTTGCTTATAACGCAAGAACATTTCATGCAATCGTCGCTAATACGTGCATACGTACACCTATGTATACATACATATATGTATATATATTGCTCGTACATTGGCATGGCTGTATAAATATTTAAAATCTACGTAGGTTTTGGTCTATGTGTTAAATCGGTGCGGAAGTCACTTTATCACGATGGGTTGCTTAGTAAGGAACGTATACATTGGCTAAAATAGTCTTCTAAAATTTATATAATAGACGAATAGCTATAATGTAAAAGCTATAGCTGTTAAAGGAGATTGGGAAGAGCTATTGGATCATTTCAATAAATAGTGATATTTATATATATATATAATAATAAATTAACGTATTGCGTATAAATTGAAAGTTCTAATGGTCGGCTACGATCGACATTTCACTTTTTCTTCCATTTCGTTTACTTATTCACTTTGCTTTCCTTCGTTATTGCTGTTGTTGTGATATGCCGACGATAACGTCGAAGGACACACACACCCACACCACACACACACACACACATTCACTTATTAAGACAAAACTGACGTTGCGTAAATTGTTTAAAGCTGGCGCGTAACAATTCAATAAAATCGCCAAGACATTTATTTAATAGCGGATAACTGCAACGTATAATAAATTTAAATATTCCAAACGCATGCAATGGAAATACTGCTCAACAATCGATCAAACATCAGATCCGATTTTACAATTCGTATTACGATTATCATTCATTATTAATCATTTGTTATGAAATAATTATTATTTCCGTCAAAATCTTTGTATAATCGTTTGTTTGTTTTTGCTTCTTCTTCTTCTTCTTCTTCTTCTCCCCCCCCCTACTTAATCAGCAAATAAGAAACCTGAGCTTTTTGCAGAATATAATTGGCTCAGGTACGGCGCAGTTAATTAAGATTTCGTGACAAGTTCGTAAAGGAGGGTAGGGGGTAGGGGGATAGGGGGTGGAAGTAGCTGAAATTCAAAGCTTAAGGATAGATTACCGTAACCCTGTGTTTAGGTATGTGGAGAGGCTCGGGCAGGCCCCGAGGAAAAAAAGTGCTCGGAAGCTTGTAATAAGCTGAGATTTAGGGCCGAGGGCGGATGTCGTTAAATGCCGGCCGTCACGTAAAAAAGAGGAGACGGCGAAGGGGGAAGGGGGAGAATTCGAAGCCGATCGTCGAGGATCGCTGGAGGGGTTTTCGCGCGGAAGGCATTACACGAGCGGAGCTCGCGGAACGAAAGTAAAAAGCCGAACAAAAAGCGAGCATGAGGGGGTAGGGAGGGGATGGGGGAGGGGGAGGGAATGAGGGGAACTGTCCTTGGCGACAGCCGAGCCGCCCGGGAGTATCTTTCGGTCGGGTGCGCCTCGAGTCCGGAAGCGAGAGTGGAAAGAAGAGGAAAGAAGAGTAGGAGGAGGAGGAGGAGGAGGAGGAGGAGGTGGTGGTGGAGGAGGAGAAGGAAAGAAATAAAGTCGCCGGTTCCGCAGCTCGGGGCTCCGCATCGGCAATAAATAAGGAAAGATATTCGCGTGCTCCCTTTCTCGGTCTCTGTCGCAGTCTGCATCTCTCGCCTCGTCTCTCGCCTCGGTGAATCCTATTTTCGGTAAGGGGTCCGAAATAGGCGGGAGCGTGTGCGTGTGCGTGTGCGTGTGCGTGTGGGGAGGAGGAGGTGGTGGTGGTGTCGGCGGTGGTGGTGGAGAAGGAACGAGAGAGAGAGAGAGAGACGGAGTAAGCCGCATTTCAGACGCTCGCTCGGAAACTCCTTCCCCTCGCCTCTCGCGCTCTCGTTGGACATTTTTTTTATTATCTCTAGATGGGAAGGAAGCCTGACTTCGGTATCGGCCTATTATTCGTTCGGCGACGGGGGCGTTAGTAACTGGCCAGCAGTCCCGAGCTAGTTAGGGAATGTCAGCTGGTAGTAGTCCCCACCCTGTTCGTCCTCGTCGACGTTTTGCACTCGCTTTATTAGCGCGCTAGAACACAAAACACCGAGAGGGTCAATCTCTCTCACTCTCTCGCTCTCACTCGCTCTCACTCTCTCTCACTCTCACTCTCACTCACTCTCTCACTCTCTCACTCTCATTCTCATAAAAGCCAAGCAGCCATCATCCCTTTCCTTCACATTGTTATATGCCTTTGATATTATTCTCCTTCTTCTTCTTCCGCTTAATGTGGCTACCTGATCCTAATATCCCCAGACATTTTTCTGCAAACGCAAGGCTACTTTATGAAAAAGCCTCGCTTGATTGATCCCATTGCAAAGAGAGCGTATAGTCCGAAATGTCCTGCCGAGTCTTCGTTACGGTAACTCTTGTTATTCTTAATTTGCCATTTCCGGGAGCTGACAAACTTTTTAGCTTTTTCGCGCGTAACGTCACGTAAGAAAGCTCGTGAACCGATATAATACGGACTCTCGGTCCCGAATCCTCGATCGGGCTCGAGTTATTCCCTTTAGGATAACGACTATAGGCTCACTTTTACATCGGATCACTATAGTTTCAACAAATTTCCAAAGAACGTCAATCATGTCTTCTTTTTATAATTTGCACATTGGTCAACCATACGCAAAATGTGATAAGATTAATAAATGACACGGAATAATGATGATAATGATGACGATGATGACGACGATGATGATGATTTATCAGGCTCGTGCCGAGTCAGTTTCCGACTACTCGTAATTAATTCAATTAATTCAAACCGCCGTCCCACATTTAATTCCATTATCCTTAGTTGTATTTACACAAATCGTATCAACTACACATGTATAACTTTATATATAATTGACTTGCGATGCTTTCGGCTCTTGAAAAATACGACTGCAAGATAAATGATTTTCTACGTAAATTCCATAGATTTTTTCTAGTAAGCTCTTAATGCACGTGGGAATGACTAATCTTTTCTTTAACGTTACATTTGCTCGAACTCTTAATATGCGAATCGCGATCACTAATACGATTATTTACACTTCCTAATAGAATAGCAATTACAATCAATGTACTGCTCGCTTACTTTTATCACAAAGCATCATTCCTTAATCGATTTAAAGTGTCATCATATTTTGCATATGGTTTGTTTGTTTTTTTTTTATCATACGATCTGCCGACATTACTGCATTATCAATATAAATATAGGCTTATAAATCATGAATAAACGTGATTTACATTCGTCAATAATTTGTCATTGTCTAATTGCGTATAACGCGGATACATGACTATTCAACAAATTACATGAAAATAAAGAAAAATTAAGAATAAATTAGGGAAGAAGTAAACAATAATAATTAAAGTAAAAGTATGTAATTTAAAGTTGCGGCGGAGTGGTGAGGCGCAAGGGTGGGGGGGGAGGAGGGGGCAAGAGAGATAAGGGCATTTGCAAAAGACCTACTAATATATAGACAAGGTAATACAACTATTTTTCTGGAATGTATTTCGCAAAAAAAAAAAAAATAAATAAATAAACAAGATTGACATGCTTTAAAAACTAAAACAATTACAGAGAAGCATGAATGCGAGGGTATAATGTTCATAGAAGACATAGAAACCTCAATGAATATTGATAATGGGGCTTTTTTCTTTTTTTCTTTTTTTCTTTCTTTCCTTTTCCTAGAATGATAATGTGACCAAGCACGGATACGCGTATTGATTCGCGACATTTACCAAAACCTTACGGACACGCTTAAGGGTGACTTTATAGGTGACCCTGCCTTATAAGCAAAATGTACAGTTATAAAAAGGATTTATGGAGCTTCGTTAAATGAGTTAATTAGACGATATTAGCCGGGATTAATGAGAATAGATAACGAACTGGACGCCACGCACTTTGAGAACGTGATGATAAACAATGAATCACTAATTACTCGATGAAACGCAGCTCCGGCACTATTCTTACCTCGAGATAATGAATCTCAAGGTCACGACTTTCGAGCCACAATCACACACACACACACACACAATGCTTCGATGGAACGGGCGCAATGGCCGGCAAAAGCTCGATGGATTAAGTACCCGAAATGGAGTTTCAGTGACGCGGAGACGACGTGACTGCGAGAAGTCGGGAGAAGCCGCGAAACCGTAGAAAATAACGAGATACCGGCCCGAAGCGACAACGCGAGGTGAATAGAGAATAATATAATAATCAGCCGCAGCCGCAGCCGCAGCCGCAGCCGACACCGTCACTATCGGCAGCGCGGCGGTCCACCGCTTCAGCGATTCAGGGTCACCCTGAGCCAACTCGAGGAGGTCCGTACGAGGCGACGGTGCTCTACCGACTGGCAAAGGAGAGCCGCAGTTCAACGGGCCGCCGACGAGTCCCGGGGTGGCGCGCGACGCGCCCGCCCGAGCCGCCGATTCCCATGGGCTCTCATGGGCTCTCATGGGCTCTCATGGGCTCTCGTTATGGGCCGTTATGGGCCGTTGTGGGAGTAGGGCCGAGGGTGCTGCTGCTGGCTTTATTGCCGGCCGGTAATAACGTGGATTGGGGGCGGTAGCCGCGCTAGGGACCGAGGATCTTACGCATCGATCGTAATTTGCCGGCTCCGGACCTTGACCGCTCCTAATTTGTCGGCTCGGCTTATCTCGAGACTCTTCTAGTCGTTTGGCTACGTGGTGGAGCGGGAGCTTGCCCGGCCGACCGGCAGTCAAGGACACGGGACCCATGCCTCTACCTTCCCTTCAAACGACTCCAGCAGTCACGGGCTTTAACGAGCCGATACATTGCCGCCACCCCACCTACCCCACCCCCCCCCGTCCAGCAAAGCTTATTCGCTTAATATCGACTTTTGTCACGGTCCCGATCTAATCACCATTGCAGACCATTACGGTCTCCCCTCCCCCTCCCCCGCCTCACACACACTCCCGCGCATTACTCTCGCCGAGAGGAACGGAGGTCTTTTTTTTATTATTAGTATCGAGCGGTAGTGTGGAGCTGCGCCCGGCGGCTATTATAGCGATTAAGAAAGCGGTATGGTCAATTGGGGTTATTCAAACGGGCCGGTTGCTTGCTTTACCTCGTATTTGTCAGTTGTCGCTGACGGTATTCGGGGGTTAGAGAACGATCGACGATCTATCAATGTCTCGAGATCGTGGCGACGCTCCCGTTGATTTTAAATGTATATTATTAGAAGACCACCACCGGATCCTCGATGGGAAGGAAGCCGCCATTGTCAGGCTTTCGTAAGCTAATACGTCCCCGTTGACAACCGCCAATTCGCCGAATACCCCTGCGGTGGTTATACGACCCTGAGCGACCGACGTGCGATAATAATGTGCGCAGGACTCGGACGAGTCGGAGGAGGTGTTGGTCGGCAGGTAGGTTGTAAGGGTCGAGGGCCGAGCGGACGCGCGGGATATATGGAGCTCTAAATAGATGTTGCCGAGCGAGCTCGCGGGACTACAGCAGAGGTTTCCAGGTGTCGTCGTCCTAGTCGTCGTTGTTGTCGTCCTTGTCGTCGTCCTAGTCGTCGTCGTTGTATAGATTTTCTTTGCTTTCCGCATGAGTCATGATTGCCCGGACGTGGATTTTCGGCCGAGTCGTTGCCGAGTGGTAGGGTTCTAACCGAGTTCAAGGCGCTCCGAACATTATCCTTTCGCATAATCCTTCTCGGTTTGCTTTATTGCCGGACTGAGGTCATTTATCGCTTCACGCGGCTTCCTCGTAACCAATGGCACAGAGAAATAACCAATTACATACTCTCGCGACTGCATTAATTACATTTTTCTAATATATCCTTGGGGACGTGCTTTCGTCCCCGACTCAACCAACTAACTCAACCAATACATTCATTGACAATACAGCCGACTGTCTCATTTACGTGATGACGGCAATAGCGTTATATTAATGCTGCCGGCAATTCCACATACCTAAGCCCATTCTTTTCATATAATTTGGCAGAAACAATGGGCTTTCAAGGAGGGTTTCCTTGAATATACTACGATTTATTTACGGACAATTTATTTATTATTATTACCTTTCCCTCGACAAGTTCGACAGTTCGACATTAAAACACATTCATGTACGGATAAATTTGCTTGACAATGCTATTTCTTCATTACAACGAAAATCTTAAGGAAATTTTTTTAATTCTTTCTCATGTCGTATTCACTGTTTTTATAATGATTTGTAAAAACAAAACAAAAAAAAAGCATCATTTTTACGTAGCGAGGGATCTTTTTTTCTTTTCTGTTTTCTTTTCTGTTTTCTTTTCTGTTTTTTTTTATTCCAACTACAGATCACTACTTTACAGAAATATTGCAGCGCAAGACTTTCGTTATATTATTTTTTAATTACTTAACATTTAAATAATGGTTTCTTTGGTCGGATAAATTTATCCGGCTTTTATTGCAATCCAAGATTATTTCGAGAATTAGATATAAAACTTTATGTTCCAATACATCTTGCTATTAATTATGACGCATAAAATCAATTGGAAGTAGTACGATATTTGAATTAAAATATTCTACTAATTTGAAATTAAAATTTATTTATAAATATTCCAAATGATATAACTTATTATAAAAAAATACATATAAATCATAACTGTTAGGGATTGAAAGACTTACCTACTAAAAATCAATGTATATATATATTTATACGTATATGTATGTAGACAATTGTTTATTTAAATATAGAAAATTATTTAATTAGATTTATTTATTTTCAAATATTAAAAATTAGCATTGACCCAAGTAAATTTTAATAAAATATTTCAATTAAATTTGCTTAAGATACAAATAATGCAAATTACGCGTTAGATTTATGCACTCGTAAGGTTAGCTCATTAAAAGTAGGCCATTTTCTCTTGTTAAAGACAAATAATACGAAGCACGGAGTCTTAAATAGTGCCGTAGTTAAAATGTTACTGAAACCACTGCCAAAAAATTCAATATATCGATTGGTCTCATTCCGGTAGACTGCGGTCGTTGCCTACACGGACCGGCAAACCACGACTTCCAAATTATTTCTCTATCCGCGTCTATCTAATGCATCGAGCCTCATATTTTTATTATATATTTTTCATTGGATTGCATAATCGGCCTGAATTTCAATACACTTGCCATTTAAAATGTAAAGTGGGACAGCAATGTATTTAAAACGCTAGCAAGAAACTCTATAATGACATATAATTATCGAGCACGTAAAGGGTATAAAAATATATAGAGTTTTTTTTTTTATAGAAAATATTTACAAAAAGTTTACAAATAAGAACATAAAAATTAAAGAGATTTTTTTCACTTTCTGCTACTCTATATTCTTTGGAATTTTATTGTTTTTAAAATAACTTAATCGACGAAGGTATGATAGCGAATACGTGTTCATAAAGAGTTAAATGCTTAGGTAAAACGTGAAAATGAATATCATACACGTGAATGAAATAATACATAGTTAAAGAAGATGTTTCATCGCTCTGAATGAATAATTACTCGCTAGTAGGATCAAGTGTTACTATGTGAGTCATGATACGCTAGCGGGTCAAAATAAAACTGTTGTGCTGCCATCTTACGAAAGAAACGCTCACTACTGCATGATCTATACATCAGCGGACGTATACTCTACAAACTCTATATTACCGAGCGTCGGTCAGTCTGTTCAGTTTGTAAGAAACAGTAATATTTACTAATTTACCATTACATTTTAAAATTACTTCATTATGTCTACGCTCTTTCGTCCCATCGAAACTTTTCTAATTCTAATAATTAAATTAGAAATTAAATTTTCAGTAAATAACTTGTAGAAATTTAAAATTTGTTTAAAAATTAACTATGTTTCGTGGTAATTTGACAAATTTGAACAATGTTACGCCATCGAGAGGAAAGCTTGACACTTGCATTAAAAAAAAAAAAAAAAAAAAATTAATAACCATATCTCTAATGAAAACTGAGATGTCCTAAAGTAAATAAGCCGATCGGTAAAATTGTTCTTACGTATTTCATTAAATAACAGAATACTCAGATTAGATAAACAGTGAGTAATAATTGTATTATTGCTCTTTTAAATGCAAGTCATAGTCTTTGAAGTTTTGAAATGAACGACTTAAATAAATAACGTCAAGGTACTGTAAGACTATGAATAAAATTTTATTCCACCGAAGTATTTGTTCGCCAATTAACACGCCATAAAAGATGAAAGACTTTAGGTATCGATAGAGGAAGAAGAAGAAGAAGAAGAAGAAGAAGAAATTTCCATCATCTGGTCATAAGATTTACATGTAATTTACATTGAATGACTCATACAGGATAATCGAGATCTTCGAAAAGCATGCAAAATTCCCAGGATCTAGAATTTGTTCAAATTTGCTTTCTTATATCGAACTTAATTCTTACTATCAATATCAATTTTCTTAAAACCGCAAAAGACTGTATAAGAAAAAAAAAACCAATAACTACATTCGTTCTTTTTTATTTTAATCAGCATTAAGTAGAACTGTTTTCTAGAGCTTAAAGGACGACTTCGTAAATAGCATATTAATTTGAATAGTATAAAATTTGGATTTTGCAGTTAGGAAAAAAAAATATATATATATATATTCACATTTACATAATACAGTATAAGCAAACATTCATTTGCAAAGCATATACTTTACGAAAATAAGATAAAAACTGGAGTCAAAATAAAAACATTGCACTAGATGGCATGCAGCGCTGACAAAGCATCGTGTGAGAATTTGAATAAAGGGATCGATAAGAATGAAATTCCAAAAGGAAGAGATTTGTTTGCAGAATTGGTGCCACTGAGCTTTTGTAAAATTTTCAAAACTAAGTTCTTTTTATGAAAATATTCGAAAGTTACGTGATGGCGCCGATATATATTTGTATCCTCATTATCTTGATCGGCATTTAATTACGAGGCAAACGACGATTCTAATAGTTTTATTGTTCTCGTGAAATTAATCGTTATAGATAAAATATACACACCCAGAGTCTGCGTTTTGATTATTGTTGAGGCCGACGTTAATGTTATTATTATTATTATTATTATTGGCGGAGTTGGCCATCGACTGATTAGACTGTCCCAATATTGATTGCCATTCCTTCATGACGTCTTGGCCTTGTATCTCCAACTCCAAAAGACTAGTTGCATCGTCCAAATCTTGCATTTCAAACGTTGAGTTTCCTCTGTAAATTTTTTGATTTATTTATTTATTTATTTTTTCTTCTTTTTTTTTTTTTTTTTTTTTTTATTCAATTTATTGAACAACGATAACCCCCGTTCGTCGCGTTAATTTTTACGGCGCTTTATTATTAATTTTAAGCGATTCTAAGCGATCGACTCGCGTGCTTCCACGTTGTAGCGTTGTTTTGTAATTGGAAATGCCGTCTTACAAGGCGTCGGCTGGCTACGGATATACGAATGCCGATAAAGTAGAAATCTCTCGAGAACAATAATGATTCGGATAATAAGTTTTCGCTCGCGGTATGAGCGTTTATAATGCCATTGAAGCACAGCTTGGCTAATTTTCAAGGATTCCTCAAATACGATTTGTACATTCCATTTAGCATAAAGATGCGAGAGTGGGTAAGAGGTACAAGCTCCGGGAAAGGGATTATTGCACGGTAAATGCATGGCTTCCGTAATACGTACCGGCTGTTGACATCCCCAAATGAACTCGCGTCGCTTCGTTCATAATCCATCATGAGATCATCCGATGCGAGAGACTCGCAGGAAGACAACGTATTGACACTACCAGCTCGATTAATCTTACGTGCAGGCATTGGGCTATTATCCACACTTCTGCCTGTGTCGACTGCAAATACAACATATAACGAGAGCGTATTAGTATGATTTCGTTTCTTTTTCTTTTCTTTTTTTTTTTTTTTTTTTTTTTTTTTAATTAAACGATAAGAGGGGTAAAAGCAAGTTTCAAGTTTCGTTCGGACTGAATTCTTAATCGCACGATTAGCCGACGAATTTCGCTGCCTCTTATCTCTTTCAAGAGTATTGCAAAATAATTTAAGGCTTTGGTCATTTCATAGATCGATCGATCGATCGGTCGATCCATCAAATTCGCAATACCTTAAAGTCATATCGCGGCGATCGAACAAGCTTCAAGTAAATACAGATAATTGCATTGCCGAGATTAGAGGATCAACGGGACTTACTTAATTTCGGCGCCGTCTCCATAACGGTTTGACTGTGCTCTGTATTAGCTAGGGAGCTTTCCCTCAAGGTCTCGTCGAACACCAGACCCGGTTGGTCGGCTATCTCGTCGTCGAAGAACTCCCTCCCCTCGGACAAGCTCAACGAGTTGGAGGCGTTGGTCGGCGTGCCAGGACTGTCGTCCTCTATCGTGTTCCCGGACCTCTCCATTAAATTCTTATCCTTCTTGGTGAGTTTGAAGTCCGATTGCGAGACGCTGGCCGTGGGACTGTCGAAGAGACTGTCGACCGGCGACGTCTCGTCGTCAATCAAGGTCGTGGTGGTCGCCGCGACCGCGGCGAACGCCGGGTCCTCGATCGTCAGGAGTACGGACCTGAGGGCACTTTTCGGCAGAGCGCCGCTCTTGGCAGCATTCGAGATGGCCTTGAAGTGCTGAGAGGTCGTCTGGGTGACGGTGTTGCAGGGCATCACCGGCACCGAGTTCACCCGCTGGTTATAATCCTCGGTCGAGCTGCTGAATGAGTACTCGTCGGCCATTGCCTCGCCCCCGTGACCGAACTCCTGCTCGTCCGAGCTCGGTGTGCTGAATTCCGCGGATCTCATCATCGACGAGGATGAGGAGGAGGCCAGTTTCTCGGAGCGGGATCGATCCTTGTAAGCCTTCTCCTCGCCCAAGCCCTCGTCGAAGCCTTCCGAGGACGTGGTCGACATCGAGGTCGTCGAGTCCGTGTACCGATTGTCCTTGGTGAAGATGGCCCTCTGGTACTGATTCGTTCTCTCCCTGACCAAGCCCGTGTTCATATTCAGACCCGGACTCGCGCTACGTGGCGGTGCTTGGGCAAAGTTCTTGGGCAAGGCGATGACCGAGATCTCGGTGACGGTGTGCTCGTCCCGTACGTCCCGTACGTCGAAGCTCTTGCCGGCCAAGGTGACGCCGAGCTTCCTCGGCCTCGCGTGTATCTGCCTGCCGTCAAAGTACTCGTACCGCGACCTTCCCCCGGCCCCGTTCTCGTCCGAGCAGCCGCCATGTTGGCTGCCGACGCCCGAGTCCTCGGTGCCCGAGCCCTCCTTCGAGCTGCAGTGCCCCACCGCGGACCTCATCGGGTTGCCGACCTTACGATTCTGATTCGCCACGGTCTTGGCACTTTTCGAGCACGCGTCCGTCATTTTAACCGCGTACTGCGGCAGAGGTAGATGGGACGAGTGTAGGGTGTACTTGCTGACGGGGGTCGATAACTCGACGGCCCTGCGATTGGCATCGAATTGATTGGCGGACGGTGGTCGTGACCTGGTGGCTTGCTGGCCGTGGGGCGAGCGGCTCTGCCGTATACCGATCGAGCCGACCTGCTGATGCTCCTGCCGATGCTCGTGCTGCTGATGGGGCTGCTGATGGGGCTGCTGATGGGCCTGCTGATGGGGCTGTTGGCGAGTGTTCTGAAACTGCTCGGCCTTGTCCTGGCTGAAGCGACTGGGATTGTGAGGATTGAAGGAGAGATCGGTGACTTTGTCGGTGAACCTCTGGTGCTGGCTACGAAAGCCGAAGCGGTTCGTTCGGATGGGTAGGCCGCTGGATTCCTTCTTGGGCGGCGCTAGTCTGGGCGTCGAGCGCCCCGAGGACGAGTAATTTTGATAGCGCGAGGACGGCTGGTAATAGTCGTCGTCTGCCTGCTGCCGACGCCGGGACTCGTGCTCCGGTCCCATGGACTTGGAGCGCTGGTGCTGCTCCTGGTAACTCTTAGGGGCTACCGACACCGGGATCCCGGTCGCCATTTGTCGTCTCCGGAAGCCAAATGATATAGCAGTGCCCCGTGTCGAAGGAGCACCACCTTTCTTCGACGTGCTCTTGTTGTCGCTCTGGAAAATACAATAACGAGCATACTGTACTTTATCCTTAATAACCTGATTGCATAAAAGCAACATAAGGCCGTTGCGGATACCCCGCAGATGCTCTAATCAACAGAGGATAACGAATAAAATGTGTAAATCGCACAAGGTCATTGTGTCATGAGACCGACAGACAGGCATTGATTTATTAAGATTTACAGTAACAAAGCGTCCACTGTGTCCACCACTGAGTGAACGATGCTTCTTACACATTTAAAACTACTAAATTACATTTAACGATTCGTTTTGTCATGCCAACATGCCAACAGACGTAAACGTACGGGCGGATCAACGACCCGAGACTCATTACTTTCGTACGAAAACTAAAATTCAATTAGTTTATGCTCGTTCATCACGCATGTCCCTGAAACGGCCAAGGTCGTATCTTAGTTGGCGATTAACCGCAGGTGAATACGGTTCTGCTACGGATATTCCGTTCCTAAGAAGCAATGGCTCCGATCGATTGATCCCTTGCCTCGACAGCGCAATCCATTCAATCCAGCGAGGCTGGAGGAAATTTAAGAGATTTTTCATCTTTCTCTTTCTCCTCCTCCTCCTCCTCCTCCTCCTCCTCTTCTTCTTCTTCTTCTTTATTTAACGACAAAAGTCTTGGGACGATGAAAGCGAGCGCCCGAAAGTAATGGTATTGTTAAAAGTTTAATGGCGGACGAGCGACGTTGGCTCAAGTTCAAACTACCGAAACGTCGCCGTCGTACATGGCCCGACATAACGATATTCCCTTACCATTTGGCTGCTGGCACTCGCCCTTTTTTCTACGATCAATCCAAATTCTGTCTACGGGCCGACACGATTCGCGTCATTTAATGTTTAAAAGCTTTCTGCGCGGACACTTGAAAAGATAATCACGACGCGTTATCAATTTTCAATGTTGATAAGTTACAACATTCGATACGCGATTCGATAAAGTCTTCGTCAAATCCTATATACATATACGCACACACGCATATATATATATATATATTCCAATAATTAATTAGTAAAGGACGTATTAAATAATTTGACGAGGCTGTTACCGTAATTAATAACAAATCTATGCAGATGTATTGATTGGACGTGTATATTGACACGAGCGATATTTCAATATTATAAAAAGCACGAATCCTCTGCGCGATTTATAAGAGAATAAAATTTCAATCGCTCGCGCATATACCTACACACGTAATAATAATAATAAATAATAATCCTCGTTTAGTTTTATTAAATTAAATTAAATTAAAGCTTAAGCCGCGACTATATTCTGCACGCCTCTGCATCTTACACGACATTCGTAAAATGTCTATTGATTCGTAAAATGTCTACGGAATAATGTACCTACGAAGGACTACCCTAATTGCGAATAAGGCTCTTCTTCTGACCTTTGTTGACTGAATTTTATTACGATTCGTGCGAATGAGAGGAAAGTGCTTAAATATCAATTGAATAATCCTCCCGATGGAGGTTCGGTTGCCAAAAATCGAATCCGTATTAGAGCACAAAGGATAATTGATTTTATTCAAACGTCAATAGTGAGACTGAGAGTCGCTTACTGTGGCAACAAAAAAATAAAGAAAAAAGAAGCCTATCGAAAGGGTTGCCAGACGAGTAAAAAAAAATGGAAAACTGGAAGGTCAAATCTCTCGGTAAAAAGTCTCTACCTTCCTCCCCTCTCTCTTTTCGGTCGGCTGCAGGCGACAAAAACGTTTAGAAATGAGAAAAAAAAAACAGAGAAATCTCGTTATCTATTTTTTTCTACGAGTCGAGGAAAGAACGAAGAAGGGTGGAAGGAGGGTGGAAGGAGGGTGGAAGAAGGGTGGAAGAAGGGTGGAAGGGAAGGTAAGGGAGGCTCGCGAAGCCATCAGCGACAGTCCTTACCGCAACTTCCCTCTCGTCCATCCTCTTCTCGTAATCGAACTCATCGTCGAAGCAATGCAGCCCGTAGCGTATGTCGTCCTCCTCGTAAAAGCTCGGCCTCGCCATCGCAAGATCCTCACGAGCGGAGCTCCAGGAAGGTCAGCTGGTCACGCTTGGCTACGACACTCCGGCATGCTTCCCGAGATCGCCCGGACTTCCTGCGCCAGGACGAACGCGCGACACCCTCAGAGTCTCTTGCACGTCTCCGAGACGTGGAGGAAACGGGCGAGCCTGCGCCAGCGGATGATGCGCGCGCGCGCGCGCGCAATCACCAAGACCGTACGAGGTAGCGAGAGAGTGAGCGAGAGAGAGAGAGAGAGAGAGAGAGTTGAGGCAGGGGGAGAGATAAGGAGAGAAGAGCGGATTGATTGAACGTAGTGCGCCGGCGTCGTCGTGCCGGTGCTCGACTCGCGGGGGTGGCTCCCTGACCATCCCCACCCGCGACCCACCAGCGCCTACTACCTCCGTCGCTCGATAATCACGCGAAGAAAATTAATGAGGATGTTGCGGTCTTGCCGGTAAAGTCACCCTTCGCACAGACGCCGCGGATAAACCGCGGATAAGTCCAGCTCAGCCACTGGACAGAGAAGAAGAGGGCGGGCGGGGGCGGCGAGTGGAGGGGCGGGGGATCCCGCTCTTCCTCCCGCCCCGTGGAATTTATTTATACTTTGATTTGCATTCCGCGCCGGCCGATGTCGTCACTCGCAGATAAGATTGTGCAGGGCGTAAGTAAGTACATTTTTTTTTTTTTTCTTTACGGTATACGTCGTTTTTGGAATTTTAATATCTTCATTGTTGGGCGCCGAGCGACGCTCGCAAATTTCCATGGCCTCGAGGCTCTTGAGGTGCCGAGAGCAAAAGAACGATTCTTGTTTATATTTTATTACGCGCGGGGGGTAGGGGGTGTGGGATGGGGGGGGTGGCTATTAAATTGATTGAATTACGACTGAAACGAAATTGGTGAAAATTTTATTTCTATACCGATTGACTGATGATTAAAGAAGTACATGTCGCTACTTGTTTAACAAGACCGACGCCGTGACTTTTATTCATGACGTAGAATAGCGTCAAAGGCATCGAGAAATATTTATATTATATAACGATTTCTCGGCTCTCGCGGTATTTTGGCAAATATTACATTGTAATGTCGACTTACGTAAAAGCGACTGGATTTGACGAGTCGTTTATCTTAGCATCGGCACAGATATTAAATAGTATCGAATTGATCGGATGACGATTGCATACGACTTAGCACTCGTTGCGTGCAAATAAACGCTCTCTCACACACACACACACACAGTCCGCGATGTGGAAGGGTATTGTATATTACGGATATTTCTAAGGAAGCTGTATATTTTGGCAATGAAGTTAGTTTCGCGTCTCGTAAAGTTAAAGTCTCCTAAAAATAAAATCAATAGTAATTTAAAAAGCAATAAAGTTCCGCAGGACCTGTTAACGATTGCCCCTGCTTGTTTATCGGGACGGTAATGCGCGTTTTTATTCGAGCAAATACACCGTGAGCAGGGCCTGTCGATGATAGTCCAGCCGCGTCTAACGGCGCTACGCCTAATGGGTGCGAGCGAATTAATTAGAGGCCGTATAATAAGAGCGGCAAGCCGGATTATTGAATAGTGAGTAAGGCAATAGTAATAATAATAATAATCTTTTAAGACGTCGATCGGATAGAGAATTATTAATTCCTCCGGGGGATGCGTTATCTCCGCTGTCGGCGGGGAGAGACTCGGGGGGGGATAAATATAGAAGGACTGATCGGTCGCCACGTGCACGCGAGGCCTCAACGGGCCGGCGCGACGTGCCGATTGATTTATATTGCGTCCTAAAGATCCGAAAGGCCTGAGATGTCTGTGGTACGGGGGGGGGGGGGAGCGGAGAGGTCGAGGGCTCTGGGAAAGCTGGAGCTCGGCGCCGATCTGGAGCGCTTTCTTCCCAGAGATCCGGAAATGTCGGGCGGCGTCGAATATTTCGAGGAGGCGTCAGGTTCTCTGGGAATAAAGAGTCGCTGCTACAATTGGATTCCCCTCTTCCCGGCTTCCTATGCCCAAACGGAAAGCCGGGATAATCGATAGAGCCAAGGAGTCTGTCCGTCCGTCCGTCCGTCCGTCCGTCCGTCTATCTACTCGACGTCTGTCTTTTATCGGACGCTCTGCTTTATTGCCTTGACAATATACATGTCGCAGCTGAAAATTTCTCCACCGGCTGCTCTCCACTCCATTGGATAACGTACTTCCCACTACGTCTGCCGAGCCAAACGCAACAATAACACGGCTTTTTAAAATTATTCCTCGGACTCGCGAGAGACAACGACTGATAAATTCACTTTCTTTTATACGATTTATTAATACTCTCCGTACATTGATTTTCCCTGAATATTATTAGAAAACCCCCAATAACCTGCCCGTCGCCTTACAAAGTGCTTTCAAATAATCGTGTGTTTTAGTTCATAAATTTTCTTTCCCTTTACGCAAAGTTTTTTTTGTAGACTGTCTGATCAGAAAAAAATAAATACCTACTGCAATAAATCATGTAATTTTATTATTACAATATTTTTAATGGTAAAAAAAAAAGAAGAAGAAGAAAAAAAAAGTCACGTGTTCGTACGCTGATATTTTTTCGTATACCTTCGTCAATATCAATAATAGAGATAAATCATCTGATAACTGCATAATTACGAAACCAATATATATATATATATATATAACGAAAACGAAAGACCGTAATATTCAGAAAATCACCGTCTTTATCCGTTGAGGACGGAACGACGGCAAACGTTGTAATGTTAATGTAAAAAGTAATTCGAGAGGAACAATGTGTGCACTGGTCGAATAAATAGATTAGCGAAATTCTTGGTACGAGAAGGAGGGGCTCAAGAAAAAGATGGATGACTACGAGGAGTGAGTCATACACTCGTACCTAAAATCAATACGTAGCTTGAAAATATCTGTATATTGAATTATTTTTATACGGAGTACTGAAAAAGTAATGTAACGTATAAATTAAACACGAATTTTATTTTAATGGTCGTAATTAAAGTTCGATAATTTATCATTTATCGTTATTATTTTATTTTAACTTATTCCCTTATTAAGATAATAAATAAAAAAAAAAAAAGAAAAAAGGAAAAAACAAATTACGCCATTAGTTTCGCATACTTTTTTGATCTTGGTAAATGAAAGTAATTATAAACATCATTGTATAAAGCTCTTATTTGGTAGTATATTTGGTAAATTTAGGTCGGACGTATGGTATTTGAGTAAAATTTTTTAGAATAATTATCCAACAATAACGAAAACGTATCGACATTGCGTGATTACGAAAAGCGTTTACGTAATCAATCAGCACTGAAGAAAGGTATTTTTTTTCTGAAATTCATCGATCCGCTGCTTATAATTTCGGTTAGGATTTCGTTGAATGTGAGATCTTGTACTATAATTTCGTTATATTTTAAAGTGAAATTGCGAACGTTTGACATTCCTAAGGCGACTGCAGAGATAGAGAGCGGATGAGTATATGCGAGAGAAAACACGATCGCGAGCGAAATAATACAAAAGCAAATAGAGAAATCTGGGGGGAGTTTAAATAGGAAATGTATTACCTTGTGGCATTTTAATATACGCTACTTCAACTCGTACGACTTGCAAATTAATATTATTGTTAAGGGCTCGACTAAGGACTCGCTGCGTATAATACGTAATTTAAATATAAAATCCGTTTTAGGTAAATTTCATACTTATTTAGCGTTTCCCATCATTCGGACATTCGAGGAATTAAAATCACCTACGAATATAATTAAATTTATCCTGTCATTCGCAATATTCTTTATCATCCAAGTAATAATTATCTCGTTTTATAATTCATTTTAAGGCATTTTAATAATAAATTAGATTTGGTATGTTTCAATTTCGTCCCGATATACTTTAATGATAAAAAAACATAATAACAATAATAATAATAAGAAGAAGAAGAAGAGAGGAGGAGGAGGAGGAGGAGGAGAAGAATTTTATACTTTTTTCCCCAGAGGTTTTACTCTTATCATAATGTATTTCCAATGTTTTGTATATGAAACTTTATATATCCACTGAACTTTCTATACTTTCTTCTTTAAGCTCCATTCTTTCTTTTTAATTGTCTGCAAGAATGTTCTCAAAATATTTTATACAATATAAACGGGTAATTACCGTCATATATTATTATTATTGTTAGTGGTAGTAGTAGTGGTAGGTAGTAGTGTAGTGGTAGTAGTCGATCAAATAGTAAGTTCGAACGCTTGTATCGAAGGAAAAGCGATTGATCTTATTAATTGTTTTGGTGACTCAGAAAAAGGTAATAGAACGGGAACGTTTTAATTTTCGCGTGTAATGGTGAGTGTTACCTTTACGGGGAAGGAAGCATCACTGTATCGAAGGAATCGAAGGTCGTAAGAGTGACGGTTAATTTCGAAGCGGAAATGACGAGCTCGGGAGGTAGATGTAGGGCCTATGTGAGAACGACATGTGATTGCCAATTTTCGTCACTTTCACTTTCAATCAACTTTGCTATTTGCATTCTTAAAACGTTAATTGTTTTATTTCCCGAGGGCTGCCTGTTACCAGCTCAAGCGCACTTAATCAAACAAATTTATTGCTCCCGCCTTTATCCAATAACCCCTAACGCCATTCTACGAAATAGAAAATTATTATTTTATACGCGTCACTTATGTTGTCCACTATATATATATTGATTTCTCATAACAGAGAGAAGAATTTTGTAAGGAAATCATTATGATCGTAAATTAATGTTATCCCAGATATTAGTCTTGTCGCAAATTTAAGGAGCAATTACCTCCAAGCGACTATCGATCACTTTCTGTGCTAACTAATTAACAATTTAGCTTTTCAAAGCTAAATCCCGTAGATTATTATAAAATCTTTATTGAAATTCTAACTTTAATCGAACAAAAGTTTTACTCTCGTATACGAGGAATAATATAATTATGAATTCTACGGAAAACAATTAATCATATTTTGCCTTTTATTTTCTTCATTTTTTTTTTTTTTTTTTTCTTTTTAAATATTCGAATACTTTGAAAGGTTTGGCTAATTACCAAGGGATTGCGAAAGCATGAAATTGATACGTGACATTAAATATACGTTTCAAATTCGCTAAAAAAAAAAAATATATTCATTAGCACGTGGAATTGTAAGGGTGATATATTTTTCAAATATACCGATTACAGAGATAAGAAGAAAACGTCGAAATTGATTTGTTTTGTATTAAAATTCATAATGAATCGGACATTCAAAAATATATTACAATACCATTATAATTGTGAATGTTTAACGACTATTCCTCGGAAGAAGATTTGACGGATAAATGAAGCGAGGATGAGTTTTTGAAGGATAAGTGCCTTTACTTATTTTGCCAAACGCATTTATTTCATTCACGGCGTATATTCATCGTAACGACGCCTGTTATCGAATATCCATAAATGTCCATAAAAATTGTAGAATTCTTAATAATTATTTAGGCATTATTGGCGTTATCGGGAGTATCGATTATAAATTTATCCTCTTTACGTGGATAAATAAATAAATAAATGAATAAATAAATAAATACATAGAGGCATATTTTATAGCCTGACAGGAATTACAAAACGGGAGAGGAAAAAAGGATCGCGATATAAATAACGTGTCCCTAGATCTCCATACAGACATAAATCAGATGAATGCAGGTTAAGAGCAGCCGTTCAATTTGTGCGCATCCGGAGAAAGTAAATTACAGAAGAGCTGTGAAGAGAAGAGAGAGAGAGAGAGAGAGAGAGAGAGTGAGGGCGGGGGTGGGCGGGGCTCGGGAATGCGCGAGACTCGCCGTTAACGTTAAACAGCCACGCCGTAAGAATTCAGGCGGCTCTGAAATTTTGGGAATTAAAAAGTTCGACGAAAGAGTCGCCGATTGCCCAGGAAGGAGTAATGAAACGAGTCGGTCGAAATGAAAGTGCACCGGAGGAAATATTTGAGCTAAAAATTCTTCGGTGGCAGGATAGCGTGGCGATATATCGCGCACGCAGTAGTATTATTTTTCACGGCATCGCGGCATCTTATGTAATCTGATGTCTTAATTAATCCGACGTCTCTTCGTTATACGTAAGCGCACGGGCGATTATTATTTCGGCTACTGAAATCATCGTTGCCCCCGAGACAATAATGTAAGAAAGTAAAAGTAATAAAGGTTCTCGTCGCGTTACGCAAGGAAAAATTGTTAAATCTAATTACGATGGGCAGATAAGCCAATAAAAAATTATAATGGAATTTCATTTATTGCAATCGCTTTCATTTTAACTGCAGATGGTCTATCAAGAAAAAAAAAAAAAAAAAAAAATAAAGTTGAACGACCTTTAAATGTTAGGATTAACTATTTTACTTCTTGTATAGGCTTGTATTAATTAAATGGCCGATATTTGTAATACGTTATGCCCAGAGATTAATGGAAAAATTGTCTCTCGGATGACCGTCGTAAGAAATTCTATAAAACCGAGCATTAACCGAGCTAAATTTAAATGGAGAAAATGCGGATGTTGGTGTTTTGCCAGTCGATTTTAGTGTCATAAAACTGCGTAAGTGAGACCGTAAATATTCCAACTATTATTCTCTCGATGCTCGCCATTTGTATATTATATATATATATATGTATATATATGAAAAGAGCCATTCCTCGGCCAAAGTCAAATAACCAGTTGCTTATTATAACACGTTTATCATTTACAATTAACGTTTTCATAAATAGAATTATAAAAGTTTCTTTTTACTCCTTACTCCCCCCCCCACGATCCCGCTTACCGTTATTTTTCTCACTTTATTTATGAAATGGCGTAAGATTTCATAGACGTTTATACAAACTTATAAAATAAAGAGCTTGTATTCCTCTATTAAATTACACCTATGCAAGGAAGGAAAAAGAAAAAGAAGAGAAAGAAGAAGAATAACAACAAAAAAAAACAAACAAAACATATACTTCCTGACAATAACAAGTAACAAAGGTCTAACGTTTTTTTTTTTTTGTTTTTTCTTTAAACGTAGATAAACGCAGCACGGTTTTGCTCTGCAAGCAAAGTAGATAAGGCCCGAAGAGAATAAAGACGCGCGGCGTGGCGGGGTGGATGGGGTCGGGGGGGGGGTGGGGTGGGCATTAAGTGACCGATTGTGCAGGGAAAACAAATAAAACGAGCATCTTTATTTTTCAATCGACTATCCCAGCCGATGCCGAACTCGAATGCCTGCCACGCTCTGTTCGCAAAAAAAAAAAAAACAGAAAGAAAGAAAAAAAAAGAAAAGGAAACAGCGTTCGTAGTACGGAATAATAGCATTGTGCCGAGCCGCGTGTCTCGCCAACCGTGAATCAACACAAAAGTCATTATGCACACATTGACGTGAATACTACTGCCCAAGGGGTACTCTGCCTACCTACGAACCTGGCGGAGGCTAACAATCCTTATCGCGTTCATCGCCACTGCTCGCTCGCGCAAACGTTCCCAAATAAGAATGAGGGTGGATCGGGGTGGGGTGGGGCGGAGAGGCACCTGAAAATGAAGACTCGAGGCTATGGTACTTTCTATGTATCCGTGCCCGAGTCCCGGCATCCCCGCTTTCGGCTCGTTCCCGTATCCCGTATCCCGGCCGAGTAAGTCATCCATTATTCGCAAGTCCATGAAAAACAACGAGCCTAATAATGAAAAAAGGAGAAAGCTCGGTGGCATCCGTACCTTAGAATTTTAATGCGTCTCTATTATTTTATCGAGGCTGTAGCCGAGCTTCGTTTAGCATCTAACGTCTGGGAATCCCCTTGTCCGTTAATTGGCCTTCGCGCCTCCGCCACCTGAGCCGAAGATCTTTTATCCTCGACAAAAGTAAAGAACATTCGAAGCGTTTGTCGTAATTAAGATTCGTTAAATACAAAACAGACCTTTATGAAAATATATATATATATAGAAAAAAAGGTTTTTTTTCTTACAATACTCCGCCGCGGCTCTTTCTACCCACTTTCTATTTAATTTAATGGATTAAGTCCGCGTGGTCGGGACAGCGGCACCCGCACCCCACCAACTGTTCTTCCTACAGGAAGGAATTGTACGATTTGGGAAGAATGATGGGAAGAAGGACGGAATGGCATCGAACCTCAACCGTTTCGACTTCTTTCTCACTCTACTGAGTCAGTCCCATCAAATGCCAGTATATAAATGATATGTTAATCGAGGTGGTCCATTTACATCCGATACAACAACGTCTTTGCTCTCGAAAAATCGCGCCAAGGTATTTTTTATTTATTTATTTTGTTTTTATATATATATATAGATTTACGGAAGCCTTTTCGGCGATCTTGGCCAATCACTTTCGCCCATTTAAAACAAACACGTAATCATGGAAATCATGTTACGACAAATTGCCTGCCCGATTTATGTAATTCCATCGTAAGGGATACGAATGGAATGAATATTATTACATTATTGTATACGTAATTATTACCTCGCACCATTTTCTCTCCGACTCTTCAGTTTCACGAAAATCATAATTACGCGTTACAAGCGTTATACAATTACTATGTACTAAGCTCTGTAAATTACCTGCTAATTAAATAAAAATAGTAATTCCACCATTCATTACGTAATCTATCATAAGTAATTATCATACAAACAATCATAAATATTTATTTCCAATTTCTTTCATTTTAATAAAGTATCGTCCTCCCTATTCCCTATTGAACTTGGTAATAACGTGGGAGATAAATAAACGCGTAGCCGTTGCTTATTGGCCTTAGATTGGTGGAATTAATTCATTTATTCTTTATTGATAAAGTTCGTTTATTGTAGTACAAAGACGTAGTAATAACGTTAGCGCGGGGACGATAGATCCCATATTGATTTGCGCCCTACGAGGCTGATGATGAAATTCGTACCGACCGTATATCGATAGCATTATTTTATTGCATTACTTTTCTTTTTTTTTTTTTTTTTTTTTGTATATTACGATTTATTAGCAATAGAAATTTCTAATATTGTATCTCTATTCGTATTTTCATTTCGTAATTTAACTAATATTAATCCTCTTTACATTTAAATTGCATATTATATATCGAGGTCCGGTTATTCCTGGGCCTAGACAAAGTCAAATTCAATATAAAGGAGAAAGCTTCGAGGAATTCAATTTTGTGAGCGTCGTAAAATATATATATATATATAAGCATTGATCTTTTTCCTTATCAAAAGCAGTATGTATTTTAGATTTATTGTTTTTGTCACGTTCTCATGCATCGCTACGTTCGATCGTTCTTTAAAATGTCTATTAAATGCGTAATAATAAACGAATGGACCGATGGTAATTTAAATGATAAATTGTTAACGATTCTTAACAAAACTCACGAAGATTCAAGTGTCAAAACATCAAAAGGAGAGAGCCGAGTGGACTGATAATATCAATGGATAGAAAAAGAAAAGACGTGGTGGACAGCGGCAGCTCGGATGAATCGAATGATCCCGTAACGTATGAAACTTTTCTAATAAATTACTCTTAAAAAGAAAGATTATTAGTAGCGTTACCGAATGATTTTATCGTAAAGTAAAATATTCCCACCCACCCCCACCCCCCTCTCCCACCCAACCCGCGAGCGCTCTATCTTATGCACATTAATTTTCAATCAATTACCGGAAAGCGGTATAATACGTACTCGTACGACCAACAGTAAATTAGCCTTAAAATATTTAAAGCTAATTGTAATGAATCTATGAATAATTGATTTATGGGAGGTCGGCCGCGAAGTATATATTTTAATATTAATAAAATTAAAGCTTCGGCTCGAGGCGGCCGAGCGTTTTATAAAAGCGAATGAGCGACTGGTGAATTTCCATTTACAGTCTCAATAAATTTTAAAAGCTTTACGGATTTCTGTTAGCGGAGCGCGTGGAACGGTTATTGAGCGGCATTTACTTTCCTAAACGAAACAATCAATTGTCCGAAGGTATACAAACAAATATTAAAATATCCACGAATACTTAATTTATTGCTTACGTATTATTTACTTGTTTTATAAAGTAATGTTAATTTGAAGTAGCCGATGATGTATTTATTTTGCTAATAAATGTATTTACGATCGGTTTATAAAGGATTTGATAAATTACGTCGATCTACTTTACATTCTTTACTTTACATTCTTTGAATCTGCTACGAATTTTGTCGAATCCGTGATCAGTTGAATAATCTACGGAGAGGCTTCCCGAAGCTTAATATCTTGATATTTTTTTGGCTACCGCGCTTAATTTATATTGTGCATTAAGTAGTTTGACAGGGAAATTCTAGCCTTTCATCGTTTTTGCCAGCATCTCCACGTAGTACAAAGATCGTTAATTGACGTGCTCGATCCCGGCCACTATCAGCTACTATCGCTCAACGCTCAACGATAAATTGTTTTTCAAGCGACCAGTAGTACAAGTAGTACTTTAAGCTATTTTTAAGCAGAGGGTGAAAGCGTTACTGGGCCTGTACAAGTTTTGCCTTCTGATCGTTGGAAGCTCTGTAAGAGGCGATTTTCAGATCAATGTCTATTTTATGCTATCTACGAATTATTGGCGATGTCGGACATTACCCTTCTAAATATTGAGATTGTCATTGAATATAACAATCTGTCATGCAGACAGAGCAGCCGCGTAAATAGAAAATCAGCCGAAGGCGTCGCGACGCATTTGAAACGAAGGCATTTATAAACACGTAATATTATTTATTGCGCAACGTAGGCATTGTACTCGCATCGATGAAGAAAATGTCACGAAAAGATACACTTGAATAATTCATTCGACGGGACGCGCCTATCGGCCGTCGCTTAAAACGAAGGAGGTAATTCTTTTTAAAAAAAAAAGAAGAAAAAAAAACGAAAGAAATAAGCAAAGGCATTTGAAATGCATTGGAATGAAAGAGCGAGCACGCGTAATACCGGTGGGCAATGGATTCAGAATGAAAACAAAAAAAAAAGATTTCCAAAGAAAGTTTGATAGCCCCGATTAAAGTTTACGGTAAGTGACCGCAGAAATGTACATTTTTTTTTTATTTTTTTTCCTTTTTTCCACGGATCGTCGTACGTACATAATAGACGCGTTCTTTTACACCACGGGCACACACACACACACACATACACAGCTACAACGCGCTCGCGCGCGCCCACCCACTTGATGCCTCACACACTATGCTATTCATTTGGTTTTTCATTAAATAACGGATTTGACACGGAGTCGTTGCGATCCACAGGAGGAGAGGAACGACGCGACGTCTCGATTTCACAAAAAAAAAAAAAAAGGGATGCGGGCTCGATTTAACTGAGCTCGCGATACGAGATAAGGACGTCGGAGTGGTACGTATGTATGCACACGCAAAGCAGCCGTCGTCGAGAGTGAAAATAGAATGACTCTTTAGGTTTCTGGCCGATATCACGTAACGTAAGCAAGTTCCATTGACGAGAGATGAGAGATCGATGGTTTTCTTCCATTGCCCCTCGGACAATGCATCCGATGGTTCTACGTTCTACGTTATTTACAATGTCGCGTTACTATTACGGGCTATAGAATTTTTAAATTACGAATAACGGCTGCCCGTATGGTCCGCTGGACTTTAATTATTATCTTTTTTCCAATTTCAACGTTCAAAACTTTATGCAAGAATGGAGAAAAACGTTTTCGTTCGCCTAGACATTTATTTAGTCGAATACCTGCTGCTGCTGCTGCTGCCGCCTCCTCCTCCTCCTCCCCTCACCCCCACCCTTTTTTTTTTAACGTAATTGACAGGTTAATGAGGCATTACCTCCTATTCCATTAACCGAGCTTTCGTTCCATAATATCGTCGAGTTTATTACACGCCTACACGGCCCGACGTTACCCCGTACACGACACCCATAAGGATATGCATTTTTCTACAACTATTTCGGACTCTGTTCTATTTATTATCTACGTTAACCTACGTATTGTCGCGAACCTTTGGACAAACGTTCAAAGGTTCGCGACAATACTGCTCAAATATGGCCGAGGAATGGAGGAATGTTAGTTAGATGAAGAATCGGCTGCCGGTATGTTAATTAACAAACAATGTAACGAGGATGTTGTTAATGGGGTTGGCGAATGAATTTCAACGAATAAATTATTAGAGGCTCGATGGAATTACGAGTGGCTTACGTCATAATTTTAATAGACAAGGAAGTAAGCGGACCGAGGCGTTTCTTTATTTGTATAAAAACAATCGTATAGAAAGTTATGGGACTGTCGAGGGGCCTGAATATACTGACGAATGCCAATTTTTCACATTAGATTCGTTGTATATAAATATTTGAAATGTTGACAGGGTCGTTGTCCCCAAAAACAACCAAAAACAATAAGAGCGCCTATGAACTTTGATAATTGGTAGTAGTGGTCGGGTCTCGGCGTGGTCCCACGACTTATACACGCACGACTTGTAATTGTATTAAATTAAAAATGCTCGTTGAACGGACAGCAGCCGAACTAGCCGAAATATTTAATTTTCTGCCCTAATTAAACCGAGTCGGGCACGTCACAAAAAAGACTGTCCTCGATCAAGACTAACGTTTTCTCATCTGCTCTCTTGAGATAAATCGGTCGGAGAGCATCAGCAGCATCTTCTCGACGTTACAAGTATATTTAAAGGGCCCCGAAGTCTCATTTCCGAAGCCGGCGTACGTGAAATTCGTTTGTCATCGTTTCCGTTCCTCTCGACATTTCTCCTCCGCTTATAAAACCCACGGCGTACACACACACGCGCGCGCGCACACGCGACCTCGGCACGGAATTAAGAAAGTCTGCAGCAGCCTAGCAAGTTCAAGCTCGCGTACACGTGAAGATAAATGAAGTGGCTTCGGCTTGTGGAGGAAGAGCCACAAGTAGACGCCGGTAACGTATACGTGACGATTAACGATAACGTTAACTAAACACACGACTCGTATGGCATTTCTAGACAATTTTATCCTATCCGCGTGCGCGAATAACTGGAGTATTAAAATACGACGACGAGTACGCGCAACAAGGCAATAAAGCAGTATATTTCTATTTTAGTTTTTGTTTTTTTTTGCTTTTGCTTTATCCTCTCTCTTTTTTTAACGAATTAATAAGTAGAAAGTAAGTCCAGTTATATGCGATACAATTTCTTCTTCTAACGTGACGGTAATTTTTTAAATTATTACGAAACCGAGTATGCCCCAGCGAATGTCAGATATTTTTCCTTATAAATAGAATGTAAACCGAATTATTCCCGTAATTAGCGTTCATAAACAAAAATACGAAAGAAGTATATGGGTGTGCGTGTGCGTGTGTATAGCCAATTATTATTAAGTATGGTGAATCGTAAAGTTCCATTCCAATGGCTTGGGTATTATTGGTAAATCCTTACGCGTAACCACGTTATAATTCGTCGCTGCGATTCCCTGCTTCGTATAAATATTATTAGAGCACGAATGACACGGTCGGAAATATTTGTACAACAACAGCTCAAACCGATCGATGCTTTTACAAATTGAATTAGTGTTGGATCAGCCATTTCTAATAAAGAAGCCGGAGATCGCGTTAACGTATCCCGTATGCGTGCGGAGATAAAGAGCGGAGATTTCAGCAGGGCCGGCTAATTAGCATTGATTTACATGGATCAGCATCAAATAAATCAAGATCGTTTACAATGTCCAAAAGTTAAATGGATAAAAATCGTCTATGAGCGAGCTTAAGTAGAGACTTTCTTTCTATCTTCGGACTCGGTACGCAGTGCCGAACTAGACAATCGTTCTGAGGATTAAAACGGACCGTCGTCGTCTCCTCCGGACCTTTCTTTCTAATAATATTCTATGAATTGCCTCTGATTTGTGAAAAGTGGCATAGAGCCGAGCGAGGCCGAGCTCTTCCGCGAAACCGTAGACCTACAGCACTTGGTTACGCGGCCCGCTAAATCGAGAACCTGGAAGGCGACGAAGCTCGTTAATGCCGTAGGGACGCTTCGGGAGCAGCCGAAACGCTTGGCGCATCCTCGACCTCTAGGGGCACGGGGGGGATGGGGGAGATGAGGAGGAGGGGGGAGGGGTGGAGGGATTAATAATAGCCGAGGGTCAGACAAGAGTCCGCCGGTCTCGTCCAGTCCGGTGATGGTGGTCGTGGTAGCGGCGGCGGCGGCGGCGGCGGCGGTGGCGAAGGAGGATGAGGTGGAGAAGGAGGAGAAGGAGGAGGAGGAGAAATAGGGGAGATAAGAACAAAAAAACAATATATATATAGTAAGGAAAGGAATCGGAGCCGTGACTCGAGGACTTGATACTCGTAGACGCCGAGGAGCTGCTGCGGCCGTGGAAAATCCGTTAGATTGAACTGCGCCGCGCGGATCACCCGGGGGGCATAGAAAGGGAAAAAGAGGGCGCGTGAGAGAGGCCGCCCGCGTCATTAAACGGCCTCGTTTGTGCATTGTGCGAGCCCCTCGGGGTCCACGGACAGCGGCGTCATTTTTTGCAAATTAATGACCATTCGACTTGGACCGGTCGTTATTGACACTGGCCGCAGACTATTACGCGCTTGATTTCTTACGCAGTCCCGTGACTTCCGAGCTTTTCTATTCATTCTCCCTCTCCCTTCGACTACCTGCCTCTACCTGCCTCTACCTCCTACTCCTTTCAATATAGGGACCGTCTATCATTGAGATCCGCCGCTCTTCGTTGCTCCCTTCGTCCTCGTCCATTCATCGGCGCGCCATTCAACTGCATTTTCTTCCTCTTCTTCTTCTTCTTCTTCTTCTCTTCCTCTTCTTCTTCTTCTTCTTCTTCTTCTTCTGCCCTTCCTCCCGACCTTTCCATCAGAGAAGCGGATTATGGAGTAGGAGTGGCGATTATTGCGGTACTGATACTTCCTTACAGGGCGGCGACCCTCCCGTCCTCCTCCCATTTCATCCTCCCACGAAGAGACTTTTATCTATCCGGGACTATCCGCTTCGAATTATTCCTCTTAATGTCCGCAAATTCCGAGCAGCCCAGGCAAACAGAGAAACGCCGGGACAGTTTTTCTTTTTGCTTTTTTTTTTTTTCTTTTTATACTGTTGGCATTGTCTTGCCTCGGTTCCATCAAACGGAATTTATAATTGCCTCGGGAATAGGATATTATACGGTACCTAATGAATTAAAGGGGTCAGTAATTCAGCGCACAAAGCTCTTTTTTTTTCTTTAAAAGCCCCTTGATTAACTTGATTTTATATTGTCGGGAGGATCGAAAAACTAACTGTACCTCGTACCTCGTATATACACACACACATATTCCTTCCTTCTCACTTCTCTCTTCTTCTTCTTCTTCTTCTTCTTCTTATTTTATAAATACAATTTCCATTTACTTCTCGGGATCGTATTATAATCGGCATTTATAATTATACAAGTAATTCGAGAATTACAAACACTTTGGAAAAAAGACACGCAGAAGTGAATACAATATTAACAGTATTTTTGACATAGTTTCCGGGTAGTGTTATAATGCAATCATCTCTTGATGTGTTCATTGTAGCAATTTGATGAAACTTAACGGTCCAATCGTTCGTTCGATCGGTAAATTGATTAAACTATTTTATGATGGATGCTTTCGTGTTTTCATCTCTTTCATAAGCCACATACAATTATATAGACTACATACAGTACAGACAGTTTTATTAATTAATAATCTCAAGGACTCGTAGGTATTAACCGTTAAAATCTAGATTAAAAAACCTTTTCGTATAAATCGTCGAAAATCAAGGAAAGCTCATATACATTATTAGTTCACATTTCACTTTTTTTTCTTTTCTTTTTTTTTTTTTTTTTTTTTTATATATATATCGCACGTACGTGCGAGTCTCGTTAATTAAGTCTAAGCTTACGTTGGATATTAATATTGCACCGCAATGTAATATAATCCTCTTTGCATGCAAGAGCACAAACGCGAGATTTTTTTTTTAAGCAGTATGAACGTATGTGCAGCAGCGCAACATATAAGGTAATTTTCGCACGGCTCTAGTTAGCGGAGATGTATGTCTCGGGAATTACATCGGAATTAACGCGCGCCTACGAATTGTATTATAGTCCAACGACAAACGAAAAGAATACCTTCTTAAGATTAAGAGAGCCGCGCTATTGTGGTAGAAAAGTCTTTTAACGCGATAGAAAACAAAAAAAAAAAAAAAAAAAAAAAAAAGAAGAAGAAGAGGTAAATAAGCAGATGCAGCGATCCGCAAGTGCACGAATAGCCTCTAGAGACCTATGAGTTATAGATGTATGAGGACACGCGGTAAGCGAATACCGGTTTCCCTTCGCGACTTGCAATAAATGCGCTCCCTCACCCCACCAGCGTGTATTTAACATGCGGGTAACGACTGTTATTTATCATAACGGTTCCCCGTTTCAGAAAATTTTTTCCTTTTCTTTATTTTTAGAAGCTTCGCCGATCAATGGACTTTCACATTGGATCCGCATCGGCCGTAAGCTCGCCGACTGTTTAAAGGTTCCGAATTATAAATGCCTGTCGCGCGAATGAAAAAGGGCATTATTACAGCGTTATGGCTGCTGCTCGCGTATTCACGTAAACATAAAGATATGCGAGCGCTTGTGTTTGTCTTGAGGGGAGAGGGGGGGGAGGGGGAGGGGCTGTCCAATGGTGACGTAGCTATGCTTGAAATAAATCTATTAATACGGTACTGCATCGATTACAGTTACGAAATGAAAGAAAAACGTAATTTATTACAGGATTATGGAAAATAAAAGTGACTTGGCTTCTTTTATAAAAATTCTTTATAAAACCATTATTATAAAAGCTTAACTTAAATAAGTACACTGGCATATTATTAATAATTAACATAAAATTACATGAAATCAAATAATAACCGCCAAGGCTTTGGACAACAAATGTATTTTATAAATCCAATAGGTTCTTAACAATGCAATTATTGACAATGATTGCTAGCTACTCGGGACAATGACCTCGATGGTTGATAATGAAGTATGGTCGCTCGATACCATGGATTAACAATTCAATTAACACTAAGCCTTTAATCATAAGGGTAAGCGTTGCAACTCGAGCCGCTCGCTCGTGTCCATTATCAATGTTAAAAAGGATTAAAAGGCACGTTAAGGATTGTCTGGCCGGTATCGGGCCTCATTGGCTACCGGCTGGAATCCGGGTGCGGAGGCGCGACCGCAAGATTTTCCGCTTGTGACGCGCGGATCGACGCGATTCGCGCATAAAGTTGAGAAAGAGAGATCCCGCGCTCGGGATCTCTCTCTCTCTCTCTCTCTCTCTGTCTCGAAGGTAAAGAGGAGGTGGAAGGAGTAACGCGGAGCCGTGAACGCGTTCTACCGAGTGATCGTGGCAATCGTGGGGGAAAAGGGGGTCAGATGACCCGTGAAGGAACTCCGCTCGCGTTTAAGCGGTCATTGCCGGAGGGGCATTCCATTTTCCACGTCGAGTCGGGCGAATTCGCTGCGCGGGCAATTCGCGCTAACTGGCACACTTTGGCCATTCAAGGAAGCCGGCCGATTGATCGCGCGCCGGGGTCTCACCTTAGCACAATGCAAATGCAGTATCGCCCGTGGATTCGGCGTGTCCCCGGCCCCGATGCGTGGGAATCGCGTGGGCTCGCCATGTAATAATCCCGCGTCTCAATTAGCGTAGAGCGCAGATCCGGATACGAATCCCGATAACGAGAAGAGCGCTCGGCTAAAGTGATTATTTCATTTAGCCATAAATTCTTGAGATTAGCTCCCTCCCCCCCGGACTTATCTTCGCTCTCTGCCCAATAGACGCTCTCTGGGCCGCGCTCCACTCTATAAATATCCATTACTTATAGGCTATTTACGACACTCGCCTAAGCTCGAGCATTAATATTTATACGAGTATGAAAGAAATGGTAAAGATAGAAGAAGAAGAAGAAAAAAAAAAGAAAAAAAGCAATGAAAGAGCTATGAAAAAGCTATGAAAAAGCTATGAAGGAGGCAACGAAGAAGGCAACGAAGAAGGCAACGAAGAAGGCAAATTCGTATTTAAATTGCTAATGATAATTATTTGCCCATTCGATGTCTTATGTCATGGAACTCGCGCTCGCGTGGGCGACTTGTAAAGCACATAATGTAAGGCGAGAATGGGGCTCGTAAGCTTTTGCGCACGTGGTTGTTGCGCATGCCCAAAGAATCCGAGGGAATGTACGAGGGAATGTCCGAGGGAATGTCCGAGCGAGGGCCCAAGTAATTATTGACATTGCGCGAAGAACGTCACGAGGGTTCGATCGTAGGCAAACGGAGCGCGTTCGGTTTCGAGTTGGCGACGAAGGCGTATCGCAGATTCCTCGAGTGAAAATCTCGAAAGCCCGTAGTAGCCGTATACAAGTGAGCGATGTCGCGCTCTGTCCCGGGAAAAACGAGTCCGGGCGCTCGCCAACGAGACGGGGATAATCCCAATGGATATTTTCTTTTCACGAGTCATGCTGAAAAATTACTTTTTCAACCTGCCACAAGTAGTACGCGAGTACGGAGCACGCGCGTAACCAATAAAAGCAAAGAACAAAGAGCAGGTGCAGGTGGCGGTGCGAGGAGGAGGAGTGGGAGGAGGAGATGGAGGAGGGGGAGGAAGTTAAGGGAGAGCTTAAATTCGAATCAATCGAACGCTTAACTTTTTTTTTTTTTTTTTTTATTTGATAAATTTTGTTCTTTGTCTCAACGGCCGGACTAAGGACAATGAAAAGAAAGCAGTCACGGCAATTAATTTTTTAATATTAATGTTTTCCGATTAAGTTCCGCGATGCAGCAGCTTACACTAGTTTCCATACATTTATTATCAGTAGTAATACACTTTAATAAGGAGAAAACGTACGCGCCACGTGGTTTTACAATTTATAAAGGCCTTGGAACATGTGTTTAGAAAATTTTTAAATATTAAGTACTTTACGTGTCTTTATATGACGATAAGCACGAAATAACTAATGAAAAGCGTGCTCGATGTTAGAAGAAGAAAAAAAAAGGAAGAGAAAAAAAAAACCTTCACAGTCGAATACCTAAATGGATTGAAAACAATCGTAAAACCTGAAAGTTATTAAAATTATTTTTCAAAGGGACGTGGTATTCGATAAGAATATTAAGTACATTATATATATATATAAGAAATTGTATTGGTGAACTTTCAGAATAATAAGCTCGCAATAATGGTTATCAGCATACCGATCTTATGGATCGCGTGGCTAGTATCGATCTATAAAATAATCGCCCGCATGCTCCGGCGATTATTTATACTTTTCCCCGAATGAATCAATGTAAGTAAACAATTTCGCGGGAAAAGCCGTATAAGCGCATTATCTGCCTAAAGAGGCGCGCTAACGGTACGCTCTTAAACGCCGTCTCACGTATATGAACATTTTTTAAGCTCGTAAATCCGCAGGAAGAATTTTATGTGCGAAACATTAATTATATTTCGTAGATACGACGCTTGGCTTTCGCATAGCTCGGGAAAATTCATTGCCTCGGGAATGTTAAGGCAACGCTGACCCACATACAGAGAACCGCGCGCGATCTAGACAAATGTCCAGAGCGATGGAAGGGCCGTGATCGACGAAAACCTCTTGACGCCGATATTTCGGTGCGGAGTGGCACGGGTGCGAGAGATCGAATCGACCAAACGCTTCGTAAAACGATTATAAAGTACGATGCGAGCGATCGAGCGATCGAGCGAGCAAGAAGAAGAAGAAGATGATGATGAAGATGACGGGACAAAGCAATAGCCGAGCAACGTAGAATTCGCGAGGAATATAAAGGGAGAGAGAGAGAGAGAGAGAGAGTCGATGATGCCCTACGTGGATCACGAAACCCTGGCTGCCTCCTGCACTACGTGGCGGCTCAATGCTTTTCGATTTAATAACTTTGCGAGCGGGCAAACACGTCCAGAACTGAAAACTCACCAATTACCTTAGCCAACGATGAAATTGCCCGGTTTAAATAACGATAAATCGTAGGTGTAATTCGAAAAGTCGGCCTACTCGTCCGAAACTGCACCTTCTCCCTTGATGATTATACTCCCAAAGGAATATCCCGCAATCCCTCGGACAAATAAGCTCGCTTAGACGATCGTACGAGGGATTTCGGATTTATTTGCCCCCGCTGGCCGATACCAGTAGTTCCCTTTTATCATTATAATTATAATTCGTCGAGGGTGCAATGGTTGTTAGGAACCGTTGCGGCCTGACGTGAAATACGAGCCATTAAATATCATCTGGAAAAATTGACGAATCTCCAACTGCAATTGACAATGTCCGATACGTACAATTTTCATTTACACAAATAAAGTAGAAAGACTACTGCTCTACGCTTCGCGCCTCTGTTGGCAATGCAGGCGTTGCCCCCCCCTTCCCCGTACTCGCCCCCGACCGTTTGTTTAAATCGCCACGCGTTACGCGACTGACACGCGTACAAACTTGAGTTTCAAATACCCTCGACGGAAACTTAAGGCTAGAAATCTCGTGGGCGTAATTAGATTCGCCCAAGTTATTCTATGGTAATTGGACTGGCTGTCCGACATTGTGACCAAGGAAGATTTTAGAAGATTTTTTAGCTATAGCTATTGCCACTCTTCCTGCTCGTAATAAAAGCCATCGCTTTCCTATCGATAGCATTTGAAATACGATATTTAGGAATAGATAAATAAATAATTTAATAAATCGGCCTTTTATGTATTATAAGAGCTAAAAAAAGGACTAAACTGTATTATTTATGCATAATTTATGTTATACCTTGACGCTGTAAATTAATAATAACTGAAAATAGTTTTATTAATATTTTTGATCCTCTGCTAAAATATTTTCAAATAGTTGGCTTATTCATATAAATTACATTTCCCTTTATCGCTTTTTACGTTTTTTTACTTTTTTTTTACGATTTTTAACGATTTTTACGATCTTCTAGCGGCCATTCGAATAAATAATAATTCCTCGGCCGGTCGGATAAGAAGCGAATAAAACGGATGAGTGTCAGTTTGACACAACTCATTCTTCGTGAAAAGGAAGTTAATACGGAGTCTGGATATAAATATAGAAAGGCGTTTCTATATTTCCTAGACGTCCGTACTCTTAAAAAGACTTTAATCAAACCGGATTTCAATTTTTACCTACTCCCTTTACTCTTACGTTTCTAATAAATTTTATTTATTATTATTGTTGTTGTTGTCGTTGTTGTTATAATCTTTTGTTTGATAGTCTTATCAGACTTGTGTGAAATTTACGCTTTGGAAATAGTATCATAACGAGCCCCGGTGATAATTATAACTTCATGAAGAAGAAAGATGAATCGCTTATTCGTCGTTTTCACACAAACGCGAACTTTTTTTCCCATTGCGGATTAAAATTATTAAAGAAACTATTGTTCCTTCCGTCTCGGATGCCTCTTTATATAGCATTATATTACATCAGGACGTCTTATCGGTCGAGGTGCTTTTAAATAAATACGAAACCGGATAATAAATGCAGCGTTATGCACTTCAACACTGGCCCATTCTAATAATAATACTTTATTTATTGTGTTCCGTATAATTCGAGTGGCGAGGGCCGGACGCGAAAGCTTATCGGCTGCCGAATTCGCAGATATTTTTCGCCGGATGCTGAGATAATAAGCCGAATCGAGAGAAAAGAAAAATCAGTCACGCGCCAGCTGGACTCTCGGCTTGGTCCCTCTCCCTCTCTCTCTCTCGGTACGATGGTTCCCGATAATATCGTATGACTCTCGGTACATTGCTAAATATTCCGCATCGCCAAGCCTCGAGCACCAACTCGATTAGTCGGAACGTAACAATAAGTGATACGCTACGCGCACCATAGACTATAAGATAAACAAAACGAAACGAAAAAAAGAAAAAGAAAAAAAAGAAAAAAAAGAAAACAAAATTATCGCGGCCATCGGCTGCATGCTCCGGTAAGTCCTAACTTAATTTACGTATTATAATTATATTTCGAATTTCTTCTCGTTTCCTCGTCATTTGAATTTACGAAGCTTTTACGAACTTACGTAACAACGTCTGCATAAATACATTTCTATCTATTCGTTGTCTTCTAAAAATAACGACATTACCACCTATACGTCGAATTTACGAATTTACATCGATTTAAGATACTTAACGTTTTAAGAAACTTTGTACCATGAACATTCATTCATTCGTTGTATTGCCGATATAATACGACGACGCGGTCGTAATGACCTATACATAAAGATTTTCTTTATGTCTTGGCCATCCAGACAGTTTTAATAAACATTCGCTAAATTAACTAAATTCCAATGACAACATTCTAATACCTGGAATCTCGCTGACGAATAATTGCAAGACTATTGTTTTTTTTTAATTAAAAAGCTGTTTAAAATAAAAAAAATAATAATAAAATAAATAATCGATAACGTAAGAGAGTTACGTACGGGCTGAATTAGTGAAAGACGAGGAAAAGAAAGACCGAAAGCCATTGGGAGATTGTAAATAAAAATCTTGTATATTTGAGACAATGCAGAATAGAAATGTCGATTGATCGATCAATCAAATCATTATCGAGAGATACTAGGTAATGGGGCCTGATATTACTTGTGAATTATAATAAAAAGAAAAAAGAAAAAAAAGAAAAAAAGCGCACGAATGCAGACATTAAAGGTGAGAGCTCGGCAAAGTTCTAATGGCGCAGTCGGCTGATCATTACGCCAGTCCTGAAAATAGTCGGATCGATCGATCCTACCTTCTTACAGTAGGATCCGTTTTATTACGAATGGCAGCCGCGCTGGGACACGAGCGCACGAAACTGATATGCGCCAACCGCGTACACCGCCTAGAGAGAAAATAAAAGAGCCGCGCGGTACTCGATACTCGCGACCGGGAATAAAGGCGAACGGCGCCGAGGACACGTAAGGTTAACGATCCACACTGGTGTCGTATGCGCGAGAGCCTCGTAATTGTTAAATGTAAAGACGCCTTAGTTTTGCAACGCCGACTCTTGTTTTCACTAATTTTTGTAAGACTGCCTTACTAGACAGAATACTTGGAATAAAAAGTATTGAGCAATTACTTTAAAATGCCGCTTACGAAATTATTCCCACTTTCACGTGACTCTCTCGCCTTGCCGTCCTGGCGTGCTTACCGTCCATCATTTTTACGTTATTTATAGCGCTGATAAATAATTACGAACCTGAAATGTTTGTTCCGCGCGATCGCCGTACTCGTTGCTAATGGATTTATTATTACGAATGTATTATTACATCGATACGGCGCGTCTTCGAAACGACCTCCGAGCACTTGCTTTAATTATTCATTAATCCTTAGGATTAGTTGGTCGTAAAAATTTACCTTTCGCTCTTTCTCGGGAATGGATTGTCGCGCAACAAGAGAATCATCCTTATGCAAAACAAGATCATTACGGAATGACGGCGATGGTTGTTTAAACCGGCATTTGAAATGCGGAATCGGCGCTCGAATTGACACGCGGCAAACGCTTTCGCGGATCGAGAGAAGCATTATTTCCCCTCGAGTTTTAATAAATAAATTAGAAAGTGCCTGGTAGGATTGATTTTTCGTGATATTCAGCTGCAACGACGAAGCGTTGCTATCGTGTGAATCGAATACAAAACGAAATCTCGACAATTTGCGCGCGCGCGCACTCAGGAAGCACTTTAATCGACACCTACGCCCAATACACCCACGCGCACTCTCCGTTGATTTTTCATCCCGGCGATGAAGTGATGCTGGGAATCATTTTTCACGAGACATTACTGATGACCTCGATCGTGGCCGCCTTATGTGTGCCTTTCGATCTAATTTGACGCGCGAATTCAAAATACAAAAGTGTTTATCAAACTTTCATCTAGGATACACGAGACTTTCCATCCTTCGGTATCGTGATGAAAGGGGGGGGAAAAAAAATTAACCCGCGGCAGCGAAAACAGAGCCTCATTGTGTATTTTTTCTATCTTTCTTTCTTTCTTTCTTCTTTCTTTCTTTTTTACCTTTTTTACCTTTTCTAGTCGGCCCGAGCACTACCTTTTACGATTTAATTGTCTTTCATATTATTTACCATTCCTGGATCTCCCGATAAAGATCTTTGTATTTATAGTTTAATTATAGCATGGGATTTTTATCCGCCGGGAATCGATTTTAGTTAAAACATTGTGCGATTTCATGATAAAAATAACTTTGTGGAAATTCGCGTAGCCACGAAAATTCTCTAAACAAACAATCTATATATATATGTATATTATAATAATATTTAGTGTATTATTAAAAGATTTATGTCGGTATTACTTGTGAATAAAAATCTCTTCTATTGTCAAAACAATGAATATCATAAATAATTTAAGGCTACCGGTTTTAATACAATGTGCTATTACAACTGAAATTTATGTTTTTCTCGCACGTACACGTGCCGTGCACACATACGTATTCATATTTTCATCCATTTAACGCTTAAGATACCTTTGAAGTAGCAAAGTAAAATACAAGCGAAAGCAAAATAACGAAACTGAACGCCCATTAAGACTAGGCTTCGGATAATCAATCACGTATAAAGAGTTGAAAAATTTTATAATAAGTAAATTACAGTATTGTCAATCAGAAACGGAGACGAAGGGGAGACGAAGGGGAGACGAAGGGACGTTCAAAGTTTGCGGATTAACGTATATAATTTTAATCCGCCCGGCAAGAATACTGGCAAGATAATGAAATTCCGTTACAATTATCACGAGAGTAATAATATATAATATTCATTATAAATCTAACCGAGTTCTTTTAATAAAACCGATGAGAGTAAATAGCAATTACGTAAGACTCATTGCGCCCGACAGTGATGATTGAACGAATTAATTCTAATAGAAAATGAAACTCAATGCTGAAAAGTTAGTTTTATCTTTTGTGCGGCTGTAATATTATTTACACGGACGTCACGAGCGGGTGCACCGAATACCCCATGGTTATGATTAACATCGAAAGTTTATATTGACGTGCAATAAATATGAGCAGCGTCGAGAGCGAATTTCGAATTATAAGCAACGCGGGGGGAAAGGGGGACGGGAAAGACATTAGTGTCTTTGAACGTGGTGAGGGGCGCAGTTCCTTCATAAGACAGCGGAATCGCTCCGACGGCACCAAACGTCAGCATAACTCAAGTCCCTACCCGTCATTCGCTATGAAAGTTAATTTTTCGAAATAGCACGAAGAGAGGGGAGGGGGGAGCTCGGGAGGAGGGGGGTGGAGGGTCGTATAACGCGGAATACGAAAAGGGCATAATTTATTCGGGCCGAGAGAATAAGGGAATAATGGCTACAGGAAGTCTCGCGTGTCACGTCGCTCTCCGCGTAATCCTCCTCGCCCCCACCCCCCTCTCCGCGCTCCCACCCATGTCCCTCCGCGCTCCCACCCCCCCCCCCCCCCCCCCCCCCCCCCCCCCCCCCCCCCCCCCCCCCCCCCCCCCCCCCCCCCCCCCCCCCCCCCCCCCCCCCCCCCCCCCCCCCCCCCCCCCCCCCCCCCCCCCCCCCCCCCCCCCCCCCCCCCCCCCCCCCCCCCCCCCCCCCCCCCCCCCCCCCCCCCCCCCCCCCCCCCCCCCCCCCCCCCACCCCCCTCCCCACCGCGCTCCCACCCGTGCTACCTCTTGCACCATCGCGGCCGTAGTCGAGACGGGTTTTACGGAGATGCGACTCACCTGATTCTTGGAGGGTTTCTTCTCCATGATGCGATAAGATGGCGAGTAGCCGGATGCTGCGATGACGGCGCCCGCCTTACGAGATACGCATTGCCCCATATAGATTGGACGTTCTCAATCGAGCACAACCTGCACAACCAAGGTTTTTATTTTCATCAACGCTCGTCGGTACGCTCATCGAATCCCCATAGCGTTAGTAAGGTTTTAATTGCGTTCTAAATACTCTGCTACTTCCCATTACGGACAATAAGGAATCTCGGATCAACCAAAGGAATTGAATTTGGTTGGGTGACAAGGATTTTATATTCGGGTGGACGGTGGCCGCTACTTTGGATTAATAAATACTCGTCTCTCGATGCTTTATAATTAGAAAATATGGTATAGTCGGTGCCTGTCTCGGAACGATTAATTTACCGAAGTCATTAATACTAAAAGCTTCCTTTTTTTAAGTTATTTTTGTCATAATTAACTTTCATTCAATGACAAATTACTTATAAAGCATCGAGTGTCACGAATCACGAAACACAATCTACGATTACGCAACTTAATAATAATTAATAAATAATACTACAATTGCTTTACTGAAAGTTAAACGTATGGATTATTAGTTGAGAGAGAAAACTATTAGGAATTTTATTCAATTAATAGGAGCTACGGGAGCCTTAGAATTTTGTATACAATGTCAGTCGTGTGTATTTTTTGTTTTTTGCTTTTTGTTTTTTTTTTTGTTTTTTTTTGTAGCCATAACCAGTAAGCCGCAGAGGTGAAAGTGTCCAATAACTACAACTATGTGGATCGTCGCAAAGGTAAGAAAAAAGAACGAGATACGTCCATATCTCCGTGTCATAGGTATAAAAAAAATGAATCTCTGCGTAATCTGATAATCGTAATTACAAATTTTCTTCCACCAATTGCCTACTAATTAGAAAGCGATTCGCTAAAAATTGCTCGCATTACATTCTAATGATTGCTTATTAATACCTTTTTTAGGAAAGAACGTTAATGGTTACGAGGATGAGAATTAATGATACGTAATACCTGCGAAAAGTGTATTTATTACAGATTTGGCTTCATTGCATGGCATTAATGAAGCTGCCTCGGAACTTACACAGGATTCTACACCTGTATTAGAAAATAATCGTGTTTTAAATAAATTAATTGTTCAAAGTTTATATAAACTCGTTGATTAAAGAGCTGCATTGAGAGAGAGAGAGAGAGAGAGAGAGAAGGGTCCTTTGAATCTCTTGCTTATTTCTAGATTATATAAATCGGACGTCGATATCTTAATTAGTTTATAAGATCTATTTGCGTTTTGTGCCGGTGAGGCTGTAAACACGCGTAACCTTTCGTTTAATAATTTCATGCATTTTAATCGAATGCATGTAAAATAGAAAACTTTAATGCTCGCTGGCAAAACATTACTCCAAGCGAGCATTTTAATATTCTTTAAGTAATTACAATAAATAATAAGCCGGATTTTTTTTCATGGCCTTACCGAGCATGTATGTTAATCTTGGCCATCCGTTCCAGAGCGCTGCAGCTATTCTAATGCACGTGTTCTTTTATTTTATTCGTAGTGAAAGTTGTAGAGATTAACAATGCATCAGAGTGAGCGTAGTCTCTCTCTCTCATACAAGTAACATCCTATCGTATTGGCACGTTGAACGTAAATTATTGACTGGCTCAATTTATCGAATATAATATATATATATATATATATTACAAATGGATTTGTTAGCTAAGTTTAATTCCTTTCCAATTTTTTTTTTTTTTTTTTTTTTCCCCATTACACGTCTTATTCTCGTTCGTAATCTCTGACCTGATTATCGTAAAGAGAATAATTTATCCCATAACATGCTCTGGAGGTGAAACGAATTTTACCATTTCAATTAAAGATGAATTCCGAAGAGATGTTTTAAGGCTCTCGGAGATGTTTCACTTAAATAAGGTCGCCTGCATATACGCCAATGATACTGAAACGTCATCCTCAACGAAGAAGACGCAGAAGAGGAAGAGGAAGAAGAAGAAGAAGAAGAAGAAGAAGAAGAAGAAGAAAGGAGATGCCAAACCGTCGGATGACTTTGAGTAATCTTTGTTGTCAATCGACAGGCTGCATCAAATACTTACAAAGACTACAGTAATTTCCAATTAAGCCTCGAATGTGCATTACAAGCATTTACGAAGCACCGAGTCGTGCTAATGACTCGCCGAATAACGTTTCTAAAAGAGAGACGGAGAAGGACGGGAAAGGGAATGTACCTGCTCCTAAGATGCGCAAGTACTCGAGGGAAGGGGTGAGAGAGAGAGAGAGAGAGCGAGAGAGGGAGGAGGGGGGGGCGAATCTCGCTCCGTGATCAGGATTTTGGTGGCGAGCAGAAGCGTGATGGAGAGAAGGAGTCCCCGGGACTCGCGGTGCCGGGCCTCGTTCCAGGCCACCTTCCAAGCCACCTACCTACCCAGGCCTCTGAGAAAGATGCTCCGCGACCTGACGAAAGTCCGCGCCGAGCTTCGTGGAACGGCTCGTTTTGGACGCGCGAGGAATTCTTACGGAGCCTGAATATCTCGCTCGACAAGGTGAATGGAAAAAAATTCCCCTCGACTTGCCATGCTTTTCGACTCTTTTCTCTCCCTCCCTCTCTCTCTTCTCTCTCTCTCTCTCTCTCTCTCTCTCTCTCTCTCTCTCTCTCTCTGAGACTCCTGATGCCTGCGCGTCCTTGTTCTTTCCAATGGCGCGCGCACACCCGAACTCTTTTTCATTCGCGGAGAATCCGCATAACTGTATTTATTGCCTCGCTTTCTTAAAGCCGAAGGAGGAGGTGTCGGTTTTGAAAATTTTAAAGGCCAGCGTCGTTGTTGTTTCAGCGGCCTGAAATCAATTTGGCTGAAAATTGTTTTACTCCGCTCGCTCTCGTACTACTAAGTATCGCTCTCCCCCGTTTATCGACGCACTGGCCAACAACATAAATCGACGGGGGATTTTCTCGAGCTGCTTATATAAGGCTTTTCTGAAGTACTATCAGATTATCTGAGCCAATGTATTAATCTATCGGACGTAAGTTATTGTGTGCACAATCTCTTGCATACTATTACACTCGTTATTTATTTTGACCGATTATTTTACGTATTAATCATTATTTATCATACGGGGCCTCTTGGAAAAATGATAACGTTCGGTGTGGAAGTGAGGGGGGAGGGGGGCCGCGCGGGGGGAATGCTCAGCTCCTTTTAATTGCAAGAAGATCGAGACTCGAATCGCTACGGTATTAGATGGAGATATCGACGCGTTACTTTACAAAACGTGAATAAACTTGCTTTCCGCCTTCCGTTTTTATCTGATCCTACGCCAACTTCTAATTAATTATTTCAATTACACGTTAAATAAACTCTTAAATCTTTTTTATAACGCGTCTATTTTATAACCGTCCACTGGCTTTCACTTTTCAAATTCTATCAACGTTTCAATTTTAAATGATATTATTAATTGTCAGAAATTGTCAGAATTGTCAGAAAACGGTGGAGAAACAAGAGATGCGTTTTGTTTGGACGTATACTTTTTTCCCTCTCGATTTCCATGGATCCATAGCCACGCGGCTAACGAAAGCTACCGTTGTCCCCCACCCCACCCCACCCCAACCGCCTCGTCCGGCTTAAAAAATATTCGAGTCGTTTTGTAAACCTTGTTTTACTTTTATTGCCCGCGTAATGAAATATTAGAAATTCAATGCGATCTGTTGGACGTTATACTGTATTACGGCACAAAACTATTAGATGAAAGATTACCTTAAAATAGCAGACATTTTTATGAAGACTTTATGTAACAGAGCCCCGAGGAAGACTTGCGATAAAAAAAGGTACTCCACGTGTTCGCGCTCCGCGAGTGATTTCTATTACGATTCTTAATGACATTTTAGTAAATCCTCGGAGCCATTGACTCTAAAATCATAAAGGACCGTTTGTTAATGCGTCACTGATTGTCGCTCGTAAAGCGAGTCGCGTGAAAGATAGTGTGCTTTGATTTTGTAAATTTTTCGCCAAGCGTTCAATGGCGCATGCAAATGGTATCGTAATTCCATGCAATCAGTCAAAAGTTGATGGCTGCCGTTACTTTTTCAATAATGGAGTCGAAGCAAACGGAATTACTCGCGGCAACTGATTTTAAAAGCAAAAATGATTATTTAGACCGAAACTCTGTCGTTCTCGTTTAAAAAAAAAAAAAAAAAAAAAAAACAGTCCTTACAGACTTACTTATTTCTTGCCTCGTAATAATTGACAATTTGGAATTAATGATTATTTATATTTCAACCCGTACAAGAAAGGCCGATTAATAAATTAATATATTATGACTTGTGAATCATTTGCCTTGCCGTATTACGATATAACGTCCCTTCGCTAATTCTACCGATTATAAAAAAAAAATTTATTGATTATTTTATTGCATGTAAATATAATTAAACGTTCAACGATCTGGCGAAAAGGAAGGGCAATTACGTCGACGAATAATTTCTTTTCGCTCCTTCTGCTTCCTTCGTCTTTTCTATTTAAGTTAGCCCGTTTATTATCAAAATTGGCATAGTCCACAGCATATGACTAAAGCTATTAGATTTGTGAATTTCTCAACAACAAGTAGTGCAGAAAAGCCAAAACCAATGAAATGATAAGTAATGCAATTGCACAATGTACGTCGATACATTAAAGGTTTACAAATTGAAATTGGTAAAGAAATTTTATGCAGAAAGTATTTAACTCTAGAATCTTAATAAACGCCACTTTTTATTACTTATATTCTAAAAATATTTTAGAAGCATTTAGAAGAAGTAGAAGTAGAAGAAGTAGAAGAAGAAGATGTCGAAGAAGAAGAAAAGAAACCATTAACGAAATGGCAGTACATACAGTTTTTTATTTACGTATTATGAAATAAAGAGAAAATGTTTGGAAAAGGGGAAAAAAAAAATGGCGATCGTCGGTACAACGTGAGATTTACTAATCGATAAACGTGTAATATGGCAATGAATAAATTAATTATACAGCCGTAGTGGTCTGTATTCGCGCAAGACGTGGATACAGCCATAACAATACGTATACTGTAATTTACGATTGGCGCAATGCGATGTACAGTTGTTCACAATCGACAAAAATGCATGGCCGAGGGGAGTCCACTGCGGCTGGCCAACACGAACATAGACAGAGAGACGGACGGACGGACGGACGGACAGACAGACAGACAACGGAAGCCATTAACAACGGACGGCATGAAAACCACGTTGTTTCCCCTCCCCCCCGCCGCGAGTTGTTGCCAGCAGAGTCGAATATTTCTTTTTCGTTTGTTTCTCGGCTCTTTCTTCATGCATCAGCAGCCGACGGGCTAATAATGTACCTAGAAAACAATAAAATAAAACTTCCCTAAGCGATAAGTTCCGGAAAAATCTTAAAATCCAACTGGTGTCGGTGAGGTTTTGAACAAATTTCAACGGCTCCGGCCTTTCCCCCCCCCCGACACTTTTCACAATCGTTTCGCCAGCATTAATCGTAAAGCCAATGGACTGTGAATTCTATTCTAATCCACCATTAATGTAAACATAAGCCTTTTTCCAATTATTATTCCTTACGAGCCCCCCCCCTCCCCAGAAATATATGTAATGATAAGGAAAACGATATTGAAATAATAAATTGGCTCGAATAATTAAATGATAATTAGTCTCGAGTAGTTTGGTTTTAATGAGCAGGAAACCGCGGCGGGAAGTAAAATCACAATGACCATAGTTTTCCCATAGTATTTACGTCCGTAGCCGTTGCGATTTAATCAACGCTTCGCGGCTATAAAGTCCCAGTGCTTTACTGTATTGCTAGAATCCGTAATAAGCGGATCGGAAACATGCTCGGAGCAGCCGCATAAATTTAAAAGATAGCCATATGTCTCGGCTTCGGCATCATCCTCTCTGCGTAAAAAACTCGCGCAAGGAGAGCGGAGCTCGCGTGCGCCTCGGACTTGCGCAAAGCCACTCGAGTTTCGTGAACTATCGATTCCCTACCACTACAACCACGTTGCCGTGTGCGTTTCAATTCGTTCCCTCGATGCCGTAGCTCAAGAGCACGAGATAGAGAGAGAGAGAGAGAGAGCACGAGATAGAGAGAGCACGAGAGAGAGAGAGAGAGAATGAAATAATGGCACGTCATGGCATGGGCGAGGAATCGATGACCCCCCGGGAAGGTGAAGGGCGGTAACCGGAGTTCGCCTTTGCTGGGAAAATCATTCGGATAAGAGACCGGAAAACGAGGCTAATGAACGGGGACGCTCGGCATTTCTATTACTTCACGGCGATAAGATTCGTCACCTCGAAACAACTCGATAAATACTCCGATCGAATATTCAAAATACACCGATCCCTCTCTGCGATCACTCGATCCTAGAAATTTCTTCCGCTTACGTTTCCTTAATATTAATATTTGATCCGCGAGTTTATGACGTTTAACCAGAACTTTATTATTACACCAAGTTAATCCGACAACTGTACTCGTTTTTACGTACGTGTGTGCTTGCATGTCTGCACGTCCATTGAAAGAAATAAGAAATAAAAAGCAGCTGAAAACAGATTTATAAAATAAAATAATATACTTTATCTTTGGGAGCTGAAATCATTTAAAATTGTCCATAGCTTCGACTAACGCGTCGATTAGTCGAATTAAGTCTCTTCTTCTAATTATGTACATACAGTGCAAAGCCCGTAATATTTCATTTAGCTATAAATTGATTTATCGATTGTTTTTTTTTTTTTTACCCGAAATTATTCAAGGATATCGCAGGCGGCATTCCAAGACAAAGGTGTTTAAAGACCCAAGAAAGCAAAAAATATAAAAAAAAAAAATATAGAAAACTTTTTTACATTGCGGCCAGTAGCGTAAAGAAAAAAATAGAAACTTTCGAGCCGTTTAAAATCATTTGCAGGTCCGCGTATTGTATACGCAGAGGTTGTGCAAAGATATTCAAATACACGATTGACTCGAGTACTGCAACAAATAATCATTCTTCCCAAGGACTCCTCTGAGGTCGTTGCTTATAATAAACGTCTCGCGTCTCTCTCTCAGTCAATAAAGCGCCATGAAGGAAATTTCGCAGCGGACACTTATCCGCGTGAAACTTTTCTTGCGCATACGCGTAATCGTATTTGACTTTTATGACTGAACTCTGTAATTATTTAGTGCATGGAAGAGGTGGTGGAGTACGAGTCGAGTGGCGAGAAAATACGACGATCCGCTCTCCATTTCCTATTATTCCGCGGTAATGTCACAAGAAAGGGAGAGAGAGAGAGAGAGAGAGAGAGATAATAACACATCTTGCATCGACGTTACTCAATCCTTTCGTATTTACAACCTCGGCAAAAATATAGGCTACGAGGAGTATGTAATTGTTTGCTAAATCTTGTCACATTCCCCGCAGTACATCTCGCCTGCAATATACATATATACATACTATATATATTTATATATATATATATAAATAACCGAGCATTTTGTTAAAAAAAAAAAAAAAAAAAAAAACATTAAAAAGTTTAGCTTGGAAGTTATTTTATCAAGTAGAGCGTGTGCTCGATTAATTAAAAGCGAATTAAAAGATTCTATTTAATCGGTAAAATTCTGCTTGATTCGTTAATTACCTTTGCGTTTCTTCTTTGGTAAATAAATACGGAGCCGAGGCAGACGAAAGTGGAAATGAAATAAACGTGGAAATGAGAATGCCTCGTTTAATGCGTATTTCCATACTCATCGCCGTTACTCAACATTATTATATCATTCGCTTGTAAGCGCAACGCCTATGCAAAGAGTAGGTGAAGCGACCGGCCAATCAGCTGCGTTAGTTAGTAACTTGTGCATTATTGATATCGGTAAAAATAGATTGACGTTCGGGCTAACTGGTTCGAGATAGATTATTCTGCAAGCGTTGTACTGCAAGATTACCGTACTCTTTCGTCGTCGTCGTCGTCGTCGTTGTCGTTGTCGTCGTTGTCGTCGTTGTCGTTGTCGTTGTCGTCGTCGTCGTAGTCGTCGCCGTTTTATTCTTCTCATTCGATTGTAAAGTCAATTCCATTTCAATAAATTAACCTCGGTCGAGAAATTCGCTAATTAATTCTCTACTCTATTTGTCAAGCGGCCCCTTGCCGATGCAAACGAACGAACGAACGAACGAACGAACGAACGAACGAAAGAAAGAAAAAAATTAATAATAAAAAATGGAAGAAGAAGAAGAAGAAGAAGAAGAAATAGAAAAAAAGTTACGCGCAGCCAAGCGCAATGGCTTTATAGCTGTACTTAAAGATTCGAATAACCGGCTATAAAATTAGCACTTACTACGTCGAAGGCATTGGCTGCGGATAACGATACCGTCCACACGTACTTCACTTTCGCATGGCTCCGGCCAAACAAACAACATCGAGCGGATCGCTTATGGATCCCCGGCTCATTTAAAGCACCGTCGACCGGCATTCCGTCCAACCATTGGATGGGCGACGCCCATTCATCCCCCCGCTCACCCGGGTACAAGTTCTACAAGTTCTCCGGCATCGTCCACAACCTCAAACGGAAGCTCGTCGCGGCGGATTAACGAGATTAACTTTCTGTTAATCGAGCCGAGCCGAGTCTGCGTAAGAAAAATCTCTCTTGGCCAACTTGAGTCTCTAGCTTAACTCCGCTCGCCGGATTTATCACTGCGACGATTACTCTTTCTCTCCGTCTCTTTCTTTTTAAACATTCAAGCCAATTTGTAATTTTCCCCTCACACCACGTTGTCCATAAACTGCGGCTGCGTAAGCGTCGTTTAATTTCTCGACATCAAGATATCGTCGTGTCGCGTTCAAATGGACTCGGACACGCACGCATACACCTTTGGCTTACTTAATTATAATAATATACGTGTCACGGCTCTTACGTACATACGCAGTCCTTTTAAATACGATGTTCTCCAGTCGATCGGATATTCTGTATACGTAAAGCATCTAATGCTTTATGTCCATTGTCATCCACGCATTCTAATACTCGAAAATAATGGTAAGCTACGGGTTCACGTGGCGGCTTCGTTAAATCGAAGAAGCGCACCATCTACCGTTGACCCTTTAACCTTTCATGAAATTTATATTATTTACTTGTAAAGTTATATTGTGTTTCAATGCAAGATTATGAACATTTGTAAGAATTGGCTTGATGTAACCAACCGTAAGGCATTCTTCTCGCTTATTACGGCTTATTTACAATAACAAATCATAGTCGAATCATAGTCGAAGCTTAACAATGCCTTTAATTCGTGTTAATATTTTTTTGGCTTCGTCGGCTGCGTTCGTTGTTCCATTAGACTGCGATTCAAATTTTAATAGTAATGATTAACCTGTGGATAAGGAGCATCAAGTTGGTATGCACAATAGAACGGAGCCCGTGAATGAGTTACAATTTTCTTTCTCATGCCACGAGATTTCAGATTCGATACTTCAAGGAAAACGTGTAATCCCAGTGTGCGTATGATTGTACAGGCTTATTTATTATTAGTAAGTGTAGAGAAGCGAGGGAACAATGACGTTAAGTCATCAACGAGCTCGAGATTACAAGTGCCATTAGTTATACTGTGTACATTGCGAAATATCTGGAAAAAAAAAAAAAAAATTTCCCAGACGAAATGATATAACGATCATATTAATCGCAGGTATTAAGATTTCCAACGTCACCGGTTAAAGGAGTAGGTAAAAGAGCACCTCCTGAGGAATGGCGAATGATTAATTAGAGAGAAGAGAAGATGAAATATTTATTAATAAGGAGACGTGTGTGTGTGCAGGTGCACGTGTAAAAGTGATCTACAAGATTTTTTATAGAGGAGCGGCCCTCGTTCTCTTCACGAGAAGCCGCGCTTACGGACATTCAAGTAAAGAGGGACAGAGAGAGAGAGAGAGAGAGAGAGAGAGAGGGAGAGACCCTCGAAAAAAATTACTGGTGCACCACCTTCCCGTAAAACCGAAAGCGCTCGTCGTGACCGAAGCATTATGTATGCACCCGCACCCGCGCCCGCACCAGCACCAGCACCAGCACCCGCACCCACGTAGTCGAGGGCAGACCAGCGCTCGGTGCAAGTGCCACGATTCATGTGCCCGTTCCAATTCCCAAGAAGCGGCCCCGGAGGCTGCATTATACAGTCTTACTCACAAAAACGAAAATCCACGCCACTGCCTCCTGCTGCCAACGGACCGTTCGACACCCGCGCAAGCTGCAATGAAACAAATGAAACAGAATGGAAAAATGTCACTGCGTCAGTGTTGTACTATTATAACACCTCCTCGGCGACGTTGACCGTCCACCGGGATGGCAAACCAATTTTTTTTTTGTTTTTGTTTGTTTGTTGTTGTTTGTTGTTGTTGTTGTTGTTGTTGTCATCCTCCTCGGATTGTTTACAAACCATAGGCGACCCGAGCGTGTTCCTGGTCAAGTGTTTGCTTCTGACGCGCGAGCGAGCGGACCGGTGACCCGCTCACCCCCTCGCCGCCCCGGCCTTTAATCCGATCTTGGATTTATCGCTCTTTAGCCGCCGGCAGATTATTATTGTTGTTGTTGTTGTTGTTGTTGTTATTATTAATATACGACTCGCGCTCTCGACGCTCGATCGCGTTAAATCGAGTCGGATCCCTCCCCTCCCGCCAATAAGCGGCCAATACGGGGCCTTTTAAAATGACCTTTTCATTAACTTATTAACGCACGAGGTCAGAGTTTATCCGTTCGGACGAGTAAGGATCCAGCTGCGACTGCCTGCAACTATCTCCTGCCGATCTCGATCTACATAAAGCTGGGCATTCGGATCTGCCGGGAAGATACGAGAAAGCTCGGGTCTCCCGAGTCGGCCTCTAGGATGTTTATCAAGCGGATGTCAGACTCTGGACTCTGGAACTGTAAATTATAATTCCAATTCCTCGCGGGGCGTTGTGTGGGGATGCGGGGAGGGAGAGAGGAACGGTGACTGGGAATCGATAGAACTCCGAGGTATTCCAAGAGTCGATGAAGTAACGCCGGAGAATGCATAAAGTACGTGTTCACGGCGGCTGGCACCCTAGAACGGTCCAGCAGACAGCAGCGACGTCTGGATGCCGTACAGCCTCCGCGATCAATATATTCCCACTCGAAAATACTCCACTGACTTATATTCCGCTCGCTGCCGGCATTCCAGCCTCCAGCATCTTATTATTTTCTTATTTCCTCGAGCATCCCTGTGCCTACGTCCGTAAGTGTGTGCCTACACACGCGCCCACGTATGCACGTACGTGTACGTGCATGCGTGCCACAAGGAGAGCAGTGAAGAATTGCGTGCGTAGCGGAAATAATAACAATAATAACAATAATAACAACAACAACAACAACAATAATAATAATAATAATACGCTTTACTAGCTCGGGTGAGCGTAATTTTAGCGATTACCTTAATTTTATAAATTACAGGTAATCTACATTCTCTGAAAGTGCGTACGCGATCGCTGTGAGAGAAAAAAAACTGTCTAATAATATACAATTGTTGACAAAGGGAATATAATAAAACGTTACACTAAGATATTTAAGAAAAACGATATTTAATTTAATTTAATTAAAAACATTTACATTTACATTTACATTTGCACGGCCATAATGATACTGCACTTGTTTGGAAAATGCAACATTGATGAATCGCTCGGTTTTTAGGCCTTTTACGTAAATACGTACGTTTACGTGTAGCACGTACTGTTGCAAACAATACTTTATAAATGCCGAATTCGTACGGACTTGTTAATTACGCCATTACCGAGCGAATAATACGTAAAAAAATTGCAATTACAATTTGACAATCGAAGCTCGTGATCGTATACTATAATACGAAATATTATGAGAATAACGAAATAATCAATTTATTGATTGTTAACTTTTTTTCTCTCTTTTTTTTTCAAGGAACTGTAATGAATGAGAATACACGAGCCACAGAATGGTAAATAGATATTAAAAAAAAGTAACTCCAAGTAAAAGTCTCTACAGTCTCTACATACGAATATAAAAGGCAGTTCGATATCATTTGTATAAAAAAAAAAAAAAAAAATGCTGCAGTGCACCTTTTCTTTTTGTTATTCCTTTTAAGCCAAGCATATATATATATACAATGTCAATGTATGCTGTACGTAATGAAGAATGGATAAGAAAGAGAGCTTGCGTATTCGAAATATCGCCGTTAATTTATGGCAGACTGTGCACTCGCGTCAGCCGAGATCAATACGTGGACAATACGACGTCGGTATTCTTATAGCGATTATCTCATCGGAATCAGCTGCTTCGAACGAAGCTCGTTCGCGTACGTACTGCATTTCGACCCTTGGCGTGTATTGATTCCATTGGGATAACGATTGCCTGCCAAAAGGCATACGTTACCCGATAATCGCATGGGTTTCGCGATACGAGCCTGAAACCAAGTGGGGCTAGGGAGGGTTATTGGGGTAGGGGTGACGTCCGAGCCGGAAATGAGCTCTTCTTTGCGAAAAAATTTGGCTTTGGCTGTAAGGGGAGGTATAATGTCTGACATCCGGGCAAACGTGTAAGGCCGTCGCCCGAGCCCCGAGCCTTCGCTCAAAATCAATATGTGGGTGGTGGTAGAGAATCGGGCGGGAAACGTCAAAGTTGACTCGGTCTCTGGTTTAATCGGCCCACGGGGAACAAACGCAGCGCATACAATGCATTCCTGGTGTGTAAAAACAGGCGCATTCCTTAACTCTCGGGCACATACACAATGAAGGTGGAAGGGTCGAGAAGGGGGGAGTTTCGGCCTCGCCTCCTCTCTCTCTCTCTCTCTCTCTCTCTCTCTCTCTGCCTTAATATTCCCTCGCTCTCGTGGGATGCGAGACGGAAAAAAAAAGGAAGAAAAAAAAAAAACAACGAGACGAAAGGTGAGAAGAGAGTGAAAGAGGGAGGAAGGCAAGAACAAAACGTGGCGGGCGATAACGTACCTTTTCTTATGCAGCCAAAACTCTCGGGCAGTAGGCGTATGGAATCCAGGGGAGGCATCATAAATTGCCAGGACAAATGATAATAGCCAGAGCACTAACTGAGGTCGCGCACGGCCACCCTCAACATTTCACTCGCGATATCACCCGCGTGTTGGGGCCCGGTCCCCATACATGTCCCCCGAGTCACTTGCTGCTACTGCTACTACTACTATTACGACGACGACGACGACGACGACGACGACGACGAGCCACTAGCAAAGAGACACTTTTGCTTGTCACCCGCGAAAACGAGGATCCACCCCGAGCGGCGATCCTTCCTCTGGTCTCGAGGGCGCGGGAACCCCAGGACCTTGTAGCTCGCTGAGCTGTCGCGGCCTGATAGCGCGAGTGGACACGTACGGCAAAACACTCGCTCCGCACCACCTGTCACCCGAGTATATATAAATATATATACTCGGGTATATGTGTGTCGAGCAGCTACGAGCTGGTGGAGAGAGAGGTGAGCGAATGCGCTCCTGACGTCGAACTAACGACTCGCGCTAGCGGCTGAGCGAACGAACGAACGAGCGAGCGAGCGAGCGAGCGATTCGCGGCTGCGGGCAAGGACGGTTCCTGGCCAACTAGCGAGATATATATATATATATATAGAGAGAGAGAGAGAGAGAGAGAGAGAGAGAGAGAGCGAGAGAGAGAGAGAGAGAGCGAAAGACCGCGATCGGGGAGGGGAGTAGACGAGTCTCCCACCCCCGTAGACACACGAGACCGTCGGCGAGTGGAAGTGGAGGCTAGTGGTTGGCGACTGGCGAGCAACTTCAAGGCGGAGGGACGCGATTGGCTGGCTGCTCGGATTCGAATTTCCAATTCGAAATTGACCTTATCTCGGGGGATGGGAAAACGATGCCCTGGGAATCCGCGAGGAGTGAAAGCCCCGGGAAACGCAGAACTCATCCACGGGACTGTGGCGATATCGTGAAAGGGAGTCGTGATCTACGATTTTTGTATTTTATTTTACGAACGAGACCGAGCACCGCCGCACATTCGCTTTTTAAACCAAACGCAAAAAAAAAAACCCCAACGACGTCCTCTTATGACTTTCCAGCTTACTCTTACGTACAAATGCGAGATTTCGATTTCCGGCTTCTCCGACGACTTCGATTTCGAACTCTCTTTTGAATTTTTCAAGCGAGAATCCCACCTCCGACCCCAATAACCCCCCCCCCACGCTCCCAACGCCTTCCTTCCAACTACCTAACGCCCATCCCTTGCACTAATTTACTTTTTATAATTATAATTATAATAATAATAATGATAAAGCGGCGATTCTCCGACGATTGTTTGGATGTACCACTTATTACAACTCTTATCCAATAAATCATTTATTTAGAGATTTTTTTTTCCTACCAACCCTATCCGTTTGCTGCAATCGCGAAGACCCGAATCATTATTTTCGGTGAATGCGTATAATAATTATTAGTTCATTTAATTGGGTCGTCAATTGTGCCGAGCTTTGGATTCGCCCTCGTTATTTCTTATGTAATTGAAGGAAAATTTACCAATCGGTGTTATGGAGCCAAAGGATTAAAAAGGTCCGATCTCGTTTGGTAAGCGATAAGTCGAGTGCTGCCACCTTCTGGATTTATTTTAGAAATAATGAATGTGTATTTTGGCGCTCCATTCGCTGTTGAAAAATTTTTTTTTGGTTACCAAACAAATTAGGGCCGACTAACATTTTCGTAAAGGACCCACGTCAATAGTGTTTCTTTTTATTTATTTGAAATGAACGTATACAGAGTAAAAGGGAATTTATACTCTTATTCGTGCCCCCGAATGCAATAGTTAACTTTTATGTACGTTTTTAAACTCTACTTACGTATCGTGGTTATGCTTCGTCAAAAAATTTATATTCTCCTTTCTTGAAAGAAAAGAATTTTTAATAAAAATACAAAGTATAAAAGTACGCGACTGCTAAATACCGGTAAAATAATTTCGGTTATTTTCAGGTTAATCTTTGACGAACAAGATGTCCGAATTGAAGTTTTCTTTGGAGGAGGAACTGTCATCACCAGATCTCTTTTCAGATGCAGACATTGGAACAAATATCTCTATTGCTGGAACTTCTGACGAAAGTATAATCGGCATTTAAGTATTCAGGTAAACAAATATCGAGGTGAACACTCAAATAATGTGGCAACTCTTTTCTTTTTTTTTTTTAGCAAATTCAACATCAGGAGGATTTGTTGAACCAGACCTTAATAATGATGATCCCCAATGGAAAGGAGTTAGCATGGAAGAAATATACAAAGATCATGGACCATTTGAATGGTCTCATCTTCCTCCAATACATCCATCACCTAATCATACAATTTTATTTGAAGTAAGCAGGGTAACATTATAAAACATATTCTTTCAACATAAGTATAACTTTGATGAATTAAAATTTTGTTATAAAATATATATTTTTGTTACAGCTACCACTTCCTAATCGCGGACCACCAAAACCTCATCCAATACAAGCTTCAGACAAGTGGAGTCAAAATTTTGTACGAATGCCACATTCATTTCATAGCTTGTATCCAATAGATCCAGTACGTAAACAAAATAACTTCTCCTTATATCACGTACAACTTTATTTGTAAATATAATCAATATAAATCATTTTACATAGGAAAATGAAAATTCAGGGGGATTCAGACGTAGATGGGAGGTGATTCAAGAAGCATTACTTCAAAATTTTTTATCAAGCCATCAACTTGAAGCTGCAATACTATCCTATAATCACAAATACGCTGGAAAATGGGATTTTGCTGCACTTCATAATTTATTCAATGAAGTATGGAAATATTTAATACTTTTCTTCCCAAATCCATTATTACTAATGTTAAATGTTGTTTAGTATGTTGATCAAGAAGAAATGAAACTATGTTTAAGTTCTTTAATTCCAAAAGTTGTTCAACTTGCTCTTCAACTTCCGGATCTAATTACTGGTCCAATACCATTATTAAAACGTCAGTCAAATAAAACAATCAGCTTAAGTCAACTGCAAGTAGCTTCTTTACTTGCAAATGCATTTTTTTGTACATTTCCACGTCGTAATTCAACAAATCCACAATCTGAATTTGGATTATTTCCTAATATAAATTTCAATAGGTAAATAATTTATATTTTTTTTCTATTTTTTTTTAAAAATGGAAGTCTTCTACTGATAAGAATTTATTGTTTTATTATGTATGTTCGAATTTATATTTTTTAATAATTTATAAAACAGTTATTGTAATAAAAAAAATTTCAGATTATTCTCATCATTTAGACAAGATAGACACACCAGATGCCAATCAGTAATGGAAAAATTAAAATGTATTTTCCATTATTTTCGAAGAGTGACAACAAGAGGTACTTTTAGATAAAAAATTTTGTAGACATTTATTTATTATATTTTTATTTTAACATTTTATTCCAATTTCTAGCACCTGAAGGTACCATAACAATACAAAGACGATATATTCCTAAAAAGAACTGTCCAAGATGGGATAAACAACACCTAAAATTACCACCACTACATATATCTAGTAAAGGCACCATTGAATCTCAAGGAGCTGGTCTCTTACAAGTGAACTTTGCCAATAAGTTAGAATATTTCATAACATTTTTTTAACGAAACTCGTAATAATATTTAAAATATATTTTGGCTATATATTTTATTTGTTAATAGGTACGTTGGCGGTGGTGTCTTAAACTATGGCTGTGTTCAGGAAGAAATAAGATTTGTTATTTGTCCAGAATTAATTGTAACAATGCTAGTAACAGAAGCTTTAGATGATACGGAAGCGCTCATTATTAATGGAGTCGAAAGATATAGTCAATATGAAGGATACAGTAACAGTTTCAAATGGGTCGGAGATTTTATTGATGAAACTCCGAGAGATAGCAGTGGAAGACTTAAAACTTGCATCGTAGGAATTGACGCATTATATTTCAAACAGCCAAATATTCAATTTAACATGGGAAATGTAATTCGCGAGCTAAACAAGGTAATATGCAATATTTATGCAATTTTAATAATACATGCGTAAGATAAATTAAAATTGAATAAAATTAATGTATGTACATTAAATATTTCAGGCTTATGTAGGATTTACATCTGAGGTGTCTACAAATAATTTGCCAGCAATAGCAACTGGAAATTGGGGATGCGGTGCATTTCGTGGCAATCCTCAATTGAAAGTTCTGTTGCAATTAATGGCTGCATCTGTAACAGGTAGATCAATGGTATACTTTACATTCGGTGATACAAGCTTAAGAGATAGTATAGCAGATATGTATTGGCATCTTATTCGACATGACATTGATATAGGTATTTATTACAGATATTATACAATTGAAATTTTACAATATAATTATTTACGATACGAATTATCTTTACGATCCCGTTAAATTTCTTAAGTTATTAGACATCTATATTTCTTTCAGCACGTTTATTTGCACTGATTTCTCAATACCAAGAAACATACAATGCCAATCACATGGATTTTTATCGTTTCTTATATAATCGTAGCAAAATAAAGCCCTTAACTTATTATTTTAATTCAGATACAAATAGTCCGAAGAAGGATTTAAAATTAGATACTAATGTATCGCCAAATAAGAATTCACAATTTAATTTCGATTTCAAAAAGCACGCATCTGTAGCAAAATTAAAAGAAGATGAACTCGAAGAGAAAATTGGGAAATGGTTGGAAAATGTTGAAAAGAACGATTCAGATACAGAAGATTTAAATCCAAAAGCTGAAATTTTTTATGGGGAACAATCGAAAGTATTGATTACAAATGAACCGCAAACATCGAGTACCGTGACAGACACAACCATAGAAACTGATGAAAAATCATCATCTCCAAATAAAGAAAGAAACAAATCTTTTGTCGAATTTTTTGGAGAAAAGACCATTGACGTTTCACCTAAAAAAAAGATTTTAGGTTTAGAAGCTTTCGATAAATTATTATTAGAAAAATCAGATACTGATTCGAAGCCATCTGTTTCGATGGAAATTGATATTAAACTCGAACAAAATAGCGAAGAAACATTTGAGCATGACATTGATTCGACATCGTTGGATTCAAATACGCAAACAGCTAAAAAGAGTTCACAGACAACTATTGATGATTATTTTAAACGAAAGGATGAAAATTTGTAAAAACAATTTACAGTTTATATAATTTAATATTTTTTTAAATAATTAAGAAAATGTATATATAATGTTAAATGTAGAACATTGTAATGATATCTTTTTTTATAAAAATTTAACTTAAGTATTAAAGAGAAGTCCAAAGTTTACATAATTATACTATTGAGTAGTTATTTTATAAAATTATTTTTAACAGAAAATGTATAACAACGTGAGATTATAATGATATATATTTGAATCTATATCGTTAAGATATTGTTATGAGAAACGTACATCCAGATCATAGGGCTAAAACCTCATGATCATTATATTAATTCTATAAGAAATACATTGAAACTTAAAGTTTACGAAATAAATGTCTATTTGATATATAATTATATAAAGAAAATACATGCTTACATACATATATGTACGGCAATTTGTATATTGTTAATAAAATGTGTTAAGAGTACATAATTTTTTAAACAACAACTTTAAAATATATATTCATTTTAAATATAAATCATGAATTTTTTGTATTTATAAACCGTTGTAATGATTGATATTTTTACATACATATTTTCATATATCAAAAATTATATTTACGATGAGCTTACTCTAATGAAACTAAGCATCCGATATGCAGAATTTTATTTCAATGTGTAAATTACTGCAAACGTTGCTGTGCATTTAAATCCTATTAATATAAATTATAAAAATAATAATCAACTATGATTTAATGGTACAATAAGAAGGTGATAAAAATATGTAATGATACATATCTGATATATGAAAAAAAAAAAAAAAATACTATATTTTTTTATTAATTTAGGCAATAATTTATGCCTGTTTTCTAAAATTTAACCATTACAAAACGTTTAATTTTTATAATTTACAATATATAATCACTTAAAAGATATTTATACTGAAGAAGCCTTTATATAAAAATCATAGGTATTGCTCGATATGATTATAATATATATTTTAAAAAGCTCAAAGATACTCTTCGTACTAAATTATGTTCAACGGATAACAGTTAAGCATATAAAATAATATTAAAATATAAGAAATACTCTAAATGAATGAACAAAAAAAAAAAAAATGTATGTATTACATGAAAATAAAAAATATTGTAAAAACGTACGGTAATAAATGTAAGTGTTTGAAGAAACTGATGAAATTATAAAAAATTCAAAGACGAGAAATGTGTGTTATAAAACGTATAGGTAATTATTCGTATATATATATATTCATTATTCTTATAAAAAATAAAGGCATGGGTTTTTTTAAAGCCATGTAGTATTTGTTAAGATCTGCGTTCAATTAAAATCGATACCTTGCTGGACGAATCGATACGCTATGAAATTGCATTTGAAATAAATATATCACCTCGTAAAGCGACATTTTCAACAAGGAATATCAATATTATTTAATAGGTGTTTAAAAATAAATTGACAAGGACGAATGGGCACCTCTAGAATGAGGCTGACGCAGCGTATCGCTTGTGGAGGGAGAGCAAATTGACGTGAAATTTTTGTACCGAAAATAAACAAATAATAAAAATCCCCGAGCTAATGAGCTTAACCAATCAATATTCGTACAAGAAATCAGATAACTAATTCGACGAGCACAAAAAGTAAACGAAACAAAAGGGAATTAATTAATTACGAGAGTTTTTTTCTTTTCTTTTTATTTGGAACCCATTTATGAGAGTCTTGTCTTGGGCGATAAGAAACGCATTAGCCGATGAGAGTTGCGCTGCATTATTTTCAAATACATTGATCTTAACGATGAATTAGATATAAGAGCCGTAATACGTCGATGCTATTATTTGAATAATTGAGTATCGTAGGAATAGGATACAGGAAATACGTCTTCCCATTGGAGGCAGATAAAAACAAAGATAACTAATGAGCAATAAATCACTGAAAGCTTATCAGTAATTTATTGATGTATCATTGCGCTTAGGGGTAAATTACCGAGACGTAATAATATTAAGCCAACATAATATATATATATACAGTCTCTATCAGTTGATAGCGTGCAAGTAATGAGAGTACGAGCCTATCTGAAAAGGGAGCCCGGACTATGAGCTTACGCCATGAGCTAACGGAAGCTGGAAGGGAAGCTTTAACGTTTTGCACTCAGAATTTACTAAGGTGGGTCAAAAATAATAGGGATTCGACTGGTAATTACCCGCGTTACGGGCATGATATTTCGAGTAAGAGTATATTTATGTGTATATATATGTCAATTGATGGATAGGTGAATAAGCAAATCATCCAGGATCAATGATTGTCAAGATTTTCATTTCTTTTGGTGAGAGATAATAAGACTTTCATTAAAGTATACGACTTTAGAACCGTAGAAACGTACTGTTGACTAAGTACACGGGAATTATTGAATGAAATGGGAATTTTTTTACTCGAAAGAATGAATACGGAAAGGCTAATAGATTTTTAGTACCACTAAACTGATAAAATACTGGATAATACGCGCACCTAAAGTTGAAACAAAATAAGGCTCGAGTCTATGGCGTATTACAATAATGTACGTATTATTATGGGAGATTATTGAAATTCCTGCATAACGTGCATTTACGCGAGCATTCATAAATAAAAGCACTACGTATCCATATTCGTATATTATGTTAATATACTCTCTTTTACGCCGCAAATTCTTTTATTTATTGCATCATTTCTCAGAACAATGTTTTCCACTTTTACCTATTATTTTATCCTTATATATATTACGTACTTTTTTTTTTTTTTACATTACCTGCCTACGTGTTATAGTCATTTTATAAGCATTAAAAGGATAAAATGCGAAATCCTTTAGTTTGTATAAAACTTGAATGTGTTGAAATAAATAAAAACGTAAAGAAGATAAGTTTCGTTTATTTAAAATTATTTACACGTTATTTTCGTTGAATAATTAAAAATGATATTTTTATTATAAGAATCGTCGTTGTGTATTCGTATTAATTTCGAATGCCCAACATAACTAACCGATACGGAGCTAAATAATGAAATTTATAATGCGAAATTATTAAATGCCCGGTACTTTGTCGCAGATTCCGAATAAGAGAGAAATCTTTTTCAAAAGTTAATTACGAGCTTTGATATATATATATATATATGTATTTGTAAGTACCCGACGCGTCTTTACGCGTCTAAATGAGATACTCAATTGGCCCCTGAGAGTCTTCAATCACATTTCGTCCAGGCATTTCGTTCTGTTATTTTATGACGATTCCATTTTATGGAAATTCAAATGGCCGCGAAAGCACTTTCGAATATTATTAATTGTAGTAATTAAGTAATTAAGTAAGTAAGCGAGTGAGTGAGTGAGTGAGTGAGTCTGTCAGGGCGCTCGATGAAATAACAAGTTAAATTGTAAAGGATCGAAAGGCCATTGGGAGGCTCCGCCGAGTTTTACGAATTTTATAGAGAAAGCCGAAGTGGTGACCTAATGGTTATTGTTTTACTAACGGTCTGACCTACTTGTCACGTGGTGTCACGTGATAACATTTTGATTAGCCTGCTACTGGCGAACGAGTGTTTTTCTGTAAGAAAACCGTACGTAAGAGTACTCGGCGGGCCAAGATAAAAATTGTTCATACACAGAATGTGTATGATCTCGGTACTTGTTCAAGCCATGGGGATATTATATCCTTTCGCGGATATAATAATCCGCGCCCCGTGGATCGAAGGATTCGACATTACACGCGTATTGAGTAACATAATGTTACGCGCGTAACATCAGCGGCTTCGAACGACTTTCTCTCTATTTTAAAAATTCAAACGTAATATCGATTCGCATTCGGTTGCCTACGGGTAAGAAGCGCCCGCTCCCGTGGCTTTGACGAACGCTTAGCAATTTTCCTATGTAAATATCCAATACAATCGAATACTAAATCTAAATTCGTAAAACTAGGCACAGCCCTATCTGGATCTCATTATTGGAAATTCCATACGCGTAGTGGAGGTGAAGAGCATAATAACTGGATAGCAGCAGCATTTGATATTCATAAAATCGGGGAACGCTGTGCATGGGCCCAGTCGTTCAACAAGACCTCCGTCTCAAGTTCCGCGTATGCATATGTATGTTTATATACATATACGTATATATATATATATCATGGCCGTGTTTACAAAGCCTCTTCTAATTGCCGCGGCTAAGTTTCACTCGCGCGACCCAATACACATTCATCACCGTTTTCATCATTCAACAAGGAACGCTTAATTAATAATTAATAATTTTTTCCTTTGATTCAACCCTATCTTACGCAAGTGCATCAAGATCAATAATAATCTTTAAATATAAAGATAATACTCGAGGGTTTTTTACGAAAATTCAATTCGACCATTGACTGCGGATCTCGCCTTCCTCTACAAGTATTTCCATCAAATAAAAAACTCTTCCTCTATCATCGTTATCATCATTATTATCATTACTATTATCATTGTCATTATCATTATTTTATGTAGAGCAAAATTTCATAATTTCGTGAGTACTCTATTTGAAAAGCTCGAGAAGTAACTTATAATGAAGAAAATGCTTGGACTATTTGAAAATGGGAATTATGAAGTACCTCCCCGTAAGTCAAGTAAGTATTAAAATTAAAACTTCTTCCTTATGAAAGTTAATGAAGAAGTTTTATGTCACCGAATTATTAAATTTTCGCAGTAGCACGTGTTCGTAGTAGGATTTTCCTTTAATAATAATCAAAAAAAAAAAAAAAAAAAAAAAAAAAAAAAAATAAACAGAAAGTCAATTACGTTAATATAAAAATAAAGGATGAGTTTGGCGTGGCGTCAAGTGAATAAAGTTGAAATTATATGTCACAGTCGGCCGCTTTCGGTATTATTATACTCTTGGCGTTATTGGGGTTAGCGAAGGTGGCGGAGACGAGTCATTCGGTTATACATGAAAACAAAAAAGAACGTGCTTACGCAAATGTAAAAGAAGCTAATTACGTAAAGGGTGGTGCTCGGGTTGGTTGTCGTTGCTAATTGTCGACTCGAAAGAAAAAGTCAAACAACAATCAGTTGGAAATCCCCGACGTCCGTGGAAAATCTCGCTCGCAGCTCTTATACTACGCGCTTTGTAAAGCAAATGGAACGACGAAGGGCCGCCGTCGGTGGTGGAGGGCTCAAAGACTAATCGACAGTTTTGAGTTTTATTCGCCAGCGGTAGCGCACTTGGTCGTCCCCCTGTAGGACGCCGTCCTTCCCGTTTTGGCCCGTGCAAATTAACAAAAATCGAGAGAATTTCGATCGTGCCTCGATCGAATGTCCTGCCATTTAATAATCTCGGCTCAATGCGTCGTCTCTTTTCCGTCTTTATGCCTTTCGGCTATCCGAGCGGCTCCTATTTGCCCTTTCAGTTAAGACTTAAGCGCCCTACGCGATAATAACAATCAATCCAACGTATAATACGTTGGTACGTTGGAAAATAAATGTTGAATTTCTCACTCTGCCTAAGAAGTGAGCGTATTCTTTTGTTTTGTATAACGACGTTCGGGGGCGTAGTTAACGCACGTCGAGTTAACGAGTTGCCCATTCGTTCTTAACAATGCCAAATTAAAAGGATAATAGAGGATATACCGGCATTACGGAACGCGCACCCAAACCCTTTCCTTATTAAAATATGAATTTATTGCCAATTCGATCTATTCGACGGCTTTTTTTTTTGTTTTTTTTTTTTTTTTTGTTGTTGTTGTCCTTGGGTAGGGAGGATGTTTAACATGCATCCTGATTGGCGGAGCCGCCGATCTTCGCGTGCACACGACGATGTGTTCAGGGCATCGTCGAGGCGCCCTTAGTTTTTCCAAAAATTCTCTCTTCGCAAAAAACCGTCGAATGTCAGAATGTATAGCCGGCAAAATATAGGCAGGATGTTTAAACAAAATTTTAAACAATTCGGACATTTAATTCCCCATTAGATATCAATGCAGGCGGCTCCATTTCGTTAACAATGCTTTAAACAAATATGCATTGATAAGAACGTTTAATGGAAATTAATCGTTTGGTTTTTATTGCCGATCGTAGAACGTAATTATAAATATATAATAACGTATAATTTACTACGGGGCAATAAATAAGGATTCAAACTATCGTACGTAAAAAAAAAACAGAAAATACACGCGCCGTAAAACAAACCGAGGGTTTTATTAATTTTTTTTTTTTTTTTTTTTTTTTAATATCATTTATTAAATAATATTTCGCATTAACAACCGGCAATGAAAATTATTCGTAACTATGCAATAATAAAATGAAGGGTACTATATTAAAAACTGTTTAATTATACATGAGATCAGGATCAAGATCAAATGTATTATTATTTTAATAATTTTCCATGTCCTTTAATTGCACACGATATATTTTTAATTTACATCGGACTGCGATACAAATTTGTTATTCAAATCTCAGGCCAATCGATTTACTAACAAAATACAATGTTTTATAGGCTCATACGTGTGCATATGACATTCTAAGATTTATCTTCTGGAAATCTTATTAACATATAAATTTTGTGAAATATATAAGAATTTAATGAATTTTTTTTTTTTTTCCCCTTTATGTCTAATTGGGTTAGTTAAGTCAGTTATTTTACATTCGCGCCGTATTCTAATTTTACAATAAAATTAAAAGAATATGCGAACGTTGGAATTTTTAAGACTTTCTGTTAAGATGAAAAATATATATATATATACGATCGTATTTAAAGATATTGTTGAATGATTAAAATCTGTGAACCTCAAGTTCTTGAGCTCGATGAAATTGATTAATTTTTGAATATTCCTTAGAGCTAAGGTTCCCTTTATGCCTGTAAGCTCATTTTACATCATTCAAACGAATAATTAATTTAACTGGGAATCGATTATGAACTAAGAACTTGATGGACCGTAGAGTAACTTTGATTATTAGGATACTCTACCATGCCGTAACGTTGTTATAAATTGTAATTTAATAAATAATCATCCATATAAATTGTATTGTTAATAAAAAATATTATTACGATAACTTTAGATACTGCGTGATACTTTATAAGTAATTTATATTCGGTACTAGTTGAGCGATTGTGATGCCGCAATCGCTATATTGAATACAAATTGAAGGCTTATTACCGTAGAGTAAGTAGTTTTTTTTTTAACAACGACAATCCCTCGGGAGCGTGGTTGTTTAAAATTAAAGAGGAACGGGGTTTACCTGGCCCTAAAGAGATAAGAATGTTAAAAACGTCGTAAAGAGTTATGCCCGCTCGACCCGCCTCTTCAACATAAATATTTACCTTTGGTTTACAGAGTATTATTCGGAAATCATGCTTTATTTCCTAAGACGTCGTAAATTAAGGGAAGAAAATGAAAACGAGGCTCTCGAAAAGGAACGTTTGTTCCTTTTTTTTTGAAAACGAACCAAGTGACTACTTTCTGCGATAAAAAATCGGCCAAGAATTAATTCTTTCCAATGGCATTGCGGAAGATAAGAAGATAAGAAGAAATAAAGAAGAGCGTAAAGTAAAGTTTAAGTTAAATTTAAGTTTTTTTTTTTTTGTTTTTTATTTTTATTAATTAAGCCGAGAAAGAGCTGGGCCGAGAAAGAGACGAGTGTATGCGTAAAACCGATTATTCAATACGCAGACGTTAATGGGACAATTAGGAAGTGTGAGTGACGTTTCGCGAGCCGTTACTACGTAAGCTTTAATAAAAGCGGAATCGCGCGAAACGCTCGGCGGCGCTAAAGCAAAGGCAATTGAAATTGCTAAGGACAAAGGCCGGCCCCCGATCCTCAATACTCATAAACTAATAATAATGGAAAGCTGAGATAAATCTTTGAAGCGAGAGGTGCGCGAGTCCTGCCGTAGCGCCGCATCCTGTTCGGGCCCATGCCCCCATGCTAAATCGGCCTTGTGTCCGCCCAACCTCTCGCCGATGCTTTTTTCGCTATTCCGTGTAATAATGCGCCGCCGATGCCTCCCCGCCCCTCGCTCGACCTTTCCCCCGGTCAACGGGCGCGACGATCCTCCTATACCTTCTCCGTGTACACGCGTAGCTATGCAGCCCCACTCCCACTCCCACTCCCAGCCGACGGGCCCAACAAAGTCGGCCGGCATACGCTCCCCTGTAGTTGTGAGCCGTACGCTCGGTATAGATAAAGAGGGGAAGGACTGCACGAGAGCCAGATGGGCCGAGAACGCCGAGTGTGAGTGTGAGTGCGAGAGCGCGAGAATGGTCGGACGGGAGGGAGGGAGGGAGCGCGCGAGAGGCACGTGAAAAACGTTGCCAGGGACGGAGTCGTACATCACTTGACCCGACGCCTTGCTATTCAAAAACGTTCTTTATGGCGTTTGAATTGAATTTTGAAAAACGACACCATTGATTCTTTCTTTCTTTCTTTCTTTCTTTTTTTTCCCCTTAACTTACATTATACTTCTTACACTAACGCGTAGGATTATTAGGATCGTTACGACATTTTCAAATTGACCATCGCCCTGGGAACTCATTAAGAACGGATAAAGAAAATTAATTCGAAAACGTGATTTTTTTTTTTTTTATGTTTCAGAAACTTTTTCAGCCCGACAACTTCGATCTGTTTTGTCTTATTATTATTATTATTATTATTATAAAAGCCGATAAGATAAGCGGGTGTGAAGCTTTGAGATTGTAACATTTTGATTGAAATTACATGCGCCTCGATCTCAAATCGAATGCGACAGATACTTCTTCAAACAGAACTTGGGTGTGTTTAGTGCACAGTACGGATAAGTTTTATTTGGGATTCAATACATTTAGATACCTAGATACCTAGAGCGATACGATATACCCTCGGCGATAAAATACGGCCTCGATATAAGTATGCAGGTAAAAAGGAAAAACTGTTTACGAATGCGCGTGTGTCCATATTGAAATGAGCATTGGTTAATTTCCATCGCAAAAGGCTAAACATAAATGTAATACATTTAATTATATTCCTGTACACTGAAAATATTTGCCCGCAGAATCTCGTGTTTGCTTATTTATTTGTATTTATTTGCTCTTTCGATACAAGTTAAATATTAGTTTTATATACTCCAAGCACGACGATAACTCGTTCTGACGAGTAATGCGCATCCGCGTTAAAGCTATTTACATGCCATTCTCATTTAGGGTTTAACAAAAAGGTTTCGCTCGAGCCAAACGCAATTTATTTATGCAAGTCTTCTTTTTTTTTTTTTTTTGTTATTACTCCTGAATCAATACGAATAACAACGTTTCGTTGTATCGTCGACGGCTACGCGTCCGGGCGGGCGCTTACTTACGTAAAGTCGGCTAATTGATATTATATCGTTAATAATTTCGAAAACTCGCGCTAAAACTAATCTAACGTCACGGGTGAGTTAAAAGGAAAAGTCGGCGGGGGCGAAAGGAGGAATATATTTTTGGTAAGAGAGATCGTTCGTTGGTTTGTTATGTTTGGGTAGGTTGCCAGAAGCAGCTCCGGTCACCGACTCTCCAACTAGTTCTTCAACAACTTCTCTAAGCGTGTCATAATAGGTTGGATTTCTAAACCGGGCGCAGCCGTCATAATTTATTACCGAGGCTCGGCAAAACAAATAAGTAAATAAATACGGATTGTTTTCACAACACAAGAAGCTGCCATTCTTTCGGATTATTCTTTCGGATCTTGGCTTACTTTGTCCTTGCCCGGATCTTCTTATATTTATTATATCTCCAGTCGGAAATCTTTTTACGGCCTTATATGCCAAATCCTAACGATACTCGATTGTACCGTTTCATTAAAAATAACTCAATAGCCCCGGACGTGTAGAGACACATTCGTCTTAAAAAAACAAAGTAAATAAGAAGAAGAAAGGGGAAAAGGAAAAATGAAGAGGAATAAGTATCTGGAGTTTTTGGATCGTTGACGTAGTAAAAAGCTAATAAGTAATGAGTGAGTCCGTAAAAATGGGAGATGAGTCAGTGGTTTGTTTAAAATAAGCTTATTTCGTGGAGAGTTCACGTGCTGCTGACGAGGGTCGAGGGGTTGGGGTTATTGGGGGGGTGGGGGTGGAATAAATAAAAGGATGCTGCTTGACGCGGGACAACGCATGGACGAGCTCGAGGAGCTGTTGCTTTTTCGATTTTTTTTTTGTTTTTTTTTTTTCTGTTCATGGTAATTGCGCGGTAGGTAACGGAATATACATAAAGCTGGAGAGCTCCGACCGGTCTCGAGGGCAGAACAAATAGGTATTATTTTCGGACGAAATGCGATAAAAAGGGAAGGAGCGAGTGCGGATGCTCGCTGCGGATACTTGGGCTATCTATCTATGGCATTGGAGGCCTCGATGGAGAGGAGCTCGATGATTAGGATCGTCCGAATGACCGTCGGTTCGAATATTATTGTACCGCCGACAACTGGACCTCTCTACCCCGATCCCGAACAACGATATGTATATATGGAGAGGGAGAGGGAGAGGGAGAGAGAGAGAGGGGAGAGAAAGAAAAGCGCGAGGTTTAATGGGGCGGGGGCTAGGGCTCGGGTAGGCGGGGCGGCGCAAGGGTCGGGACCGCGGGAAAAATCGGCCTCGACCGGGCCCGTGCCGTGTACGAACGAGGCTGGAGGAAGCGGGGGGCGCCGTAGTTCCGGAGCCCGGCCCTGGGAGCCGGTGCGAGCGCGGAGGCGCAGCGGCGGCAGCCCCGACTCTCTCTCTCTCTCTCTCTCGAGCCTCTCGGGGTCGCCACGGCCGCAGTCAGTCAGTCAACCCGGTGTCGGCAGCCCGAGCGCTTCTGCAGCCACGTCCCGCATTCGAAGCCGAGAGCGAACATGTGAGAGAGGCTGTGCCGATCTTGTACCTGTGGCGCGTCCGGAGCAAGTCGGCTCTGCTGCCGCTGCGACGCGTCCGGCCCTACGGTACCCGGTAACCTCCCTCCCTCCCTCCCCTTCCCCCGCCGCGTACGTAGAGTCGAGTCGAGTCGAGTCGAGTGGAGTGCGCGAGTGCGAATCCCGCGGCGGCCCCGAGGCGAGGCGGCCGACGCACGAGAGGCGACAGACTTAGGTAAGGAAAGAATCGGCAGAGGAAGCGCGGGCACCTCGGCACCGTCGTCGTTAACCATGGAGGAGGAGTTGCGCTGCCCGGCGTGCAAGAAGTTCCTGAGCGAGCCGGTGCTTTTGCCCTGCTGGCACGCTCTATGCTTGGGCTGCGCCGTCGGGATGCAGGCGGCACCGGACTCGCCACCCGATTCCTCCGGGGACTCGGTCGGCGCGGCGCCGGGTTCCGACCAGGAGGCCGACAAGCTCAGCATACTCTCGGAAACGGATTCGGGTGTCGTGTGCAGCAGCAGCACATCAACGGGATCGCGGCCCGGCAGCTACGTCGGCACGCCCGGCAACGGGGTCTGTTTCCCACCGACGACCGGCACCCTCTGTCTCTCGTGTCCGATCTGCCAGAAGACGGTCTTCTTCGACGAGGGTGGCGCCCACAACCTGCCCAAGTATCGGGCCATGCAGAGGATCGTCGAGAAGTACGTGGAGGCGCGCAATGTCAAGCTCATGTGTCAGATGTGCGAACGCGACCCCCAGGAGGCGACCGTCGCCTGCGAGCAGTGCGAGGTGAGAATACAATCTCTTCTTCTTACACTCCTCCTTCGATCCCGATCCCGATCGGGATCACGATCACGGCCACGGCCACGGCTAGTGGCTGGGGGGTAGATGGGCGGAGAGAGAGAGAGAGAGAGAGAGCGAGCGAGAGGTCAGACTTAGTCAGACACTAGAGGAACCCGGACAGATCGACAGATGCCTGGCTTTAGGCTTCGATTGATAATAATAATAATAATAATAATAACAACGCGTTGGTTACACATATGGGGCTAAAGAGCTTATAGCGCCGGTTACCGTCTCCGACACTTCGACTCATCACTGACACCAGCTTATTTTATTTTATATAACCTCTTGTACGTCTTGTACGATCTCGTAAGGCTCGAGCCCCGAGACGAAAGGAACGCGTTAATTTCCTTCCCCCAGTAATCCACTTGACTTTTTGAAACTTTAACTGTAAACAGTTCCCGGAAACTGGATATCGAGAAGAAATTTATGCTTCCCGAGAATAAATTTTATAATTTTTTTTTTTTTTTTTTTTTTTCTTATTTTTCCCCTCAAAAGATGGAACGAGCCTAGTTAGCCACTTAGCGCGCATAGTTTCCTTTATAACATTTTATTAAGCCCCAAGTCGTCTATATTTGATATTTTTTGAAAATGTAAAAAGTCAAGCTTCTTGAAAGTAGAGAATTTGAAATGTTCGTTAATCGCTCGAATCGAACGTGCTGTTACGCGATGTTTTCAGAAAAGTTCCGTAGACAGCATGAAGGCCTAACTGAAAATCATGGTTGAATAAGACGTGTAACGTTGAAAAAATAGAAGAAAATAATTAAAAATAGAAAAAAAAAATGCTTAAGAAACGTCGTTAAATTTTAATTGCAAACCGTACGTCGCTTCAGCGTAAAATATTAAACGACACTTTTAAAAAAATAATTCTTTTTTTTTTTTTTGTTACGAAAGCCCGCGCAAATCGTACATTCGATTCGACGGACCAACGTAATTATATAAAAAATTAATATTTCCACGTAAAAAAGCCGAAGAATTTTAAGCGTTATCGAATGGAACTGACGCGCCCTCTGACCTATGACGTCGAACGAATTTGAATTTATCATTAACGTTTATTTCGATTTAGAGGCTTGGATTTACAATAATATTAAACGACTAGCTAGCTCATTACTATTCCTCAATTCCTAGCTCTCAAGTGGTAAAGTATTAGAGTGCAAAATATGTCATAAGGTCTATTAATAAATTCTTTTCCATACGTTTTTTTATAATACTCCGTCACTTAATGTTAATGTGCGGCGCTGTCTTTGTTTGATTGTATGGGTAGTCGACGTAGTTTACGTAGACGAGGCGCACATAGATGCAGATCCGTTGGAACAACGACGACGAAGCTCGTGGTTATTTTCAAACTAATTTCTTTGGAAGCACGAACAACATTTCATTACTTTACTTACCGAGGCTATGCGGCAATTAATACACCTTTGATGCAGTTAAGATTCGAGCGGACGATAAAGACGCCCTTCGGCTCGATGAAGAAATAGCTCTAGTTCTAATGTAGCCAACCCGTTCCTGAATGGATGCTTTATTTGGAAAGCGATAAGGATCCATAATAAAAGAAATGTGTCCTTTACGTGATGCTAAAGAAGCGCCTTTACAAACGTATACGCACGAATCTATTCCTATCTATATACGTGTGTGTGCGCGCCCGCGTATATATGTCTCGTCATTAATTTGGATTTTATTTTTCTCGGCACGACTTATCTCTAAATATATTTTTTATCGACATTCGGTGCCAATTTTCGCAGACCTCACACTTTGCCGTGACATTTCATAGTAATTCGTATTACCGAAACGAATATATATATGTATACGTACATAACATGCAGACTCACAGAGATTTCAGTTTTTCCATATATTTGTTCGTCAGGCACATACGTGAGTATTTAAAAATCACAACGGAAAGTAGATAATTAAATCCCATAAGAACGCTGCTGCGAAGACGTACGGAAGATACTATAAATTCAGGATCCTTGACATTGATGATGATATTTGATTTAAATTGCCTCGCTGGCGAGAATAATTCTTGCACAGTTTCGTCTCACATGTTGGCCATAAAGTTATAAGCAGAACTCGCGCGACGTTTGATTAAGCAAATTGATGAAGAACGGGAGGATGAATTGAAGGGATTAAACCTTGACAATTTCATTAAGAGCTTAGAAATGAGCCATGGGAGCCATTGTATTCAATAACTAGAAACTCAAAGTTGTTAACGTTTTTCTCCTCCTCCTCCTCCCCCCTCCTCGCTCCCCCCTCCCATTCGCTTCTTGCCTTTTTTACGAGCCGGTGTTAAATCGATTGCGTACAAACGCGTTTCCCATCACGTCCCCCCCCGCGCCCCTCATACGAGTGCTTTATTGTAAAATTGCTCGGTATTCCGTGTCTCTTATTCCCACTCGACAAATGTTTTCCCCGTTCCCCTCCCGATCATACATTTTCGGATTTAAAGATGTAGCGCTTTTACCTTTATTTCTTTTTATATTGTATAGAGGCTTGTAAACGAAAGATTTAAAGAACTGCACATTAACGTTGATCTAGCCATAAAAATTTACAGCTTGTTCGCTTTATTGTAACATCAAGTCACATTAAAAATGTAAAGGTTTTTTTTTTTTTTTTATATATATTCGTTACTTCTACGTTACTTCTAAATCAGGACTAAATCATTTTTGTTTAAGACATTTCAGCGGCGCTAATAAATTAATTGCAAAAACAAGAGCTCGGATGTTTAAAACGACTTATCCCCCCCTCCTCTATGAGCAGCGTTACAATCTGGCGTTAATTTAAAAGTTGAAAAATTTCTGTTCTCGTTTTTAATAAAAAATAACCTCAATCTATACGATATATACAATTAAAGTTCTGCCCTTAAGCCTTTACTAATACAGCTTTGTAGGGCTGAGCAAAAATGCTCGTTATTTTACGTGGAGCGTCCCGAGTCTTAAGAAAGTTTAATATTTGCTCAACGATGCTGTATAATATACAATATTTTATAACGCCGCAATTTCTCACTTTCGTTTAAACTATTTCAAATGAGTGCCCGAAAGGATGATATTTACGGTAGGAAATACAACTTTAATTTAATATTTCATATAACCGGAGTCTTTGAGCGGGCAAATTTATTGCCAGCGATTCAAGGAGATACTTTTTTATCCCGAAAGATCGAGCTTCAGCATGTGTTCTCACGGGTATATGTGTACAATAAATATTATTCAAATTCGTAGCCTGAATGGGGGGAAAACTAAAAATAAAACAGGGGGGATAAGAATAATTAGGTTATTAATGTATACATAGACTACTGGGTTTAACGGGCCGGCCAGCATTTTAAGCCCCCGAATCTCCCTTGTGAGTATTTTTACAATTTTCCGAACCCTCGGTCGCGGTAATAATTCGCATTTAAAGGTGAACGGCGTTAACAAAGTATTGTGCTACTTTCTTTGAAGACTTGCCACCTCGATGCAAAAGCTCCAAAATCAATATGGAACTTTGTCCTGAATTTTCTCGCGCTGACCAACAAGTCGTTACGATTAATTGGATTTCGCATTTAATGAGACGAATACGTCACGTCATCTTTCCCGAGATAGATTTTAATGCGTTTCGATGAAAATTGCTTCAGCCGAACGGCTGTGATCAAAAGTATACGCGATACATTCAACGAATTTTAATAATAATAATTATTATAATGATGATGATGATGATGATGATGATGGCGATGGTGATGGCGATGGTGACGGTGACGGTGACGGTGACGGTGACTAAAGACCGCCGCAGTTAAATTATAATATTGTCTTTAAAGCATTCAAGTTCTTAATTATCTCCTTTATTAATAATAATAAAAAAAAATTATCTATTCCTTTATTAGGCGAGTCATATAACTAACTTATAAGATTCCCAGATAGAGTTTATAATACCTTCACTAAAAGTTTATACAATTAATTGTAATGAAATTAATTGCAGTTAGAGTTGGAATAAAATGACCTTTTTAGGTTACGTCCTGGTAAAATGTTGCCAAATTAATTTAATGAATAATACCGGAGATCGGCAAAATCCCCAAGGCAAAGAAATAAAGAGATTACATTGAGAGATCATACGTCGTCGGTAGGCGAAGCCGCCCTACGTGAAATATAAGTTCTTCAGCCGGCGAAACAAAAGATCCCGACAAGCTCCCGACAATTATAATTACGAGGTATAGGCATTATTATAGAGTCAGATTACGTCTAGGTAAATTTTGGCCCAAAGCTCCCCCGGGTCTTCCACTCTATCTCGTACCCCGTATAAGCAGTAGCAGTAGCAGCAGTAGTAGTAGTAGCGGCGGCAGCGGCAGCAGCAGCAGCAGCGGTTCTTGCATGACCCCCTTCCCCACCTTCCTTCGCCGAGTCTTGGTTTGGTTAGCGTTAGGAAAGTAACCGAGATGTAAATGGCCATCCTCTGCTTCCTGTTTCAGGTGCTCTACTGCGAAAGTTGCCGCGAGTCCTGCCACCCGAAGCGGGGCCCCCTGGCGGCCCACAAACTCGGCCCGGCGCAGGGCACCTGGTTCGGAGGCGCCGGGTCGAACCGGCTACAGCGGTCCCACCACGAGAACGGGAACCCCGGCTGCCTAGAGCACGTCGGCGAGACCGTCAGCCTCTACTGCGCCCTCTGTAAAATCGCCGCCTGCGGGCTTTGTCTGCGAGACCGGCACACGGCCCATCCCCACGACGTCCTGCCGCTGGCAGCCGCCTGCAAGGCACAAAAGGTGAGTGCCGTCTCGTCTCTGCTCCGTACTCTGGTCCACGTTGGCGCACAACACACCCCAATGACATCGTCAAAGCCCCGAGCCCTGTGACGAGAAGGTACCGTAGGATGACATCCAGAGACTGTTGTTGTTGTTGCTACTCGGCAGCGGCGCGCCCTTTGTTCGCCCGAGCGACTCCCTCCCTCTCTCCCTCTCTCTCTCTCTCTCTCTCTCTCTCGCTCTCTCGCTCTCTCGGTCTCGGTACGCGCGCGCGCGTGTGACGCGTGCGGCTTGTGTGCTCGTGTGCGTTCGTGCATACAGCAGGGGTCGCCGGCTGACGAGGAGTCGGACCGTGGGGTGGGGTGAGGGAGGGGGGGGGGAGATCGGAATTCAGCCACCGTCCCGAGGAGCATACGAGTGCAAGCGAGCGCGAAAGGTTTTTGGTAGCCCGGAATCGCTTCGGGATATTATTATATTGTCCTCGGCCGGTGCCAAGGCCGCTATTAGCCGAATAGCCGAACCTCGCCGCTGGTGTCCCGTTACAATGAATCTCTGGAGTTGCTGCGAGCCGCGCTCGAGGCATCGATGATGATGGCTCGTCCCGAGCAACGAACTAAAGATCTTTATAGTCTTCTCTCTCTCTCTCTCTCTCTCTCTCTCTCTCTCTCTGACTCTTTCTTTTATTTTTTATTTTTTTTTATTGACCCTCTCTCCTCTCTCCTTATCAATATTACTTAACGACTCGATTCCGACAGTCGACTGACTGAGCGACTGTTCCGCCGGAGATAATCTTCGCGAAATTAGCGTCGACCGGCCGAAAATGAGTTCATTATCCTCATCGTTAAGACGTATCTCTTTCCTGCACACTCAGCTTCGACATCAAAATGTCACATTCGCTAAATATTAAATAATATTATCGCACGAGTATCTTATCCCCGGGAGAATTAAACGGCAATGGAATTTTTAATTAAATTAACTACTAAATGCAGAAAAAAGAGAGAAACTTCTCTTTTAAAGGTCAATAGATAAGACTTTTACGGAACCGAGTCAGTTTGTTTTTTTTTTGAAAGAAGAAGAAAGGATTCGATAAAACCTTTCGCATTGAATTGGCAGAATTTTTAAAGTTTTTTTACATTAAACTCGTTAAAGTACGAAATTACGTGTAATTAAAAAATACGTACACCTGCCGCGTTACGTGATATTCATTATTATTATTTTTGATAAACTTATAGTTGAACCGTAGTACTCGGACTAAGCTTACATACTCAAGCCTTTGAGTTTCAAAGTTTTGAAAATTTGGATTTTCCTACTGCTTATTCGCCCTCCCCCCCCGCCGCCACCATCCACGGCCCGGATCGCCGCCAAGCCGCCAACATGTTTCGTAAGCCGGTTTAGCAGCTGATGCTCGTGCTCCATCGAATTTTCATTTATGCAGGCTTCATTGACTTTATTGTCGGACCCGCTTAATAATTTATGAGATCCTTATATCAACAACCGTACGCTTAAAGTTCCGCTCACTATCTAAAATATTTACCATTCGGCTATTTAATTCACCGCCGTCTCATTTATATTTACCGGAATTCGATATTGAAGTTTCGCATAACTTGAATATGAAACTTTTACAGGTGGGAGGCCGAAAGCGAATTTACGACGGCGCTTGAAAAAATTATTATTCTCATTCCTGTAATCAAAGCTATTCCAAGCATTCACGGGAAACAAGGTATTAAGGTATTATGTAAACGAAAGTTTATCAAATACGCTCATTAGCCTGATTATTTACACGTTAATACTTATAATACGCGCTCGCTATACCATATTCCCTATTACGCTATTCCCTTAATGATCCGTTACTAACTCATTACCAAGAAACTAGTGACTTTTAAAGTATATAAACGCGAAAACGTGCATTTATACATGCGCGTTAAATTTATATTTAATATCGGAGCTTCTCCAGTGCTCGAATGTAAAATAAATCACGTAAATCCTCGCTGAGATACAAAAGATATTGCCGGCTGCATATAAAGAGACATTTGCTCGTGCGATAAATAACTTAGGCTCATATCTCTATAAAATCTCATCGTTTGCTAGAGAATTTCAACGAAATCCGGGAAACATAAGATTAAGATTCCGTATGAGCTGCACGCCAAGAAAACTGTATCAGAACTGTATTTACACGCTACTACAGAACATTCAGAGCTCTTGCTAATGTATCGCAGTTTTTTTTATACCAACAATTTCACGGGGCAATGTTATACGACGATTCACATAAATAAGAGTAGTAGTAGTAGTAGTATCTCTCGGCTTACGGTTTTAATAGACCCGAAGCTATGGAGCGGATAAGCTCTGTTCAGAAATTGGTAGCCGGCCGTCCTAAGGGTCGGTTCGTCAAATGAAAATTGTCCGCGTGTCTCCTCCTACGCGCGTGTGCGCGCTTCTGCTGTGTGTATAGGGGCGGGGGGGGGGGAGCATTTTAAATGCTCGTAATTATATGCGAACGAGGACCGATGGCGTGTAGGATAAGGGCCATTAATTGCGATCGGATAATGATAAAGGGCGCGCAGGGGTTGACGGGGTAGGGGGGAGAACGAATGTAGTATGTGGAGCTTGTTGTTTGTTTACGAGAACATTCTCGACTGATTGGAGAGATAGGTGCATTCGATCGTTAGGGAATAGCAATAAAAGATTTTAAAATGTTGGGAGAAGCCCTTCACAAGTTCAGTACTTATTTATTTACTCGGTTTATAATTTTGTTTTCTTGTATTTATACTTGACGACGACTACGACGACGACGACGACGACTAGGGCAGGAGGACGACTTTCCGAAAAGCTCGAGGCTGATTTTTTTTTTTTTAAATTTATAAGCCAGAGCAGGGGGAATGGCCGCGCAACTTGACGTCAGGTGCTCTTACGCATAAATTGCGTAATGTTTAAGTAGTTATTAGCGTTCCGGCCTGCAAAAGCACGAAAAGATCCTTTTAGTGATAATTACGTTTATTACCATTACGAGTGTCCGCCGTATTAAATTACATTATAAACTTTAATGAAATTTGCCTTTTTATACTTTCGCGCTCCAATTTACAATCAATTATTATTATGATTGCCATGAAAGGCCATCGAGCATTAATATTATACGTGAATATTGCCGGGAGAGCAGTTTTACAACGCGAGTTGTATAATACGTTTAATGCGTAAGTTAATGCGCTTACCGAGACAAAACTATCGCTTCGCGTCAATTAAACGAGATCATTTTAAATTCTCGTTAAACCGCTCCGAAGAACAACGTACTTTTTTTCTTCTGCTTCTTTTTTTCTTCTTATTCTTTATTTTTTTCTTTTTTCCAACGTATGCCGTGTCCCCGAATCTTACGTACCCGACTCATGAATAAAGCATAGCCGGCCGCGAATACGTTAAGCGGAGCAGCAATTATCATGGATAATTTATAAGAGTGTATTGGCGGATGGGAGCGGACGTCGTCAGCCGATGTAGCGCGGGCTTGAATAACCTCGAGCGGGGACGCGTGTCAACCGATTCCCGTGAACGCTTCTCGTACGCTATCTCGGACTCGCAGCCCGGACGAACCGGGATTAGTCGGCGGGGACTGCCCTCGCTCCCGTACGTGTACTCACTCGACGCATCGATCGGATTCAAAAGGCCAATCACGTACGCTCTCTATGCCGAAAAACAAAAGGAAATTGTGAAAAAAGACGTTCGCCTCGGCCAACTGTTCGTCTGCACTTCTCTATGCTCTGGTACGCGAGGTAATAAATAACGCGTCGATCCGCTCGGTGTTACGAACAATGGCCCCGGCCTCGCCACTACAGGCCTTCCATAGCTTTTCAATTTTCCCGGGATAATTTGTCCAATGCCAATATAGCGGTGCTTCGCGATCTCCGCCCCCCTCCCTCCGCCCTCCCTCCCCATCCCCACTACCCAAGTCAAGCTGGGACCGACTAGTGCTCGTTATTACCAAAGGGAAAATACGGAAACGCGAGGATTAACGAACGGAGCCCGTACCCGTACGTACCTATAACGGCCAATATAACGATAAGAACCTCCTTCGCTCGCGACTAAACAAATCCTGTTGTTTGAGAAATCCTTACACCTATCGATTATTACATCCGTCGTCCCACTGCTTTCTACGATAATAGCCGGGACAGGAGCGGGCAATAGAGGAAAGTACCGGGGATCGAGGTTTATCGGTCGCTCGATCGATTAAGGTACGTGACGGTCGCTGAGGGGCGGAGGAGGAGGAGGAGTAGGAGGAGGAGGAGGAGGAGGAGGAGGAGGAGTAGGAGGGAGGAGTAGGAGTAGGAGGGTTTCAGGTGTAGCGGTCGTTCGTGTCGCTCTTATCGCCCCTTTTATCTTCGCCCTTCGCCCCCCCCACTCCCCCGCCGAGCTTCTCGCGGTTCTCGCTTTTTATTCTTTAAGGGCAATCCCGATGCCTAGGGAGAGAGGTAACTAGAAATGCCATTCCAGCTCGTGGCCTTTGCTTATCGTTGCGTAAAGACCGAGGGACAATATCAATTTAGACGGCGCTTACATAATTCTCTAGTGTTATTCCTATAAAAGCGTTCGCGAGCCTTCGCCTATTCAATAGCCCATTAGTTATGCGTACGGCCGTAATAATAAGATAACGTATTTTTTTATCATTATAAGAATTATAATGACGTCTCGTGTATCGGCGCGTATCTGTACGCGCGCTCGGCTGAGCTCCGCTACAATTTGTATTGTATTTTTATTATATCCTTATCGTCATCCTGAGTCATTGGCTCACTTATGCGAGAATGTTGTATATTTTGAACAAAGAACGAGATAAAGGGCGGGGGTGGGAGGGAGGGGGGGAGTAGCAGAAACCCAATGCGCCGTAGCGAGGGAGTAAAAGTAGCACGGACGATGGATGGAGTTAATCAATTAAATTTCTTACCACCACATTTAATTTGCAACATTTTCTCAGAAATTATATTACTTCATTTCTTTAATGGCCACATAATGCTCTCATTGTGCAAAAACACTTTCTGAACTCGCTAGCTATTTCGCCGGATCATTATACGAGCGATGAGTCCTCGACGAGATACAAACGAAAAGAAAAAAAAAAAAAAAAAAACATTGATCACGGTCCGTCGAATACTTTCACGAATCTCGCTAAAAATTAAAGTAAACACACGAAGGCCTGGCATTAAAATAATTGCATTAAAAATCCGAAAAAAAAAAAAAAAAAAAAAAAAAAAAAAGCAAAAAAAAAAAGAACAACCGAGCCTGTATATCCGAAATCGAAAGTTATCAAGGCTACAAATTGCTCGAATGTTTTCTTTGAAAAAAATTACATTACTTGGCTCTAAAAGACTACGTACGAGTGAAAGGGATAAATAAATAAATAAATAAAAAAACAGAAAGAAAAAGAAAAAGAAAGAAAATGAAGCAATAAATAAAAATAAATTTAATAAGATAATGTAAAAAGTAAGAAAAGTCGTCTCTCTTTCTATCTTAAAGAAAAAGAAAGAAAGAAAGAAAGAAAGAAAGAAAAAAAAGAAGAAAAGTTATGAAAAAGGACGAGGAGGAGTACCGAATCTCTCGGGTATTTTCCTGGATGAACCCCCATCACGCAGAAAATTAAAAATGCTTTTCAAACACAATTCTCAGGCGGGGTCTCATCACCCGTCGTATAACAACCTTTTTTTGCTTCTTCCCACTCGTTCGCTCTCTTCTTTCATTCCCTTTGGCTCCTGTCGACTCCTCGTTCGTGCACTTGCTAAAATTTCGCGCTCATCCTTCGTTTGTCCCTCGGTAATTCTGAAAATAGCGAAGGCGCGAGCGAACTGCCGCTGCGCGTCGTCTCCGTCTCCGTCTTCGTCTCGCGTCTCGCGTCTCGCGTCTCATTCAACCCTCACCTTCGCCGTGACTCCCGCCCCCCGCCCCGCCCCTCATCGCCCATCCACCGTAAACTCGAGCCTTTTCTTATTAATTTTTCAGAATGCCAGGCACTCCAATACTTCGGCCCCCGTGTACTTTCGCCCTCTCCAACCCTTTCAGCCCCTTCGATTAAGTCCTCGACGCGAGCTCTTGTTGTCTACCCTCTTCGCGCTCTCCTCCGCTGACACTGCCACCGCTATCCCCCTCCCTCCGTGTAATATTATTTTCTTTTCTCCCCTACCCCCACCCCAACACTCCCCGCACCCTTTGCCCCTCAACAAGATGTATTTTGTGCCGAGCGTGTCCAGCTCTCGGGCGCCTTTTGTTAAGTCGTCCACTTCTTATTCTTTCAATGTGTCATCGTCCCCCCTCCCCCTTCCTAGCCCCACCGCATCCCCGGCACGCCGAGCACTTGGAACGAGCGCGGCGGTGCGCCGATCGCGCATCTGTCTAATCCTCGTATTATTCGATTTTCGAATTCATACGCGCATCCTTTGTGTCGAACGGACATTTCCATGTAATTTCATCTTTAGCCGACCGAGTTTGCGTTTCATTTAACGATTCATAATAATGGGACGACTCGACGAGCCCTGTCCGACACTTTTTAATTATCGCACAATAATATACGACTTTTGGCGCAAGATTTTTTTTTTTGACGTTTTCTAACGTTTTTTTCTTAATCAAGTTGTTCTGGCCATCGATTGAATGCTCAATATCATTTTAATGGAATCGTTAAGTGCGAGGGAAGAATAATATGAATAACTTGAATCGCCGACCGAATAAATAATTCCTTCTCGGGATAATACATGTATTACGATATAGGCCGTTCGTATTCTCGTTCTCGTTCCCACTTGGTATATTAAAGGACCCTTCGATCGTCTTTTTACATTTTTCAAGATACGCTTAAAGATCCCTCGACCTCCTTAAAAAAAAAAAAGAAAAAAAAGAAAAGTGATTTCACCTCCTCCAGTTGCCCTCTTCACATTGCGCTTCTTCATCCGTACGCTTTTCTCTTTTTGTGACCGTCAATTACAGATTCCTATATATATATATATATGTATAGGCATTATATTGTTTCTCCATTATTTAGCCGATCATAAACTCGCTCGCTACCGCAGCCGAGACCCCTCTTCGAATACATTGGTCCATCCCCATGTCGTTCAGTCTCGCTATCTGGTTGTGCTCTTTTGTGTCCCCTCCCTGCCCCCGTCCTCTTTTCACTTTGGCCTACCTAATGCATCGTCCCTGACATTGCGGGTGCGTCAGAGGGCAACTTTCCGGCAGTCGGATGCCACGCTACACCCATATACGTCCCTTTCAGGCAAAGCACCTGGTCGTCTCCTGACATATGGACGCGTGGTGACCCCCTCCACCGTGTTCAGCAGAAGCGAGGAGAAAATACGGGATCGGAGGTTACGATGGCCGCGCTTCCTAAACGATTAATCTAACAAATTGTTGGCCCTGCACTGGCCGGCGGCGCAGGCTGCCGTGTCTTACCGCACTCGAGCAATTCATCCGCGCATACAATACGAGCGAGTTGGATACGGGGACAGCTTCACTTGTCTCCCCGCCAACTGTAACCCCACGACGAACCATAAAGTTGTAAAGTTCGTGTACGTCCAGCGGATGCTGCCGGGCTGATCGATGTCCGTACCGGCTCCGGGTGATTTTTCCAACCGGTGAACGAGACGACTCCCCGCTACTGTAGTAAGTCCACCTCTATATCGCTTCCTCACCCCTCCTCTCCCCTCCTCACCATGTACTTTCGCATTTGGGCATTTTTAACTTTGTCGGCGTTACACCCCCAAAGTGTTTATAAAAGCTTGGCGCCGAATGGCCGAATAATAGATGGTGTCACGCGACCTTTATTTATAACTGGGTAATTCAGCCTTTCGAGAGCCAAGCTTAATATTTTATCGTTGGCCACTTGATTGCGTCACGGCTTTTCATTAAATTTCTTGCTCGCGTTACGAAACGACCATTTATGCCCGGCATTATTTATATTTGTTGTTGTTTATTTGCAACAGCAGCAGCGGCGGTGGCGGCGACACAAGTATTACATTGTGTCGGTATCAATTTGCATTGCGCGTATGCCCGATTGTAATTAAATTCACTTCGTAGAAACGAACAAGGAGTAATAAATACACGTATTTAAATTTTTGCACATATAGCGCCAGTGTAAATATTTCTGCTATAATGTTAATCCGCCCGAGTTAGCATAACACGAATTTGATATTCTTCAAATGCCGCTGTACAATTAAAAGCCAAAAGAGGACGGAAATTCAATAGCCCGGAAAATAAAAGTAACAATTAATACGTGTCGGGAGCAACTGAGCTTCAAAAAGTTACTTCACCCTCACAGGCGCGTTTCATTACGAACTTCGCTTATGTGGTTGGCGAATTTCTCTTCCAACAAGACCCGCTTGACATAGAATTTACGATATCCGATATTATATTGTTATAATTTTTTAAAACTTATTTTCCTTATCAAACGCGTCTAGTGGGGCATTAAGGGCACTAATGCAATAAAAGCAGGATTTTACCGTTCATTTCTTAATTTCCCTATCAATCTCGGCTCTCTAAGGACGATCAAGCGAAATATTTACGTATCCCTATTTATCAATGCACGCGCACAATTGTTTAGCGTAATTGAATAATCTGGTTTAATAAAAAACAAAAAGAAAAAAGTATGACTTGTATGAGGTTTCAATGGAATATGAAAATCAGTGGCTTCGATTCGAACGCTGCATGCGGGAAGAGAACGCGGGATAAAGATAAAAAATGTTCAAGGAAAGCGCGTACTCGAGCGGCGATCGATGATTTTCTCCGGCATATGTAGAGAGACTTATGAACCTGGGAAACGGTCCATTTGGTGCTCGCTCGTAAGAGATCTAAAGCAAGATGAAGGAGTTGGAGGTTGGCAAGGACAGCTAAAGTAAGTCATTGAGTAAGTGGGGTGGGGGGGGGGGTGGCGATTAATCTTGCAATAGTGTCAGCCTCGATATCCTGGGCGAAAGAGTTTTTTTTTCAAATGTTCGAATTATATGCGATGAAGGCAGTGACCGAGTGTCGGGGAGTGGTGCGGGGAGTGGTGCGGGGAGGATGTATGTTTGTAAGTGGAGCACCGCAAGTCCACCTCGCGGGGGGCCACTCAATTACAAATCTGAACAAACGTGCGGGCGAAGCCGTGAATGAGCTAATCGAAAGCTCGGTGCTGCGACGATTTGATATGCGCTTTCCGTTCCGTGGCTCCGTATCTCCCCCTCACCCGCCTTAGGATCACGAACCTCGGCGAACGCTCGCGCCCCGCCAAAACCGCACCCTGGAAATTTACGACCGAGCATTCGCAGTGCGGCGCAATCGTCACGAACCAAAGCCACCGTCACGTCATGCAATTCGTCATATTCTACGAGAGGACCTCTCTCTCTCTCTCTCTCTCTCTCCCCCTCTTCCTATCTATCTATCTATCTATCTCTATCTATTTCCCCTGCGTACGTGACCCACGGCTCGTATTATTTCATCCCGGACACGGGCGCCATCGCGCAAACTACGAGGGGAAAGGTAATAGAAAGGAAGATAAGTTTACTCTCCGAGTCCTCGCTCTTTTTCCTCTACGGGATGTTCGCGAGCTTCTGCACTTGAATTCTACGGGTTTATGAAAATTATACCCGAGCTTTATGGGATACGATGTGCTTCGCGGATCGGTATCTCACTATTTCCCGATTTCTAGCCCCAGCGTGCTCGGGATCTCGTACATCTGGCCGCGTGATCGTCTTCGGGCTTACTTTCCGTATCATTATTATCACTCGAGAGCACGAGTACTAGATTTCTCACTTATCATGTTGTTCTTTTAAGGCTGATCGATGCTGCTCCCGATAACGCCTTCATCATTTTCTTCTTGTTTTTTTTTTTTTTTTTTTTTTTTTTTTACAATCAATGCGCTGTAATTATTCAAAATCCATATCGGCTATCGTCGTCTCGATATTGTCATATCAGAGAAAAGCCGAGGATGTAGAGTAAATGAGCCGTAGAAAGTGAGCGTTAGAAAAATATGTCTATGATGTAAAAAACGTTTCACAAACTGGCTTCGATATTAAATATAATTTTCTTCAATGATTGAGTCTTTGGTAATGGCGATTCGCATAATCTTCCGCGGTCGACTATAAATTTTAAAGAAGAAGAAAAATAAAAAATATAAGAAAATATCGTTAGGAACGCTGGCGCGATAGATTTATATGATATATATATATATATATACACACACACACAGATGCTACATCGACTTATTTCCCAAGGAAATTTTTATTGCGAAATTTACGTCAGTTATAAAATACTTTTGAGGTTTTGGAAAATAAAAGTGCCACAATAGGTTAAATAGGTTTTATAGTCGTTTGAAATTTTACAAAATAAAATACGTGGTAAATAAGTTTATCATGCCGCATATAAGTTCTAAAACTTTTCTACACTATCATTCTTCATATTGAAAAAGTTTACTTATTTCCTAAATCAAGGCGTTACCAATACTAAAGAGCATTACGATCGATAATTTCTAAATTAAACTTCTTTCAGAAGTTCTTCGTAATCTAAGAAACTTGTAAGTTGATTATGAAGACGTTTAAATACGCGCATGACTTTGTTTGAAAGTAAAAAAGCTACGCGACACTGTTTGGTAGGTATACAATTAAGTTTGTTCAGCGTAGAGTTAGTTCTTTGTTGTAATCAGGGGAGGAGATTAAAAATACTTGGCCACGTCGTCTTACTTAATTTTAGAGAAATATTTGTCTATGTTAGTGTAAGGCGGCGGCGGCGGCGGCGGCAGCAGCAGCAGCAGCAGCAGCCGCCGCTCGCTTGTAGAAAAACAAAGTTGCCAAGGTCAAGTTCATGACTCGAAAGCGAGATAAGGGAGCAGCAGCGCCTCGAGTACCGGCATTTCCAACGATCGGCCAGCGTTAATTTTGATTAACAAGACAACGACAACGACAACGACATCGACAACAACAACAACATCAACATCAACGTCAACGTCAACGTCAACATCAACATCAACCGTTCTCTTGGTTTGATCCCGCCTCGGTATAATATCACTCGCTCAGTAATTAGCGAAATCTATGGCTCGCGCGGAGATCGCGCCCCCTCCCTCCCGCCCCCGGTGATTACGTTCTACTGACGTTCCGCGGTCGGTGCGCGTATGCGTGCCCGAAGGTAATCTACATCGGCGATAATTTCCATTAGCTCCGTAATACTCATGGGCCGAGAATCCGCAGTTACGCGGAGTTACGTAACCGGCCAGTACGCCTATTTCGCAGCTATCCGAGCAAACGAGAATTTTAGTGCCTCCACTTCCTCCCGGAGATTTAATTAGATTTCACGGGCCGTTAATAATAACCCCTTGGACTTGTAAGTGTTTTTCATTGATGAATTTTGATTGTCCGAATGCTTCGGGAGCCCGACTCTACCTCCGCCCCATCCCACCCCACCCCCCATACGTACATACTACACAATAATTTAACCTATCCTATCATTTATAAGATTCATTTGTCGCGTGCGCGGGCACATGGTCAGGCCGGGGCATTGTCACTGTATCAAAGTACACTTATTATAGCGTGTAATGAAAAGCTCTCTGCCCACGTTCTGCTCTACAAAGTGACGTTGAAAGTAGAAAGTGAAATTTACTATTCAATTGTTTTTATAAATTATGTGCCCGAGACTTGCTGCTGCGGCTGCCGCTGCTGCTGCTGTTGTCGTTGTTACTAGTAGCCATGATTTAAGAGGGAAGTGTGATGTACGGTAAGGTTTAGCTACCAACAGGATTTGCGCCTGCGTATTGTACCAAATACGCCAAATATCCGTGATTTATGACTAAAAGCCGGTTATTTACGCTAAACGAATATTTCCGTATTAAAAAATTATTGCAAAAAAAATCAATGTACCGTGATGGTACGTTTTGAATTACGTTACAAGCCATTGATATAAGCTTCAATTTACAAATTTCAAGGCGTATAAAAGCAGAATTCAAACCTATTCATTAAAACTTCAATATTTCCGTTAAAACCGAAAGCAGAAAAATAATGGGGCTTATTAAAAAACTACGTAGTACTGTAAAGTCGCAAATAATAATGATTACGAAATTAAATAAATTTAATAAAATTTCACGTCGCTCGTTTATTTATTTTGTTTTTTTTTTCTTTTTTAGTTTACTCGGCTCGACTTTATTAAACTTTGTATTATATTTGTCACAAATAGTTTCCGAACGTATAAAGAGACTTACTAAGCAAATATTAAAAACTAACAAAATATGAGATTTTGAAGGCGCGCGCGTATGTGTGGGACTGCGTCTCATGTCTTTGAAAGCGCTGTACTCGTGCTTCTCTCTTACTTTGTCATTTTCCGACATTCGTAGTTATATTGATACGGATGAGAGGTTTCACGAATGGTTTAAAACGAAAGACGTATTCGACGAAATAAAAAGCTTGTTACAGTAACTTATTCGGTTCCACGAAAGTTTCACTCTACATCATAAGAAGGTGGGGGGTGGGGGTGGGATAAAAGAAAATAAATAAGAGGGACAGGCTAAACTAAATCGTAATGGTAAATTGGGCGAGGATTTCTCGGTAAGGGTGACGAGGGTCGGTGGGAGGGAGGGACGGCGGCGGCGGTGATATTGGCGGGAGGGGAGGGGTGGAGGAGGAGGAGAGAAGGACAATGAGTTGACACGCGTAAGTGTATCGTAGGGGTGTAAATACAGCGGTGGGAGCTAGCTTTTTGTCTTGGTGACTAACTAATTAATGTCACTTGTTGGAGAATTTCACGCTGGTTGATACACGTGGTATTCGTCCATCTTCAAAGGACTATGAGGGATCAACAGGAATTCACGCGGTTTACCATTACATGTTACTCGCTCTCGTGCTCGCCGAGAATCTTCCTTCGCTCGTTGTATCGGCAAAGGAGACAGACGCATTGATGCACGCGAGAACTGCCCGGAACATCATCACTACGTATCATCGTTAATTCCTTAACGAATTCGCAAATATTGCCTTTAGTTTTTAAAACCGCTCTCTTCCCTTTTATTTCATGCAATCTACAAAAGAATATTACAATCCCGTTTTACGTCTCGTTTATCTGAGATGTCGGAGAGACTAAATTTAATTTAAAAAAAAAAAAAAAAAAAAAAAAAAAACAAAAACAGAAGAAGAAATTATTAATAACAATTGTACGTCGATTGTTGTCGATAACGGCCAGCGCAGCATTATATAAACATTTCAAATTTGACTTTTTATCATACGGGTAGGAATTTAGTCCGACGGAAGACTGGCGGCTTAGTATATATATACACGTCTCGCGCACAAATGAGCCATAAAGCTGAGCACAATTCAATGTCAGACTTATCTCGTGTGTCAAAGGAAAAAGTCACGGGTATGCTTCGGAGCGGATAGTGCCTTTTAAGATAAATTTCTTGAAAAGTTATGAATGACAGTATTAAAAATGATTCAGTTTGTTTTTAGACAAAAAAAAAAAAAAACTAATAACTCCTGTTAATGCCGCGCCTTCGTCCGATGTTAAAAGTTTTGTCAATTCAATAATTCCGGAACTCGGTATAAATCTGAGTTATTGTAAGAATCTTTCTAACGTAATGAGTTCTATTATTACTTGACCGATAGAATATTTGCGTGCGTCAGTACAGATATCGAGGCAAAGTATTATTTATAGTTGACGCAGTAGTCTTTGGAAGCCTCGTTAACTACCGAATCCAATTCATATTTAACTAATTTCTTATGCTCTACTCGCTTCAAAACTCTTTAGCCCAACGTCTATACGTTTCCAGGACACGGAATAGACATATTTAGGAAAGCAATAAAGAAAGAGGCTACTGGATACATTTTTTTTAAACAGAATGTACGTAATAAATAGTAAAATGAACGTAAGACGGACAGTTTATAAGAGGAGGCGTAGAATCAGTTATTTGATTGAGTTAATAATGGTATATAAAGTGCTCACCTACATTTTACGCAATGCGAGCCGGGCTCGATCTATAAAAGAAATGACAAAAGTAAGACAAAAGGGATATGAAAATTTTAACTGTACACTAAAAATGCTGAAAGTGCCGGCCGCGCGTATATTATACGTGGAGTATATAGCCGAGGAGGGGCATTTAAAATTATATCCTTGAAATTATATGAATCGAACAAGTTATAATGAGTTATTTAAATTTTTATTCGTTTTGGACTTAACAGGTATCCGAATATACTGTTTTCAATTTAAAGGGGCCTATATATAATACCGGGATTGCGATTCGAAAAAAATTACTTGCTTAAACGAAAGGGGCTGCAAAGTTTCAATGAGAAATCAAAGCATACGGGGTTGGAAAAGGTCAAAGAGGAATTTTTTTCAATCACGGGCCACTTCATCAGTAGGCAAACCTATATAGAATTCATTTAAAGGTATTATCGATAATATAAGTTATACTCGTTTTTTTCTTCTTCTTCTTCTTCTTCTTCTCTTCTTCTTCTTCTTCTTCGAATTTTACAGAGATCGCGTGAGAATTATAGGGCAAAGAAATTTTTTATATTAAATCCGGGATCAGGACGAATTTTCGACCAATAGCTCAGATTCTACAATTAAAAGCCCATTATTATTTATATTTTTGTTTATATATCACGAGGTATACCTCCCTCCCCGTATTCATTATTCGACTGATTCCAACCGTAATAATTCGATTTGGGGAATGCATTTTTCAACAATGTACTTTTTCCTGCAGATCCGAATCGCAATTCCTCTTTGTTCCCTGCGCATTTACAAAAAAAAAAAAAAAGAAGTCCATATTGTTTGAATACTAAAAATTTAAAATTAAAGAATATTCAACTTTTAATCGTAATTTACATCTGTCTTTGGACTGTATTTATGATATTCAAAATACATAAATATTATTATTAAACGTAAATATTGCCGTTTTATAATAATGTTAAAACTTTTAACAATTTTCAGTTTAAAAATATTCACGAAATCTTTAGTTGTCATACGTAAATATTTATATTTACATGTCAATAACAATAATAATAATAATAATAATAATAATAATACGAATCATTAAGTAAACAAGATATTCGTGTGGATATAAATTTCGGTAATTTATAAAAACATATACAAAAATTTATTTACTTAAGTGAAGCATAAATTTTACATTTTAAGCGAAATATTTATTAATTGCATGCAATTTGTAAGTGGTCAAACGCAGATAAAAAAAAAAAGCTTGATTCTTAGTAATTAATGAATTATTTATTAAATTGTTTTTACAATCGAGATGGCATTTGCATTTTAAATGTTTGTAAACTTTGATGTATGAGTCTGCGTAACAATATTATTCAATGAATAACACGAATTTAATGCCTGTAGTTTAATGCAATTATTTATTAAATATGACGCTTGCTTTATGTTATTGATAAATCAGTAATGTAAAATTTACGATCAGGTGCAAAGTAAGCAGTTCTACAATTGGAATAAAGTTTCTCGATGCATAATGAAATTTACACCTTAGCAAGTACGTACTTGTGTGCGCATATGACTTTCGAATGTAAATTTATAATAAAATTCCTAACAAGGAGCAGCTAAATTAATAATAATAAAAAAAAAAAAAAAAAAAACAGCTTTCGTCTGTGGTGTAATAACTTTTTAAATTTGAAACAATGACAGTCTTGTGTGAATAATAAGACAAGCGTTGAATTGATGAATGTCCGGCCACAGGAAAGCCGACGAAATAATTGATTTTTCATTACGTACGGCAACTACGTACAAATTGACAAAATCCTAATGAGAGAGAGAGAGAGAGAGAGAGAGAGAGAGAGAGTTGGCAATATCCAGAAGCAAATAAAGAGGGAAAAAAATGCAAAATTATTTCATTACGATGAGTGAAAAATCAATGGAGCGCGTAAATACCTTTGGTGATACATAACCCGGGCCAATGATATACAATCAAGGCCCGATGTACCTCGAAATGGCCACCCTCGCAAGCCGCTGAATTTCGTATTGCCGGGATTCGGAGGGCCAACGACAAATCAGTAATTAGTTATTAGAGCCGGTCGATGATGTAGTCTAGTCGAGGCTAGACGTGCGCGCGAATTCACGCGAGCACGCGCGCTCACGGAGAAACGGAGCAAAGCCAGTGTAATTAACAGGGATTATTCGATAACACGGTAATCCCGTGTAAATAGGTTAGGAGAACGTATCTTACCTATTTTCGATCGTGTTTATTCGCGCGCTTCCGCATACTTATCCGTTCGCCTATTTGCGCCACCTATCCGTTCAACTATCTCTATATATAAATTCGTATGCGATGGGGGGTATTTGGCGGGTGATGGGGGTGAAGAGGGCGGCGTCGACCTCTTGCTGATAATGGATTGTTCAGAAAGTGAGCACAAGCGTAGGTTGGCTTTAGTTACGAGCACGACCCCCCGGAATTCGGTCTGTGCCACTTATGTCGGGCATTAAGAAAAGATAGTGCCTGATGCCCCCTGTCAAATTACGGCTCTTTACGTCTACTGAAAAGGTCATTGTCCAACTGAAACAGGAATTACTTTCCATTGACGAGTTGGTGGGCTCTAAGAGATTTCCATTTGCTATAAAGGAGTGCGATTAAATAGAATAGATTAATAGCATTTGGAGCTTTGGATTGAATTTTATTCCGCAGCCGCTTTCTACGTACAGCCGAGATAACACGTAAGCGAGCGTTGGGTGGGACGGGGGCGGGGGCGGGGCGGGAGATAGAGGCTCGATCCTGAACGTATTACTACATGTAAATTCACACGTCCGAGGAGGAGGAGGAGGAGGAGGTTTGGAATCGCGTGTAGTAAGTAGCCTCGGCGGTTACATCGACCAGGTGCACAACGAAATGTGTAAAGCTTTTCGATTCGTCGAGGTACCGCGCTCAAGAGCGTGGGTGCGCGTGTGTACAAGCAAACCGAGAGCGGCATTGATTTTCACGTTCTTCTTGGCCGCGTTAGATACCGAGGTCGATACTTTGGCAGACCGACTCCTTAGTAAATATCGAAATTCCACGCGCCGTATGGAAATGAAGTCATTGGAAGTCAAGGAAGTCGTCCCCGTTGTTGCGTAAACGTTGAGATGTTGAGATGGTAGGAGTAAAGGTTCGGTAAGAGTAAGGTCGGTGAGCTCCTAATTGGTCCATTGCGTGGACGTTATTATTATACTACCCACTGGTTTGATTAGCTTAATTGGAATTTCTGCCGCGCCGTTTTACTACTTTTCTTCTCGTTTCGAGCAAGAAAGGATTTTAATTGCCACCGCGGCCGTTCCCGCTGATATTTTGTCTCCTCCCCAAGGCCGAAACGAGCCTCGGCTTCATTTACTTATATACCCCCCTTCCCTTTCCATTCACTCTTCGATTCTCATAACTTCTCAAGTAAATGCGATATTTTTTAATTCCGATAAAACGTATCCGTTCGCACGCTCGATGACAGTCGACGCATAAAGCCGACGTTATTACCTATAAATTCGTTTTATTTTTTCATAAATAATAATAATTAAAGTTTATAAAAACGTGCGTTTAATTAAACGCATTTGGCAAGCGAAATTGCTATTAATCCGACGCCGAGCAGAGATCTTTCTCCATAAATGGGATTTAATTTAATGAACTTCAATTACGTTTATTAGAAATTAATATTATATTTCATTTAGTTATATTATCGTTAATAATAATCTGGGCAATTCAATAGTAAAATATATAATAATTTACAAATTGAGATTCAGATTTTTCGTAATCATCGAATTTATATACCAAAGAAGAAGAAGAAAAAGACGACGACGACGAGTCGTGACCATTAAAGAGAAATTTAATGATTCCGCGATCGTAATTATTGGAAGCTCGCATAATTGTAGAAATTAATATCGAAGTATTAGAGTTATTTAAATATTATTTCGCGATGTCATTGAATTGCCTGAAGCCACGCAAGCCATAGAGGAAAGACAACGTCGTGCCGGACATTGAAAATTTCAAGGGGCGAAGAAGAATATCTATTGTATTCTGCTTTATTATTAATTTTATCGGTACGGAAGGTATTCTATGCAAAGGGCAACAAATCGTAAATGGAATAACCAGGTCGTCGATGTACGTGCTCGCAATGGATGCCCCGTGTAACAAACAATTAATGGAACGTACGCGATTGGACGTTATCTTGATTTATAAATAATTTCAAAAGGCTTCTGACAAAACAAAAACAAATGCCGAGAGAAATATATATATGGGAGCCATTTTTCACGCTACGCAGTAGTTAAAATGCATACTCATGAGCTTGAAAAATTAGCCGTAATTTACCTTCATGAAAGTGAGGGAATTGCCGCATTTACATCCGAGGCTACGTGAATAATATAAAGATAAAAATAAAAATCCCGTGGCCGTGCCGTTTGTTAAGGTTTTCTTTGACGAATTAAGAGAAAATTAGAGCTCTCTTGCCTATTACTTCTAAAAAAAAGAGAAAAAGAGAGAAAAAAAAGAAAAAAAAGACGCCGAGGCTTGCAGGAAGCAATTCGTATCCCTTAATCTGGGTGCGCGGGCGGTAAATTCTAATTTTATTCCCCCCCCCCCCTCCCCTAAGAAAATAAAATTACGTTACAATTAGTAAGATTTGACGGGGAATTGAAATTTTTATAAGCCAATAAAGTTATTATATTGCGATAACGTATCAGTTGTCCGGAGCCGAGATTCATTTCTATCGCGTAAATCCGTCCCGCGCAGACTAAAATACTCACGAGCCGCTGATTAAATTAAATACGAAGATTCCATTGAAAGCTTGAATTTTCATGCGGAATAAAGGTGTAGAGCTATTTTTTAATACGTGCACTTTGATTTTCTAACGGCTGAGGCTTTTGCAGAAAGCGCAGAGAGTGGCAAATAAAATAAAGGTTCTCAAAGGCCTGCTGGATTAATGTAATGGCTACTTAAATTAGAGAGCGTGGATATATTTTCATTGCTTGATTTCTCTCATGAGATCGCGTCGGCGGCTAAAAGCATTGGCAGTACCCATTCTAATCGGCCGGGGACGAACGCTCGGCTCTCAACAAATATCATTAGAACGGTCGACCGTCTCGTCCAACGGCTCGGCGACGTGCGAAAAGAAGAACAAGAACAAGAACAAGAAGAAGAAGAAGAAGAAGAAGAAGAAGAAGAAGAAGAGAAAAAATAAAGAAGAATGAGCTAACCGGAGGGGCGTGTAGGGGTTTGGTGGGGGGGGAAAGCTCGGGTCGGCGCCAAAACAAAGCTCGAAAATTGTCTCCCCGAAAGAAGTGCCGAAGCTCATTATGCCCCGATAACCGTATAGTGCCGGATACAGTGAAGCCGGGGAGTAGAAGAGGGTGAGAGAAAGCGCGAGAGCTCGTCGTCTACCGGTGAAAGTCGTTCGTCTGGAAACGCGAAAATCTTCCACGTTGGCAGAGGGACCCTCTTTTTTTCCTTAAAAAAAAAAAAAAAAAAGCTCCGCACGCCTTGCTGACCCCGTGAGCGTACGAACGGCCCTCGAACTTCGCGGGGGATTCGTTCGTTCCAAAAGAACGGGAGGGGCTGCCGGTCCGTGAGTGGGAGGCGGGGTGGTGGCGGTGGCGGTGGTGGTGGTGGTGAGAACAAGGAGAGCCCGAGGTTCTCTCCTCTAGACGGTGAAAGTCTGCGGATTCGTTGGGACCCGATCAAAGTGGCTCGAGGGGGCGGTCGATTCGGTATTATTCGAGCGACCGCGATCGCTGAATGACGTGGAGAGTCATTGGAGAGTCATTGGAGAGTCTATTGGAGAGCGGCGGCGGCGAAATAAATGTAACCTACAGGAAGAACCTACGGTTTAGCGGCCAAGGCGGATGATCGTCGTCGTCACTTTTGTCCGACTCACGTTACGCTCTTTTTTATCCTTTGAGTTTATCGTTGCTAATAATAAAATCTCGGGCGCCGACGCCACTTTCCGTCACTGAAGAGCTTGCGGATTTGTAATATCCGTTATTTCTTATTGAATTTCGCGGTTTCGATGGCTCGGACACGTGAGCAAACTGTGGCCGCCGCTTCGAGCAACATTAGATTGACGTTAGACGGTCGAGGCCTATTGAAATTATATTGAATTTCAAAGAAAAATATATAATGTTCATTACTCTTTCGAGTCAAAAACAGTTCGATAATACCTCAATGTCCCGTTACTTATATCCAGTATATTAGTTATATCGAACGATATGCTCTTACGTGCTAAATCATTATATCTCTATTGATTTGCCATTAGTATTATTCTTCGGGTAAACCCTTGTTGTAGTCCATCAAATCTTTTTAATTCCAAAATCAATGAGAAGAGACGGCTTATAAATTCAATTAACTAATAGAGTGAGAGAGAGAGAGAGAGGGGGGGCGGGATTATACATATACGCGTGTGTGTACGTATGTATTAATCCAATTTTCCACTTTACGATGAAAGCTTGGGAAGGAAAGTAATAGGCAAACAAATAAATAAGTAAATTAATGTTAAGGAGCCTCGACGAGGGAAGGATGGGGGGGGGAGGAATAATAGGTCACTCGAGACATTTATCCTCCGTAAAACTTGCTCAGATTTCGGCGAATCGAATTTGCCAGCCGTTTCTTATTTACCAAATCCTTAACTACGTAAAGCTACTTAATCTCATTTTAGCGAGTTTTCGCGCATGAGCGACTCTGCCCAGACTGTACTTGGCGTAAAGAGAGAGAGAGAGAGAGAGGAGCCGTAACGGAAAAACAGCGGTCGCTGAGGGGCGGAGGTGGAGGAGGAGGAGGAGGAGATTCGAGTCGCACGCTCGATTGCCACTCCGGTGTGGCGTAGCATGACTCTACGACGTGTGTCGGCAGCTACTCCGCTGCCCGGGGATAAAGCGCAGAGGAGTAAGCGAGATAAAGAAGGAGTTGTATTGCCATGTAGAAAGTCCGAGGGGAAGGGGGGGAGGTAAAAAGAAAGAAGTAAAGAAGAGAAACCGGCCGTGACTCCGAGTGGTTCTCCTCTGATATCGAGTATTACGTATCGGGCGACTCGGCCGTGTACTACACTACGTGTCTATCTGCTCCACGTGTCTGACCCTCCGGTGCGCGTCCAGTCTCTCTCTCTCTCTCTCTCTCCTCTCTCTCTCTCGCTCTCTCTCTGTACTTGGTCGCCGACCGCGCCACCATACACGTAGGCGCGCACACGCACACGCGCACGCTCGGGACTCTTGTTTTTTTACTTTTAGGATAAATAGCCGTGTGCTGTGTGTCAGTGCCGGGGAGGACGATAAAGAGAGCGCGCCGGACTCGGCTTATTCCGAGTCGCTCCCGTATTATCGGCGATTCCTGTTAAACGGCTTGGCGTCGTAGGCCCTCCACAAGGAGATTATCCGAGGATTGTTCGGCTCGCGGGTCACTTTATTTATTTATCCCCGTTTATTGGCCTTCTCGATTATCGTTCGGGGAATTTACGTCGCCGGTCCAGCCGAGATCCGTCCCTCGACGCGCGCCTCCGGATCTGAGATCGAGACCGATCTAGCATTGGCGTGCTTGCGCTCGGTAGTCCTGGGAACGGGACCGAGCCCCCGGGCATTTCCATCGCTTCCAGACCGACAAATACACCCAGCCGATAAGAATGATGTACCGCGGCTCGAATTAACAGAGTGCGCGCGCGCGCGCGCGCGCGGTCTGCGCCGATACATCAATACCCAGAGGCACCCACCCCCACCTCCCAACCCCAACCCCAACCCTTATCTCGTAAAATATTTACGCTTTGGCTTATTTACGGGAGCGCGAGGGGGAGGAGGAGAAGGAGGAGGAGGAAAAGAAAGATATACGCGGGACCGCGGCGCGTATTGAGGAGACCCGATACCTCGGGGCAGCTTCCTGTTTTGTTTCGTTAAGCGCCGAGATCGGATCGGACTTTGTTCGTCAGCTCGGGTGAAAAAGCGAGCCGCGACTCCCGACTAATTAACTCGATCCCGACGATACGAGAGCCGGGAGGATATATAGTTTTAAATCGAGTACCACTCGTCAGGGGCACAATTACGCTGACATTAGTTTACGCGGTCGGTCTTGAATTCGAGCCCCCTCACCCGCGCGCGCACGTCAGTGACCCCGTCCCCCGGCAAAAGGGAGGACGAATAACGTACGCGCGAGTGACTCCGAAGTGTGAATAGAGCGAATAGCTGTTGATGCGATCGGTAGGGTAAATCCTCCGCCCTCCTCCCGCCGACCTCCGCCCTCCTCCCACCGACCTAAGCCGACCTCCGACCCCCAGCTCCTCCGTACCATTGACGCTTTGAACGTAATGTGCGCGGACGGGTGTATAAAGTCCGGGTCCGATGCGAAATTACTCTCGGTTAAAGTGACCAGCATCCGAGAACAATGGCGCTTATCGAGAGGCTCGTGGTGCAGACAGACGCGGGGGTGCCCGGTCACGTCTGTCTAAATAATATCCCGAAATAAAGGCCATAAATCCTCCCGGAAAGCGAGTAATCTTTCGAAATGCGAGAAGCATTGTACACTTTCTCACGCACACGCGACCGCTGTCTCTTTGCCTCCTTCCTCTTGCCCTTACCCTCATTACTTCTCCAGCTCACGCTCTCCATCTCTTTCCCTCGCTCTTTGTGAACGATGGATGAATTCGCGCGAGCGTCTGTATACAGCGAGACGGAGAGAGAGAGAGAGAGAGAGAGAGAGAGGAGAGGGAGGGAGATGAGATGAGAGAGATGAGAGGGGACCAGCAGCATTGTCGAAGGCTACGTAGATGTATAGGTGGATAGACGTGTATACGTATATATATATCGCGAGAGAGGCAGGAGGGGGGGGGATAGGAAACAGGGAGAAAGTCTTATAGGTAAGTCGCTCGCAGACTTCGCTCTGCGGATTCCAACTCGTTTCTCCCTCTTCTGCCGTTTTCGCTTCTCGTCATCCACTTGCCCTTTTGCCCTTGTGGATTCACCTCCACTTTCCATTCTTCATTCGGCTTTTTATCCTCGGCTCACTATATCATTGTGAAATAGTTATTTTCTAATATTTAAGATGAATTTTCACGAGAGCCATGAATTCCAAGTGGCGGATTGACTTGGAAAAATTACGTGAACGTAGGCTCGAGTCCCGAAGATTTAATTATGCCGGCGAAAGACTTTAAAGTAAAATATTTATTATTTAAAAGAGCAGAGAGCAGCGGCGAGTACAAGGAGAATAATTGAAAACCGTGTGATTTCAGCACTAATTGCTACATGTTTTTAATATTACTTGTCGTGCACTCGCTCATAGACCGTTCACACATGTATGCACGCACTATGCATTTTGCTCAAAATACTCGTAAATGGTTAAAAAAATATATATATATATATATACATATGCTCTAATAGATCCTCTTCAAAATAAAAGTAAGCTCTAATTACACGATCCGTTTATTAAGATTTTTTCTAGGCATTGGAATTTAACGTAGAAATTACTAATGATTGTATCGATACTTCTAATAACAATTGAAGTTAATTCTAACCGACTATCGTGATAATTTATCATGAAAATCATTAAAAACCATAGATAAGTAATAAATCTTTGTGAAACGATAATCTCTTGGTTGTGCTATTGTATATTATATATACATATCGTATCGTGTATCTAATCGCGTGATTTGCTTTGTATGTTACAGGTGAGTTGCGAGGGGAAAAGGAATGTCATTTGCTGGGACTGCAGGAGCGTTGTGATATAAAGTCCAAGTACAATAATTTACATGGCTAATTCGTAAGATAGACACATTTTAATTTGATTCTAATGGAAATATTATGAAAGTATAACTTGGACGTCGTCGTCGTCGTCGTCGTCGTCGTCGTCGTCGTCGTTGCCCCGCTCCTATTATCAAGAGAACTTAGTTTTCATTGGCCTTGGGAATTAAGCATCGATGTTGCATCTAAGCACAGCCAGACATAGGGGAAGGGAGACACGCACCGATGTCCGAGTCCATGCTTCTCCTTCCCGCTTCTCTTTGTGCGTCGAGCAGAGCGCGGATGCTGCGGAACGGACGGTCGAGGCGGCGGCGGCGGCGGTGCGCGATTCGCTCGGCCGCGGTTATCCGGTCGTTCGTGTTGCCGACTCGGGCCTCCATCGGCGTGCGGGTGGAAATTGAGCGAGAGAGAGAGAGGCGGCAGCGGCCGGACGGTGGATGCTGGACTATGGCGGCTGGGAGCGAGGGGGTTGGGTCGGGAGGTGGACGGGTGGATTGGGAGACGGCAGTTCACGGCGCGAAGCCGCGCGCAGAGGCCGCGGAGGCACTTTCCATGCATATACTCTCGCGACCCACACCCGAGGGTACGGCATCTTGTCCCGGCCGACTCTATAGGAAAGCAGGGCGGCCGGGCGCTCGGCACCAAATGAATCGAGCGCACGTGAAAATTATCATTCCCTTCTCGAACTGTTTTTCTTGCCCTCCCTCCGAGCTCCTCGGATTCCCGAGCTCCGAGCTCGGGAATAAGCCCCGGCGGTGGGTGGTGGGTGGTGCTGGTTGTCGGAGCAGCGGTGCCGCCTTCGCCTCGGCATATTGTCATTTCATTCGAGCGTATTTTCTTTGCTTTTAGGCGCTTCCTCGATTCCATTTATTCCTCAAGCCCCCGTCTCTTGCTCTACGCACGAGGGGGGGGGGAACGCTTATTAAAGCGAGTGTAGCTACGACGAGCGCAGGGACGTTATTAATGCTCATTCGAGATAAAAGTTTATAATGCTTTTAAGTAAGTGAATGACGAGCCACGATAAAGCAAAGCCATTACTCAACGGCTCTTGATGTATGATTTTCAATTTATTCGACACGAGTGTCCTGTGGCGTGTGACAAAAGAAATATTTCTAATATGCCCGACCTTCTCCATCCCCCCCCTCCCCACCTCGCGGCCACGTTTCTCTTCCATCCTTGCGAGAGTCACTTTATTTTATATTCTACGCCGTTATCGCCAAACGTATACTCCCATTTCCCCCTGCCCCGCCTTCCGGTATTTTTTTTACCCACCGATAATTAACCCATCGTAACGTGACGGTCCGATCCGATGGCTATTACGAGGTGCCAAGCTTCGCATTAGTATCTTATTATAATTAATATCTTATCTCATTTCATACCGTAATGCAAATACGAGTGAATCCGAGTCACTCGCTCGTAAATACGTTTATATAAACAATAATATTTAATAATAACTTTGGCCTCGGTGTCACACGGCCGGTTAAAAAGTAGTAAGGCAAGGCTTGAGAATCCGATTGATCGATAATGTAAATCTAATGAAAAGTATTCTATTGCTATTGCGAGTTTATATTAATTACTTACTCCTTCTTAATGCACAGGCGCGCGCACGTCTTGGAATAATAATAAATCTTGGATAAAAGGGGGGGGGACATAAATTTCTAAAAATTTCCGTTTTACAATCGATGGATCAACGTATTATTGCGCAAAGAATGTCCATAAATTTATCAATTTCGCACACGGTTGAAAAATTTGAATAATCTCGTATACGGCCATTTGTCAAATTAACTCAATATTAACGCATTTTATGCCAGACGATGAGTAAATTATTCGCAGATGCAAGAAATTTAAAGAAAAAGTACGTCGACGGACGAGTAGGGAAAACCGACTGAAAGATTCAAATACAGAGATTTACGGGAGGGACGGAGAGAGAGAGAGAGAGAGACGGGCGGAAATATTGAAAGTGCGCGTAAGATAGAGAGAATGTGAAAAGTACGTATTAATAAACTCTCAGTTTTCCATCAGATGTTTCACTCTCGCAATTTTCAAAACTCTTGGGATTTAAACGACTCGTGAGACCGTCGGTTACTCTCTCTCTCTCTCTCTCTCTCTCTCTCTCTCTCGGCGCTTCTTCAGATTTTCAAAAAGATTTATCCAACACTCGAAGCCGGTACTTTGTAAATAAAGTAGCGATCGACCAAGTATAACAAGAATTTTAAAGCGCTCCGTGTTAAAAGGAATTTATAGATGTGTATTTGTGAGTCTACGTTCCACCATGAGCCATTAGTTCAAAAGAATAGAAAATAATTACACTTGCCGATAAGTTTCGAAGCGATCTAGCGCTTACGTGATTTTTCGGGGAGTAGATGATCCAAGTCGCTTATTTATTTATCGATCGCACATGTCTTTCAAAACTAAATGTTTTGTATGAGTTTGGCGAGGGGGGGGGGGTGGAGGGGCGTGTAGGGGTGAAAATCAGGTAGTTTTGTACGATAGAGCTTCGTAAAATCGTTTTACCCTCGTTATTAGTCTTAGTTCTCACGAGCCATTGTCTGTTAAAATTCCATCCATCTTACTATTATTCTATTTGGCAAATGCGATCCTCGTGGCTTATATATAACGTAAATTATACATTCCTCATGTAAATGATACGACCTACTGTAAAACTATAGAAATTGAGCTATTTTTTTCTTTTCTTTTCTTTCTTTATTTTTTCGTCCTTTGAACGTTCCTTTTACTTTATTCTTTTGCCCTACATAAAGACCTTTTTTTTTCCCTGCTTTGTATCTTTATTTCCTTTAGTATTACGACAATGCTTCAAAACGGATATCTGTACTTCTTTACTTTCTGTACCGCAGAGGATCTCGATAGAACTTTATTGCCGATATTAATTAACGTTAAAATTGGATTTTCTACGTAACTCGACATGCAGCACGAGGCCCGTCCGTTTTACACTCGCCTATCAGTCTATTTACGAACTGAACTACGCTGTCAACTTACTAATGCTTACTAAATATACTTGGATGACTAGATTATTATTTTTAGCTCGCTAGAAATTTTTTTATTTTTCAAGAAAGCGACTTTAGATTTGATCGATTTCAGTTCCTTAACTCGAATATCATTCATTAGTAATAGTAATTTTAAATATTACTGATCTCCGCATACGGCAGCTGCGACGTTCAATGTTGAAAAATCAGTGCACATATCGGAAGCAAAGGACATTTTAATTTCTTTATTAGGAATTTGATAAATGTTAAATGAATACGATTTTCTTGAGCAGGAAAAAATATTATTTCCGTAGATTTGCGACTTTAAATTAAATTTATATCATGCGTTTCTTTCCTTTTTTTTTTTTTTTTTTTTTATCAACTGATGGAAAAAAGAGAAGAAAAAAGAAAAAAGAAAAATTTCTACAGATTACTTAATAAGCGAGAATGCAGCATAGTTAGTACCTTAGAATGGATGGGGGTGGTGGGGGGGTGGGAGGCAAGGAGATTTCTCCGTGTCTACGGCTTTTCATGGCCACTGTGGAAAAAGTCAGAAATCTTATTTTGTGTTTTGCATCTTCGACACTCCCCCCGTCCTCTCCATCACTTGTGTATCTCTTTTTCTCTCCCCCTTCTCACCCCGCCCCCACCTCTTTCGCCTTTGATTCTGCATCTATACAGTGTATTCTCTCACTTTTTCCTTTATTTAGCGAAACGAATCATGCAGCTTCTTTTGTGTTACCGAGCTCCGACAAACGCTTTGAATTCTCATTATCTAACCTTTGTTTCTGTTTAGCCTTTGTTTCTCCGCGAGTACGAAAAAAATCTTAAATCCAAGCGAAAATATAAGCTTCTACGTAATTAAATAATTAAACAGTTCTTTATTTGTGATTTAGCAATTATCTTTGAATGCTTGGAAATTTAATCTTAGCTTTTTAAATTTGCATTGCCCGGGCATCAAGTTAATTTACGTCGAATAACTTATTTTTCTTATAAATTCATACTTTTGCTGAACAGCTAATTAGAAATTCAATTTCCTTACTATATTCTGTATTCGTGTTTGCTTTATTCACGTAGGTTGTTAATGCTAGACTATAAAATCTACGTTTCTACGAGTATTCCTATGTAAATTATGAATTTATATTTAAAAGAAATTAACGTATCAGTCAGATGAAAAGAATCACAGTGAATAAGAAAATGGACCGTCGTAAATCTTTTAGTAAGGGAATACAGTAAATAATATACGTTATAAACTTAAATTTCATATTGTATTACGTAAATATTGCTATTTAGTACTGTAGTACAAGATACAAGTATAACCAATAAATTTCCATGCTCTTGTGTATATATATATATATGTATATGTATATGTATATGTATAAAATACTAGTCGGTAATACTTACACTTTGCTCGTAAAAAAAATATTTAAAATATGATCCAATAAAGAGCTAAATGTACCGAGAGTGGAAGGAAGCATAAAGCAAAATAGTAAAAAGATCAAAAGGGGACGGGGGAAAAACGAATAGTTTACGTTAGAATCGAAAAAGCTTGAGTTTCGCCATTTTTGTCGAAGATCTCGGTAATAGGCAGAGCAAGCGTTTGTTGGCGGCTACGCATCGTCAAGTCTATCCGTTTCGTGTTTTTCTCTTCTCGAGTGCTTTTAAAGCGATGAGAATCATTGTGAGACTTCACCTCTTTCTTCTTACTATTTGCGTTTTTCTCTTTTCTTATTTTTTTTTTTTTTTTGTTTGAACTTAACAATCTTTTGTGTACGTGCCCGTATCCAGAGCTACGCCTGTATTTGTGCCTAGGCATTCAGATAGCGTATATACGCCTTTGTACGTATAAACACATTCAAGCATACATCTCGCAAGTGCTTTGAATATAATCTTCATGTTCTTTAATAGCCGTTGTTATAATATTCGTTGAATTAAAGTAGATTTTTAATGTTCCATCCGAGATCAGTTAGTCTCGGTCATTATTATATACGTAAAAAAGGAAGCCTTGGATTTTACGTCCTATCGCTATCTTACCTAGTATTATTATTCGTTTATCATTGTTATTATTATCTATACTATTTCAATTTCGTTGAAATAATGTTAAAGCGGTAAAAGTTTGAATAGAATTTTCCTTTTCCCTTAATGAAAGTGGACTGCTAGGATGATCCATGGCTTCCAAGTATATACAGTACAATTGAATGTACTCGTAAAACTTATATTGTCTAATAAATAAAATGAGCTGTAAAGAATTATGATATTAAATATAAGTTTTTGCCCGCCCCGATATCACATTCCCAGCAAATTATATAAGCTTCGGGTATTGGGCATTTTTAATAAAATGAAAAAAAAATCGAGTATAAAGGATTAAAAAAATTCTGTTTGGCTTTTGTTGAGCGAGGAAGGAGCGAAAAGTTAATTTATCTCTTATGCACGTATCGTAATATATATATATATATATATTCCTTCTCGTAAAATTGCGAACAAGCGTATAAACTTATAAAATATTACGTTATATCCTTTACATGTAAATGGTAAAATTTGTCTATCGTTGTATGGACATTGTCAACTGCTGGTCGTACATTATTACTTCGAAAAATTATTATTAAAAAAAAAGAAAAGACGATTAATATGCCCAGGGCTTAAATATACCTAAATTCTCTTATTATAAAATCGTTATTACCGTATCTTTCGATACGCATGGCGCTGTAAGTCCTCATGAATTACAATGTGCATGCGCACACACGCACGAGGAAGGATAAATTAGTACTAAGGTTATAAATTTCTGCAATATTAATAACACAAGTCATTAGGCTTTGCCTGTGCAGATTTTATTTTACGATACTCGAGCGCAACAATAAATCGTTCCCATTAATTTCTATAATCCGAATTATCTAATAATAGCCTTATTAAAATGCCCATACGACCATAATAATGGTTTGTAATGTTACTTTGATATTAGAATAGGATACATTTATTAATCAATCGTTTTGCAATGTACGCCGTTTTTTTCTCGAGTCTCATTTATCGTAAGGTAGGAATAATAATAATAATAAATAATAAATAATAACAATAACAACAGCAATAATCATAATAGTAATAATAATAATGATAATAATGATAATAATAAGCGAGGCGAGCGTTAAGGCGCAGTTGAAGATTGCCGATGGAATATGCAGCACGCAATGAGGAAATTCCCAGGCAATTTCTCGGAGAATATTTTCGTTATCGCTGAATTTTTCTCGAGCCCGCAGTGACATTTATCAGGTCGCGCGATCCGATGGACATTAACGCCGGCCATTAAAATAAAATACTGCTACGAAATCGAAGGAACGTCCTTGGGTAATTAATTCGGGATAATTTTACGGCGCCCAGAGAGCGCCGGCCGAAGCTCCGGGTCACATCCTCTTCCCCCCCCCCCCTACTGCCCCTCCCAGCGATTTCCAATCAAATTCTCAGCCTCCCCTATATCCGCGCGCCGCCGAATCCAGCGTCCGGCCATCTCATGCCGTCGGCGAGGTGGTCCGCTGGTGGTTGCTGCGCGCCGAGCTCCGAAAGCCGTGTGGTGTGCGGTTTGTGGGGCTGCGAGGCGAGGGAAAGGACGAAGCCATGGGTACGCGTATCCTTGCCGAGGCGATGCCCCGGCTCTCGGACCCCCCACCTCTCCCCCTCCCCCACCGGCGCTCTCACCGCGAATGACACGCAGCCATAATCCGGCACCTGTGCATTAAGAGTACTTTATTTGCATTGAGCGCCAAGCACACCTAACCTCGCATTACTTGGCAACGTAGCCTTCTTGCCCCACCTCCGCTGCCCTCTCTGCCCCGGGAGGCTCCGGCGCGGGCTTTTTATGCAGATCCTTTATTTCGCTGGTTATCGCGGGCCCTCGAGAGTCCGACAATTGACTCGTACAAGCAAGTGGCTGGCTCCCTTTGAATTTTTAGCTCCTCTGCTTTCGCGATGCCTCGTTTTACCATTTCTTATGAACGCGAGCCGAGTCAGAAGACAGACGACGACCGCTGCCGATAATACTCTCCAGCAATTTTTAATCCAATAAAACGTAAAACGTTCGCGGAATTCCATTATTTCGTTCGTTTACGTTACGTCTTCTCTGTTCCTTTTCTTCCCATTTCTTCCCATTTCTTCCCCTCACTCTTTCATTTCTTTTTGTTTTCTTCTTCTTCTTCTTCTTCTTCTTCTTCTTCTTCATTTTCTCAAATTTTATTTCCGAACTCAAACGAACGGCTCCAACTGTTTTTCCACTTTAATTTCACATTGTTTAGCAAATTTTACATTTCCCTAGAACACTCGACTGCGCCATTCTTGAGAGTGGGCATTATTTAAATATTTTATAAGGGAAAATGCGGTTATTCTTAGCTTTGAAAGCGAAACACGCTGTTTTACATACGTTTCCCATCATTGCTCTAGACCCTTTTACATTACGATATTTGAGAAAATGTTTTTTAACAAAAGAAGACACTTATTCACGCTTCGGAGATCCTAGTTATCCTACCCGTAGCTTATCAGTCGTCTATTAAATAATAACGGCCTTCGTCCCAGGAACTCCTCATTTTCATAATTATTCACGTTTACATGTGAAATAACGAATTTATATTGGCCATTACAAACATTAAATTTATTAAACATTAAAATAATAGCCGATCGCGCCTTTATGCGCGAAAAACTTGAAAAGATATTTAAATTTAACATTGCAAAGCTTGGCTTTAATAAATTATACTCATTCGTTGGGCAAAGCTCGATATTATCGAAAGCCCTTGTCGAATAATTGCTTTATTTTAATGCTTATCATCATAACGCAGAGTGAAAATTAGTAATTCCTCACAGGTACCGGAAAAATTTATCGCCAACCACTGTACAGATGGAATTGCAATGATTTTTTAACAACTCGATTATAAATTGCTGTGACGTATTAAAAAGTTTAATGAGCTGCAAAGAAATTATGCAGAACAGTCTGTGAACAAAAAACAAAAACAAAAAACAAAAAAATCCAATACGTAAATGAGCAAGGCCTCGATACTTATTTACGTAGGTTATTATTTTTATTTACGTTTTTAATAAAATCGTAGGATATTATTATTCATTGAAATGCTATTTACCTATGAAATATTTTACGGGACTTAGTTTGTAAAAGTTTCTTTATGGAAGGGATTACGATTATTCTGTTACATACGCGACATAGAGACGCGACATCAAAACTTTGTTGACAATAAAGTTTTTACAAATACTTAGCAACGGTGAAAGCGTGATTCCTTATTATTATTATTATTATTTTTTTTTTTTAACAATTTGCAGTTACATTTTTAGAAGAGGGAGACCGATCGGCCATTAAGCTAAATATTCCTTACTCTTAATTTGAAGTGCAAACACCTCGTTTTTGGAGTAAATGGATCGTGCTCCGACTGTTATTATTGGATCTTTATTTTTTAATGACTGAATAATGGATATTTGTTTTGTGTATATTAGAGAATATTTACGTAATACAAATATGAGGTAATTCGTATCTCCTGGAACGTATGTGGCAAATTGCTAATTTAGAAAATGTCTTCCTACAGAATAGTGCCAAATTGCGTGACTGCCTAAAAATACTTCTTTTAATTATAAGGGTGAATTTTTTTTTTTTTTTTTTTACTCCCCCGCATCCTTCGTAAACCACATCAAGATTTAAATGTTCCCTTTTCTCTGTAAAAATTTTCCTCGCTTATTACGCACCTCTTTGAAGAAGAGGTGCACTCTCTCTCTCTCTCTCTCTCTCTCTCTCTCTCTCTTTCTTCGACGCTGCAGCAGGATAATTCGACTCCGAGAAGAGGAAAACTGCACGAACGATGCCTCCTTACAATTGTTGCCTTAGACGGAACTCAGTCGCGAAAGCACGTAACGTGAGCGAACGAGCGAATGGTAGAGAGAGAGAGAGAGAGAGAGAGAGAGAGAGAGCGAGATGGCGAGCAAGTAGAGGTAGAGCAAGTTTAGAGTAAGAGATCGAGAGAGATCGAGAGAGATCGAGGGAGCGAGGGTCGGTAGCTGGACCTTCGAGCGCAGCTCGGTGAGAGGGCGGTGGGGGGGGGGGGGTCGAGTGAGTGGCAGGGCGTCTTCTGACGAGCCTCGCCCGGCGGATGACTTCTCCGCACGTCTTCGTCGCTGCCATGAAACCGCGGTAAGAAAAAATAAAAGAGGAGAAGATTTCTACTCGACTCGTCGCTGTCTGTGTCTCTGACTTGGCTTTGAGCCGCGCGAGTTAAGCTCTCGCTCGTTAAAGACGAATGGCGCGCTGCTCCTTCCTTACCCTTTTAAGCGAATGTAATTGTCTCGAGGATGAGTTTGCTACAGAGTGGCTTTCAAAGCTACCTGGAATATTCTTTGATTTGTTTTATGTATAGTAGCTAAGATCTTTTTATTAGTTACTCGCTTCTTTTCATGCGGGTTAGGCTTAATATCCCCCCCCCCCCTCCCTTTTCTATCTCACTCTCTCTCTCTCTCTCTCTCTCTCTCTCTCTCTCTCTCTCTTTTCGTCAATTAGGTAAGCCGAGCATTAGGATGAATTCATTATATTTCTTTATCCTTTGACTTATGGTTCGGGTACACATTGAAAATGGAATTCGTACACGCTCATACATATGACAGTGTAGTTTGCGTTTATGAAAAATAGCAGCGAGTTCAGAGGGCAGATTTTAATCGGCCAAGACGATAAATTTTCTTTATGCGTACGTGCATTCTGTATGTATGCAAGTTTTGAGCTTACTTGGATAATGAAGACGAATGGAGAAAGCTCTCGAGTACTTTCGATGTTGCATGTAGAGCTGAAGTTATTCGAGCATCACAATGGCCGCTCGTACTTGCATTTGAAGCTCTAATAATACATCTCGACGTAATAATAAATATTGTTATCGATATAATTTCCTCGAAAGTCTCTCGGTGAAGTCAACATCGTAAATCTATTTTATTTTATTTTATTTTTTTGTTTGTAAATTCAATACACTTGTTCTGTAAATTCATTTGTAAGTACGCTTATACGAAACATTCGAATACTTGTTAATGGCTTGTACGAAGCCATTTTTAATTTTATAACTTTATAAACGTTTAACGTCCAAGATCTTCTAATATGCAAATTTAGTCTATTTCCCCTCGAGCTAAACTAGGTTTTTTTTTCTTGCAACCGTTATGTTTATATCTCCCATCAGATATCCTTATAAAACAATCATAATTACGGTGCTTTACATTGTCTACCTTCGTCTTTAAGCCCCCCTCCCCTCCCTGCCCCTCACCGCCCATCGCGCCTCTTAGGTTCCGCTTAACTCTGGCGCTGTTACGTACGTAGTCTCTGCGTAAGTCCGATAATCCTGCTAATTTGCCCGAGGTGCCCGATATTCCCGTTTTACTCGCCTATTTTTTTTTGCTTCTTCTTTTGTCTTGCAGCGTGATTTTTCGCCTCCATACATACAATACTGCAACTTGTATACGCCGCTTTCGGCATTGGGTTTTGTCCAACGGATAGTATAATATTTAAAAGTATATAGTATCGCGCGGCCTTTTAAAAAACGTATTTGCTCAAAGAATATGATAAAAAATATTCGTATTTATTTTTACTCTCGAAACATATTAAACATGTAAATAACGTTAGCATGTGAAGCCGTGTAAATACAAGCATTTGAGTATCCGCATATATTCCGTATTTGATTTGACTGTCGATATAAGCTATTTTAATAATATCTTTCATGTATATTTGGAGAAGCGAAACGTCTGATTTATAGTTTTAAAAATTACAAACAATTTTTTCAGCACGTCTAATTTAATTTAAGCAGGCAAACATAACGATATTATTTTGGTTGAAACAAAAAAATAAAAAATAAAACAACAACGACAACAGCAACAGTATTTATATAAATTTGAATGGACGTTAAGTAAAAGTTGGAGAAAGAAAAAATAAAGTTTAAGGTTGATTAGCCTCGAGAAACTTGTTTCAATGATAAGAAGTAGTTCGTGTCAATTAAAGTTTGTATTTTAATGCAATAGAAGTTATCAGGAGTCAGGCTTATTGAACTAATCGAAAAGGTAGCAATGAGATTTAAAGGGAAATTCCCACGAGATGAAAGATCAGGTGAGGAGACGCTTGAAAAGTTTGTAAAAATCATTCAAGGTTATCTATTTCCCCCCCGACCGATTAACTTCCGGTCGTATTTTCCATGCAGGATTTTTCACGCGGCCGCCTGTTGGCGAGGACGTAAATTACTTGCCAGCAGCTTTAATGGACCATGGTCCGGCATTAATGGGAAATAAATGAGAGATTATCGAGTATCAAACTGGCCTGTGGTGGCTGTGCGCCTCGTTGACTCGTCCGACGTCCGCGTTCGGGTTCCGAAATGAGAATTTACTACTTGACCCTTTACATATATTCTTCCTGCATACATGCTTATTCGCTTATCGCGCGTACGTGTTGGGGCCGGCAACGGCCGGATAAAAGAAAGGAAAGCGAAAGGATGCGGTAGTCGAAATTGGATTCGGGATTGAGACGTACGTGGCAGCAGGATCTTTATATTGTACTTTTCAAGTGTAATGCACGTATCAATAAATTCAGTTACTTTGAAATTTATTTCACCCGCGTATCACAAAGTATATTTTCATTAGCTATCGGAAAGATTAATCCTTGAAATTTATTTCGACGACCCGGCGATATTACCGGCGATATTAAGTATTAGATTAACTTACGGGGGGGGGGGGGGAATTTGTATTAAATAAAGTCTCGTGAAATTACAAATTCGAGCGAATCCTTGCAAGCTTAACTGGAGCTTACAAATATTTTTCATTCATAACGTCATTCGTATTTAATTTTAATCTCATATAATTTATATTATAGTTTATATATACTAACGCAAGAGATGCTTTACAAGCATACAAAGCGTACGTATATAAGGACTGCTTTACTTCATATTCTCTATTATCTATTAAATACAAAGAGAAAAAAAATGCTTGTCGTGTATATATGTTAGCGCTCGATACAGATAAGACATGGAAAGTACATCTCAATTTGATAATTACGTACGTATGTTAAGCTGTAGCGTTTAGAGTTTTGCCTGCATAAAGATTATATAACAGTTGTATATAAAGGTTGTATATATTATAGCATTTGATACCCTATCATATCACTTCAACGGAATTAAAATGGAAATTTTATTTTAAAAAGGTTTTGCGTATGTAAAAAATTTTTTAGATACTTCATGAAGTTATAATAAAAGGAAATTAATAGTAATTTTTAGTAATTTTACTTATTAAAATGTAAATTTTTCATATAATCTTTCTAATTATTCTACATATTTTATTATAGCATTCTCCTTTAAAAGAATCTTATTATACTTATAATAGATTTTTATCCAACCTGATGCTGTACTTCGATTATCTTAGAATGTTTAGCATTAATTATACATTTTTCATTATATTTTGTATTACGTATAAGAAAGTTAAAGACTATTGTATTTTAAAATTACTCGTTTCAAGTATCAGGATTCTGAATTTTTTTAAATTTTGTTTATAAATTAAAAAAAAAAAAAACTTATTTCTTATCAAAATATTGGCTTTTTCCTTATCCATACAAAACAGAATACATTTCAAATAAAAAGAGCGTTGATGTATATGTTTTAAAGATTAATTTATATGGAGTTTCTTTAATTTTATCGCCAGGGAGACTCAATTTTCTCTTGACTCTTGAATTATGAATTCTGCACTTAAGAAAATTGAGAATATTTATTTAAATTCCACTCTATTTTGCAGGCTTATGAAGTCTTTTTTTGTCTAATTAATATAACACAGATATTAAAAGTTACATATTTAATTTTAAGCGAATGTATTATTTAAAATGCATATAAAAATGAATACGTCGTCGTAATCCGGTTTTACGGCTCATTAAAAACTTCGAAATATTTTCATTTGGACAAATAAATTAAAGCATCAAAGTTATTTTAGAAATAAGCAATGAAATTTTATAACAAAGAGTCATCATTTTGTTTATTAACTTGCGAACTGCATTCATGTCGAAGGTAATTATGCATTAAAAGTTTTTGCGAAACAAATTTTAATTTTCAATTATATTTTATGCAAATTAAAAATAAAAGCCGTTCTGTTAAAAATTAATCTCGAAAAATATAGTATTGTTTTTTTTTTTTTTTTTTTTTTTTTAAAAAAATTTACATTTCACATGATAAATATTTTATCTGCTTGTTTTTCATTAGTATGCTTGATACATATACTTTTAAAGAAAGGTACGTTTCGGTATTAAATTAAATAAGTTTAACCTAATGGGAAATTATTTCAGCGGATTTTATGTGTTACGCATTTTTATATGCTCGACAATAAATCTTCATTTTTAATTTATAAAAAATGTCGGCATGTTTAAGTCATGTATTTTCATTTAACTTTAACTGTGTCTGTCACAAATATTAGCATTCAACCGAGCATAAAACTTTTACCCTATAAATAGTTATCATTTTCCTGACATTACGAACTTGTAATTTATATAATGTCAGGAATAATTTTAAGTCTGTTATGAATAAAGAAAAAAGAAGACTTTACAGAGTTTGCGAATGTCCGTAGTATAAAAAAATATACAAATATAAAAATCGACTTAAAATTTATTTATCCGGTACGCAGTTACAGCTATATTATTTTTTAATTTTTTTTTTCAACGAGAGAACATCGATATTTTATGAATATTTTAGTAATTACAACTAAAAAAAAAAAGAGTATTTTTAGGAGCTATAAATTTGTTAATGGTATCGTAGGAATAATTGTATTATTACAAAAAAAAATAAAAAAAAATTGTAAATATTTTATCAGTATTTCTGAAAATAATTTCGAGTTTCATTTAAAAAGGTCGAGCCGAGAGATTTCATTGGATTAGAGATAAAAGTGTACTTCTGAAAAAGTATTTGCGTATACCTGTTTACTTTGTCTCTGTAGTTTCAATAATCGATATAAATCAGTGAAATATTCACCGCCATTAAAACGAATGATTTTAATAGAGCGCGGTGGATTTCATTTGGGTTTTAATAATTTTTCGATCAATAATAATCTTTGTCCGTGTAGGGGGGGGGGGGGGGTACGATCAATCATCAATAAATGTATAATCGGGATAAAATCCATTAGTTATCAATAGTCAAATAGTGAAATGCGGAAGCAATCAGTGAGTAAATAGCCAATCAATAGCATAAAATTTTGAGAAAATTCATAATTGAACCGATAATTACTTGAGTGTCAAGCGTATGTAATTGAATTCGACAGGATAATCATCTTCGTCCCCGCCGACTTGTCGCCAGCGATAAGACTCTTAAGCGCAACTTTCGTTTAAACCTCCACCGAAATAATTATCTCTTTTTTTTCCCTCTCTCTCTCTCTCTCTCTCTCTCTCTCCTCCCCCCCCAGCCCCCCCCTTACCGTGGCGCCTGGCCGCAAAGCCTCGCGTCCGCGAGACGACTGAGACGGAAAACGATTATTCAATTAATGTCCTTCGTAGGAGGGGTGAGCCGCGCTCATTTAATTAAAATCCACTCGGACGCGCCGCATCGTCGAGGCAAATCGAATCAGACTCATCTGCCGCCTCTCCACTCAGTCTCTCTGCCAGATATTGAATCGCCCGCTCTCTCACGCACACTCACACGCACGCAAGCCATCGATCGGGAGGACTGCGCGACTCAAGAGCCATCGGAGCCCAATACTCCTCGATGATCTAAGATGGCATTTTCGCTCTCCGCATTAAGAGTTTCCGGGTTAATGCTTCGGCTAATTTTCCTATTATCTCAGAATTTATCGATCGGTTTTATGAACTCGGTATTTATTGGCCGGAAGGAGCCTAAGTAAGATACTTACTTAGGTCGTGAAAAAAAAAAAGAAAAAGAAAATCAACTCCTTGAACTCGACGCGATCGGTTTAAGTAAGAGAAAAGGCAGAAGAACAAAAAAAAAAGCAAGGATTTTTGGAAACTATTGGGATCGCTCGCTTGGAGTTAAATTAAAGTTTCGTAACGAGATGCTTATTAGCCCGGCAAGTAGAGGTATTTTTACGTTACGAGTAGTCGGGACGGAGTTTTTATAGGCAGCAGTGCAGTAAATCGTCGAGGCGCGCGAATTAACTTGACAATGGGACGTGGAAAAATGTCGCTGGACGTAAAGAGCCATTTTCTCTTAACGTTTCGCGTAGATTTGGAAGCTGCGAAAAATAGTCGCTGGACCGGACGCAAGGTATTTCGTGGCTCGGAATGAAATTCTTCATTACCGCAACGCTGAAGTTGTTGCATGACGGGCTTATATAAATTTTTAGCGACCCTGGAGCAACGGTTGCAGTAAAACTTCATCGTGAATATCTGAAAATTTGCCTTTGCCGTGGCTCGGGGCGCGCGAGACCCTCGTGATATATTTTGAAAAAGTTGGACACACCATCGCGGCTAAAGGGCCGAAGGGAATATATATATAAATTTTCTAGCTGAGCGAGATCAGGGGCTAAGATTTCGGTAGCAGCAACTCATGTGCTCCTTCGCTTTGGGAGAAATGGCATATTAATAATACATGGGCAGGTTGACGCTTTCCCCCGTTAGACGTATAAATAAAAAAAAAAAAAAAAAAAAAAAAAAAAGCAGGCAGGTCTAACGGATTGAAATGAGCAAGTCAGAGTTTTTCGTAGCCTAACGGACGCGGAGCGATCGTGACGAACCTTAACAATAACCTCGAGCAAAACATTCGACGATCCTCTTGAAAGTTATGATTGGCCGCTCGGCCTAAAGGTCTTTGCGTCCAATAGTTTTTCTTTCAATCAAACGCGGCTCTCTCCTTCCAATGCTTAGCGCGTGGACCAATGACATTAGAAATCACGCGTAGTAAAAATGTCTTTACTATTTTCGCCTCCTGCGGTATATGCACGCCCCCGCTTTGCCAACGTCATCAAACGACGATAATATCTCGTTGGTCCGATCTCCATGATCGGGGACCATTGCCGGCGCTAGTGTTCCCAATTATACGAGAGAGACAAGTGGCCGTTTAACACGAGCACAGCATCCACGTTGTTTGCTCTCAGGGTATCTCAGGGTATCTCAGGGTATCTCACGGTCTCAATAACTATAGGCATCCTGCCGGATTCACGGCTCCTTCGTTAACTCCGTCACTTACACCTGCTTCCTGCCTAATTGTCCTTTTTCCCTCTCGATCCCGCCCCGAAATTCCTCAGCCCTCCGAGAAATATCCCTTCGCCTTACATGCCAGGGAATTAATAAATTATTTGTAAAGGAAGGAGCCCGATCTTTTTGTATTCCGACTCAACCCCCTCTCTCTCTCTCTCTCTCTCTCGTTTTACTTCAACTAAAACGTTTTTAACTATCCTTCAACGGATTGTTCTTATAATTCCGTCCCCTAAGTAAGCAGGCTCCTTAATATCCTTATAATTATAACAATAAGACTCGAGACGCAATATAAATTAAATATCAGCAGGTTTAATGAAATTTATCAATATGCAAGATTGTGAAATGCCAATCTTTTCTAGGCATCTTAATTATGTATTTCTCCCTGCTTTTCATTAAAGTATATGCAGATTGTAAAAAGCTATGAATTACGAATGGAAATTAAGAACGCGAGCGCCACGCAAAGCCTCTGTTTCTCAAAACGCCTATAAATTTTTATCAAAATACTTATAATACAATATTACCCTATATAAAAAATTTTTTTTTCAAATACCGAGCATTAAGTTCGATTGCAAATAACTGCATCCTCTTGGCATTCCCGCTATTATCTCCTCCTCTTCGCCTCATTCTTCCATCTTCCTTCTCTCCCCCCCTCCCCACTCCGTCCACCCCCTTTCTCTTTCCACCGACAATTTTTTTTTTTCAGCTCGTTTTTGTATACCTTTTTTAATCCCTCCCCTCGTACTTCCTTTATTTTATTTCTTATGATTTGCAATCGCCTCAACTGTTCCTTTCTGTTCTTTTCTCTTCTCTTCTCTTCTCTTCTCTTCTCTTCTCTTCTATATCATTACCACGTCATTTCTCTTCTCTGAGAATCTTGCTCAATTACCAAGTCTGCTCTTTATTCTCTACGAACTTCCATACCTATTCCAGAATAATTATCAGCTTCGTAGTACATTGAAACAAATATATATATATATATATGTGTGTGCGTGTGTATGAACATGTACATTTTGTAATTTTATCTAAATACAATATAATTTTTCTTATTAAATGTTATCGAATGTAGTTTAGGTTCAATTACGTAAAGTATCGAGTAACGATAATCACGTCTTGATGAGGAATCTCGATAAGATGAAATTTCCTCATAATATCCTCGGAATAGAAAAATATAAAAAAAAAAAAAAAGGAAAAACCTTATACTTCTAATATTCGCATTGCTCATAATAATATAATGATCTCTTGCCTCGAGAGAAAGTGAAGTCTCTGTACAGAGTCGTTTAATACAGACTTTATCCAATTAGGCGTTTGTGCATAAAGAAAAGGGAAGAAGTGGAAGGAAGAAGCCTAAGCGTAGGATCATCGATTCGCAAGGGTGGGGGCATTTAAAAACGAGACCATTATTTAAAATAAAAGTATAAGGCCAAAGAGGAAAACTGATTTTTTTTCCTCCCCTGACTCCTCAGCTCGGGCTCGCGCGCTCTTATTCATGGCGACATGCCCCTCCCTCCCCTTCCCCCGCTCCCCCTTTCTTTTTTCCACGTCTCATCCCCAGAGCAGAGTGATATTCTCCATCGGCCTCCCGGCTCTCCAGAGTTTGGACGTACCTTCCGAGCCCGGGGAACTTTGTCTTTTCATTATTCTACATTTTTAACATCCGCATCAGCTCCTTCGCAGTCGCCGCCTCGTCGTCGTCGTCTCGCATTGTTTCCTTTCGATTTCCGTCGGGTTTCGCGCGTCGGAAACGAGCGCGAGAAACGTCTGCGAAATCTCTTTGTGCCAAGGAACACTGACTAAGGGCGGGAGGGGGTGAGGTGAGGTCGGACCTCCTCTCGCGTCTTTTATTTTCTTTCCACTGCTTTTACGCGCTGCTTACGCCTCTCCCCTCGTTGGCGCCATTTTTTTTAAAGGATTTCTCGTCTTCTCTCGAGCCTTCTTCCTTCGGGCTTTTATTTATTTATTTATTTCTTTTTTTTTTTCTGTTCGCGAATTAGTCCCGCGCCGTTCCCGACCCGACTGCCGAGTCCGTAACAAAAGATACGGCGATGCGTCCAATGTGATTTTTATGAAAAGGTCAACGTGGTCCTGTTTCGCGCAAAAAACTTCCCCAACGCAAACTTAATTAAGCACTTTTATTACTTTTCTTTCTTACTTCCTTTCTTTATTACATTAAGAATGAAAATGTTCCGGGCAATTTTTTTCTTCCTCTTTTTCGTTTTCGACTGACCGTCATTCCGGACTTAATTAAAACTTACACTGTCATCTGTAAATTCTATACATAACGGAGTACATTTCACTGATAATCACTGCTTAATATTATTGCGCGTTCAAAAAAATCGATATATTTGTTTTTATATTCTTTTTTTTTGTTTTTGTTTTTTTTTTGTTTCCGGTTTAAACGTTTGTTGTATTTTCCATTCCATATAAACCATGAAATGCAACCGGTACAAGAAGAAAATTTATACTGTATTTGTATCTGTAGCACGTATTCGCTACGTAATGAATTAGTATACAAAATGTTTTCACTTGCTTGGAGATATTAAACCATATTCAATTTCATAAACAGCATTCCTATACGAATAACAATGTACGGCTAAGGATCAAAACGGTTTAATAATAATAATAATAATAATAATAATAATAATAACAACAACAACAACAACAACAACAACAACAACAAAAATAATATTATTCTTAGGCGATTAAGTTTTTATTTAACTTCAAACGCATACACGCAGAGTCTAATTATAGTAATAATATTATTATGGATCGGTTGCTTTACGCCAGTGCGTATATAATAATTCTTTTCACGCGACATTTGCGGAGATCGGATAAGCTATACAAGATTTTAGGTATTTTAAATATAATATCTGGAGACAATTCAAATCATAGTAACTTTCACGCTTCGAAGGCGCTGCAAAGGTTTCTCAATAGCTTAAGGAGCTCAGGGTTCGGTCAGATACCGGATTCCGGTAATGATTTTTTCCGCACCACGTCATCGAGGAAAAAAAAAATCTTTTTTTTTTTTTCACATACCGTGGTAGGTAATGTCACGTTGAATGAATAAATACATTGGCTGCAGACTAAAATAATTATGTTGATTTGAATTTATTTATATTGTTACGACGAGCGTTGGGGTTATTGGGGTTATTGGGGTTGGAAGTCGTGGTAACGTTTAAGAAGCCGTTCGGTTGTAATTTCCAGAGCGCGGAGAGGAAAATGAACGGTCCTCGGACCTTGCGGACGAAACAATTAAAGTAAATGCAATGAAAAGCTCGAGTTGTCGAGGCAGGTTAGCCGTTTGAAATTTGTGCGCACGTTCTCTCGTGGACATGGGCCGCGCGCGGCCACCAGCGCCCAGAAACATACGGACTTGCACGGAATCGCGGAACATGTTTGCAAATCCACCTCATAAATTCCTCCAGGCGCTCGTCTGATACGCGTTTAATTGTTCCGTGGAGCCGAGAGATGCTCAGCCGCTGCATTCCTGGGCATTCGAGCAGCGCTTCTCTTTTACAAGAGAAAGATGGCCTCGACATTTTGCGCGGGCTGCGGGACGGGAGGGACAGAGGAAGGAGCAATTTGCAAAATCTGCTTGTCTGCCTGGGCCGGGAACATCCTGCCGCCGCCGTTTGATATCCCGCCTCCTAATGCAAATTCCCCAAAACCGATTGCGCAGCCTGTTGGCCGCGGAGACGCGAGCGTTTCTTCTTCGTCTTTCGTATTCGTCCGATCCCCGACACGACCATCATCCGACGGACGGATTATTACTACGGCCACCCCTTTCCTTAATACACGCTCTCTCCCTCTCTCCCTCTCTCCCTCTCTTGACCGTGCGCTTGGACATGGAGTTGGCGGCCAGCGGAGGGGTTGTTGGCCACATTCAATCACGTTTTCTATTTCCTACGTCTGTCGCTCATCTGAAATTCAATGGAACGAATAATAAGTAATTTCTCGTTTAAATCAAACAATTTACGCGGGAGAAACGGTATCGATATTCTTGTTGCATACGCGTGAAATCTTATAGCTAGAGAGCTTACGTAAAAAAAAAAAAAAAGAAGAAGAAGAAGAAGAAGGAAACCCTACAATTTTCTTTTATTTTTTATATTTCTAACTTTTATAGTATAAATACGAATGTTTTTGTACGATAGATTGTATCAAGAAACGAATGGCCTACTTATCCATCGTCTCACTTTTATTACTTGCTTGGCCTACCTATGTTTTCCCTACCCCGGCAAGCTTTTCCGCTAATTTTCCCACTATTATTCATGGTTCACGTGCTGCACGATGGGTTTTCCGCGGCCCGGCAACGCAACGTATCCCATAATTTTTTTCTAATTCTCTTTCCCTTTCTTCTTCTTCTTCTTCTTCATCTTCTTCTTCTTATTCTCTTTTCTTTTATTTTATTCTAATTTCACCGTAATCCGAGCGGGATTTGATTTCTTTTCAGCTTTCAGCAAAATTAACCTCGTTTTAGTTTTTTGCCTTTTTCTTTTGAACAACTAGACCCTTCATTTCCCTTTTATGCAAAAATATTTTTCATAAAAATCGAATTTTTATATTCTGCGAAGTTAACGAATAACATTCATTGGACCATTGATGCTTCAGAACTTAAATTTTGTTAGAAATTTTTTAATATATCGTTCAGTACCTTAGTTGTCGTACAATACAAGTAATAAAATTCTTTTACAAATTATTTTAACATTTTTCTATTAATACATCGAATTTTTTTTTTTTTTTTTGTTATAATTACAGAAGTTATTATTTTTCGTACCTTTTTTTTCCATATTTCTTAGTAATCAAATTACAAATATGAAGTATTGTACGAATGCCGAAACTGTAATCAAATTCTTTTCGCTCGTAACCTTAATTTGTACGTTTTGTCGGTGTTTTTATGTATAAAAAAGGTAGTTTTCTCGCTGGCTTACAACAGGCAAATAATTATACTGATAGACTGCATGTTTTTTTAAACGATATATGCATAAAAGTACAATAATCCGTCCAAATTGAAATAATTAGAAGAGTTTAATTTCTCCCTCGAATGAATCTAAACGAGAAGTAGAAAAATGGTGAATTATATAAACGTTGTTGTAGAGTTTAAAACGTGTTCACGAATCAACACAATGGAACTTTGCTAAATCTGAAATTCATAAAACAAAAGTTAAATGAACAATAGTTATAAGGGAAAAGTTATATTAGACTGTGTTTTTATTTCTCTGGGCATGGGAGAACGTACGTACAGTGAAAAACAAAAAAACAAAACAAAACAAAACAAAACAATATCGAATACTGCGGTAACTTTGTGTATGTAGTTTTAATTTGCTGTACAACATGAAATATTATTGTTGGCTGTAAATATTCCGTTTTTCAATACGTTTCACTAAATTTGTACTTCGCGATTTGTATGCAATAAAGCACACCAAGTTATATTAATACCATTTCATTCATAGATAACATACTTTATATGCATTACTCGACATTGTATGCGTGCTCTTTTTGGTATATTCGTTACGTTGGCACCGATGAATGGCAAATGCCTATGAAACTTTGATATCGGTCGAAAAATTATATCATTACGCTATTACGTTTCTTCAATAAGTTACATTAATTGGTTTCGGCATTGGTTTCGGGAAACGAACGAGGAAGCGGACGACTTTAAATTTACCTCTTTATTGATTATTGTTCAACAAATTGACTGCGATCTTGTTAGAATTATACACCTTTTCTTTATTATCTAATTACGTTCACTTGGTCGTTGTACAAAAAGGTTAGTTATTTTATTCTATACGGCTCCGGACTATGTATTCCCTAAATATTATTATTCTAAATATTAAAATATTTTCTCCAATAATAGATGGAATTGTTATTATGATGATCAGTTTATGTTGAGCGATAAGTTAGTGTTAAGGTAAGAAAAAAGTAGTTATACATTAGAATAAGGAATTCAATTATTATATTTGACATTTATATAATTACAATAGTGTACGTATACTATTGCATTGTTAGAGTTCAGTTGGTGATCCCAAAGAAATTTATGCATGTAAATTGAAAATTTATCTATTGGATTCGAGCAGGTAACTGTGCTTTAAAAGTGTGATTCAGCTGCAGATACATTGACACGAAACCCTTTTTTACAACGGACCACCGGATTTTCTATTCCAATGACTGGAGTGAGATTTATACGATATTCCTCATTCAACTTCAGTCGAGGCTCATTCAAAGTGTCTCGCGTGTAGCGCTTACACGAAAACGACTCGAAACAAAAGCAATAAACACCTACTACAACATGTCTGTTTTTACGTGTAAAAATAGATTCCTTTACATTCATCGACTGGTAGATAATTTTCAGAAAACGGTACTTTGGGTAAGGAAAATTAGGCATTCAACACAAATAACGGAGGATTCTTGTCAAATCTTCAATACTTTCAATGGTATCAGTGGTTTTTTTTTTATTATTTTTTCTTCATTACCTTTGGATTTCTCAAGAAATCCGACTGAAGTGCAATACTTTGTTTTAATTCGAAATAAAAAAAATCAGTACGCGCTATAATAATCGGCTTAGTTGCGTCCAGTAGCCGCGATAGTAGCCATTGGTATTTATACTCTAAGAAAGACGCGTCGTGTTAAGAAACGGGACAGGGGGGGGGTGGGGGAGCCGAAGTATTGTACTCGAGGTCAAATAATTCGAGAAGCCCGTTTAGTCGTGTCGAGCAAATGAGCCGTACGATTGTTAAAATAAAATTTGAATAATTAGAGATATGTCAAAGCGAGCTTCCGTTCGTAGGGAAGTAAAGCCTATATTATTGAGAGGCCGGGCACAGACACACGGACACACTTTCTTACATTTCCTTATGGATTTCGCGTCACAGAGGATCGTGTGCTGGATTAGGATGGCGGGTGCGAGGGGCGGTTGCGGGGGGGGGCTGTTACTGGCTCGATTCTTGCGGAGGTTCTTGGCGCGTCTGGAGGCCTCGCCTCGTTGAGAAAGTAATTTCCTGAAGGAAATCCCTGCGATTATCCACTCGACTATGCCCTCCTGTCCCTCCCCCGCCCCGGCATCGCCCATCGCCGGTATCCCCGGCGGCGGCCCCGTTCCCTCTCGACTCCGGTAGTCGAATCGAACGCGCGGAGTCGCTCCGCCGACCTCGGATGACGATGTTGCCTCGGACGACCTCGGTCGGTGGCTGTACAGACCTCAGCTACTTTACTCCGCTCTTGCGGATTAAGGGCCCGGCGCTCACCTTCGCCCTTCTTTCGAAGGGAAAACTCGAATTTCAACGCGATCGCTCATCGGAAAGCGTAACAGCGCACATTATGAGATTACCCGGCCTCGCCCAGCCAACACATTACTCTGCCGCCACTTCTTTCCTCCTTTATTATTTACAACACCTCGTACTTACACTGGCTTCTTCTGCTTTTATTTATTTATTTACTTATTTATTTATTTATTTATTTACTATTAAAGGCTTTTAACAAGGCAGAGGCGACGGCGTTGAGCTGCGTAATTGAATTTAATTACATAATGCCTTGAATGATCATTGAAAAGGATAGAGTGAATGATAGGCTTCCGCGTTACAAGAATTTTTACTCTCGGAATTTTAAATAACCAGACAGTTATTAGCTCTTAAGGCCGCCAAAGTTGGCTCGCCCCGCTACTAAATTAATATATTGCCCCTTAAAAATACTTTATTATCCCATTGTAACGATTACTTAATACGAGGTAAAGTAGTAAAGTTTTTAGAGAGGGGGAAGAAAGAGCTCGAGAGACGCAGACTTCGGCATCAGCATCGGCTCATACATATTATTTCGTATTAGTTAAGCCTTGCATTCAATTAATCTCACGCTTTAACGACATTAGAGGCCAATTAGAGGAGGAGTAGGAGGAGGAGGAGGAGGAAGCAGCGTTACTTACTTACTACTTGCAGCTTTTACTTTGTAAAAGTAACCGCTCGTCGCGTGTACTTTAAATAAGTCGATTGCGGTGACGGTAGTTTTACAACAAAACGAAACAAAAAAAAAAAAACGAAAAAACTCCAAATTACGAACTCTTAAGTAACGGGAAGGCTCGGGTTTTCGAAATTATTAGATGAATGTGCTGGTACGTGGCCGCGTAAAATTTAGCAGGGAAGAGCGCGTCGTCCGCGAGTCCCTTTGCTAAATGTTAATACGTCGGGAGAAAAGGCAGCGGCGGACAAAGGAGGCGGGATCGAGCGGCTCAAAGATCGTAGCCGCGGATTTAAATGCTATTTCGATTTTTCTCATGAGCCGGCGGAACCTCGGGCTGTTTTCTGCAAACGCAGCTACGCGCCTCTAGGCCAAAAGTAGCAGCGACAGCCTCTCAGATCAGTAGCAATTTGTGCTTTTTTTTTTTTACATTGTACGCTGTCTGCCTCGTCTGGATTTTATACATATATACGTGTACGTATACATACGCGTACGTAGACGTGTATGTATTAAGATAGTACGGGCGTGTACGGGTGCATTCGCTTGCGCGCGTATCTCTGTTGATCGCTTTGGATGCTGGCTGGGAGGGAGAGACAGGCATACAGACAGACAGACAGACTGAGAGAGAGAAGGGGGGGAGAAAAAGGAGAGAAAGGAGGAATCGAGAGGGACGCGATGCTCACTTTTTGCCGTCTGCTACAGGCAGATTCTTTTCTACCTCACTTTTTTCACTTTTCAGTTACGTTTCGTTCCCGCGCGTTCGCCTCCCCCTCTCCTTTATTATTGTGTCGAAAAGCTCGTGCGTACGTACCGTAATACTTTGTACTTCGTTACGACATATTTCTGATTTTGTCCGCTGCCCCTCTGCCCCTCTGCCCGTCTTCCCGCTAGTTACATGCTCAATTTTAAGTAGAAGATGTACGTTTATGACGTTAGTTCAGAAATAAATTCCCAAAGATCTTTTAAAGCAGAAGCCCCCGTTGATCCTTCCTCCGTATCACATGTACTTGCAAATAATTCAGGATTTACAAGCTCCAAAGCTCCCATGTAGGCCTCCGCGTCCGTGAACATTTATTTTAATTTAATTGCATACGACTTTTTATATGCATATTCCTGTTCAACGAATAAGTTTAATACCTTTAAAGAGCTCATTTGCACAAGGGATCGTTTCTACATGAGAATTCACGATTCTTTCTAGCAAAATAAACCTTTATCTAAATACTTTTCTTATCCTTCCAAATGTCGTCATTTATTACGACGTCATTACACTTTTTAATTATAATACTGTTTTATTTATTTATTTATTTATTTATTTTTTTTTTTTTAAATTTATTTACTTGTTAATCAATGACGGATTCGAGCGAGCGCGGCTATATTTATATACTTAAACTCCAAATATAATTAATCAGTCTAGAAGCTACGTGATTTAGTGCTCTAAGATTTTCGGAATTCATTGTCAAAAATAGCAAGTGAATAATGGTTAATTCAAAATACATCCGAGGAATCTATATTTGTATTTTAAGATGACAATCTGGTAGTAGTACGTTGGCCGGACGCGTATAAGATCCCAAAGCTTAAATAACATCTTGACGATTGTTATCGGGGTACGTTAGAGCAGTACGGTACACGCACTGCACATTTCCTTAATAAATAATACGATTTAGCCGAGCAGAGGATATTGAATTACCTGTAGCAGTGAATGCCTCGATCGGCGTTTCTCCGTTTTCGCTTGCGCATAATTAATATATTTGGCAGAGGCGTTCGCGATCCCGAGTTGTTATTTAAACCATAAGTTTACGGGCTTACGTCCATAAAAGTCGGGGAGGATTGGTTGGATTTCAATTTCTTAAGGATAGAATCTCGAGCTCGGGGGCTCTTCTTACACCTAGAATCCCTGCCATAAAAAAAAAAAAAGGCTCTTCGACAAATTCAGCGCAAATCGTATCTTAAAAGTCCCGATCTCTTATTCCGCAGAGCGCGATTTATGTAAAATCCAATTCGTATATTCGTCACTCTGTCCCTCCCGCGCGACCGTCTCACTTGTCTTATTCTCACTTACTCGTCTCCGTCACCGCACCGCACCGCACCGCACCGCACCGCACCTCCTCCCAACCCCTTGCCGGCGGGCCAACCCGACCCGACCACCCGGGGACCACCTTTTTCCATTTATTCCTTATCTCTGGTCCGTCCGTGCCGCCACCGCGTGTACTCAATGAGCATAAAAGGACACGGGCGGACGAAATCGGATAATCTCTCTTGTCCAGACCTTGAAGCGTTTGCATAGGTACACAAGCCGGCCGGCTAGTGGATCGTTCGAGTGGTTTGGCGCTGGGAGTAGGAGGAGGAGGAGGAGGAGGAGGAGGAGGAGGTGGAGTGGCGGCGGTGACCCGGGAGACAAGCTCACTTTTAGAAGCGCATAAACCGTATAAAGGAATACGTTTGGATGGCAGAGGGCGCGCAGACAGACGGGTTGCCCTGAAAATGTTGTGTTCGACGTGCCGCTCTCGAGTACCATTGAAATACCGAGAGGAAAAATGACTAGCCCGGGGCGGTGTGAGTGTCATTTTTAAATTCCACGCGACGGGAATAGGCGCGAGGTTCGATTGAATGAGACCCGACGCAACGACGAGTACTACTAGTCACCTTTTACGGGCTTCGGCCTTTTTCGCTTGTCAGATCCCCCACAGTGGCGAGCAGGTGAGCTGAGCCACTACTGATACTGCACAGCATTCCTCGAGCGTGAAAATCAACAAACTTTCGGGGATTTACATTTCAAAGTCTTCCTAAAGCTTTTTTAAATACAATGTTTTTTGTTTTTTTTTTTTTTTTTCAATACAAAATCCGCGAGGCGTCCAATCCACGTAGTGACAGTATTTTTTATAATTACTTGCAGGTAAAATAACAAGCTCGTGGATTTATGGCTTCTCCATCGTATTTCTAATCGTATTTGTACGATTTTTTTTCAACTCCCCACTCCCCCCACTCCTCGTTAATTAGCCACTATTTTTTTTCGACGTTATTATTATAATAATAATGGCGGGAATGCCGGATTAGTTGGGCTGACTTTATATTTTCACCGCTCGAGGTATTAATAGTCGAGTTTATTATGATTATTATGATCCGTCAAGCATTAGTACGTATAATTTGAAAGCGACTGATAATACGACGCACACATAGGAAGAGCTTCAAAGCCGAATTTTAAATAATTTGAAATAATCATTCCGGTATCGGTTATCGTTGTCAGCGCATTGATATCGCGCTTTCCCCACTTACGCACTCCCATATAAATGCACAACTATATTTAGCAACAACCTATACATGAGCATAAAAAAATATTTTAAATACGTCTTTGAGGGTAAAAAGCATATCGCTAGAGATTATTTATTTTCCCTTGATTGAAAGACACGTCTGCTGAAATCGGATTTTTTTCATATCGATATTCAGGCAGTAGTAGTAGTAGTAGTAGTAGTAGTAGTAGTAGTGGTAGTGGTAGTGGTACCTAAATGTCAGGTATCGCAATAATCGAGATATTCAGGAAATGCGATTGCAGCCTCGTAGGATTTTGCAGATAGTCTAATCGGGGCTTTCGAATTTGCAAATGGAGAGCCAAGCCGCGGCGAATTCGCAACAATGTTTCTTCTCGTGCACCGGCGCACTTGTACACTCGAGAATCTCTTCTCTCGAGTAATTTGCGTGGGGCAGGTGTACATCCAGAATCATGCACGTATAAATCCATCCTCGTAGTTTCGTGCTCTCGGGCTTCTTGTCGACGACGACTATTTTAATGAACAAGGGACACGCGGGGCGGGAGGGGGGGGAGGAAGAAAGACGTCGAGGGAAATAGGAAAAGCTTAAGAAGCTCAAATTTCGTCTGTCAGTGCATGTGTGCGTAACATCAACATTAACTTGTCACGAAATAATAAAGTGTCGAGCGACGAAGGTATTGTTCGCTTCGTAACTTCCCCTCTGCCCCTCGATACGTTACATTTCTTCACAACTATTTAATCAAATGTCTCAAGTCGTGAATATACCGGTTAGACTTGATAATTACTGTACAAAATAATTTGTAAAGACTTGGAAGACGTCGACTATAAAGACTTGACGTCAACACACACACTCTCTCTCTCTCTCTCTCTCTCTCTCTCTCTATTTTATCCTTGAGATGATTAGACTGTTGGGGAATAGACGTAAATAAAATAAAAAAAAAATTGTATACCTAATTATAGTAAAGTCAAACCTCAAAGTATCGACGGCATTATTAAATTGCGTAATATTCGTTAATGACGATAAAGCAAAGAGAAAGCTCGGAGAGATAGGGAAAACGTAAAACGAGAATGAAATAGGGCGGGAGTAAATTTTAGATATTTGCAATGAAATGCGAAGGAACTTTTGTTGGAGAAAATAAACAAACCATAACGAATTCCAAATCCGCAAAGCCGACGTCTCTCTCTCTCTCTCTCTCGCCCCTCTGTTTGTATGAATATATATATAGACAGGCGCGCGCGCAAGCACGCAGGCACGCACACAGTCTGCCTGGGCGCACGCGTACATATGCTGGTGAAAAAGGAGGGGAAGGAGGAGGAATGGAAGGGGGGAAGAAGAAAGCTCGCAAAAGTAGTTATCCTCTTTTTCTTTAGCGGGAAGTGAAAGATCTCCTGCTCTGCGGCGCGGTATTACCCTTAAGAATTCATGGGGAACGTGAGGCGGATGAAGTTCCGAGCGTCGCCTCGGCGTAGATCCCGTACGAGCCGCGAATCCGCAAAAGTGGAAATACCGAGACTTTAAGATGATCACGAATCTCGACGTAGATGAAAGTGAAGGAGGAGAGTCGTGTCGAGGCGGCTGGAGAGAAGAAAATTAAGCGGGACGGAGGGAGGGGGGGCGGCGGGCGAACGAGAGGTGGGAAAGTCAGTCACGGAGCGCGAGCAGGGGGGGGGAGGGGGTTGAAACGAAGAAATTTTCTGTTATTTAAGAGTATCGGTAATAAAATCTTAATCAATTTACATTTTCCTCGACGTGTCCCGACGTGTCCCGCGTTGCATTAATCACTATAATATCTTCATCGGTAAATATCGTTTATTATTAGTTTTCATAAGTTGGTTGAAAAATACTAGACGAAATGAAAGGTTTGAAGGAATATAGCGGGTCGGTATGTTTACAGAATAATGTATGCCCAGGAAAGTGGAATCGACTTCGGGCCACATTTATTTGAACTAGAAACTCGCAGTCGAATGAAACTGTATTAGTTTCTCAGTAGTATTGCTTCTTAATTGCTTTTCACTTAATTATTAATATTTCAATTTCATTGCCGTTCAGCAGAATTTTATAAACCTTTTTGAATACGCTTATTTTTAATTTATTCTCAAACCAGTTTTATGTTGATTCCGTTATCGTCATCATCATTATTGTTGTTGTTGTTGCTGTTGTTATGATTTGTAAGGAGCCGAGTAGCCGATGTGTTTATGCGCGCAGTCGACTAATTAATTGATGTAAATTGTCAGTTAATTAGCAATTATTCGCCAATGCTGTGCGGACGGTAATTTCTATAGATTTTATAATCCAATATCGAATACGTTCAAATGTAAAAAAAAAAAAAAAAAAAAAAAAAAAAAAACATACGGATTCACAGTTACGTAAGTAGTTAATAAATTATTACGTAATTATCGTAATTACAACGAATGTAGTATTGCATCGATTGGGATTGTCGAGTGCCAGGTAAAAGCAATATTATTAATAATGGCAAAATATAAATAATAATGGCAGTTGTCGTTGTTCGAAATCAATTCGAAAAAAACGGATGCGCGCGAGTATTGAATTAATGTTGTAAAAACCCCGACAAAGTTTTAGGATCAGGGTCGATTGAAACGAAAGGCAAAGATAAAGGAGGAGAGCGCGAGAGCTAGGAAGGATACAAGTATTAAAGGGCATAAAAGCATAGGAGCGAGTTGCTTGCTGCGGGGTGATGTTGACAGATGTCAGCTTGGAAAAAAGTTCCCGCACGAAATATTCTGCCAAATCGAATACGTTTCATCGTAACTTTCGTTTCCGCAAGCTCTAAGCTCTGCTTACTATGCATAATTCCTCCTTCCCTCCCCCCTTTCTATCATATTTTTATTTCTCCCTTTAGCGTTATCGCTCATTCTTTTATCCTCGTTCTTTCCGTTTCTACGTACATACGCATGCGCGCCGTCCGTGCACGTACGTATAAAGACGTAGTTTGCCTACTTGCGCGCCGCTAGCGTATGTATGATTGGCAGGTGAGAAATTAAATATATGCCATGGGGTGGGGGGGGGGGTAGAGTAGAGCTCTCGTTGGTAATTGATAGAAATTTCTAAGCCATCATCTACCTTTTTCGATGATTTCGACTGACTTTCTACCTCGATGCTTGGTATCCGATGAGCCGGGGATCCTCCAATGATTATAGACTATATTATGATGAAAGGCCAAAAGACCTTGTAGAATACGATAAATCATCATTCGATTTATTTCGTTGGAAATATAGTCATTGTCGATTTCAAGTTTAAATTGCCTTTTTCTTTTCCTCCTTATAAATAATTTATGCCCGATGCTCGACCTTGGCTTATTTAAAAGCATTCGTTACATACGTAACTTGAGTTCTCTTCTAACGTCTAACATCTCGTGTATATACATTGTTCACAAAACATTATTGTCATTTCGCATTTGCTATACAGTAAATTAATATATATATATATACGTATAATTTTAGTGAAACAAATGTTGGGCGATCTATAAAATTATACATCCACATAATGGACTAAACAAATCGATGATAAGATTTTATTTCTCGGTATATATGCAGTAAATAAACAGACTAAATACTGTAGTCGATGAAATGATTTCGTGTCTAATGCACGAAAACGACGAGCTTATGAAATATAATTAAAAATTTAGAAATACCAGCAGAGGACTTTGGCGGCTCTGATCGGTTAATAAAAATAATAAACGATCGGTCGATCTGTAAGAAATATCAACGTAAAGATATATAACAAAGGGGAGAATCGAGAGCTGTGCAGTCGTCAAGCTCTAAAGCCACAAAGCTCCGTAAGCCCGTTAAAGTTTCTAACGTAATACTGGCTGGTAAATTTGGGAAAACAAAATTCCGAAGGTCGTCCGCGTACAAAACCGCCACTGACTTTGGAAGCGCATTTAACGAAAGTCCATTTCTTCTATCCCTGGGCTGTAGTACACGATGACGCGGGGGGTGGGGGGTGGGGCGCTCGCTCACTCGCTCACACGCTCACACGCTCACAAACACGAACGGACACACGTGTGACCGGGCACGTATGCATCTTTGTCTCCCGCAGCGCGTAGTATTCTGTAGCGACTCGTCGACTCTTTCTACACACGGACTTTTCTTGTTTGAATAATGCATGAACGGCGACGACGGCGATTAAGCATTCGGTGGTACCTTCCCACCGTACTGCCCACCCCTCCCAGCGAGCAGCCACCAGCGAGCGAGTACGTACACACTTGTTTTTAACCATCGACAGCTTCGCAGCCTCGGACGGGTTTTTGTACCCGGTCGTTCCCACCCTCGCTCCCTCGCTCCCTCGCTCCCTCGCTCCCTCGCTCCCTCGCTCCCCGCTCTCTCTCTCTCTCTCACTCGCGCGCGGGCGCGCGCTCTTCGTGCGTGTACCCACGCTGACGCGGAAGTGCTTCGATGCCGGTGACGTGGGGTGGCGGGAGGGAGGTCGGGGGTCGAGTCGTGAGTTTACGAATGGGAATGGCTCCGAAAGGCAGCTGCTACGACCGGATGCTATACACAAGACTTCAGGTATTGTATGACCCGGAGGTATAACTGCTGGAGATTTTTTTCTTAGAGGTGCGACTACTTGTACTATCTAGATATCGAGCGCCGCACATGAAACTCCAATGTCATCGATCGCTCTGCAAATAAACAATCGAGCCGCTTTTTAAATATACTTGTTGCTCCTCTTTATCTGCGGAACGTTGAAGTTATTATTGAATCGCACCTTCTTACATTTACGAGTCATATTTTTATTCGGAATTTCAATAACATTAACAAAACATTCGCACAACTCGTTTCTGCACTCAAACGTAAACATTTTTTTATTTTTTTTTTTTTTTTAATTACTGTTTATCCAATGACATTGGCAGTTATATGTAAAATAAGATTGATCGAATTCGCAAATCGATCGAGTCGCAAAGACGCGCAGATATAAATATAAATGAACGAATTAATAAGACTCAGTGATTCGATGGAATGAAGAAAAGTCATGGAATAGCAACGAATCGATCGGATATATTTACTTTAATGTAATAAATATATTCCAGGCAGATATTGTACATTTATTATTATCCGAGAGTCAGGTATTTACACAGCGTATTCATGTCTTCGGCTAAACCCTTCGCCTTTTTTAATATCGAGGCTGCGTACTCTTTATTATTCAGCAGTTCGTTAATTACGAAAAAGCAATAATAATAACTCTGTCGTCGACACGGCGTTAGTTAATAAACAATCGAGCGAAAATTGCAAAAGGCTCGTCGTTGCGGAGAAAAAAAGCGATGCGAGAATGCCGTTAATCTCGTTACGAAGGGTCTGAAGAGAGCGGAATATTAAAGTGATACAGACGTGACAAAAAGTAATTGGCGTTGAGTATAATTTGATTTCTCGCTTATGCGGCACGACTGCCTTTCTCAACGTATTCTCCATCGAAATTATAACGTAGAGAAGCAATGGCACGCCGAGCCGGTAATTTTAAGCCAAGGATTTTGGACGACCTCGGACCCCGTCGATATCGCTCGATAGATTTAAAAGAAAAAAAAAGAAAAAAAAAAAAAGATGAAAACGAAGAAGAAAAAAAAGAAAGAAAAAGTAAGGGAATTATCAAGAGGTTGTGCGCGGCAGCGAGAAAGCAGGAAAGGGGTCTGAAAGCCAAAAGCGAGGCTCGTGCCTATACGTCTGGGATTCTGTTGAATTAGTAAAATTAGTTTGTCCCGTGACCTCGGCGAGGTCGTGGCTCGCGTCCTGCTCGTCGCGAGTCAGAAGATGCGACAAGGAGGACCGAACGGTGCATTAATACTGCATTAGATGTTAATAAGCTGCCAGGCCGCACTCTATTCAGCGAGAATTTTAAAAGCCGCGTTATCGTTGCGCCCGATGCTCGTTTAGTGGGTGGGGGTTACGGGGGTTACGGGGGTAGAGGGACCCCCGCCACCGACCTCAATCCGTGTCCGTTCCAATAATATTAGTAATTGTTACGTCTCCGCGTGCCACTCGACGACGGTTGTTATTCCACGTAAATGATGGAAGGAAGCCCCGTTCACCGAATATCTGACGAATTTACTTTACTTGCGCATTTTGCCACTCACCTCCGTATTCCTCTTTATCATAAAGAGGAGAAGGAAAAGAAAAAAGTAGATGAAAAAAAATATCAGAAGGATTTGTTTCGCAGAGAGCGCTCCGGAGCTGAATATCTTGAATTGTCCAGGAAAGTCCGGGAAAAGGTACATTATATAAACTGCAGGGGTAATTCGGTTGCAAGAATGACTCTTGTCGAGCCGGGACGTGTATTATTCATTGAACTTTGGCTATCGCCTATGAATAAACTGTCAGTGTAATTTATTATTTATAAGCTAAGGGCGTAAAATGAGAGAAGGAAGGAAGGAAGGATGGGAGGGAGGGGGGATCGTGAGGTAAAATGGCGCACAGAGATAAAGATAAATAAAAGAGGAGGCTCGCGAGGAGGGAGCAGGTTGAAGCACTAAGAAACAAGAGATATAAAGAGTTGGGGGGGGGTAAGAGCTGCGGGTAAGAAGGAGGAGGAGGGGGAAGAGGAGGAGGAAGGACACTCGTTTCGTGTACGTCAGATCCCATCGTATCTGTGTATCGTATCTTCGACACAACTAGAGTCCGTCGACGTTTTTATGAATAATTTTGTTAAGACTCGTTCTCCATTCGAACCGGACGAGCCCATCGATCCGTCAATAATAAGAAAAGAAACGGAATATTGGTAGTCGCATGCACGAAAAGGTAATAATATAACTGCTTCCTCCTTTTTGTCATCGTCAATGCACATAGTTCTGAAACTGGCATGCGCGCTCGAAACTATTTTCGTTGGCGGGTAGGGTGGGGGGGCGGGCGGATGGGGGGTGGGAGTACCAACCGAGTTACGCGGTGCATTCTGAGCCAGCGCTGGGATAATCCAGCGAGTCATTACGGCAACAATTTCCTACTCTTGATAGATTTTCGAGTAACGAGGGGGTGGGGGGGGCCGCCTGTGCCTCTGCAATATCAGCGCGACTTTGCGTGCTCGTTAAATACGTCAAGTTTTCGTCAACCGGAGCCTCCTCCGACTCCTCCTCCCCCCCACCCCAGAATGTTAATGCGTTATTAATAGCTCTTCGTTCCGAAGACAGATATATTGATGACCAAAAATAGAAGCAAGGCCAAGTGCTTTTTTTTTCTTTTTTTTTTTTTTTCTGTATTTCAATCTTCTCTTTGTAATTTATGCTAAATACGACAAAGTCACATTCTCCGGTACTCGACGTTATTTTCTTTATTTGTTATGCTTTCAATATGGGCTTAAGTTCGAGCCTCTGCCTCGTGAGCACTCGAGATGACGCTGCCGTTCGAGTGTACTTGTTGTTTATGTTGAGGCTCCGATGTTGGTGGGGGAAAAAAAAAAACAAAAATGTTTCGTTGGATGGAAACGGAGGCGAGCGTAAGATCACTTGAAAAGTCTTTATTTTTATTGGTAGGATCGATCGTTAATTAATGCGGGAATTCACCACCAGACGTTTATAAATATTTTATCCCCATACCACCTCGCGCGAGGACTTTTTAATGATTTCACCGTGGTATTTATTTTTACGCATCGCTCGCGAGGCTCGCGAAGGGTTCCTCACAAACTATTTATTATATTTTTAGAGAGAATTCGTGAGAACGGGAGGAGTGAGAGAGAGAGAGGGGGAGCGGGGACGAAGCGACCGAGCGTAGGGAGGACGCGGGAGAGGGGGGAAGGGAAGGGAAGGGCGACAGCGCCCGGCGATATAAATAGAAATTTTAAATCAAAAGGGGAATATAAAAAAGATTAGTTTGTAGTAATTTTCACGATTCTAATTGCACGAAATGGCGTGCGTGAAATGGCGAGGGCGTATAGATTATTTAATATGGATTATTATAGTCCCCGAATTTAATGAACCGTCACCTCTCGCGTGACTGTACGAAAAATTTATGTACCTCTATAAAATTTATAGTATTTATAATATTCATTAATTAGTTAAATTTAATCTCACGATTACCAATGGGCTACTTAAGGAATTAATTCCCCCCACCCCCACCTCCACCCCGCTCTCCCGTTCGCCCCTTTCATTTATTCCGTTGAATACCCGTTAGCAACAACCGCTAATAATGATGATAATGGTAACTAAGGCAATAATAATAATAACAACAACAACAATAACAATAGCAATAATAATAATGATAATAATATCAACAACAACAGTAGTAGTAGTAATAATAATAGTAATGGTAATGGTAATGGTAATGGTAAAAAATTGAATAAACAATTCTAATGAGGTTGTATTAATTTAAAATGGATAAATTTGAAGGGAGGAGCGAGGGTAAATACAAGCTTAGTGGGTAAACAGAGGTAATAATGAGAAAAATCATAATATTTGGAAGGACCTCGAAGGTTCGGATGCTATGGGAAGGACGTGGTAGTGGGTGGGGGGGGGTATGTCATTCGGGAGCATGAAAATGCTTGTAAGCGAACGCTTATCCGGAGTGGTAACGAGACACGGAGAGGAACAAGATAGACAATTCTCATATTAAGTCCGATTGTCAACAGGGCGCCTCGCCTCTCCTCGCCCCCTCCCCCCAACGCCAGGCCAGGCCACGCGCATAAAGCGCCGCTCCGATCCCCTCGCCACCCTAAACAAAGCCGGGGGAGCCCAATTTCTCCGACAGGATACACGTTATGTTGTTTATCGACTTGGGGGGTGGGGGGGGGCGGAGGGTCGGCTGGGCTTAAATTTGCGAGAAGAACGGGAGCAGCGCTTACGGTGACAGCAGTCTACCGTCGCACTTGTAACCTCGGCTCCGGATCCGTTCCCGGCCACTGGCAACTCAGCACCCAGAGCTCTATTTATTTATAATTCCTTGTTACCCTGCCGATATTATCCTCGCTCTACACCGAATTTTACATATAAACACATGTACGAATCGCGGGTGTCATTTACAGCAGTTAATCACAATACGGCGCCATTGGGGTTCTTATATGCATCTTATATGCATACGTACGTACGATTTCTTTATCTGATATTTAATGTTCTCCGGTACGATCGCTCGACGTAAGTAATCCCTATCGGGGCGAGATTCTATTAATTAGACAATATTTTTCTATAAAACGATTCAAGAATAAATGTTTCATTCACCCCCCCCCGTCCGCGGACTTATTTTATTTATAGAAAACATGGGGGGCGGGGGGCCGGTAAATGATAATAGTCGGAGAAAATCCGCGGGGATGAAAATTAAATTTCCCATCTACTGGGTCGATGAGCCGTCGTCCACTCCTACGTACGGACGCTCTCTGCTCTCTGCTCTCTCTCTCTCTCTCTCTCTCTCTCTCTTCGTCATTCCGTTAGCTACGTGCTTCTCGAATTTATTAAATGGAAAAATTTATCAAATCCACTGGAGGCGCGGACACGCAGGCCCCGCGTGCCCCCGGAAACGATAATTTTTAATTAAAGAGGAAGCTCGAGTCGAGGTGCATCAACATCATAGCTCCGTTATATCAATAAGAAATACATTGAAAACGCGAGATAAAATGCCGCGAGCGTGGAAAACAGAGAAAATAAAATGAAACGAAATAAAATTAAAAAAAAAAAAAAAAATACCGGGAAATTCATTTTAAAATAATGCAGGCGACCGAGCGGAGAGAGAGAGAGAGAGAGAGTTTTTTTGTTGTCGTTGTTGTTGTTGTTATTATTACTATTTGCGTCGAAGCGCTTTTTCCCGCAATTAACCCGCCGCAGTATTGACCTCGCGAAATCCTCTCGTAAAGCCTTGGCAAAAATTTGCATTAATAATCCATTCGTTCGACACTTGCCGTATCTCGAGCTTTCCGCCCCGGATTTTTTTCCTTTATTCCCATCCTCGGCATTATGTGCCAGACGTTATCACGCGATTTTCCCGCTTTAAGGCAGGACTTCCCGAAGACTATTCTTCCGAAGATGCCAACATCTTACGGCTAATACCGAGTAATTAACCGACGATTTATGTATCCTCTTACTCTTCAGGCTTTCTTTTCGGGAATTTTTCACTCGTTTTCTTCCTTCCTTCCTTCCTTCCTTTTTTTTTTCTTTTCTCTTTCATTCCCTTCTTCTTCTTCCTCTTCTTCTCCTCCTTCCTCTTCTTCTTCCTCTCCTTGGTATTATTCAGATGCCATCTTTGTTTTCCCTAATTATATTCTTTACGTAGATTTTTGGCACGCGTTTAATTAAACAGAATCCTCGTACAAGCTTCTTTACTTTGACCGTGTACTTTATAATTAAATACTTGTAAAGTTTTTAAACATTTTCTTTACACTATAATTATAAAAGGGATGTTTGTCGATGTTTGGCAATTAAAAACTTGTATCGTTATTTCTTTTTCTTTTTTTTTCTTTCTTTTTTCATCTGTACAAGCAATAATAATTGATAATCCAAGTCTGTGGCTGTAACGTGTAATTGCCCCCCCCTTCATTATTCTTATTTTCCATATTATAAGTAATTGCCCTCATTTCTAACAAAGCCTTCTAAATTATTCCATTATCTTCGTTAATGGCTTTCGTGCGTATTTCAAACATTAATACTACGTAGCGTATAGCTTGAAATGTCTGATGAATTGCTTATAATAAATAATAAATACGTTCTAAACTTTATCGAGCTTTATTGTATAAAAATCAGAAGCTTCACAGCGAAATGAGAGTAGTCGAATGGAGGTTATTAAATAGCGTTGTTTTTTTTCTATTTTCTTCTTCCCCCTTTTATTTTTAACGATTATAGAGATTTTTCTACCAGAAATTTCAGCGTAAACTCATTAGGATTTCTACATTCCGGAAAAATATTTATAAAATAACTATAAAATCTTTTTAGAGATCAAAATGAAAGGAATGCCTGTTTCATCCTCGTATTGCATTGTGTTGGATATTCTTTGAAATTAAATAATTCTCACCGGTAAAGGATTGTTTATTTACGAGTTAGGTAACGATGGGGGGGGGATAAAAAGAGAATAATTTGTTGTTAACCGAGTTGTTAACAACTTACATACTTATAAAAGGCTAAATGCATTTAAATCATCATACCTTTCTTTATTTCATTTTGCGATCTATTCGCACGGACTGAAAGATAAACAAACAAAGGCTTTGCGCAGGGGCGAGAGAAAAAGTTATATATATATATATATACATATACGCGCCTCTACTAAATTTTAGGAGGTGAGAGAATTGATTCTTTTTCCCTCACGGTAACAATATTATTTCGAGGAAATATTTTATTCTTAGGTTGGTAAAGCCGCGCCCAATCCGCACGGGCCCGTAAAGCACGGGCTGTAAATAAATAAAGAAGCCCTGGAAATAAATTACACAACCTGCCTACACGTGAAATAGAGAGCAAGCAATAGCGCGCGAAGGGGGTGGGGGGGGGTTATTGGGGTTGATTCTCAGCCAGGAGGAAAGGGGAGCGGCTAGTATTCGTCACCCTCGCGCCAATTTCCCTCCCATTCGTTCTTCCGAGCACTTGGCTCGGCTACTTTCCTCCTACTTCCTCTCCACGACCTCCTCGACGTCTCATCTGACGCACTCGCACGGAGACCAAGACTCGGCTCTCACTCTCTCTCTCTCTCTCTCTCTCCACCCTCCATCTCTTTATCGCTCCTCTGCGTCTCGTGCCTAATGCGCATATACTAGGCTCGCGCGGCCCTCTCGCCACCGCGCCCTCCTCCCATGTCACACCAAAGGTCACTGACGTTAATGACGGCGCTCCGGCACTTGACAGCTTTTATTTCGGCTGCAGCCGCGCGTCGCTATTATTCTCCTCCTTCGCGGAACTCGGACTTCTCAATTTTTACGAAAGGGTTGGGCCCCCGTAGGAGGGTCCCCGTAGGAGGGACGCGTGTTCTCCCTACTACAACACGCCTTTCTATCTCCTACCAGGCTTTATGTATTATCCTTAGCGCCTCTGCATTACTTTTCATCCACTTGGGCTTAACGATTCCATTTCGAATGCAAGTGCAGCAGCTTACGTGGATTTTATTTTTCGGTTCGCCCCCCCCCCCTGCCACCATCCTATGCAGCCCGGTTATCACTCATCTCCGGCGACGCGCTCTCTCGGAGCGCGTTACGATTGTCATTTCGGAGCGAATGCCCAAATGAATAAAAGACGAAATTTCAAATAAACAGCGAAACGTTGTTTTAATAAATAACAAAGCAGAATCGCCTCTGCCGGCGAAATACGCTCTTTACTTATATAAAAAGCCCCGGGCTACTACATGCGCGTGCATATAAAATCTTTATATCGAGTACGGAGCCCTATTGTCTTATAAAATATTACTGATTTTTTTCTTTCTCATTTCAGGTAAGCGTTTTCCATTCGACACTTTATCGCCGGATAGAACGTAGTCTCGCAAGCAAGGAGCGTAAGTAAACAGCGGCTAAATTCCCAACGACAATTATCATAATAGTACAATTGGAATGCCGTAGTAAAGAGCTCGCGCGGCGTAAAGTAAAAGTAGCCATGGAATCCCTACGAAATGTCAATGTACAAATGAAAATTGCCTACGAATTTTATTATGCACGTATAATAAACGGAACTTACGATTCGGTAAGGATGCGTTCGGGGAAAAAAAGATTTTAGCTCCGAAATCCAAAAATCAGCTCCTGAGAATCAGAGCTCTTCAGCCTGCCGGTCTGGAAAGTCAAAACAGTAAAGTAATTTTATTTTATTGATTGTTAAACTACGAGCCGGCATTGTTGGTCAGTAGGGTGGTCGTATGGGTTTTGGGGGGTGGGTGGATGGGAGGGGGATGGGAGGATGGGTAAGCGCGCAAACGCAACGGGAATTGATGAGAGTTTATTGTAAAGTGAATTTGCAAGGTCGCCGGGGGATCGGAGGAGGGATCTAAAAAATCCGTAATCGAAATCTGTACGGGCCGTGGAAATAAAATCATTGATTCGATGGAATAAAAAGCAACGGCTGAGGGTATAAAAGTTGACATCCGAGTTTCGCTCGACATCTCCCGCGAGTCGCGAATGATAAAAAAAAAGTCGGGAAGGGCCGCTAAAGCGACATATATACGCGTGTAGTAAGGTTGTCGTCGCAGAGACGTTGGTGCCGGTGGCAGTGATGGCGGTGGTGGGGTGGTGGGGTGGGGCGGCTTTCCCGACGGCGGAGAAAAAGTAAATTGGTTTAAATTGCCTTGCGAAAGGTGGAAAATCGTCGGCACGAAGCCGAGTAGCGGAAGAAGCGAGTTCCCGAGCACACGGCAAATTGGGCGCGCACACAGCCAATTGGAACGGCGGGGCGGCGGGGGGGAGGAGAGCAGAGCATGTCTTGTAACGGTAGTCGACGCCTCAGTCGACTGCAGCGTACACTGAATGAAAAGGTGGGGTGGGGGGTAGCGGAAGAAAAAAAAAGACAAAGACAGAGAGTAAAATTGATCTTTTCATCTCGAATTTCAATTTACGGCATGCGCCAGCTAACAAATTTTTCTCCCCATCCGTTGGCGCGTTAAGCGTTGATTCCTTATTGACCAAGATTTTCCAAGACTTTCCAATGACTTCGTTAATCTGTCCGTTCGCACGAATTACGCCAAGAAAATATTAACTATTAATACGGACATTTTACATACGTACGGATGGATTAATCATTTTTCTGTAATATTTAAAAAGCTCAACGACAGCGGCGACTTCGTGTAAGAAAAGAAAAGGCCAAGTTCTACTCCGCGTTTTTTGAAATGCGATACGGTTGTTATTCAAATCACTTGGGAGTTGAAAAAACTCTGCACTTGTGAGTTTTAAGATCGCGAAAGGTTGTTATTACGTAAGACTGCCCGTGGCTGCGCCCATTTCCTTTGTAGTTGCGGTTTTTAAATGACTTGCTTAGAGGTTATTTAACGTTCGCGCGCCTCACTGTCGTTGTTTAATTAATTGATTGTACGCGTTATTTATTTATTGAGAGAAAGAGTGAGAGAGGTGGGGTGGGGGGTATTTAAACGGAAGGAATATTTTTAATTTACATTTAATTCGCGAATATAAAACTGAGGAAAGTATAAAAGATATTATTTTACCGGCAAAATTGGAACTTCCCAAGTATTTATACATTAAATATGGAAATCCGTGAGCTTGTTTTTTTTTTTTTTTTTTTTTTAATAAGCATGCAGCCGCGTAGATTGTTTACCACTTAAAATACGCTTCGTTTAATTACCTTGCGTGACTCTGAATAATTTCCACTTGAATTTTCATTTGCGATAATAAATTTTGGATAAAAACCCGAGCCTTGGTGTCAAAAATGAATTTACCGTTTCTTCTTCTTCTTCTTCTTCTTCTTGGCACCGAGAATCTATTGGTTTACCCGAGAATATCCAGTAAATTATTCAAAAGATTTAAAATAATGATTGGCACCCCATCATTTTATTTGTCGCTTTTCTGATTTCCTGCGATTACCTAATTACATTTTTCTTCCTTTTTTAATATTTTTTTTTTTATTTAACTCAAGGTCGTTTTAAATAATTTTTCTTTCAAATTGACGTTTTAGGGAAGGCATTTTAAAAAATTCACAATGCTTTTGTCAATAAATGTCATGCACTCGGAACGTTTAACACGTTAAAATAAATATAATAATAAAAATGCACCCTTTTATGGAAAAAGTTTACACTTTGCAGCACCGTCGCAGAATTCATCTGAATTGCGTCGTAATCTGGGATCCAGGATCTGTTTTTTATGCTACAATGAGCTTTACGATTCAGGATTCGGTGTTATTAATCCCATTTATGATTTACATGCATCGCCGCATAATTTTGACCATTATTATAAAAGGCCCGAATTCTTACTTGAATATTTGTCCTCGTAATCTAAACGTTACCCGTTGTTTTATTTTTATTTACGTATCTTATAGAGCAACGGCAAATTGACGTAATAAGTTTTATTGCCGATATATATATATATATATAGATTAGTTAAAGACGAATCGAAATGAAATCGATGAAATCGATATCCTGTTGAAAATTTTCGAATAAGTAACCAAGCAGTTTGTAAACAAAGAAAATTTTCCTCATTATTATTACGAGAGCAACGTTTCAAATTGAAAAGATCCGAGAGTTTAAAAACATGCTAAAAACTGCAATGTTAAATATTATTAGTACTTGGAGCTCGGCTTAGTACATGAAGTACGTATTAATAAAGGAAAAAAAAAAAGGCATTGGATTGTGTGCGTATTTTTGTAAAGCTTGTAAGTAACGTAGTGGAAAGGTAAACAAGATTTTCTCAAGTTAAATTTCGCAAAGTGCTCCATCCTCTTTAATATACTTACACGCACTCAGAGTCACATAATCAGGAAAGAACTCGTAAGGTTAAGTATAAAGGGCAGGGTTTAGTTGCTTTCAAAAATACACGAGCGAGCGTTCCGCTGCCTCTCCATTTTGTAGCAAAAGCAAGTAACATAATGTTTGTTGTGGGAGGAAGGGGTCTAGCAGCGGCAGCAGCAGCAGCCGCAGTAGTAGTAGTGGTAGTAGTAGTGGTAGTAGTAGTGGTAGTAGCAGGGGTGGGTAGGGCAGCGGCGGTACGAATCGAGTTCCAGGAGGACGACGTTCTCGTACCGTAAACGCGTTTCTAAAAACTAAAATAAGCCTTGAACCGATGCCAGTGCCTTGAGCACGATGTGCTCGTTGAACGAGGGAGGCATTGCTTTTGTAAATAAACCCCGGGACGCGGGGCATTAAGAAGCGCGAGAAAAGAGACAGCATCGAGTGGACGTGGCGTGTATTTGTCTTTTGTGGGCGGGGGGGGGAGCCGAGAGCGCGAACGAGTCCTTTGAAGAGGAGGGCTCGGGTGGCCATTTAAATGTCGGGATCTCCTTATTAATTGTCGTTGTATTAAAAATAAATTTCTCCCCGTGAGCCCCTTGGCCGAGGGCGGGGAGGGACTCGCTCCCGATCGTATAAATGCTAGTTAGAATGGAAAGAGGGAGGGGGGGGGGCAGAAGTATGGGAAATTCCTCCTTGGAGCGGCGGCCTCGCTTCATGCGGGATGAATTCGAAAATTTATACGTGTCGCTTTTAATGTATGTCATAAGCTCTTCCTCGGCAGTACTTAGAGGGTTTGAGGGAGGAGGGGCGGGGGGTGGATTTGAATCTTTCAAAGCACTGGCTGTTGCGAGACAACGAGGAGGAGGAATAAAAAGAATAAAGTAACGGCGCTCGAGGATGAAAATTTATATTGTGGCTACTAATACGACAAAATGCTTTGTGACCGTAACGGTCATTTAACGAGATGACATCCGTACTTGGCCTAATTACTATTGACGATTCATAAGCCTTTAGGGCATAACGCATGCACTTTCTTCGTAACGAGCTTGTAATTGTAATGTCGTAGGCCGTACGTGAGCCGTGAGATTTGTTTATAAAAGTCAGCCGCTCACAGCGGTGGAGCAGTGGAGCACGGACACAAAGTCAAACAGCGCAAGCTCGAAGCTAAGCTCGATTTCTACAAACAGTTTGCTAGTTGCGTAAAACCGATATTACGTGCATTAGAAGAGCGCCGTTCTGAAAATACTAAATGTACTAAGAAAACACGAGGTCGGGATTACTAACAGATCGTCGCTCGAATAATTCCGAGTCAAGATGAAAAAAGGGAAAAATGGAAGAAGAAGAAGAAGAAGATGATGATGAAGAAGAAGAGGAAGAAGAAGATGATGATGATGAAGAAGAAGAAGAAGAAGAGAAAAAAAAAACAAATGATATCGGCGACTCTCGTTTTATCGTCAAGTATCTCCGGTCGGACGCTTCGGCTCTCGCCTCGTATTCGGCTGACTTGGCGGGAAGCGGGGGAACGAGAGGGGATAGATATGGGTAGATCGGGAGGTCCGCCCCGACACCTCGTTTACCAATAGCTGAAACTTTTATTTCCGGTGGCAAGAGAAAAGCATAAACCCACATGCATTTTCAAGTACGGAGATTGATGCTCTTTGCCTCCTCCTCCTCCTCCACCACCTCCTCCTCCTCCTCCTCCTCCTCCTCCTCCTGCTGTTCGCCCCCTTCCCCCCGCTCCCGCCCCACGACCACTGCCTCCGGCCCCCAGCGCCGTCGTTTCGACCCCTCCCACCCCCACCCTTCCCCCCCCCCTCCATCCACGCCCAGGCCATCGACCCTATACCGGCGTATATTGAATTCTTCGAGATAAAGGACTTAATAATACTTTGTTTTTTCGCCGAGTTTTCGAATAACTGATAAAATATTTGCAGTGTCGAAAGTTTATGTATTCCGGTGTATTCGACTCGGCCAAGTGCCTTTTCAAATTTTTAATATGAAAGTTTCGCTCGCATGTGCTGCTGCATAGAAAATTTTACACGTGGAATTTACATGGGAATCTATAAGTTCGGACAGAATACTCTTAGTTGTAGCGGATCCCCATTCTTCCCTCGGCCTTTTTAAATTTCATAAAGCCATCGGGACGCTCTGTAAATAAACGATTACTACGGATACATACGGAACGCTTACTTTTTACAGGTCAATCCTAACGTCGAATCGGCGAGCATTAATTATTTAAGCATCAAGAGATTGGAAATTCATCCAGATCCAGATTCATTTGAAAGACCATTTGGATTTAGACTTTTATTAAAAGAAATCTCTTGTGATCCGTTAAAAGTCGCATTAATAAGTAAGAAATGCAGCGGATTCGTCGTGCGACGAGAAGCGTAGATTAATGAAAACGTAATAACATGATGAAATCAATGTAATTATAAGTATGGAATTTGCATGCATTTGAATGCAGTTGTTTGCTTTGGAAGTACATTATAGTATGTGTTTGGATGAATGGCGGGTAGAACGATGGCTCGGATGGATTTTAATAATGATATCTGAGAGTAATTAAATTGTCATTGCTATAACTGACTGACGTAGGCTCCGCTCAATAGAAATCCTCTTTAAGGGAATGAGCTTCCGATGGAATTGTTTTATTATAAATAAATATTTACGGAGCCGCGTGTAATTAATACGATAAGGGTGGCTGGGATTTTTGACAATAACCCGAGTCGCTGAGTATAATTGACTGAGTTTACCGGCCGCAGGGAAGGAGACTCCTCGGTTAAATGTAAAATTTACATTTCGAAAATTGCGAGAAAAAAAAAAGAAGAAGAAGAAGAAGGAGGCGCAGGAAAGTAAGTAATTATGCATAAGAAAGGCAGCATTTAATGCGGCCCGCCCTTGGGGTATCCAAATAAATTAAAGCTGCTTGGCAGAGGGCAGAAGAGGGCCGCGGCGCCCGTATCGCGCCCTCTCTAAGAGCAATAAAGTGCCGAGGAAGAGTAAGAAGGACGATTCTGGCCACGAGCCGATAAGCCGAGCGCAACCCCGTCCCCCCGCGCCTTCTCTCTCCTCCTAATGTATTTCATTTTTCTATCGGTCCGGACCTAACAAAGGGGCAATAATAACCTCGCAATGGTCGAGCTTCTTACCTACGTCCATGTACACGCACACGCGCGCACCGTCTCTAAATTATAAGACGGAACGGCCAAGTACGGATAAGGAAGGACTGCGACAGAGCGAGAGGGTGGGGAGGGGGGCGGGGCGGTCAGGTTTTGGCTCTCGTACGCCGGTGTAAATAAAGTCAGGGGTGGCGTGACTGTCGCCCCCCTCCCCCCTCCCCACCTTGGCGTCGCTCCTCGTCGACTCGGACTGATTCCGGGTATTATTCATGCAGGCCAAGTATTCAATGTTAGAATCGAACTTTTATAATATCACGGGCTTTCAAAATTCGCATTTGCGGCGTCGACGACGAGGGGGAGGGAAACCCGGCTACGGGCGTCTCTATCATCGTGGCTTTCATCGGCCTTCAAAGTCGAATAGATCGACCCTCTATTCCCGACGTACTTTTCATCCCTTGAATGACGTCTTTCCCGCCGAGTCTTCGCTTTTTATCACCAAATTGGTTCATTGTAATTTTCAACCTTATACTTTTTTCCCGGATTTTTCATCCGAGTTTATGCAATTTCGGCCTCCTTTCTGACCCTTCCCCCCCACCGCCTTTCCCCTCTTTAGCTCAATATTCCCCCTCCATTGTCAATTGTCTGTATATACATACATATACATATATATATATACATATATATTCAAGATATTGCAAACGCTCTTCGGGAAGAAAAGAAAATTAAAAAAATAATTCTTTATTTCATTTGGGGTGGGGGGTGGGGGTGAGCTGCTGCTGCTGCTGCTGCTGCACTTCTTTTAATACAGGTTGAAAATTCAAATAGCCCCTATGGATCGCAATAAACGCGTTTGAGTAAATTACTACGGAATGCAATTCGAAAGCACTTTTACGTTATAAAAAAACGTCCACCCTCGCCCTCTGACGGCCGGCCCATCCCCGTCTCACTGTAATTTACGATGCAAATAATTCTATTAATAATTCTCATTTGCATAGCCGTAGCTAAGGTTTATTTCCTTTTAAGATAATATTAATTAATTGCTGTAATACATAATGAGAACCTCTATTTTATCTCATTCCCGCTTACAATGTATTATTTCATTGTTCGTAAAATATTCAGCTCAATAGGTTTACGTCCATTATTTTCTTTACGGTACAACGGTTGTAATTATTATTTTTTGTGTCGAATTTTACAATGTCGAATGATTTATTTGACGTTTCGTGCAAAACCGTGACGTGCGCCATCGTCTTGTGGGCCGCAATGTAAGTCCCGACCCAGCAACCCGAAGAAATAATTCGCCGGAACTATTATCCAAGGCGAGGAGCCTCCATCGTTTCGCAACGCTCGCCCGGCTATCCGGACGTCGTCCCCTAAACCTTCGGGCACCCACCCCACTACCAGCTCAAGACGAGAACAACCCCAATAACCTTCGCTCCATCGGCTCGGGGACCCATCAGGGTCGGAGTCCCCGACGCTTTATCCCGACAACGTTAGTCAGCTTTGAGACGCGCCAGTGACGTCACCGCTTCAGCAGCGCTTGCCGCCCCGGATAGCATCGCCGATTGTAGAGGAAACGTGGCGACCGACAACAACACCGCCACCACCGATATCACCTACGTTGGACCGACGCTAACCTCGGAAGCGGCCAACGCTTGGGCATCCCCTCCAAGACAGCCTCGCGGCTCCACCTGGGCTGGGACTCGACGACCGACCCCACCTGTAACCTATCTAAGCGAAAAACCTCCCGTGATAGTTTTGCACGCCTCTCGCACGCCGTCCCGCGTAGGACGCAGAGCGCACATCCACACCCGGTGGAATCCAGCCAAAAAGATCGCCATCGCCACCCCCCCCCCCAGTGTCGACGTCAAGAGCTCTCGAGATTTCGCCGACGCAGCGGACACAAGAAGACGTATGGGGACCTGCACCCCCCCGAGTTGTCCGGGTATCCCTGCGAGGACCCGGAAGCGTTCATCGCGGAAACAAGCCATCCCCAAGCGTGAACCAACGCCACCCCAGAGTCGGACGAGCGACGAGCCCGATCCGGACACTCTCCAGGACAGCACCTGGTAGGAGACGACCGCCGGTCGAATGCGGGCGGGGGAGTCATCCTCGTTGCCAGGAAAGAATTCGGGAAACGCCAAGGCGACCCGATTGTTTTATTGCGCAATCGATTCCTTATCAATTACCGGATTAATCCTGTGTGAATTACAGGACAAAGTCGCACGAACCCAATCAATCTTGTATTCGTAACTTAAATTAACGACTTTTAACAAACGAATAATTTACACTTTGCGATAAATAGGAAATAACCGCGGATAAGTTACGTAAGATGTTTAATCAAAAACATTCTAATGGCGTATTTAGGTAATGCTGTTTCATGATTTTATTTATGATTTTAAATAACCTTTACGAGACATTGGCATTCGATTTCAAAGAATTTATTCATTACGTTACACCTGCGTCTACACATTATTGTTATAATAAATAACAAGCGCCTACAATTATTTACACAATACAATTGCCTGTGTGTGTATATATATACATACATACATACGAATAAAAAACGTTTATTTGATTGGATTACGTTTTTCCATTAATAGAAGGAGCTGAAAACCCGCCGGGAAAACTAAATCCAATGTACACAAAAGTTTTCTTCGTCTTGCTCGTAATTGCACAGTGTTCTTATCGACAATAATGCGATCAATGAAATATAGTTAAGTTTCCGGTACATGCTACATTTATATTATATAGTTTTATTTACCCTTTGTTTGTAGTATAATGGATCCACTGCAGACTAGTGTAGTTTCATTTGCCCAGGCCACGTCGTGGAAATTTTCGCTGATTCTCAATTAAAGAATTAATTTTATAGTCAAAGCAGCTCCGAGAAACAGGAATTGTTCTAGGCTAACGTTTTAAGTGCATTGGTAATTGTTAAATATTTCAGATGGTAATTCGACTCTTTTCATCCCATTCGGTATGTAGAAAAGAAGGTCCACGTTACCGAGAGTATCGACCAACTGGATGCGAAAAGAGTAATATTAGTAAGGTCTGAAAGCATTTTCCTCATTGGCTTTTCCGTCAATTGTCGATTCGACCTCATTTCGGCGATGAATCGGATTTGTCGAAACATCATGTCAAAACACCTAAAAGAAGATAAATAAAGGTTGACTTTTCGTTCGTCTATACGTTGAATGGCAACACGGACTGCGCGCGTGTGTGTGTATATATATATATATATATATAATTGTTTGTTTTGGGCTTTGGTGCCAAGAGCCCTGCGGTCGATTCGCTCTCCTACTAACGTTCGTAAGCGTTTATCTAATTACCTGCCAGTTTCCTTCCGGCTCTCGGTCCTCTACCTCTACCTCTACCTCCACCTCCATCTCCTCCACCTCTGTCTCCTCCTCCTCCTCCTCTTTCCGGGGCCAGTGAACCCGCGCTACTAAAAATCACTCGACTCGGCACAATTCGATCGGCGCGTCGCTGTCTATGCTGCTCGAGTCGGGGCTCGGTTTCCCCGGTCGGTTTCCCTGGCCGGAGCACCGCTGCGTCTCCGCCGTCGCGGGCTAATTAAAATTACGAATTAACCAATTTGACTCGCCTCTTTCGTCCCGCTACTCTTGTGTTGCGTGTTGTGTGTCGCGCCTTCGCCCCACCCCCGACTCACTCTCTCTCTCTCTCTCTCTCTCTCTCTGCGTCTCCGTCTCCGTCTCCGTCTCCGTCTCCGTCTCCGTCTCCCTCTGCTGTGTATAAAGAAGCCACTTATCGCGGCGGCGTTTGCTACTGGAGACTTAAGGGAGGCGGCAGCGGGACCACAGGAGCTAGGAGAATGAGAATAAAAGGCGGCAAACAGCCGTGAAAGTACCGCAAACTCGTGTGCTCGGCGAGCGAGATCGAGATAAAGGGGAAAAAAAAAAAAAATAAATAAACTCCAGCGTGACTGCGTGAGGCAACTTAAGACAACTTCTTACTGCTTAAACTCGATAACAAAATTTCATTTCGAATTACACGAGTGCCCGTCCTTTTCTTTTTTTTAATATAATATTTTCGTGTGATCTTATTCTATTATTATCATCCATGCGCAGCTTCGATTCTTCTTACCTCGGACTCGTAACTAATAATATTCTGCATTAAAGAAGCTTAGCTTTAATTTAATTGTTAATAACATGAGGGGCCCGATGCAATAAAATTAAACGTAGAGAGAGAGAGAGAGAGAGTAAAATAAAATAGACGCGCGGACGTGAAATTACGTTTGCGTGGAGTTTATTTAAAAATTACAATCGTTAATGGTTGTATTAATTACTCGTTATGTCGAGGGACGCATGCCGTCAGGAATATTTTTAGACAGAACGATCCAACCTTCAACGTTAACTGAGGAGGGGATTTTCTTTGCTGTTGACCTTAGAATTAAATGCAGGCGAATCATATAAAGTCCGAGAGGCGTTTTAAGGAGCTCAAGTAGTTGAAAAATATGCTTTTGCTTGGTAGTCAGAATTTTATAAAAATTTAAAGTAATAAAAAGTAAGTCGGAGGGGGGAGGCCTTCATATCCGGCATCCGTCTATTATTTTATGTAATTTTTATCGGCACAATTCTTGTTAGGAACAGAAGGCCCACGAAGTATACATTATTCCGGAGGAAAACGTGCAGTCGAGACTATAAAAAAAAAAAAAAAAAAAAGAAAAAAAAGAAGAAAAAAAAGAAGAAGTAATAATCGATAGCTGATTAAAAATTCCGGTCGATCGCACTGATTTATGTCGTATTATTTGTAGGGTCGAGAGGCCATGGAAAAAAAACTCGGCTATCGAATAAACAGAGCGAGACGGCCGCGTAAACAAAGAGAGAGAGAGAGGGGGGAGGGAAGAGGGGATTTTTGGCCGACGGTGTAAAAGCCTCGGGGAGGAGGCTCGGCTTGTGAGAATCATCCGCGAATTCGTGTATAAAGCGAACGGTCGGCACTTCGTGTAGTAATCGCCTATGCCTCCGAGTGCTTTTACATTGCACGTTAAGCCATGCAATTATAAGCTTTTATTAGATTTTTCCTGCTGCCCAGGATATACAAATGAATACACGAGACTGTATTTATTATATATCATGTGCTTCGGAGCGGGGGAGCCAATGGCGACCTCGGATATTCCGCTTGTAAATACATTGCCGCTCGTACCCACCGACTTAACATTATAAAGCCTCATTAAAGGGCAATTTGCAATTTTATTGTAAATATTGGTAATGATAAATCTACGATTACGCGCTCGACCTTTTGTGCGCTGGCATTGTCGCAAGCAAATATGGCCGGATAAATAAACGCGGCCGACTCCCGCCGACTCCCGCCGACTCCAAATTAATGCTTACACGTGTTACGAAATTCGCGGGGTGTGCGGGTCGGGTGGGGGTGCGGGGTGGGGGTGGAATGAGCGATAAATCACGCGATATGAATTTACGCTGATGAGGTCTCGGGGAATTTTATGTTCTACCAATGCCGGCCACGAGTGAGGAATAGCGCGGCTATCCGATTACGCGGAGCGATTATGAAATGAAAGCGACGACCGGTAAAGACTTACCGCATGGGTATCGGCGACTTCGAATCTAATACCCGGAGCGAGGGGTGGGAGGAGGGTTTTTTTTTTTTTTTTTATCGGGGACCGACACGAATCCTACGTGCCTCTTTCTCCCTTATCTCGAGCCTTTACTCAACGATACCGTTTAATATAACCCTTGAGCGCTCGTTGTCGCAACGCCTTCCTCCTCCTCCTCATCCTCCTCCTCCTCCTCTTCTTCTTCTTCCTTCTTCAGGGGAAAAAAACAAAAACAAAAAACAAAAAAACAAAAAACTATAGAAACGTAGGCAATTGCATCAGCTGTTACTCATTAATTTTTATCGCGCACTGCATTTCCTAACTTTAATTTTATAATTCCAAACCGATCCGCTACTCTTTATCTTTGTCGCTCCACTTTATATTGTTTTCCTTTATATCTTTGAAAAAAAAAAAAAAATGCAATCAATTGGTCGTAGAAAAATGAGTAGGGGCTGTAAATGTACGTGAATCGCGTATAGGGAGCGATGCTCAGAAGTAAGTCAAGATACGAACTAAATTGCCCGCTCGGGTGGGTAAGTCAGCGATCGAGGCGCGTATCGAATAGAATTTGAGGAGAGTGAGCGGGGCTCGGGGGAGGGGAGGGGGGTGTAAAAAATCCCGATCACCGCAAATAAAATAGTCTCGTGGTCATAGTGTATCAGTAAGCACTTTTAGCTCCCACTCTCCCCCGCCGTCCTCTATCTATCCCTGCTTTAATCTCTCTCTCTATCTCCCCCCCCCCTCTCTCTCTCTATATATATATATATATAACGCAGAGATTGGCGCTGAGTAGGTAGTTTCGTCGAGAGATAAAACTTTTCTCGTCGGAGGAGACCACACTTGTCGACGGTGAATCCCGCGAGACCACTAGAAACCCTCGACTTGTGTAGCTTCCGTTCCGATATAGGAACATGGTCTGGTGGATCGTCGAAGGCGCAGTAGGGATGTGGGTGGTGGTTTGGAGGGCTGGGAACAACGGCAGACTTCTCTCGTAGACGGGCCAAGGAAAAACTTGTCAGTCATAATGAACTGATAATTTTTTTTAATAGAAAGGGAGCCAGTGTGTTTCGTCGCTGGTCTCGAGGGTCCGTTCTCGAATACTCCTCCAGAGGTATTTGCTTCTTACCTGTCCGGATGATGGCACTCGCTCGTGGATCGCGGCTTCCTCGCTTACTAAATATGCGCCAAGTGTTATACTATATAACGACCTGCAAGAAATGGAATTAATTAGCTCGCTGTAATTAACTTTATTCATTGGCTTTCTCGTATTACCACGTAAGCGCGTATATATATATGTATATGTATTTAGTTAAAAACGGGCTCGGCTCGAGGATCCATTGTCGATTTTGGAGATTTTCGCGCAATTGGGAACAAGTCCGGCAATAATATGACTTTTTTCTTCTTTTTTTTTTATCGCCCGGCACCACCGGTGCAATGACGGAAAGGGTTAAGGCATCGATATTCCTGGCACCCTGGAGGAGAATACCACCTCTTTGTGCACGGGGCGTCGGTAGCGGCGGGAGAGGGGTGGGGGGAGCCGCGCCAGCGTGAACATACCGAACCGAAAAATGCGAAACGCGCAGCGGCCGAGCATCCAGTCACGAAGTGCAGCTGCTTAAAATTGCATAGATTTTCGCTGCCGTAGCACGCGGCATCACTTATTCAACAGCATTAGCGAGCACTTGCGCATGAAAATGGAGAAAACTCGAGGTTGCAGTGGTAGTGGTAGTAGTAGCAGCAGCAGTAGTAGCAGTAGTAGTAGCAGTAGCAGCAGCAGCAGCAGCAGTATGTTGGGAGGAGGAGGAGGAGGAGGTGGAGGCGGCTCGTGACTCGCGCCTACGCTCGTTCGTTACACGGGGAATATAGCCGAGCGATATGTCCAATCTACTCGCACCCTTACCCTTACCCTTACCCTTACCCTTACCCGCACCCGCACTTAGGTAATGGCATTCTCATCCTCGACAGCCGGTTTTTATTATTCCAGGGGTTATTGTATTACGAGCCGACCGATATTACGAGATCCGATTCGATTTATGTATCAATGGTCGAAGATGCGGGGGGGGGGCGCGTCGGCCTCGTCCTGGCCGAGTAAAATTAAAAAGATTTTTATTCACATTTGAAATTGAAAATCGCTCGAGTTACGGGCGATCGATGATAAGACTGACGAGGTCGTATCCTCGATCACGAAGGGCCGGGGAGCATCCAGCGACCTCGGCTAACGATAAAATAACCAATACGCGCCGTCATTGTCCCGTGGCGTCGCGTGATGTCGCATGTCGGTTGCGTTTGGAGCTTCCATAAGAGCTTAATGAAGCTCTTATAGAAATTACCGGCTTATTGTCGTCTACCCCTCGTAAGTATACACTTTATTGTAATGGGGTAATTTCGAAAGAGTGAACCTTGGCGAACGTCGCTACGTATGGCTCGTATTAAATTATCAGGACATAACGTGCCCGAGATAAGACGTCCAGGCATTTACTCAGCGGACTGAAGATCCAATAACGAACGGCTTATAATAAGGATGGTTTCCTATTGTACCGACTGGGCGTACAAGACACGCAGGAGACGCACACGCCTCGAAAGCACCGAGGCACGTTAGGGCGTTTTATATAATAATAATAACAACCGAGGTTGATAAATGCCTCATGTGCAGATATAATGTAAAAGCGAGTAAATACGAAATCTCTTTAATTTTGTATTTAAGGTGGTCTCTCGTTAAATTATGAAAAATACGACCGAGTATTTAAAATCCAAATTTTAAATAATGAAAGAGGATAAAATGCAGCTTCGGCCGGGGGGGGGGGGGAAGGGCTTATTGTAATCATTAAAAAAAAAAAAAAAAAAAAAAAATTAAGGAACCTAATGGAACTCGCGCTCTTTGCGAACGTCGAGGGTAATAAATCTTTTTATTCTTAATGCCTTTTATTAAGATAAAATTTAAAGGACTCGAGGCCTGGGGCCGCGCGACCTCGTATTTAAATCATTCGGAGTCATTATCTCATTGCGTGCATTAGGCCAAGCGCTACGATATTCTAACGGTGGTCCGAAAAAAAGCGGGGAGAGAGAGAGAGAGAGAGAGAGAGCAATTTTTCTCGACAGCCGAGCTCTTTTCACTCGGCTAATCCCCCGTGATGCCGATAGCGATCTCCTCCTCGGCCATTGGCCCGGAGCCTCAATCAGTTCCTGACGCGACCTGCATTCTTATTGAAAGTATAAGCCCCGGGCTGGTACGGGGGTGGCGGTGGTGGCGGTGGTGGTGGTGGTGGTGGCGCGCGACAAGTAGAGCCGTTACGTATTGTCGGCTCGCACGACATATTTCGTGAGCTATTTCCTTTTTCAGGCCCGATCCCCGAGCCCGATCCCCGAGCCCGATCCCCGCGAATATCCGCTTCCTTTCTTTATTTGCGCACGGGCCGAGTCTCTGATAAACGCTTTCCGCTCGGGCCTGCGCGTCGCGCCTCTTTCGATCCCCAATGAATTAAGAGATATGCCGCGCGGCGCCGCTAAGCCGATGATGATTCCCCCCGTGCGATAAGCTCGAGTAAGTAGCAGACCGATCTATGAATTGTTATTAACCTTCCTCACCCTGGCGAGCAGCTCGACACACCCTCCTCGTATTTCAATGTCCCCGACTTTTCTTACAACTGCATACAAGCGAGTCTTATGACTTATGACTCGGGCACATCATCTCGCTTCTCACGAGATGATTGCAATACGACGTTATGCAATAATCTCCTCTCTCTCTCTCTCTCTCCCATTCATATATATATATATAATTTAAAGATGTGATTGACGTTAAATGGGAGAATTAATGATTAACGAGGGAGCAGAGATTTAGGTGTTTGGAATGCTTTTACAGCCCCTCGTAAGACAATGGCATCGAGAGGACACATTGTAGGCGAGAGATGCATGATAGGGAGGGAGATTCAGGGGGAGGGGGATATGGGTGCCCGAATAGCGGGCAGGACGAATCGATTATGTGCGAAACAGATGCCATTGCGTATGTATTCGCGGGAACCCAAACTCGGTCCCAGCCAGGTTTAGAGTACCGGCGGTCCTCGTTGATCCGACAATTGCTCCGAGTGCGGGGGGCGGGGAGTGGGGTGTGGGGTGTGTGGGGGGGGGGACGCCTAGGGAAAGAGAGTGAGGAAAAGAAAGCCTTTTTCGTGCCCGGCGGGAAATCTTTATTCGTTCCTTATGACATGCGACTGGCTCTGTACGCGAGCCAACCAATCGCGGCACTTTGCATAATTCATCATTCGTAACTCTCTCGACTTATCATTTACATTTCAGATTTTCAAAGCACCTCCGTCCTTAGGTAACGCGTCGAGTGCACCTCGAGCGTGGGAGGCTTTATAAACCCGGATTTTAAAGTAGGACTTTAGGCTAAGTTCGTCTACGGCAGCGCCAAAAGTGTCTGAAAGATTCTTCTGATCGCGATTCATCGTCGATCATTGCTCTCGAGATTGTTTATTAATAACAATGCTCTGCCGACAATAAAGCCACTTTAACATTAATCGCAAATATACGTTAGCACTTTTGAAATCGCCTTTATATGTATTTGCATCGTCGAGGCTTTAAATTTATTATTATCCTGCCCCGTATATTATTTCAAGAATATTGAATTAATCGTAATGTTTTCGACCCTTTGTTTAAATATAATTGCAAAATTATCATACCGCAACAACGGAGCCAAGGATTTATTTTTCACAATAAGGATAACGATAGTAATAATAATTAAAAAAAAAAAAAAAGGAAGAAAAAGCCCCGTCCCGATTCAGGAATTACAATGGCAATATAATGGCTTTTATTAAGCCACTTAATCCCGCAAAATGTTTATTATTATTATTGCTATTATTATATGCGGGAGAATTTTATTTCCTACATTTTTCTCGAGGATATAAAACAATACGAACTGCAGACTAAGAAATAATTCTTAGTTGTTGAAAAAAAAAAAAAAAAAGTAAAACAAACAAACGAAATAATAACAGACGTATGAAACGGGATAATGTATAATAATTAACGAAAGTATAAGTAAAATTGGTAGATTTTTATAAAAATTTCTTAAATGTTAGTAAGGAAAGGTTATTGGGGATGGGGAAGGTCGGGCCAGTGATCCGTAATATGATTACGTTAAATTAATTATAAATCCTGAAAGCCAAGACAAGACGCGCATGCTCCTCTAATTGACTATGAAATAGTCATTACAGAGACTCGGCTTTAATTGTGATTAATGGATTTACGTAATAAGCCAAGCAAGGCGTGTTTTATTCATTGTTAAATAAAGAAAATAAGTCGAATCGTACGCCTCCACCCTCCCCCTCCCATAGAATAACGGAGAGTTTATAAAGTGGCTCGCGCACGCTGACTTTTCATGATTAATACGGTTCTCATGAGAATTCGCCGTACTTTTTTTTTTTCTCTCTTTTTTTTCTTTTCCAGAGTTTTTTTCAGCCCCGTATTTTGTCAACGTCTTAGGGCTCTGATTACTTTTTACACTCTGACGAAGCACCCAATTTATCTTGGCGACTACTACCTGTGCACACGACCACCGGCCTCTCCTGAATATTTTTTTTAATTACCACTACGCCTCTGGGCCGTAATCGCATGAAGAGCTCAGTCGCGTTAGCTTTTTTCTTCTTTTTTCTTCTTCTTTCTTTTTTTTGTTTTTGTTTTTGTTTTTTTTTGTTTTTTTGCACGAGCCTCGCCCGCTACTGCCGACGTACACGCACATTTTTCCGAACGCGGTATTGATTGACCGTCGCATTAATACCCTCCATTGATCTTTAGCTTATTTACCCTTCGGTATTATTAAGCAGCTCGTGTTTGCTCGGGCGGATAGATCCTTATTTACCCGGGGCTCGCTCTGTCGAAAGTCGAAAATCCCGGTAATATCGAGAAGCCGTTATCGAGCGCACTAGATACTGGCACTGGACCGGCACTGGACCGGCACTGGGCACTGGACCGGCCCTTTTGTTTAAAAACAAATTTTTTTTTTTTGCGTCCTCGTAGAGCCCGTGCAGGAGTTCGTAACGGCCGAGTGGAAAACTCGCGATCGAAGTGACGCGGAAATCTCGTAATCTCGTACGAGTGGCTCGGGCGAACTAGTCGACTGTTATTAGGCTTAATGGTTGGTGAAATAACGGAATCTTTAGGTCCTCGATGGGACTCAAAGGTAAGTCGCTTGTGTGGTGGAGGAGGGAGGGAGGGGCGAGGGGGCGAGGGGCAAAAACGTACTCGGTAAAATAGTAGCAGTAGACGGCGGAGGGGGGGGGGTGAAGGCTCGAGGCTCGAGGCTCGAGGAGGCGAACCGCTGAGCGCCGTCGGCTTAAAAGAGGAGCAGGAAAGGCATCGAGGAGCACTTTTTTCTTGATCGCGCACGTGCCCTGCATGCAACCACGGCGGATACGAACGATTGCGCTCGGATCTAAGCGCGCGCGCGCGCGCGCGACTCTACATAAACGACGAGGAGGGGAGCTCGCCTCTGTCGCCTCGCGCTCACACTCCCTCCTGGTGGGGCGGGAGGGATGAGCTACCAGCGATATAGCGACACGCCTATCCTTTTTTATTTCTCGCTTCTTTTCGCCTTTGCCTCCGAGACCCATCTCCCTCCTTACCCCTCCTTACCCCTCCTCGCCCCTTTCCCCGCCGGCCCTTCAACTTTTAATTCGAGCTCTCCTCTTTATCGCCGTCTCCTCCTGTACCCTTTAAGCCCTCGGGCCTCTCTTCCCGGCGTCAACTCGGCTTCGGATACGATGAACCCCGAGCTGCTCTCGCCTTCGTTATAATTTATTTCGGCCGTTTTACTTATTTTTGCTTCTCACACCTGCGTTGTCGTCGCCAGACTCCCGTGCCGTGCTTTTATTGACCGAGACAAACATTTAGTGGCCGAAAGTGAGTTTGGCCCAACGAATTCGCGCAATAACACTTCATCTTGGCCACGGAGCTTTAATTCTTCAAGGGCGAATTGCGTTGGGCCGATGGGATTCGCCCAATAATTATCGAGCGACTAGATTTCTCGTCAGGTTCGAAATTTTACGAAATTCCGAAATGAAAATCCGCGTATAAAAATGCACTCGGCCGATAAATTTTACATTTTCACGTCGACGCTATCGATCGTTTCCCTCCCTCTCCCTCCGCCCCCCTTTTTTTTCTTTTCTTCTTTTAAAGTCAATTTACCAACTCGAAATAAATTGCTCTACTTGAAAAGGCTTCTGTAATTTAATTGCTAATGTTTACACGTTGTGTAGCTTTAAAACTTTCATCGGCCGTTTACGTTATAAAATAAATAACACGGCCCCAAGGGAATCGCGGAATTATGATTGGTTAGATTTTTAGATGCTAATAAGCATAATGATAATGTCGTGAAAATCAGTTGCTTTATAGAACGAGTTGCTTAAAGAGCGAGTAGAATCGGAATGTATTTTTAATAATCAAGTGATTGATCGCGAGCGCGTGAATTATGGATCCTTGTAGTGCGTAAACAGCCTCGTCGAAAATTTGATTAATAGTTCAAGGGGATCAACGAAATGGTATTACTTTTTCGGGGATGCGGGATGCGGTGTCGGTGTCGGTGTCGGTGGTGGTGATGGTGGCGGATGGGCGGTCTTTTATCTTTGAACAACGTACGATGGGAGAGCCAAACTTATCTGACGCTTTATAATCGCGTGGATATAAATTTACAGGTTGTATCTCTTGTAGTATTAACTACCCCATGTCCCGGCCTAACTCATCCAGCATCACGAGCGAAATTATTTCTAAGTCCATAAAAAAGCTTTTATCTCCCCGCGAGGGCATATCATTCTTAAAATATCAAAAGCGATAAATTCCTATCGCACTCGGCAATTTTCCAGCCGCACATGAGGACCGGCCGACAGGGAGCGCGGGGCTGGAGGGGGGTGGGGGGTGCTGGCGATGTAGGGACGGGCACGTGAATGGAGAATGGGACGCGAATCGAGGAAGGGACGAGCCGAGGATGCGCACGGACGGCGGGCCGAGCGTCAATACATCCTTAAAATGTAGTTGGCGCGACCGCCCTTGTACCCTTCATGTAGCCGGCTATAGCTCCCCCGGGAGATGGTGAAAAAGAAAAAAAGAAAAAAAAAAGAAAAAAGATCGGGATCTTCCCCTTGGCTCGGCTCGGCCGCTCTCTCCTCTACCTTCTGTGCGCGCATTCCCTTTCATCTTCCAAGAATAAACCTCGCGAATCGGTGCTTGGCGCGGTCCTGCAGCCTCCGCTCCCGCTCCGAAACTTTTTAACGAAGCCTTTCGGGGAAGTGCTGGATGCGCGTGCCCGACTCGCCGATGTTATTATATTAAATGAGCCGCAGCCGCTGTCGCCACCGCACCGATCGCTCCCACAATGAATAGTTCAGTGTGCTTTAGTTTTCCGTCCACCGGCTGCTGCCACCGCCGCTGCTGCTGCCGCTACTACTACTACTACTACTACTACTACTACCACCACCACCACCACCACCACCACCACCTACCCCGACTACTACTACCTACTCGCACCGTAGAAAATTGACAAATAGGAGGCGTGTCGTCGCCTCGACGCTGTCCTCCACATTTTGCATCACTGCCAATTTCATGCCTCCCCCCCTCCTACTCCTCCTCGATTCCTCTACCCGTCGTGCAATTATTCCTAGCTGAAACTCGACCTTTTACTTTTAGCCGTACTTTTTAGCGATTTCGTGCCGATATTATCCGTCCGTCCTCCTCCTCCTCCTCCTCCTCCTCCTATTAATTTTAATTTTTCCCTTTTCATTGACGATGACCCAGGAACGCGGCGTACTGCAGCGTAAACCAAAGCACGGGCCGTTGCATTAGAAGGTGCCGCGTGCGACTAATTACGCATCTCGAACTCAAAATAATCGACCCGCATAGAGACTAAATATATCCCGACCCCGACTCCAAATGCCCATTCTACTTAAAATCGTACGTGTTAATTTTATGCGCATTTTATTACACTGTAGCTGCTCTATGTTTTCTCTCGGCGCCTAATTTTACTCTCACCCTTCCGCTCCATCCACGTTCCGCTTAATGCAATATTAGTAAAGCGCACGCGCGCGCGCGCATACAAATATATCATCTTTTTTTTAATACATATATAAATAACGAAAACAAACGAGTTTTATGCAACTCTTAGTATAAAATGTATCCAGTCAAAGGATTTCTAAGATGTTATTACGAGCCTACGACAGACTACTTGGTAAATATAAAAGTCGCACTTGATATATTCTGTCAATGAATATTTGATTACGGTAATTCGCTCTCATCGTTTCTTTCAAGCGAATTCTTTTTTTTTTTTTTTTTTTTTTTTTTTTTGTAAAAGACTGTATAGCTTCCTTTTTGTAGAGATAGTTTTTTAAGCTGTTTGTCTGGCAAGTTTCGTCATTGTTTCTATTGTGGAGAAAAAATTACAAGATTATTAAAAGCTTAGGGACAATAATTTTAATAGGCCCGGCATTGTGGTGGACGTAAGTTCTGCAAGGCGGGCAACGCGCACGTACGGACCGCTCGCATGAAAAAGGGCAAATCTTTGAAAGCGAGATAAGCATCAGCGGCGATGCGAGCGATCCATCATCCGTAGCACAGGGCTACCAATAACCCAAGCGCACAAAGCCAATTAATACGAATAAGGGAGGAGGCGGGAGGGGGAGGCGGCCCACTCGTCGAATTATCCTTCTCTTCTCGTTTCATAAAGCATTTGCAAAAAATATAGATAAAACAACTCGGCACGTGCATCCCGGAGGGAAGGGAATTAAAAAATTCCGCTCGGTATGCTCCGAGAGCTGCAGAGCGTCTTCGCTTTATATAAAATCCAAGCTGCTAGGAGATTAGTCTCGATTTTCCCTCCCTACACACAGCCCCGCCCCACCCTTCTCGAAAAACTAGGTATATTTTGATATAAAAAGAAAAGGTGGGCGGCAGGAGTGAGGGAGGGGGCTACACTTTTTGTTTGGCTCCTTCTTGAGAGAAGCGACCTTTGCTCGGTGGGTAAGGAAGGACAGCGCGCACTTATCCTTTAATCTCCGGACTCGGGGCCGAGTTTGCCTGAAACGGTCGCTCAAAACTCATCCCCGACAGCTCGGACGAGTATATCGAGCTCATGCGAAACGAGATGCTGGCTTAGCGTTTGAAGAAGGCTTGCCTATAATGTTTCTTTTACCCAGACATTGGCTTGTCAGTCGGCCTACGGATTCAAATATCCGTTAATTATACGCGGCTCTCGGGCATTTGTATTTGCATCCGTGTCTTTGAGTACCTTGCGCCATTCTAATGCTGCTTTCCATCGCGTTATTCCGCATTATCATTATTATTATTATTAATAGCAGCCTTGCCCGTATTAATGTGACATTTTAATTAAATAACGACGTGACGTAATTCTGAAAAGATAATTAATAGGAAGCCAATGTCCCTACCGTTTTATGTATTTATCGCTTTATTTCAAAGTCGTTGGACGTCCATTGGCGTGGTGGTGGGCGCGTCCGTATTTTTTGAAATTAAAGCAATTAATTAACCTGGAGCTATAATTTAATCAAACGTCTGTCTATGTAAACGTAGATACGAAGCAAACGACCTAAAATGTCGTGCTTGTCTAACGATCGAGTTAGCGTACGTTAAGTTTGGCGATTTTGAAATTGAAAATGGGTGCCGAGGTCCGAGACAATTTCCCGACACGAATTCATGCAATAAGTCGGTGTTGGCTCATCTGGAGTTTCTAAAGTCTCCGCGACTATCCGTATTGTTTTCCATCTTGGTTGCCGGAAGTACGTAAGCAACGATAACGTAAGCAAAGCCGATCAAGGGCATTCGACTGCAAGGAGCAAGTGAATGCTGATCGTTGAAGTACAGCTCGATGAAATGAAAGGAGGTGCACGGAAACAACGATGGTTCGTCGTAGATGCGGGGGGGGGATTGGCTCGACGGCGGAATGGAGGGACGGAAAGGGCCGACAATATACCAGAGAGTACCAGCTTGTTTCCACGGCTCCGTAACCGGTAATCGTACACAATGATAAGGAGGAGGAGGAGGAGGAGGAGGAGTCGACGGATGATCGTCGTCGTCCGGTGATCCTACGGTCATTTCGAGAGTAGCGCGCGTCAAGCCCTCTTACGTGTCCGATCGGTCGTTCGTTTTCTAAACGAAGCCCCGGTGCATTCTTACGCGCAAAAATATCGATTGGTACGCGTGTCGGGTCCCGTACGGATGCCCGAGTACCAGCTCTTCCTTTATTACTTTTTTTTTTTGTTTTTTTTCTTCCTGCTCCATCCGTTTGCACGAGAGCGCGAGCGCTGGGGCGGGGCGGGGCGGGACGGTACGAGGTACGAGTGAGCTCCGCTCTCTCTCTCTCTCTCTCTCTCTCTCTTACCCTCGAATTTCACGCTTTGATAAGCGATTCAGCTACCGCTCGACCGGATGATGGTCGATTGTACGATAAGATGAGCTGGCGCCTGTTTAAGGCCACATAAGGGGGTGATTTCGGTACTTTATGAGATCGTAGTAAGGCGCCGTCAGGTTGTTCAGGGTCTAGCGCGGTCTGATCCTGATCGTGATTCGGCATGCGCTCGCTGTTGTGCTCGCGGTAATCGCGACCCCCCCCCCCCCCGAAAAGCTTTCCTTCGTTTAGCCTAGGCCGTATTTAATGTAATACAACCGAGCCGCGCCTGATAAATGATTTCACTTTTGACAGAGGCATGTTTCCCTCCCGTGTCCTACTCGAACGGCGACGATTAATTATCCTTCCGTTGATAAGTTTCACCGTCGTGTGTGTCTTCTACTCGTTTACTCTCCCCTCCCCCCCTTGTTTACACTTGCCTTGGGGGGGGGGGCGAGGTCTCCGGTTCTTGGTATCGGAGCCAAAGTAAATTTCTGACCTGGAAATTAATGGTCCTGGCGAAGAGGTGTTTCGGTGTTTCGGTGTTTCGGCGCCTCCACTTAAGATCTAATAAAAAGATTTTATTGTCGCGACTCTCTCGGTGGAACTTGCCGCTCGCAGCTCTTTGTTTTGTTTTTTTTTTTTTTCACGGCCTTTTAGCTGATGGAGGACGAAGGAGGCGCGCGAACGGGCACCGGATGAGAATAAGTATGATATTGTATCATAGTGCAATGAATACCTTGTAATGAAGGATACTGGAGAATATAAAATTCGAGAGGATCGTAAACCCCGGGGCGCATTAGCTTCCCTAATAAAGATATTAACGGCTTTAATTTATGCAACGTTGCGCGCGGAGGACGTCTTGCCGTGGGGGGAGGGGGGTAGGAGTAAGGGGTTAGGGGTAAGTGGTAAATGGTATGTGGTAAGGTCCAATGTATTCGCGATATCGGCGCGACGTCCCTTTTATTTATCCAAAAGGTAAAAGAGCCAAGCCACGCAGTACGAGCAGCAGAGCGTCACGGCGACCCTTTATCGAGGGGAATAACTACATTTTCAGACCCCGGTGTCCGTGGCACGCGGAGGCACGGATCCTTCCCCCCACCCCCACCGACGTCTGGTCCATGGCCTGCCTGTCTACCCTTTTACAACATTAAAAGGAATACACAGGCCGCGAGACTCTTTGAATTTAAGATCGAGTTTTCCATGGCGCGGCCGAATACTCGTCCCCGACAGGAATAATTGCTCGGTAAAGTCAAACCATTTCTATTTTCCCATCCATTCCGGAGCCCCGCAGCCTCTACGTATCCCTTACAGCCGGCCAATATTACCCTCTCGCTTCGCTAATGACGTATCCATTAGCACTATTTTTATGGGACCCTTGTACCGCGCTTACGCGGCAAATAATTAAGTTTATTAGTCCTCTAACGAATCGGGTGGGTGTGTGTGTGGGGGAGTGAAGGCGGGGAAGGCTTGCGTCGTCATCCCGTCGCGGATACATTTTCATGTAATGCCGAAAATTCGGCTGGGCACCTTTAAATGTAGTATGTAATGTACCATTAGTCCTCGGTATTTCCTATGCCGTTACGGCGGCAATGAAAAATTCAATTCAAATAACACGAACCGGTAATACAAGCCTTTACGGGGTCGGGACAGGAGGCGTGGGGGGGGGGGGGGCGAGATACGGGCCGGGGACAAGCCAAGATCCGATGTACGCGCGCATTCTTTGAGCAGCTTTGAAGAGTATTCACGAGGGGGTTGGGGGGTGATGGTTAGTCGTCAAAGGGAGAAATTTCTTTTGACACGCCGATAGTATTATATACGTTACGGGCCCGCTTAAGCATATTCACACGAAATGTCTCTTCTGCCGGATGTGCCAAATCTACATACGTATTACGAAAACTTTTTTTAAAAACCCTCTCGTTGCCGTTCCTTTTTTTCCCCTCCCTCGCTCCCGCTTCCTTTCTATTTTCTACCGCGCCATTGAAGGCTCGCCCCGTTGCACTTGGAGCTCAGGGGGCTTTATTCAGGCCCTCCTGAAATCGCTTCTTTATCTAATTTTGGACCCAAGCACGTCAACGGTCCTCTATATTTACGAGTCACCATCCACCCCATCCACCCCATCCACCCCCCCCCCCCACTAACAACCTTTTTATGATAAATGCCCTTCTAAATGCGCATAATGATTGCGCGCTTACCGAGCAAACGAACCCGACACCTCGCCCCCACATTTTTACTTACCTTCCTGTATATTTAGTATTTTTCATGCTCATTAAGAGCATCAAGATCCCCATGCGTTTCGTTATGCAGTTTAAAAAGCTATTATTATACTTAGCGTAATCGTATTGAGGTTATAAATACCCTACTTTTCACCCCTTCACTTGTTGTTACATTAACATTTTTAACATATTTAGTTTAAGGATTCCCTTTTTGCTTATAAGCCATTAAATAATCTACACATATTTTGCACATCAAGGTGTACATGTCCAGTTATTCGCCAGTTTACTAAACTAAGGTCTGCCGCCGTGCATTTTTACATTTACGTCCTCCTGTTTTTCCCCGTTGAAATTGCTGCCGGGAAAATAAAAATAGAAATAACTGCCTTCGGAATTACTCCGAAGGCCACATAAATCTACAGAATACTTTTTTTAATGTTATTTACGCTCTACGTTATTTTACACCATCTCTTAATAAATAAATAAATGAATAAATACATAATAAATAAATAAATAACAACTTTCATATATGCGACAAAAAATTTTTTTCCTCTTTACAAATATACGAACACTTACGCGCACGTAAACGTACATTCAATTCCTACGAATACCGGCAAACATTATAATGTCCATTTACTTAGAAGTTGAATTCTAAATGAAATTACTAAAATAATTGTAAACTAATGGCCATTAATTATAAATACCATTAAATACACACGTTCTACCAATAATAAGTATTCTTTAATTTATAATGTATATGCATCAAAGTACTTACTAGTTTATAGAACCGAAGCGCATGTAATTATATTATTTAACCAAATTAGTTCTCTAAATATGGAATTTATTCGGAAATATTTTAACGTATTTGAAGAACTAAATGCATGTTGCATCAATAATTATTATTTCAATTAATTTATGAACAATTATTTATGAAACATCGAGTCTAATCGATGATACGTACAAGTACATACCTTTCAAATATTCCTGCTTACGTGAAAAGCGTATCCATACAAAGTTATCCTGATTTTAAACAATGTACTCCATAGGTAATGTAAAACCTAAATAATAACGTAATTACAGCAGGTTGTGACGTCTTGGGAACAGCGTAGACTACCATGATGCGGACATTTTCATCTTGGTAATTTGATTGCATCAGCCAATGGTTGCTTTGCGTGCGTGCGTGCGTGCGTGCGCGTGCGTGTAGAAAGAGAAAGATAGATTGTCAATAGGCAGCGGGACGTAAAGAGAGAGGGAGAGAGAGAGGGAGAGAGAGAGAGTTGAATGTGATGATAGTATAGTCGACTACTTTGCTCGGCGTCGTGCGACTAGAGGATACTTTCAATTTTATGTTTATGCTTACCTGTAGTTCGTACCGTCAACGACGAGAAAATTGAATTTCCTTCTTCAATCCTCCTGCATAGCATTGCTCTTTAACAGGGAATTTACTTTCATTGATTGGGTTTACCTCTAGTCATTTCCTTATCTTCTTAAGGCTTCGTTTTCTTTGTATTTTTTCCGAATAATCTGCTTACAATCTGCTTCTTCCGTACTCCTCAAGTATTTAATTTGTCGATAAATATTTATATCCGCGGGAAGGGGCTTATTTTATGTAATAACGCGACGGACTCGAGAATATAAATAAAACCTCGTAACGTTGGAAAATCTTGAAATCAATAGACCATTAAAATTATTTATCCGGCTTTTGCGGCGAGTAAATATTTATGTCGACGATGTACCGAGCGTTTAAGGATAAAGTGTATTTAAAAATTTCACATCGCTCAAATACAAAGGGATGGCCGAGTGCCGCTGCCGAAGGTACAATGAAATACTTTTCGATATTAAATTTAATAATTCGTGAATTTTGACTTTTACACATATAATAAATTCACTATAATTGAGTGCAAGTTTTTTTCTTAAAAAATTTTGTATTCACGATTGTATAGGTGGTGCACCCTTCACCCTTCGCCCTTCGCCCTTCCCTCGCCCTTCCATCGTTCAATTATGGCGTAACTGCAATTTTCGAATATTAATTTCAAAGCCTACACAGACGCATGTGTGTATTTAATTCTATCTATTTATACGGAATTCATGTTGAAATTAATTTTACAGTTCTGCCGTATCGATACGTTATTTTATTTTTTTATTTTTATTTTATTGCATTCACGCGTAAATAATATCCGTAAATTAATTACAAGCAACACGGGCACTTGATTTTCCTCCTTTCTGATGTAGTAGCAGCAGCAGCAGCTAGTAGTAGTAGTATTAATAATAACAACAACAACAACAACAACAACGACAACGACAGCAACATTAACGAAACAATTACTTTTATACGATTGCGATTGCGATTGCGATATTACGTGTACGTGGCGTGGATAATAAACAGTCGTATTGAACTTGTGATTGTAAATCAATTGTAAAATCAAGCATTATACGAGGTAGAATCACTGGGCGACATATAGCTAACTTGATTATTAATGAAGCGCGCATTACACGAATCGCATATACGAGCATAAACGTCAAAATCACTTATCCAGCCCTTTTAAAATCCACTTACGAACAGTCGGAACAGTTGCCATCGTCTTAATTCGGGACCTGTGACCTCCCACTGCACATACACGAGTCACGCATAGACGAGGGGTAAATCGAATAGCGAATCGAGAACCCCTGCCTCTATGTCTCTCTCGCCTCTACCCTCCCTCCCCGAAAATCAGTATTCATATATGCTAGTTGTCGGATCTATTTCTTTCGGAAGGCAAAGAGACCGGAGAAGGCGTAGACCGGAGCCTGAAAATCAATGCCGTTATGCATCGCATCGCATGCATGCATGCATGCACTGCGGATGTCAATAAGACGACCCTGCAGACCAACAAACAACGCCCGCAAGCATTGGGCGTCTGTCTACGTTCTTCGCCGAATCCTAGAGATCCTAGAGCGAGCGTTGCGAGCGTTACGATGATTTTACGAAGGACATCGATTGTTGCTCGAGCCTCGGTTTTCTAATTATCCGTTCGACTCTTTGCATAGAAATTACATGTAATTAATGAAAAGTCATAGATTGCGGTAATGTATTAAGTGATTCTTGCCTTTGGTTAACAATATAGGTTAGTAATATCGGCAGATCGCTGATGTTTACAAGCACGTTACGTATAATAAGTGGAAATGTGTAAACCCTTCGGCGTAAGCGTAAGCGTAAGCGTAGCGACTTACGTTTCATCCGGATAGTGACGTATGATTAATTCACCTTCGCGTTCACCGAGTTTACTAAGCCGGAGACTTTAAGCGAACACGTACGTACATGTATATGTAAAAAGAAAACAATAGTAACAACGTATCGGCGGATTATCGTAACATTGGCCCGATAACATTGGCTTGCTTTATGAAATTTTGCAACTGCGCGTCACGCGCATTAACGTAGGCCGCGAAATCTTGCGGTTTAACGTAGATTAATGTACGCTTTGTACGGAAATTAAGAGGAAAGTTTGAAACAACGGTAACTTGCTTCGCTTCCGGAAAGCCCGAATAATTGTCCGCGTCACCGTTCCCAAGCTCGCCATTACACGCGCGGCTAATGGCTTTAAGTAAATTTGCAAACAATCGATAACGCGACGCGCGCCCGCTGAGATATTAAAAAAAAAAAAAAAAAAAAAACAAAACGCAAAGGGGAATCCGTTCGATGAGGGTTATGGGGGGGATGGAGGGAAGAATGACTCGGCAGCGACGCACGAATCACGAATACTCGTCTCGGTTTTTCCATCCGCTAGTGCTGCTGCGTTTTACACGGACACGCTTCCCGATAGTTATCCCAAGCAGACTCGCTGATTGTCCGTAATACTCGGGAGCTCGTGGCCGTCGGTTCTTTAACGTGGATAAGCAGTTGCGGGGGATGCAACAACGGCAGCACCAACCGCAGCTTCAACGGGGCTCGTTCGTTCATCGCTTGGACTCTTCTTGCTCACCTGTTCCTTGCACCCCGGTAACCTTTTTCCCCCTTCCCATAGACGTTATTGAGCCGTCCGTTATCTCTCTCTCGCCCCCTTCCCCACCCCTCTCCCATCCCCATAGCCAGATCATTCATCGTTCCGGCGGCCCATACGTATGCACAACTTCGTAGCGCGTATTCGCCCGATAGTCTGATCAGCTCTTTTTCTACGCGCGTATCCAGGACTCGGAAAAGAGAAATGGAGTTCGCGAGTTAACCAGCTGAATAGAAAGTAGGGAAGTAAGGAATAAGAGCGACTGCAGTGTCTGCGGTTTAATTGAATTCCCGCCACCAGCCCTCCACCCAGCCCGCCCCGAGAGTATAGGCAAATTTTAATTAGAGACGAATTTTTTCCCTTGTTTGCATTAATCTCTCTCCCTCTAACTCCCTTCCTTCCTTCCTTCCTTCCTTCCTTCCTTCCTTCCACCCACCCCTCCCGCCCGTCTCGCGATCCGCTATTTTTTCGTTTTGTTTTGTTTTTATCTTGAATAATAAGATTTTTCTCCTGACAGCCTCGCTCGATCACTTGTAAGCACGAGACTAATTACGATAATTGATTTTTCTTAATAATATTGCATACTTTTTTTTTTTTTTTTTTTTTTTTTTTGTTTTAACAAAGCGCCAATTATTGTCGAATAGAGCACGCGTTGCATTATCATTATTATAATAGAGATGGAGCTCTATGCGATGGGAATAAATTAAAACGTCGAAGAAAAAGAAACGACGAATACTGTTCGCGATAACAAAGCGCACGTATGGACGATAATTAAAAAAAAAAACAAAAAAATAAGATGCATTTTCATTTTACTGGCATCTCGTTTTTAATTACTTTGCCTGAAAAGAGCCAGCCTTAGCAGCACCGCGTGTAATTACTGTAATGAGATTAGGAGGCGCGCAAGTGGTACTGCAAAGCTTTGGAATCAAGAGCCAATGATCGGCCACTATTTTTCGGAGCTGCGTATTCGTAATCTATTCGTCCTCTTAGGGTGACGAAGACTAGGCCATGGAACTGCACGCGTAGACACGCATAGACACGCGCGCGCGCGCGCACATACAAACACGGGGAAACTCTCCCTGGCTGCGTACATCGTTGCCTACGTAAATACAAATATTCGCCATTTTATTTATTTGTTTTCTGTTTATTTGTCGCACACGTGGATGGAGCGTCGCCGTCTGTGCCGAATAAAAGTTTTGATGTAATTGAACCCCGGTTCGCGGCCACAGCGACAGAATAATTAGAACCCCCCCCCCCCTCTCGCCCCTGTGCCCGGCCGCACGGTAATTCGAACGAAAATACAGGGACTTTGGGGATTATTTTAAAATTTATCAATTTGCTTGCTTGTATGCGCCCGTGTGAGAGATGGCGCCGTAGCTAATGAAATACTCGTTAATATTTAGTAGCGAGCGATCTCTCTTACTCCGTCATCGAATTAAAAGTTTTGCAGTTTTTTTCCTTTCTCTTCTCTTTTCTTTTTTCTTTCACGATCACAACTATCGCTTTAATTCACTTTAAAATAATAATAGGAAGATAGACCTTCGATTTTTCCCAAAAGAGAAGAGCGAGTAAGAAGTAATTATCGGCGGCATTAAGTTTTTTTAACCGAATATTATTATAGTTCGTTTGAATAATGAATTCGTTGCGCCTTCATTGGCCGTGCGCTCCGTTCTTTTTTTTAATTATAACGAATAAAATCAATTTCGGTATATTTTCGGGATATTTCCCGAGTTAATGTTCGCAATATAATGTAAATATTATAATGAAATAATAATATAAGCTCGTGGCCCCGCTCACGGAACGGCATATTAATTTTAACGTAAAAATATAATTGGATTTCATTTGATCAGGATTTTATACGACAGGCAATAAAATATAGGATTCCCTAGAGGCGGAATATAATAATTGCGAGGCAAAAAATATCGAGGCTCGAAAATAACACCAGCAGCGATATCATCGAATCATTTTTACAAGTTATTGCAAATACAACCGGAGACAAATGTAACGCGTGCGTTTTATTATTACCCGCATTATTACCCTCTTCCCCCCCCCCACTACAATTTCCGCGTATATCCACGAATCCTATGACTTACGGTGTTTCTATGGTTATCACTGGGGTTATTGGGGTTATTGGGGTTATTAGTGAAGGCGCGATCGAAGCTAGGAAGTGCGAGTTCCTACGTTTCAACGTCACTGGCGACCCCGTTTTCTTTTGCTTTTAGAGAAAATCTGTTTAACAAAAGACGTCGAGAATGACGAATAGTCGGTGTAGAGTAACGAGGCGTACGTAGCAACGGCCCCTCATTACGCGAACTTTCATCCCGAGCGCACATTGACGAGCGCAAAGAAGTCGAAGTAATAAATCGAAGTAATAAGCAAATAGGTTAAGCAAATAGATACAACTTATCGATGATATTCGTGGGCCGGAGTACGGGCGGAGTACGAGCCCTACCGGAAATGTAATTAAAATAAGTACGGCACGAGCCATTGAATTCGAGGCTCTCCCACCCAACTGACTCCCCGACCGCCCCGTTGCACTTCAACATCAGTGAAAGGAGATATGCATCGATATCGAGGTGAAGCCTCCGTCCCCCTCTGCCCCTCTTCCGCCCCTCGTCAATAGCAGAATAAAGGGGTTAACGAGTAAGAGCCTCGAGCGCATCTGCTTTTTCCTCCCTGCTTGCCTCGATAACTATGCGTACTAGACACACACACACACACACGGACGGACCTTTTTGCAACGTACACGCGAGCGAAATGTAAGGGAAAAACGAGGGCGTGCGTCTAGCGTAGCGTATCGCCGTGCCATGATTATTCGCCGGGTTTTTCCCCGCTCTTTTCGATGAAATGATTATTTTTGTTGCCCTCGGTAGATAAAGGCCTTCGACGGACTGCCGGCGCTGGAGGGGAATTCGTAAAAACAAAAAACAAAAAACAAAAAAAAAATAGAAAAAGTTTTCCCGTCGTCCTCGCGGTTGTTTGATAATCCGTGGAAATTTCACGGGCATATTACATATGATGATGATGATAAAAAAAAAAGGAAGCGACAATAACGAAAGAAACAAAAAATGCACGCGCGAAACGATATCCCGTTTCCGTGCTCTGCGAACGTTCCTTTGTTCTGTCGAGCATTAAAGATATCGTATTCGTCCGTTTTTTTTTTTCGAACTTCATGCAGCGGATAAATATATTGGGAGGAGCGCCGGTGCCGCGCACATACAATACACAGGGTTTGCGCATCTGTTTGCGTTCGCTGCCGCGCGCCCGTTTGACGCCTACTTGAATATATCATTGGTAAAACTCGACGCTCCTTACAGTAGAACGGAATTTTTTTCTTCGGCTAAACTTTAGCTTTTCCGCGCGTAATGAAATCGCTATCGGGGAAGCGTTAGCACCAGCACCGGCGCCAGACAAAGATATTGGAATTTGATGAAGCGCCGGCCGTCGCCGCCGCCGCCGCCACCGATGCAGGCTCGGAATAATTAAACGCTCCGCTTTTAAATAGATTTCAAGTATTGACGTAATTGAAGTAACTCGTTCAAGCTTTAACTATTGTGCATTAACCTGTCCCCGCCCCGCTCTCTCCCTCCCTCCCTACCTCCCTCTCTCCCTCGCCGGCACGTCGGCTTTGGGAGGAGGTGCAGCCTCCAAAGTCGGTCCAGCTTTCCACGAGCTTCTTCGTTATAAGCCGTGCAATTAATTCATTCGGGGCCACGTTAATGAGTCCCGAGTTTTCTACCGAGTTATCTCCCACCAGCGGCCGCTTGCTTGCTTTTCTCGGGGACGCGCTGCACCTCGGCATGCAAAAATTGATATTCCGGGAGCGTGAGCGCGAGGTCTCACGTGACCGACGCGTCGCCCGGCACTGCATTTCCGGGCTCGGGCGATATAAATTAGCCCACCCAGGCGGTTATGCGCCACCGGACTAATCGATCAAACGTGGCCCCGTAGCCTGTTACCACCACCACCACCACCACCACCACCACCACCACCACCACCAAGTTATTAGGAGAGATAGGAGCCAAGTCGAATTGACGACGATATACGTTGGGAGTGAGGTAAGGGGAGAAGGGAGAGCAGCCTTTCTTCCTCAACCCTTCCCTTTTGTGCGCTTTCGTTTGTCCTGAACTCATCGGCGAACTCGCTTATCTAAGGGTAAAAAGAGGCTAACGACTTTCTGCTCGGCTCTTTCCTAATTTTATAGCAATTTTATAAAGTACGGCCTTGCCCAGCGACATCGAATTGCTATCGATCGATAGCAAGAGCTAAGCAGCCCAAAAGCAATACAAGTGGCTCACTTGACGTAAACTAAGATCTGCTATTAAAATTGATTTATCACAAGGCTTCTGGTTTCTTAAGGTATTTGGTCAATTACGGCCCAGACAATATGCTTTGCAATACAATAAATTGCTACGTCATTGGTGGCTCATACATATACATATATATATATATACATACACGTGCGTGCCTAGAAAAATCATGGGACTCGAGGAGGAGAGGCGATACGTAGGTATTGGACGAGTCTGACCATGATGAGCTTTAGAAGATGTACTTGTAGCTTTACGAGGACGTGTCTAGTGCTATTTCTATCGATTTATCTATCGGGGATTCCCCAAGCACGTCTATAACTTCATTATCAAATATTTTACGCTCTTTGTAAACGAAGAAACAAAAAATAAATAAAAAGAGTCGAGTAAGAGAATTCTCTCTCTCTCTCTCACACACACACGCACACCATACACACGCGCAAACACGCGTTCGGACGCGTCTTAATTATTTAAATTGCACACTTGATTCGCTTAGATTGTCCCATCATTGTCCATTGCCTTTCACGGACCAATTGGCTTAATAAAGTCGATTATTTTACTTTATTTATAAGATAATGTAATCAAAGTTGGGTCAAACTTCTCGTCGTTCCGCGTTCGCTTCCCCCGAAAGCTTATTCGAATTAAAATAGAAATTAAAGAATGCCCGTAGTGCCAGATAAGATAATAACTTGTTAAAGTGCTCTACTCCACGGCCCTCGCGAGTCCTTTGCAATTTAAATAAAATCCCAGCTAGGCTCGCCATAAATTTAACGCCGCTGGCATTTTACTTAACAGGCCCGTTGTCCAAATGATAAGACGCGGTATCCCCTTGACCCAGAATCGGGCCCGCGGCCCATTAAATTAAAGGGACTTCTTATCACCGCGAAATTGCATAGACAAAGATAGCTTTCTCGGTGGCAGAGTTGGGCCGGGAGTAGAAGGAGTACAAGGGGGGAGAAGGAGGACAAGGAGGACAAGGAGGAGAAAGGAGGCCGATCGTCATAAACTCTCTTTGCTAGGCGTATATAATCCGACTCTTATCACTTACCATAAATTCCGCCGGCACCCGAGGCCTCCTTTCTTGTTTTTTCTTTTCTTTTTTTTTTTATTCCCGTGACATTTTCCCGTCCGCTTTTCCCGGCTCCGGGCAATGAGCTCCGGCTCTCCAGCCAACAAGGGTTTTCGATTACGATATCCGTTCTCGTCGTCGGCACCGTCGCCGACACCCCCGCCACCTTCCGCGCATGAAAATGTGCCAAAAACATTCGTGGGACATTGGGGGATGGGGGTGGTAGGGGGATAGGGGGATAGGGGGAGAAAAAGCCGAGGCCAAGTGGATTGGAAGCTACGGGCTGAACATGCTAAGCGTCCCGAAGTTTCGAATGCCAGTCGCCGACCCTCCGGGGGCTTTTGTCCCCTCATACCCTCTTCCTCATCCTCATCCTCATCCTCATCCTCATCCTCATCCTCGATCCCACCCTCGTCCGCGCTCGGGAATTCTCACCACCGAATTTCGCGGCCTACGTTATACGTGTCTCATGAAGTCGGAAGCCTTTTATGCCTCCTTGCCCCCCCTCCCCCCGTCCCGGACCCATACGATCTTCGATCAACGGCGGCGGCGGCGGCGGTGCCTCTTTTTACACGGCGAGATCCCATAATGGACGATGAGATCGCACGTCCCGAACTTGTGGGAGCCTCCGCTTCCTAGAGGTCATTTATATAATGCAGCCTCCTCCCGGAGCCCTTTCCCCATCCCCGTTCAATTCTTTCGCTTAACCATCATTCCACGATTCATTAGTTCGAGTGAGTGATCATCCCCTATAACACTCTACGTAGTCTCTCTCTCTCTCTCTCACACACCCCCCTATCTCTGTATTCGTCTGGGCCATTATACTTAACTTTGACCTCCAGCACCATCAGCAGCAGCAGCAGCAGCAGCAGCAGCAGCAGTATCCCTTTACCCGAGACAACAGCATTTTCCACGAATAGCTACTACTTCGTAAACGCTATTATAAACACTCAAGGTTATTCGATTGCTTTCTCGGCACATCTGCGCTGACAACAATGCAAACATTAATTATCGTTACATTGCATTATTGCCAATTGCTGATTATACTTCTTGATCCACTGGAGCATTGCGTACCGCATCGAGTCTCTCCGTCTCTCCTCGGTATACAAGACTAGAATATGAGTAATGTAGAGGGGATATAATGCAGCCGCGGTGTCTTAGGTGTCGGTGACACTTAATTCAAAAGTTTCGATAGTTTCTCGTCGCTCGTCTGGCCACGAGGTGAGATAAACGATGCTGGCCCCGCTTGGATATTCGAGATTTCGCGTCTGTCAGCCTCCGCCGGCTCATCTCCATCAAATTAATAGGATAGATAGTTCGTGAAATTTTAAGGATACGAGAAAGCTTCGGTCCGTGCTTTTAAACTCGATCAATTATTACCCATACTACCAATACGTTTGCCTGGCCGGCAACCTATCTACGGCAGCTACTCGTCGGCAAGGGTCCACTTACGCCGCGGATGGTTCCTCCACGAGGACTGGCTGCCGCTTCCACCCGATAACCCCCACGACCCTTTCTGCATTACAGAATTGTCCTTCGACTGCCTCGGGATACTGATCGAATTGCTTCATCCATCGACGTTTAAATCCCTTTCCCCCGCACCCACCCACTCTCTGTCTTATTTCAATGGACAATAGATTTATCACTTATAGTTATATTTTAGAACGTGCACCTGATTTATTATTAAAGCTCCCTCGTATGGGAATGCATTCGTAGATTACAAATATATATATATGTGTGTAATGGGTGTAATGGGTGTTTCGATTATCGATCGAAAACCTAAGATTCAGCAGACTTCCATTCCCATTTTGATTAATCAGCGAAAAGCGTTTACTTTTTACCGTTCGAGCTAAATTAAAAACGAACTTTTTTCTTTCTTCCTTTTTTTTTTTTTTTTTTTTTTTTTAATTTCTTCTTCACGGAATTTCGATTTATCCCGACACAGATAATGAATATCAATGAAAAATCCCGCGAGTCTTCAGTCGTAAGACTGAACGACAATGTAATTTTAATCCCTCAACCTTGTACGTAATCTTTGCAAAATAATAAATATTTATGATTTGTTATTTAAGGCGGCGGCCGTTATTAATGAAAATCTTTTATTTTTGTTTCAGGTGAGTTAACAGCAGCGCCAACGGGTGGGAGGGGGGGGAGAGTTGATGGGTAGCTTGAGCCTGTAAGCGAAAATGAAGGCAGCCACGACGACGACGACGACGACGAGTGTGTGTTACTTGCCGAGAAATCAGGGTATTTGCATAACGTGAAAAAAAAAAAAAATAACATTTCAAATTTATATAAGATTAGTTTTAATAAAGCAAGGGAATATATTAAGATTAACGAGTAGTTCGCTGAAGTATTACCATGACATTAAAACTTTATAAATCCTCGCGTGTAATATTACTTTAGTATCATTAGCGTCGGCGAGGGAGAAGGGCGGGGGGGAGGGTGGAGGGTGGAAGGGACGGACGGACGGACGGACGGACGGAATGTAAATCGTTCACGAGCGGAATATTTAACGAAAAGTATAAAAATATTTATCGGAGATGAATGAAGCGAGATGGCTGAAAGCGGTAAGAGTGGTATCGAGAGCAGCAGCGCTACGCGGACGAGCAAAGTCCGGACATTACACCGGAGTATCTTTTTATAAAACATTACCTAAGAGAGCAGTTGGCTGGCTGGCTGGCTGGCTGACTGGCTACCTACCCTTCGGAACTTGCCTGACTATGACTATAAATTTTCATAAATTTTAACTTTACGAGGCACATAAAGTACAAAATGCCGGCCTTGGTGCCAAGGAATGAAAGGTTAGCCGGTGAAATATTTTTAATATAATAGTACTGCCTCGGGATTGGACGAGAAGAAGAAAAAAAAAAATACCTTTTCAATATAAGATATTTACAAAGGCATTTTTTGATATCTGTCCTCTGACGAATACTCAGAGTTTCTGAATTTTAAAAATATCCACGCTCGTAGTGCTACGCGCTCCCGAGGGATTCTGTCCTCTCGGTCCTCGAAACAGAATCAACCGACCGACCAACCGACCAACCAACCAACCAACCAACCAACCAACCAACCAACCAACCGACCAACCGACCAAGCAACCAACCAGTTTCTTTAATTAACTCTCTACTCTATCTTTCGGGTCTTTTAATAATTGAGTAACTATATTATAATCCATTACTTTGACCTCTTTACCTCGTATTCGTCATTTTTTTCTCCTCCCAGCGTCCCCCGCCCCCTCTCGCCTCGCACTTTTCCTAACAACATCGACAGCAACTCCAGACATTCCCCTCCTCCCCGAGCTCATTTCAAAATAAGTTGGATCGCCAACCACCATTTGCTAATGCTTTTTTCATGTACGGATCCAAAGTGTCGCCGTTCCTTAGTCGATCAGTCCCATAAGTAGGAATAAGTAGGAATAAGTAGGAATAAGCCGCGAGTATTATTATAATACACAAGTCGGCATGGGCTCCCGAAATTAAGTATTCGCGAATGTCGATATTTAATGTGTAAGAGTTGGTAAAGGGCTACGGTTATCGAGCGGGATTATCTCTGCACAGCTCCGAAGAAACAACTCGGAATTCATTATTAAGCGACGCCATTGTATTTCATTAAACCGAGCTCCGGCTCGCGTATTATTACAACGGTTTATTACAACGGTATCGGCATCTTTAGCGGATCACTTGTCTGTACAAACTGCTAAAATTTACATGACATTTAAATTACTTGAAAGTCTGGTGAATAATAAAAAAGAAAGCTAGAGAGAGAGAGAGAGAGAGAGAGACGTAGCAGACTTTGTAATTAATCCGAGACCAAAGGTAAATTAATGCAGATTACATCAAGTCATTTTGGGAGAGTAAAAAAACAGCATCGTCGCTAATGCCTCTGGCTGATTGTAAAATCATTGGTCCGTAATGAAGTGCGGGAGGGGCGAGAGGGAGAGTAATTATATGTACGTATATGTAGATACCAGATAAATGTAGTCCAAGTAATTTAAAAATCACGGGTAAGGGAGCTTTGGAGATTAATTCGATGAAATGCAGAGGGAAGAACGCGGTCAAGTAGCCGATCCTAAGCAACATAACCTAAAATTGATAAAACCGGGTCCGGGTCCGGGTCCGCGTCCGGGTCCGGGTCGAGAGCGAGGAATTGGCGGTCGATCGGCAACAGCTCCGCGCTCCTCGTGCATAAAAAAAAAAAAAAAAAAAAAAAAAATCAAATCCAGGTCGGGCCTCGTACGTAGCCACCCCCCCCCGACCCGGGAAGCCCAAGGCTTGGCTTTCCCGAGCTTTTAACTCGAGCTTTGCACTCGGGGGGCTTTATTAAACGCGACGTTACTTTACACGCGTGCGAACTGGGCGTCCTAACCAGACTCATTAGTTAGTTGGATTATTATTGTCTCGCGCGTTCCACTTTTTACCGAGCTTTTATAGAGGATCTCGGAGCGAATTTATCCAGGCAAAGTCTTTTGCCCTTAGCGCGCTCCCTGATTACGATTGGATTATATCGCGAAATAGAGCCAACGTCTCTCTCTCTCTCTCTCTCTCTCTATGCCCAGGTTGGGGACGAGGTAGTATTAGAGAGACGACGTAGCACGCGTACAGCCGCGAGACTGACTCGTCGGCAGCCCTTTCTTTCAATTTTATTTTATCGTAATAATCCCAACGACTGCTTATGCACTCACGTAATCATCATAAAAGGCTGCATTTACTTAAGCTCTCGGTCGGTCCCTAATGCCCCGACAACTTCTTTAGCCTAATATCGGTACACCCGTCCACGTCGCTCCACTCCTCATCTCAATTATCAATGCCGACTTTTTCTTCTTATTAAACCGTTTCGTCGTCACGCGTAACTTTATTGCGCATAAAAAGGATTTAATCGACGAATCGTTGTTGAACTTATTTCTCCTGACCTTGCGGCAACGTGGGCTTAGCAACTACGACCAAGTAATAATCTTAGAGTTTCGAAAATTCCCTGCTGAAATATTCAGTGACGACGTTCGGCTACTAAGCTTCGGCTCGATCCTATCAGACTTAATCAATATAAAACTTATTTGGCAAATTTTTTTTTTTTTATTACCGTTACAGCGCAAGTCATGCGAAGTAAGGGTCAACAAAAAACTTGGCTCAAATCAAGTTTTGAATTTTCGATCCCTTGCATACGATGAACTTGTCGTGTAGTCTCTCTCTCTCTCTCTCTCTCTCGTCCCCCTCAATATCTTTTCCTCTTTAACACACACGCGTGTGCGTGCGGTCGATCGCGCGCGCGTCCGAGCATGCGCGACTTATCTCCGCAGCCCGTGTATCCCGCACTCAATATACAATATCCCGATGCATTTAATTCTATAAAATGAAATAAGAAACGTTAAGTGCTAAATGAGCCTACAAATTAAACGGTGTCAAAGTACAATTTATTGTTCGATAAGCGTGCGAAAGTTAAGTGCAGACTATAAATAAGCCATGTACAATTACTTGCACGCATAATGTATGAACGTTCCTTTTTCATTTGCTTATCGGCACATGTATTTCATGCATTAATAACCTTATCCATTAAGGGTTAATTCACTAAATAGTTTATTAATTTCGTTCGCTACGAAGCAGTTGAGCCTTCGCGCATAAAATACTTTACGTTCCCATCCGTTTTTTCTTCTTCTTCCTCTTCTTCTTCTTCTTCTTCTTCTTCTTCTTCCAAAGAATTTACAACAAGTAGAGCACTTGCAGCCGTTTGAATTTGTTTTTAAATATTCCTCCGACTGTGTAAGCGCACGCGCACTTACGTCGCGAGGAAGCAATTCTTCTAAGAAGTTATTATTTCGTAGTTTTATTAGCGAGTTTGAAGAAGGGAAATCGCCAGAAAGGGATATTATAATAGAAGTAAAGGCAGTGTAGTTTAGAGAAAAAAAAAAAAAAAAAAAGGCATAAAAACTCCATTCGAAGTAAGGAGGGAAAAGCCTTTAATTTTGAATGCATTATAAACGGGGAAGAAGTGTTGGTGCGGCGTCCCGGCCAGAGTCCGGAGGAGATCGGGTTTAACGTACGTGGCGGTAGCTCAGCGTCTCCAGGTAAGAGAGTTCACAGAGACCGACCGACCGATCGAAGCTCGGCGGCCTATTCAACGGCTCCAAATACATTTAGCCCCGATATTATAATACGGAAATAAAATTAATCATACGGCCAGCGATCGAATAGCAGACGAATCTTCTGAATTATTCTCTACTCTGTACGGATCGGTTTAATTTCATCGCGAGCTATTGTTTCATAGTAGCGAAGTACCTTCGGTCGAACGATTAAAGTGCCATAAACAACCATTAGAGTCACAATCAAGTGCTGAATTCGCCTGAATTTGATTTTAAACGTCGTAGGACGTTATTTTTCCGGCCTTGCCCAAGTCTTTTTTTTTTCCCCCACCCCGTATAGTACGTAGTAGGCGAGATGGTAGAGTTGCCCGAGGACTTTGTACGGCAAGTCCATCCATCGCCTTGCGTAAAGTAGACAATGAATTCGTGTGCGGCCAGAGTAGTTGTAAGCTACTAGCATACGTATTCTTATCGTGCGTATCGAGGGTTATTGGGGTTATTGGGGTTATTTGATTGCGGGGGCGACAAGAATCCTTCCTCGCTGTCGAAGCGGAGCATCGCGAGCGTATGTGTGCGAGCTCGAGTGCAACACGCGTGCACGGGCCGGGATTTAATGGGCGCTTTGTAAAAATAAATTGGCAACTGGAGCGCGCCTGGGAAATCTAAGTGGAGCAGCGAGTGAGTAGGATCCTTGTTGTTGTTGTTGTTGTTTTTTTTTTCTTCTTTTCTTTTCTTTTCTTTTCCCTCCCCTCGTTAGCGTATTTTTCTTCGCCCACTCATGCGTCCTTTTGAATTACGCAGACTAACTCGCTACGGCAATAGAGATTTTCACTAGGCGGTCGATTGCGGCATAACCGACGCGGCATCAGCGGATCAATTCTCTCCTTATTTTTGCTTTTTTTTTTTTTCTTTCTCTTCTAATTATATCCTAATAGAAAGTGCCTTAAACCGCCGCCGAATTGTGCACGGACGGGCGCCTTTTCAATTTAAGCCCTTTTACCTCCTCGAATGTATATATATATATATATATATATGCAATTTACGTTCAAACTAATACTGCAAGTTGTTCGATGAATCGTTCGATGAAATGTTGGATGAAACAAACGACGAGATAAACATTGTTTCCTGTAATAATCTCCCCGAGACAATGCGACGGCTTATTTACTAACCGTGATGCGACGGCTTTTGAATACCTTGAGCGGCTTAAGATTTAGTCGTTTTTAAGCTAAATTCTCGTTAGAACGTGTACGTCTAAGCCGATGATGATAAGAAGATGGATTCGCATAAGCGCGACGGAGGCTTTTTTCACGCATCGATCGCTAACGCATCATCGGACTCTCATTCGTTTTTCTTTGTTTAAATTCAATACGTTGTTGATAAGAAAAAAAAAAATAAAAAATAAAAAACTTAAATCACCGTATTACACGGCGCGTAGATTATTCTTAAATTCGCTAATAACGAACCAAGTTGTTCTGCGATAAAGTTAAATAAATTTCGCTTGACAACGATTACCATACCAAAGGGCTTATCAGTCCGGATTATATATTATTTAAATTTCAAGCTCCGCCCCGAATAGCTACAATAAAACTAAACTTATAAAATACTTATCGTGGCATTCGAGCTCGGACTATATTGCAAAAAAAAAAAAGCAGCTTTTATCGCGACTGCGTACTTTCTTCCTTTTGTCATTTTAAAGCACTGGCGGTGGTCGTCGGGTTTAGGGGTACGGAGGAATATTCAAATTCTTAGGCTTTGAAAATATTTAATAATCGAAAACAGAGAGAGAGAGAGAGAGAGAGAGAGAATATTAGCATATTTTCAGGGATATTTTGCGTATTTTATCGTCGGTCCATTCCTATTAGCTATGCATAGTAATAACGAGCAAGGCAGTATTAGCAATAATAATGACAAAACAAGAATAATGATATAAAAAGGAAGGAGGATTGTGGCAATCGATGGCCGAGGACGTCACTTTGTTTTCTTAAAGGAGCAGCGGATGAATGCCGGCCTTGCCGGGTAATATAGCCGTCGATAAAAGAGCCGTTAATTTTATGAATGTTTTTCATTGGTCATCGTGAGCCAGCCAGCCAGCCAGCCAGCCCCCTCCCCCCAATAACCCCTGAGAGAGATTATAACGAAAAAATTGACAGACAGGTATTTGTTAACAATGAGAGTGGTGATCCACTTTGAGGAAGTGGCGGGGGACGTTAGGCGTCCGCCGGGTATTGTAAAAGCCTCAGTTGCGGTGGCGGAGGGGCGGAGGGGCCGGGAGGATAGGTAGGTATAAACTCCCGGCAATAAACTGTTCCGATTTTTCGATAGTTGTGCGCAAAAACGGGGACGGAAAGGAGTCGGCGGCTCTCGTTACAAGAGGGAGCAAGGTTGACTCCTCGCGGGCTCGTAATCGTGTAGGAGAAGAATAAGAATAAGAATAAGAATAAGAGGAAGAAGCAGGAGCATTCAATTTTATCGAGTCGATCGAGCGGAAAGAAGAGGGAGGTCTCTTAGGAGCCTCGTAGGAGCCGCCTACAACATATATCCGGATAGCGAATGCCAATAATGCGAGCTCGCGAATATAATTCTCCTTTTTCTTCATCACCGCATAGAGACCCCCTCTACCCACCCCACCTACCACCCGCGACCGCGTCATTCGACTGGGAGGTCGGAGCGAGTCGTCGAATAAACGACAAATTTGGTCCCGTTGATTTATACGAATCCGACGTCAATGCAATGCCAATAGACTGTAATAGACTGTACGGACAAGTACCGCGGATCTAGTTAATCCTCAACGATGCGCGTAACGGAGTCGAATAAAGAATGCACTCAATTTTGCAATTTGTATAGCAGTCGGCAGCGAGGACTCGCTCGCTCCTCTCAAGTAACCATTCGATTGGACAAAGAGAAGGAAGGGTATAATGTACCGGCGAAAATCACGGTCGGCAATTAAAAGCCACGAGGCCGGAAAATAAATTTCACCCTATCAGATTCTCCTCAATCACTATTCCAGTATTGCGATCCCTATATAAGTTTATGACCTCGTTACTTAATGGCCTACGTAATTACTGTAATAACAGTATAACGCCAAAGAGCTGCTTTTTTTTTTGTTTGCTTTTTGCTTTTTGTTTTTTGTTTTATTTATAATTACGGCTTCAGCTGCCGAGCGTCAAATTAAATTTAACGCGGGATCTACATTTTTCCTTGACCTCCTGGTGATACTGCGCCGGAGACCGGGCGTAGCAGCTGCTTCAAACAGGCTGACGACGACGAGGGGGGGGGGTGGAGGAGTAACCGCGCCTGACGCGTATTTACTTTGTGGGCCGAGCGGATCGAGTATCCGGCGAAACTGTCCGAAAAATGGAATTTACTCGGTCAAAGGCGATTCGACGCCCTCCCTCCATCCTCCCATCCCTCTCCTAGAGATTTATCTACAAGGTTTCTTCTTCTCACACGGTAGCATTGCACCAGCGCCAACTTTTTCCCGTGGACCTTTTTATCTATGCCTGCGGGCTCTTCCTCCCACGGATTAACGGCTCGCTTAGGTTTCTCGATTTATCGAGGCCCGTTTCAAAATCTCCCCCGGTCCCCCTATATACCCATCTGCCGGCCAATTAATGCCCCTTAGCCCATTGGGCTTTCGTTAAAACCGGGCCTCCGAGCCAACTAAATGACGCGCGCGCGCATGCTTAATAAGCTTTATAAAGCGAAAGAACGAAAAAGCGGTTCCAGCGACACCAGATATCCAGTCAGTCATTGCAGGTAGCAGTCATTTATTCAGTCACTCGAGTCACGGCCGGAGCAGCTCACCTTTTTATTACTCCATCTTGATTAAATTTTGACGAAGAAAGGGACCAGATGATGGAGAGAGAGAGAGAGAGAGAGAGAGAAGAAGAAAAATAAGTAATCAAGGGTAGTAAGAACGTGCGGTCGGTTAATTTTAAATTTTCGGCTCCAATGTCCTTCGAACGGTAAGAAAATAATTATTTTTTTTTTTATGGACCCCCATTGATTGATCTAACGCTGCATCGCGATCCATAAATGCTTAAGAATAAACCGTACGCTGTAGGTTTTATAATAAAAGTCCCAGCCAATGATCTAGGATCTTGTTTATTGGGTTCGAGACCAGTGCTGAAAGGATAAAAAGTATTTAATACATCGAGGAGAGGGGGGGGGCGACGTATTATTAAATAAATACGTACGGCCGAAAGTTATATTCATCTCGAGGCCCGAAATTGGGAATAAAAGTTTTTAACTTAGATCGGGAGGAATTATCTCGGTCATCGTCGTCGAGTGATTAATATCCCTTGCCTATTTGGCTTCGATCGCCCCAGTCGATAACTCGTGGTAACCTCCACTTGGACTCTCCGTCCCGTATGGGAGGTGCGGGCGAGCCTCTCCTTGCCTATGGACTGCTTCCTTCGAAAGCGCTCGGAGATTGAGAAAGCAAATTCATAGATAATACGTCGATGGATAGCTTTTCCGCTTTCCACTACTACGACGACGAAGACGAAGACGAAGACGAAGACGAAGACGCCGACGACTTATCTCGTCAAGAGATAAAATACCGGGCGCGCGATTTATCGCGGCGTCGCTTCACTCAGCTAGCTGCCTCGAGAAACAGGGAGTCGATGGCGGGCAGGGGAGAGGGGGAGGGAGGAGGCCCACGGCAATGACCTGCGGCTTCCCCGTTATTACGTATTCTTCGATTTTCCCCCGATGCAAAATAGCCGCAAGCCTCGTGCACTTCACATATACGTACACGCGCGCGCGCTACACAGAGAGAGAGAGAGAGAGAGAGAGAGAGATTCGTGAAGCGAAAGCGCGACGACCGCATTATAAATAAATAAGAGGGGCGGGCGCCCCCGACCAAACCGCTACGCTTCTTCTATCCCCCACCCCCTCCGACCCTTCCGCCCCTTGTCCGTCGGCGTAGCTGAACTTTTCGGCTTTTAGCGCCCCTCCGCCCCACCGTTTTTGTCCGGCATGCGACGTCGTCGTCTCCCTTTGCCGATTTTCTTTCCCGAGAAGACCGGGAAGAAAGTACACGGAGCATCATTATATTAACTTGTATATATATATATATATTCCTGCCGAAAGAAGATGAAGGGCGCGCGCCTTCGACTAAAGCTACGTAATTAGCAGAGCCTTTGAGAGACTTTTGGTAAAGACATCGGATAATTGGCTCGATTAATTAATCATTTATATATCATGGGATATTAAATTTTAACCCAATTTAGGGATACGTTTTCTATTTTACGTAGCGAGCGGGTATTTGCCTTCGTTTTATTATAAATTATTACCCTTTATTCGCAATATTATTTATTCAACGCGACATTATTACGTAAATATTGAGATACCGCTTGAGATAATTCATTAAATCCCCAAAGCAAATGCATTTATAATGACAAATCAATCAATTGTTTTTACAATAAGTTATTTCTTCGACGTCGTTATGATATAAATATAGATTCCGTGCGTGTTGCTTTCGAAAGCAACGTAAATTAAAAATTAGATTTATCTACGAGTAGATAAATTCGATAAGCACGGGTAAGACAGCGAAGTGCAGTATCAGTTTTCACGTTCGTTTATCTTTGTCCGATCCGGTCTTGATTTAGTCCCTCGAATTCTACATTTCGTTTAAAATCAATACTTTTACTTGTGTTTAATAATACGCGTCAGCATTTATAATTTTGCTCTCGTTTTAAAGTATTTTTCACGTTACTCGATATTTACCAATTTCATATCACGCCCGCTATCGTACAATACAAATTCCAACTCGATTATTTTTTAATAAAATACTCTATTATCGAGCATAATAATTTAATCGCATTATTTACTTACCTGTACTACCGAGTGGTAAATGTACCCCACCCACACACCCCCCTCCAATAAGCCCGAGCATTAACCCTGGAGAGCGAAGAAATTGCAATACGATAATGCTTACCTGTTGTTATCTATCATTGGAATCTGTTTACAATCCACAATTTCGTATTAAATTAAATTTCTCCGAGGGAATGGAGAAAATTTTTTAATTAGAGCTTAATTCGATTTTTACAAAAGCATTTTTACGACTGCAAATAAATTATGCAGCTCGAAACGCTTTTTTTCATATTACGAGGCTCTTAAGAGGCACACTTGGTTCTCTCTTTTATATCATTAGATTTATTGCGCTTACGTATAAAGTAACGATTAAATACGATTAAAGTAATATTAACGAATAAAAGGAAAGGAAGGAAGGAAAGAAGGAAAGAAATAAAGAAAAGCAACGAAATAATTATATTTGAAGAAAGAGTAATATGGTGAATGGAGCCAAGCCGTATGGCAAAGGAGATAAAGATTTACACGATCAATTGCTCGTTATTCTACAGAGTTTGTCTTTCAAGTATAACGTGACTAACCCTTTATGCATAAAACTCCATAAAAGCATATTTATTATAGGATTATGGAGTTCGACTTGATATTGCAACTCATAAGCGAGCGGCGTCAGACTCGGGAATTTCTGGATAATACTCCGTTTGACGCAAGTCGTACTGGTATTTTCCTCCTCGGCGGTATGATTATTTCCTTAAAGCCCTCTACTCCTGTCTGAATTACATCCTAGATCACGAGTTTAATCTAGCGAAAGAAGGCTCGCGATCCTCGGTACTACTACTACTACTCCGGCGCTGCGCTGGAAGTTAAGATGCTTAATCGATCATAGTGGTTAACGAGCGAGCGTCGGTGTACGTCGGTTGTACTGGGTAGGGTAGGGGCGAGGGAGCGAGGGAGCCGGGGCGAGGGAGGGAGCGAGGGCGGGGGAGCGGGGGGCACAGAGGACGATCCTCGGACGTGTATAGCCGTAATCGGGATGCCATTGCCTCGATATCTAGCGAAGAAGACGTTGCGACGCTCGACGTGGGCCATAATCCGCGCAGCCTCGGGTCACCTCGTGTCCAGGATCATATAGACGCAGCGATGCTCGCCTATTACCGCGAAGCATGTGATTAGTCCGAATGGTGGCCCCTTCTTCGAGAACATGTACGCCTCGGCATAATTGTATTCGAAAGCAGGCATTATACGCCTACGTCACGGCCAGTCGTGTCGAAGGTGTACGAAGCTGCCGGTGAGAGGCCGTTTATTTATTTATTTATTTATTTATTTATTTATTATTGAATTATTAATTTAGCCGATGGAAGTAGGCCAGGTGACGGGTATGTCGGGTCACTTTTCGATCCCTCGCAATGACGCGTACAGATGACCTATACAGATCGGCCGACAAATTTCTGGATCACTTGTGCTTATTACGATGAGCTTCGTTATAATCGAAATTTCAGGATTGCTAATGCACCGCGTGCACCTCGTCCTCGCAGTTTATTGTTTATCGTTTGCTCTCCCGCTCCTCAAACGTATCACGTATCGTAATAAGCGCGCCGACATGCCGTGACAATAGAACAAAGGGAAGGGAAGCCAAGCCAAGCCAAGCCAAGCCAAGCCAAGCCAAGCCAAGTCAGTCGTCGAGTGGAAGAAACTCCAATTGAAAGTTTATCCGCAATCCCGGAAGATCTTCGTCCGATAAGAGTCCGCGGCCAGCGGCTGAATATGGACGCGGTAATGCCGGAAGTCAGATTGCGGCCTGCCTGCATTCTTATAGATCAGCGGGGACGGGCTATCGATCCTCCCGACATCCTGTCTGGAGGCGCGCGCATTGTGTTCGCGGGAGGGACGCGAATTTCCGGGATCGGGGATCCGTTGGCAAACGTCGAAGCGTCGCACGTACGAAAAGTCTGGCGGCGCGATGGTGTCGAGTCGGTCGGGGATGGGGATGGGGATGGGGATGGGGCGAGTGGATACTAGAAGAAAAGTTTCGCCCGTGGGGGGAGCTGGGAGGGGAGGGGGGCACACACATAGTGCCCGCTCGACTAATGGATGGACAACGACGTTAGCTATAAGGCTTTGGCTCCATCAGAGCACGACTTTTCCAGCATCCTCCCTCCCCGCCCCAAGCTCCTCATTTTTCCTCACTCTTCTTCCCTTTCCGAGTTATCCTCCTTGACCTTTTCTCCCCCTATCCCTCCCTCTGCATCTCGTACTTGTATCATGTATTATATTATACTTTCCCTTAGCTTGGCAATTAAGTTTCATCCATAATCAACTTTTCCTATGGATTATCGATAATTGCGTATTCGGTGTTGCGGCCTCAACAATTTTCTTGTTTTTCTCAGCCAATGTTTTCAATTTCCTCGCTGACATTGACCGTATATATATATATATATAAATATAGAATACGCGCACGCGAGAGAGAAAGAGAGGGAGAGGGAGAGGGAGATTCAAGTCCGCGTAGGTAGCCGTCTCTGTCGAATATAATTAGCCGATTCATTGAACAATGCAGGCCCGTGGCTGTATATGTTTTTGAACTGGCATTATGAATACATATAGATGCATAATAAAGATGCATAACGAGACAAAGCGAGAGAGAGAGAGAGAGAGAGAGAGAGTCTTATGAATTCGGGCCGAGCTCCTCGAGGCGGTGGTATTGTAGGAAAGGAAACGTCGATATAATAATGCCGGTTAAGACGACTCTCCGTCCTCGTATACAAGACTTTGTATTAATTTGCCATAGAGAGGAGCTAATTAAAATGGTTATCGCGCTTGTTACTAGCGGAAAGTCAGGGCTAATTAGCCGAGCGCGGGCAAAGGCTCAGGGAGGTTAGAACTTGTCAACTCGGCCGTCTCGATCCTCCTCCTCCACCTCCACCTCCTCCTCCACCTCCTCCACCACCTCCTTCTCCACCTCCTCCACGACCTCCTTCTCCGCCCCCCTCCGCCGCCCTCCGCCCCGGTATCCCGGGCATTATAAGTCGATCCGGATAGCTCAGGACAACCGGAGACTTCCCACGCTCTAGTGAAGTAAAGGGGCCGCAGCATCGACTCTCGCGCCTTCTCTGCCAATTTTACAGAGGTGGGAGAGATGATTGGATCTCGGGAGCAAGTCAAGAGCAGGCTTCGAGGGTAGCGGCGGCTCGAGGTTAGGCGAACCCAGCAATTAATGATTCTCCCGGAGAGTTTGCCGCTTTTGACGGACAACCTCGTTGAAACTCTCTAATCCCCCGGATGCGGATGCGTGAGCGACTCGGCACACCGCTTTTCAATCGGATCGAGTGATTTTTACTAGTTCTGCCCCACTACCTCCCTCCCCTCGTACCCTCCTACCCTCCCCCGCGCCGTCCTCTCCCACGTGCCACTGCTAATCGAACTTTATACCGCCGTGAGAAATACCTCGAATGAGCGCTTTGCCTGTGATCTACTGAGGGGTAGGGTAGGTGAGGGGGTGGGGGCGTTAGCCCTGTCTTTCTACACGTCGATAATGACATTCAATAGACAGAGTCAAATGAGAAAGTGCGCGTCGTCTGTCCCTCCTCCTCCTCCTCCTCCTCCTCCCGACCGTTCTTACCTTTTTTTTTTTTACGAGGCTAAAAATTATCTCCCCCGCAATGCTCGTAAATTGCTCTTCATTGCATCTTGATGTTGTCGCGTTATGGGATCGTATACAACTTATTCGAAACTACGGTACGCCTATGAATGCACATTACGCAGCGGTATTTTTCTCCGCTTTACCGCGCTTAACCAATACACAGATCAAGCGCCTTTACGGTGAGACAGTGCACCGCGAGTAGAACCGGCAGCTCATACTTCTCAATCACTTTATAATTTACTTCACCTCCCGTTCATAGCTGCCATATATCGTTTTTAATGGCCGCTCTCATTTGTCTGACCTCCCCCTCCCAACTTTTTTTTTAAAATGATTATTATCTTTGATTTTATGAACCTCGCGTTCGTTTGCTTCTTAAGCTGCACATTCTTGTTCGCACTGATTTACGATAAAGTTCCATTGTTGCTCGTTGGCCAACAATAATAAATATTTACATTATGTGCAGTAGTAAGCAGCGCCGACAGCTCGTTGCTTATATTATTTAATATTATCGATTGAAATTAGATTTTGTACTGCAGTCTATTTGAAGTTTTCGTCGAATTGTAATTGTTGCAAGTACGTAAGCATTACGTTTTGAATAAAGTCAGTAATTTATTATAATTGCAAAGTCAATACTTACTTGTAATTACGAATTTCTAATGGGGGGGTGGGGGGAGGCGGAATGCCTTTTTAATGCAATACGCTAATTATGAATTAGAAGCTGACGAGAGGAGGCTTTAGAGAATGTCGATGTAACAATGTCTTAATTACTCAACGCTAACGTCACGTTACATTCAAATGAATTACATTGCGATTATCACGAAGCACTTTATGTCTTCGTGCCATTCAATAATACATATTATTACAATGACCCGCTGCTTAATAAGCACAAATGATCCTTTAATTGGATTACATAAATAAATTATCGATTAATTCAACCGGTATTCGTCATTGTTGTTATACCCTATTATTTATACCATTCGCGATTAATTAGTTATTGCGCTTTTATTCTTATATTCAAATAGTTAATGATAATTCGCAATGATACAACAAGGAGTTTTAGTTGGATCGAGTCGCATCGAGTATTGAGATGATCCTTTATTAATTATCTTAATCTTAATGATTTGGTATCGTAAGGAGAGTGAGTAAGCTCGCGAGCTGTGTTATTCTATACTCGGCTGCGCCTATACAAATATGCCGGAGTTTTTAAGTGGCAGTGCGCGTACCAACGTACTCAAGTTGAGGGAAGACGAGGTCGACGGGATCCTCCGGCCGACTCATAATGAACGCCGGCGAAACTATTTCCTCCTGCTTATAAGGCCAAAACTATTTTGTTTATACGCGCAGTGTTTGCCCGTGCTCGTTCGGGCCCCGTGCGTGTTGCCACGCGCACTTGCCTTTGTCCCCCTCCTCCGCCCCACGCCATCCCATCACGCCAGCCCGCCGACGTTCGTACGCTCTTTAGCCGGAGCGACGGAGCCGCGCGTCCTCGCAAATGGAAAAGTTGAGCTCGTTGTTTGACATTCCGAGCACAACTTATATCCCCAGCCAACTTGGATATCCTTCCTGGCTAATTAAAGTTTATCCCTTTTGATTAGCAGCGCAAATACCTGTACGACATGGTCCCGAAATTAATGCCTACCACTTTCCTCGGAATTTTTATATAAACGTCTTGAAAATTTTCAGAGATCGCTATTGAGTCCCAATCGTACCTAAAGGCAATGCTTGCAATAAACAAATTTCCCTTATATATATATATATATATTTTAAGCCAACAAGGAGAAAGAACGCTTTATTCGCGTAATGGTAAAGTAAAAAAAGTAATTTCGTAAAGGATATACCGCGACTAATAAATCTAAAAGTATATTCCCGACTAAGGTTTACGAGTAAACAATATATCTCGTAAATGATGGCTGCGTAAAAAATAATTGTCTGGGAAAGGGAGAGCAACGTCCTTCTTGTGTGTAACCGCTTGCTCCCCCCACCCTACCCCTCCAAATCCATCGCAACAACCCAGGAGAACCGATGCATTTCTTTCGGCTGAAATGAAAATCTGAGCTTTTCGGATTAATTACGAGCCTTAAAAAATGTTTAAGATCCAATGATTATTCAAATGACATCGCGCTATTTATTTCTATTCTAGGCGATTATCGCTTATCCAGAAACCAAGAGGCCAATAATAATTATTATACGATATTGAAATATTTATAGGACCGCGGCTTGGATGAAAAATTTACATAATTCACGGTCTACGGCTGCCGGGAAAATACGCCGCGGCATATGCACATGCCGTTTTATGCGCTATCGAATACGCCCTGGGATGATGATGACGATGCTGATGATGACGATGATGACGATGAAAACAGCTTTTGATCCGAGCATTTCCGCCAGAAGCTGAAATATTCTCATAAATGTACGTTTCGAATATCATAAGGACACGAGCGATCTCTCCGTCATCATCCATCGTCCATCATCCGTTCGTTCAAAAGGATTATTATATCCATTAGAAGAGTCTTAGAGGCCTTGGCATTAATCAGCTTAATAATAAGTCCGACGCGATAGATTAAATAAGGCCGTTACACGCAGGCAGGATTAACTGTGCGCCGCGTGTCTTATCGATGATAAGCGTTTGCTATTACTCGCCCGTGAGTTTTGTCGCGCCCGGAAGAGCGAGACCGTCCGAGATAATAATACAGAGCTCGGCAGAACTCGGCAGAGAAAGATAGATAGATAGATAGAGAGAGAGAGAGAGAGACATACTTTTATTGTTCGATTATTGCGGATTGTACGGCGAATAAAAATGCCAATGGGATTCCATTCCATTATGCCTCCTTGGTTTTTCATTATAACGTCGGGATGCTCGGGAGTGCAAGAATGCCGAGGATTGATTTAATAGGATAGGTAGGCTCCGGTCCCCAATACCATTACGGGCGAATAATACGTAATTCTGTAGGTAATTAAGCGGACGTAGATGAAGCACCGCGATCGGGACCATTGATGCCAACGGGAGTTTGGCTATTTAGGCGCAAGTGGATCACATAAAACGGAGGCTAAATATTTTCGTCAAATGTAATAATGCACTAGAGAACTGACCGAGAGGGATGCTGTAGGGAGGGGGGGGAGATTAATTTGGGGGGCGAGCGTCCGCTAGGATCGAGTGTTCGAGAACGTGGATCTCTTGAGGGAGCAGCCGTAAATCTAGTTTCGCTCGTAGAGGCGCATGCGAGCCAGGTTAGCATAGCAGGGTGAGAGGGGCCGAGGGGGTAGGTGCGCGGGGTGGCGGGGGGTAGTAGGAGGTGGTCAAGTCGAGCTAGCCCGCGGGGAGAAGGTGCGCTCCGCTCCATGGAGAACGGGAGGTCTGTCATGACGCGGGCATGCGGTTTGTGGCCGTGTTGGTGGTGGTGGTGGCAGCGGCGGAGAGGTGGCGGCGGGGAGGAGTAGATCCATTTTGCCGCGGCGTAATTGTCGATTATCGAGCTGCGCGCACAAGAAGTTTCCTACTACTCCAGGTAGATTAGCGGGGACTCCGGGGCCTCTCCCTGGACTCGGGCGCACGTCCGATGCAGACCGCGCGTGCCAAAGTTTTCGACTCTCCTCTCGCTGATCACGTCAAAGCGGCCCCCGGTTCCCTTGCAAAATTGAAATTGCCGAGCGGCTCGGCTTCCTCCCCGGAATCTCTGATTAACCTCCGAATCTGATCAAAAGACATCTGGGAATCGCTGGCCGGCCCGGCTATTTATATCTCCGTGTCTCTACTTGATCTGCAATCCGATACACGTGATTTGTCCCGATCGCTTTAACCCCCTCTCTCCCCCCCTCTCTCTCTCTCTCTCTCTCTCTCTCTCTCTCTCTCTCTCTCTCTCTCCCTCTCTCTCTCTCTCTCACTCTCTCCCACTCTCCCCGCCCCTCGTGCGTATGGCGAGGGCGACAGAGCTACGCCTACGCCGCGGCTGCAACGCTACAGGAGATCGTCGCAGCAGTTGGGGAAAAAGCAGGGATTAAAGAGCCGCCGGTCTCGTTCGCTTGTTCCGGCTCACTCGGAAGCAGAGGCGATCGCTATCAAAGCTCCAAATCCACTTTGAACCTAATGAAAATTCATTAGACACCGAGGGATCGGGCCTTCCTCGTGTCCCGATATATACTCTAATAGACTCCTCTCTAATGGTCCATACACCCTACGGGCTTATTGGATAGGACTTTCAACGAAATTATTTACTAAATGCAGTACCTCGCCCTTGACATATTCTGCATTTTTCAATAAAAATAATATCGAGATTTGTAGGGAATCGGGAGGAGGAGGAGGAGGAGGAGGGGGGGAATACAGGGATATCTTGCTTCATTTCTAATGGATTCGGGTGAATTTGTAGCATTTACGGGATTTTGTTTATCGTCCCATGGCTAGAAGGGTATATTTTCAAAAAGAACCATCACGTTATTGTCCCGGACTCTCGTCTGGAAAGGCGTATAATAAACGAGTTATATCCAGGAATCTGCCGTGGAATACGAGAGGAGCCCTACCGATACGTCCTCGTGGAGCTTTAATTTTCTAAATTTTCCCAACCGATGTCTGAGAACCTCGAAAACGTAAGACCCGAGGGGAGCTTATTGTTTATTTAAGGAAGAAAAAAGTTGCTCGGAGAACCGATTCCTCTTCTATCTACCTGCAATCTTATACGTACCAAGGAGGAAGCAATAAATCTCTGGATCCTCTACTTATAGAACAACAAGGTGCTCCAGTGTTCTGGTCACAATCAGTTAATACTCCATCTCCCGGGAAGCTCTAGTATTGATGTACCGAGGGCGACGTTAAAATATATATATATGTACGTACGTATGTAGGTATATATAAAAAATAAATACAAAGTGGCGACGCCAGGATGGAGGAACGAGTAAGAAGAGGCGTTTAGAGGAAAATAGGGGGGAGGGGGGAAGGCTGTGGGAGTGAGTTGTATCAGCGGTAGTAAAAGCAGATCCCGGTGAAGGAGGAGGGGGGGGCATGAAGACGTTTACAGAGACGAGCTTAAAGCGTTTAGGGAAGGATGGCGTAGAGCATGCGAGCCACCGGCCTTCCCGTTCCCGCTTGTATACGATAGACGTCTCGCAAGGAAAATAGAGGGTAGGGATAGGAGATGGTGGAGGAGAAGATACGGATGGGCGGGAGGTAATAGCGGCATCGACGAAAGGTCACGAAATAGCTCGAGGAGGCGATTTCCTCGCTACGACTGGGTACGGTGACGGGAGGGGGGGAGGGGGATCGAGTGTAGCGGGCTCGGTCGGGTTGGGGGGGGGGGGGGTGGGAGGGTGAGAATGCTCGGAGCGAAATGACGGGAAAAGAGATTGGCCGATGAGACCATGTTGTGGAGTTGAGAAGTTGACGGGTCTCATCGGGACTGGACGAGACGGCGGAGGATGTTTTTGTTGTTGGCAGTACGGTAGACAACACTTTGTCATGCTTGATTTTTCCCCATTTGGCCGGGGACTCGATCGAAGTACCGTGGCAGCGGCCTCTCCCCCCCACCCCACCCCATTTACCACCAATGCGCCATCTAATTACCCAAAGTAATTAGTAAAGTTTGGTATACTGCTCAGACACGTGTGGCGATAATAACTTATGGCTTTCGTGATCTTCCAAGCCCGTCGGCCATCTAATATTTCAAATAAATAATAAGAATGATCGAGCACCTCGCTCGCTCGATTACCAAATACTTACCGAAGCATGATATTGATGGTAAATGCTACGTTCCATTAGACCGTTCGTAATTACGGTGCGCGCGGTGCTATGCGCGGATGGTAAATTGCGCGGACCGGTGCCGGGAGTATTGTATAATCGTCTTTTATGGGATAAAATCGGCCGGTGGTGTCCGCCCTTTAGTTTCTACGTATCCTGACGTCCTGGTGGGCTTACGTATTATTCGCCCCCTCCTCCCGTGGGCTCGCCTACGTAGAGCGGAATACGAGGGCAACTAATTTCCAAAAAGAGCAGTTAGCAGTTTTTATTACGTAGTGGGCGAACGTTAGAGATGAAATTCCGTTCTTAGGCAGGAGGATCTAAATTGTAGCCATAAAGTGCTTTTCAATAAAAGTCCTCAAAGTTACGCCGCTCCTCGGACGAAAGAATAAAATTTAATATCCTCCGAGGTATCGCAATAAGCAGGAGTTAAAAAACGACTAAAGGGGAGTGAGAGAGAGGAGAGAGAGAGAGAGAGAGAGAGAGAGAGAGAACTTGCAAAACTACTCACGAAGGAGAAGGAAGTTGTTGAAGAGAGTACCGGGTGCGCGCCGGGTACCGGCATATATGTGGATGCGCGGTAGGGTGTAAGGGTGTAAGGGCGGGATCGCGGTGGGTCGGCTGCCGGATCATTCCGGGTCCGGGTAAAGGTGTCGCGCGCCTCGAGGTCGATCTCGTAGGGCTCCTTTACGAGTCGATTCGCAGTCGCGAGTTTCGCCCGGAAGGAGCCGCGTGACGCACTTGCAGCCGATGCACTTCCCGGAAACGGAGACTCGTAAAAAGAGCGAGGCGGAATTTTATGGGCCGCTCGTGTCTGGCCGACCTTCTCCCTCCCTTCCTCTCCCTCCCTCCCTCCCCTCCGTCCCTCTCTCCGTCCCTCCGTCTGTCGGGGCGTGTGGACGCGTCGGCTTCGTTATACGGGGGGGAGGGAAATTGATGCGTCGGGAAGGAAATTTGTTTTTATCATTCCTTTTTACCTTTTTCCATGCTTTCAATTTTCTTGGCCCCCAAGCTGGAAGGGGGAGAAAGAGAGAGAGAGAGAGAGAGAGAGAGGGGTCGTCGATTTAGGGACGCGCAATACACAGCGCGAATACCGGCGCTAATGTATTTCCTGTCACTGGCCAATCGCGGATGAGCAAAAATCCCGTTATAAACAGCCCTGTCCACCCATGTCCATAAGCCCATTGATCCATCGCCTCTTCGATTTTCGAGCTTTTTATACGCATAATCTAATGCAGGTGCGACACGTTGCTCTGTACCGTGATTCTCGTTAAACGGACGATCGATCGATCGATCGATTGAAAAAAAGAGTAATTACAGTAAATAACGTTACATTGAGACGACGCGTCGACTTACAATATGCTTTATGCTCATATAAATTACTTCCCCCTTCGCTTTAAGCATAATGTAATGTAAAGATATTCTGTTGGTTTTAAAAAGCCAACGAGTGGCAATTCAAGTCGCTCCAGCCGCGGATAGTTAATGACAAGAATTTAATTCATAGACATTTAATTGAGTGGGGGAGTTCGAAGAACAAACGAGTTTCGAGTATCGAGAGCTACTCGGTCACTTTCTCCCTTCGTTATTTAATAAATTAATAAAGACTTGGAAGATCGAGGCTAATGTTCTTTTGTCCTTGAGTCTCGTTTTTTTTTCTTCTCGGACTCAAGACGAAGAGCGAATTTAGAAATAGAAATCCTTTTTTATACGAATAAAACAGCTGCTCCGATCGTTAATCAAACTTCATGATTTTTTTTTCTCATTTTTTCGAATTTATTCTTCTCTTTACTTAATTAAAAGTCAATTACACAAAACTCTTCATCATTCTTACAAGCTCCGTTCGATCGACAGTATTGCTTCGCACGGGTATTAATTATTTTTTATAGATTATCAATAATTAGGTGCTCGATGTCATCGAGTGAATTTAAAGCGAGTTACACGATACCGATTTGGGTTTTTTCCTCTTATACCCGAGATCCAGGATTTAGGAATATACGGATCGATTTATTGGTATTTATATTAAATAAAACGAGTGTTATTACGACTCACAAAGGGTCGGAGATTTGAAAAATTACACGTACCACCATTATGTGCAGCAGATGCGCGAAGGCTCCGTTCCTCCCTCTCCCTCTCAACCTCCGCTCGCGCGGGTCGAGAATAAACAAAAGATAGAAGGAAAAAAAGAAGGTAAATTTCTTATCCGACGATATCTCATGGACTTTTCTCGATTGATTTTTTTTTTTTGCTCGATCCTATAACGGACGTTCCTTAACGATCCGTATTTACACGGGGATTCCGTGCCCTTACAGATTGAAGATATTAGAGGGACGGATCCTCAATTATTTCGCCGTATTCCTTTCCCTTTCTGTTATTTAATCAAATCAGGTACTCGAGGTGATATTCCTCCGATTGATGTTAACGGATAAAGGTAAACGATGCTTGCTTGCTCGTACATTTGTCTGTACTACTCGTCTTTTATATCCTTAATCCGATGAATTACTTTGATCATTGACAATTTGTTAAGACCTAGTCTTAACTGCACCGTAGCAACGGAATATAATTTAACTGTAAATTTATCGCAACGGTCATTAGAGCGAATTGTGCTGGCTGCGAACAAAGCCATCAACGTTCAATATCATGAAGTTCTTCGTAATTTTTATATGCAACGGTCGCGTGATTTCTTTTTCCCAAAAAATATCAATATCCCGAGCCAATAAGAAACGTCGATTAAAAAGCTAAGCCTACTTAGGGACAAAAAAGATTGTTTATAAGTAGAGCGAATTCGCGAGGGGAAGACTACTACTACTAGTCTTGCTCTTGCATAGTTTACAATGGGATAAATGTCACGCGTACTCCATATAATAATTATAACTCAAGTATTGCAACGAAATAAAGTCACTTATTTGAAAAAAAAGAACTAAGTGTGAAGTTCATGGTCTATTAGCGTGATGTTATATCCTTGAAATCTTACATGTATCCTGCGATATATATATAAAAGACAAATAAATGCACAACTCATTAAGTCGACGAGTGCAAGGCACCTGGTCGCGTTAGAAACCACGTGCTCTTACAACCATTCCCAAGTAAATTACAGAGGGGGAGGGGCGGGGATTTTTGAAAAGCATTTGCATGCATAATGCTCCGGAAAAGTGGCTATATCTTCCTTATGCTTGCACAGCACAAGCTAACCTTACGTGGAAAATGCTTTTTTCTATAATAAATTTTTTATCAAGAATTAATTGACTTGGCATGATACGGAGGGGGGAGGGGGAGGGAATAAAAAATAATAAAGAAAACGGAGCATTCGAAGGTCTGGATAATAGGGATTGTCCTCGAGCGACGTATAACGTCAATAACCAGTCAGAATTCCCCGTCTTTGCTCGACTACTTCCATGCTCTTAAGTAATCCGTTATCAAATAACAATACCAGCCGTTGTCGGGCCAATTTCTACCGAGTTCTCAGTACTGTGGATAAATCGGCTAGGAGATCTGGATCCTCTCACCCCCCCCCCCCCTGCAGATGACAAACTGCGCGAGTCGAGGCTCTTTCATCTCGAGGAACTCCGAGGAAATGACAAGAAAATTACAGTTCGGCTGACGCTTAGTTGAGATCTGTATCGAAGCGAAGGGAGCAGAGGAGCGCGAGGCTCCTTAGATCGAAGGAGTCGATCGATCGATAATAAATGTGCTGGATACGAATAAGGAGCGGAGCGCCGGCAAATGAAGTAATTGCATATTTATATTTAAAGTTAAGAAGGAGTTAGGAGTCTCGTCGAGGGAGGAAAGGGTGGGGGGAGGGGAGGGGGAGGCAATAAGGAAATATTAATGGCCGAAGCCAGTGAGTGAGTGAGTCTATGAGGGCGGATATAAAATAGTTTTAACGGGCTAATAATAACGTTGAGGAGCAGTGGTGGAGCTTCGGTCGTTCTATTAGTCCATAATAATGGATTGCTCGGAGTCGGGATCCATATTGAGAATGGAATGGAGGGGAATTATTAGGGTAAACGCAGCGCGGGGTCAGCAGAGTGAGAGATACTCCCTCTGATCGAGAAAAAATGAAGCTTGATTTATGTGGGCGTCGGTTGGGCGCGGTGGTCGTTGCTGGTCGTCGGTGATCGTCGGTGGTCGTCGGGGTGGGCGGGGGGCGGACGGGCGGGGAGCTCCTGGACGTGGATGGGCAGAGCAGGGGCCGAGTGTTGGCAGTAGTCGAGGCGTGTGCGCTAGGAGGGAAAATCGGCGCCTCCGACACTAATGCCGGCATAAAGCATACGAGAGGAGGGCATTGAGGGCCCGCAGGCTATCATCGGGTACTACACCAGTCTATCGGTGTTTACGCAGTCCTCCTACGATCAGCTACGAAGGGATGCGAGCAAGAGAGAGAGAGAGAGAGAGAGAGAGCGCTCGTTTACATGTGGGGGGTGGGATGGTGGTGATGTGGTAGCAGAGGCTCGGCCAGTAGGAAAATTGATCCGGTGATGGATCGACGTTCTCCTCCTCCGGCCTCCTTTGTTTCTCCGCCTCTCCCACTTCCACTTCCACTTCCACTTTCCCGCCTCTTAGTCCGCTTTTTTTTTTTTTTTTTCCACCTAAAAACTTCGCCACTCAAAGTTCAGGAAGAGTTTCGAGGGCCCTTCTAAGCAAAGGCATTTAATAATTTATAAAGGCCTGAGTGCAGTTTGATATTGTTGCCCAATGGTTTTATATTCCCGTTTGGTTTTCAAAGTAGGTGCAGCCCGTACCAGCATAAGTACAAAGTTGTGTAGCCCCGACGAGGAGTTTTCTTTATGCTGCGATCGAGATACCGCGCAGCTGGATCGGATTTTTTATTTATTTTGTGGTTTTTTTTTTTTTTTTTTTCTTAAATCCTCGGATCCTGGTTTTTGGAGGGGAAAAAAAAAAATCCTATAAGAGCCCGTATAAATAATGACTTTGGGCCACCGATGCATTCAAGGGTAAATTTAATGCCCATATCCATCAAAGTCTAGCCGATGCTTATTCCAGACCGGAAGCGTAAAACTTTATTGTAGTGGTAATACGTTATGAGAATGAGTGCACGACGTGGAGTTGGCCTAACAAAGTAATAGCAAAGTATTAAATGATCTGCCGATCGCTTCGTTATGAAATGACTAATGAGCCATTCCGACAATGAGGGATGAAATTTAATTTTCATTAATGTTTGGCCGCTCCAGACTCTACTCGCCTTATTATACAAACTTTTGGAATAAGCGGAACGTTTGGCATAAGCCGAACGTCTGACTTAACCGAGAACTTTACTACTTGACGGTGACTATCACGCAATGGAGAAGTTTGCTTCAAGTACGTTTCAGATAAAATTTTAAAGCTGCAGTTTAATAATAGTAATAATAAATTACAGCAATAGCAAATAGAGTAAAAAGGATAATTAGTTGTTCTCTCTCTCTCTCTCTCTCTCACCCTCTTTGAATATATCACTGCTACTTCTTGAAACGATTCAATTAAATTGAATTGAATTTAGGCACGAAGAGAGTACGCTGTAATTCTAGAATAAAGGTCGGATAGGGTTTCTTAAAAGATCCGTGTATTCGTCGGGTATTCCTCGGGTATTCGGGTGGGAGAGAGAGAGAGAGAGAGGGAGGAGGAGGGAAGGAGGCCTTCTCCGTGGTCGAGCGTGGAGCAGAAATGTGGCCGGGGGGTGGGGGTGGGTAGGGAGAATTGAGCGTCAGCGGCTGACAGTATTCTGATCTCGCATTTAATAAAGGTTACAATGCTCACGTTTACACGGGAGGGAGGGAGTTCAAGGCCGGTGGTAAGGTCCCCCTCCATTAAAAGACATCATAACCACTCGTCGATATTGTCAATTACAATAACGTGTAAAAGGAAAGAGAGACAAGACGATGTTAAATATTGTAGAGAATGCCGGTGCGGAGAAGGAGCGGGGGCAATGGACAAGGCAAGATAGAACGAAGCGAGAGAGTCGCGAAGATGGGAAATCCAAAGACGTGGCGGTGATTCGCATGGGGTCGGTGGGGGATGGTCCGTGGATAAAGTCGGGGAACAAAGGAAGAAGGAAGTTGCACCAGGAAGGGTCCCGTGGGCTGCGACTGGCTGATAAGAACGACGCCGACTGTAGTTTGCCCAGTATCCCCTCGTTCTCTCTCTCTCTCTCTCTCTCTCGCTCTGTGTCGCGAGCGCGTCGTTGAGCCGTGCCTCGCCTCCGTCCCACGCCTCCGCCATCCCTCGATGAACACTCAAGGCCGTCGGGGGCTGACTCGATGCTCGCGCGCGACGTGAATATATAACGGTGGCAGCTGCCGCCACCGGCGCGACGAAATGAATTTTCGGCGAATATCGCGGTATTGTAGCGAGCGACAGTTGCGCCTTCCCCACCCCCACAACTACCCATTACGTAAGAGACCCCACCATCCCCTGCCCCTGCCCCCGCAAAGCAAAGGCAAGGGAAGGCAAGGGAATGCCGGAGCTAGCTGGTGCTTGAGCTACTTACTTACCGCGCCAACAGTTCCGTTCCCTGACCTCCGGCTCGTCTCGCCTATTATCCTCTCGTACCGCCGACCCTCCTTTTACTTATATACACTTTTATTTATAAACTTTATCGGCAATTTCGGCGCTTCCCAGCTACTGACGGCCTCAGTCCCGCCCCTACTAAGTCTTATCGGCGAAATCCGACGTATTTCACCACCTATGCGCTGCAGCATCCCGCTAATCGTGACGGATGGAGCCGCGATACTCACCCTAACCGCCCGCCCGCCCACACCCATCAATATAAAAACGGTAAATGAAATTTTAAATGCCGCAGAGTCGAATTCCTCGCGTTTTTCACGTGCCTTTGGAGAATTTACGGTCGAATGCGGAAGAAGCTTTTTCTTCCTACGTACTAACCTTTCCTTCTTTATACTACTCTCTATTATTAATAAACCCACGGACAGAGCGGAGAACTGATATCCTTATTGGATACCGAATTACGATGGGACGGGGACGGGGGGGGGGGCCCTTATTTGTCAGCCCTTTCGGCAAAGGGCCCTTTGTATCACTTTCACGAGAGGTACCTTTCACATCCCGTCTCTCCTGTTTATCTCACGTGACATGCGAGAATCATCTGCCCCGACGTACGAGGCAATGCAAACAGGACGCGAATAATTTATTACAACGTTGTACATGAGCTCCGTGGTCACATAGCTGAAGCTGAATGGATTTGTCGGTTCGAACAACTCCAAGACACGAGGATCTGACGTTTCTCGGCCTCAGTGGCACGTAGCCATTAAAAATTTCACGCTTTGTTAAATAAAAGAAACCAAAAGGAGAGCTTGGGTGGGTGGCTGGGTGGGTGGCGTTACAGTTTTCTATTTGTCTTTACCAAGTCGGTGATTACGGGACGGGGCGCGTAAGTAGCTTTGGCAATTTCGTGAAAAGGTGACCCCCCCCCTCCCCTTGTGGCCAGCGGTTAGGTACAGTAGTAAGTAGTATACAAGGGCCCGGGCAGCGAGCGTCGCAATCGCGATAATGAGGGTGACTCCGGACTCCGAACAAAAGCAATACGAGCAAAGATAAAGAAGGTACAGAGCGCGGCGCGGGGCTACGGGGGGGGGTGGAGGAGGATTGGTAGCGCCGGTGCCTAGCCGAGTTGAAGATTCCGCTCTGAATAATTCATGTGTTGACTCGATTCCGGGAGCAGCGCAAAGTCCGTTCTTGGATTCGTCTCGTCTAGCTGGAGGAGCGATCGATCGACAGGTCGACCCGGAGACAGCTGCCGGAGACACAGAAAAAACGAGAATAATGATGGAAATGAAGATTTATTTGAACGCCTTGAACTCGGCTCGCTACTCGGTGATTGAAGTCCAAGTCTACGTGACCTTACCACGCCACCTACTCCCTTATACAAGTACACGATATGTATATTCCCACCGGAGCTCTCATCCCCCTCCCCCCTCTCTCCATCTCTCGACCGCTCGACGATCAGCCAATACAATAGAGCTTCCTTGCAATAATTGTTTCTCAAAATGTAACCGCGAGTAACAATTTCCTTGCCCTGTCGGGTATAATTATCGTCCAAGCCGAGGACGTTGATATTTATCATTTACTGGGCTTTCGTTCTCCAATAACCCCAATAACCCCCCCCCCCCCATTACCGAGCCTTTACGTGCGAATTCCCCCACCGCGTCGCAGTCATTTAATTACGAGACTTCGTCAGGGGGTGGGTAGTCCCAATTGCCTCAATTGTAAGAAAAGGTGAGGTCCCGTAAGAGTGGATGGTGGGGGGTGGGGGGAGAAAAACGTGGACGGGTCGACCCGTTTTTCCCGTGACGCACGTTTTTCTCCGGATGCGCCAATAACCTTAGAGAGCCGAATTCGGGATGCGCGACGAACGGAGCCTCGCTTACTTGAAAAACTCGATTATCCCGGGAGCTTTTCTTAAATTAAATGCCCACACTCACTAGTCCGACGGACGATTGGCACTAACTGACACTCTTCCTTGAATTCTAATAATCTTTTCTTTTTCTTTCCGGGCGCGTTATAACTTTTATACTCTTTACAAGTATGTGCACGCACGCACATGCACTCGCCAAACTAACGAGTCGCCCCTTCCTTAAAATCTTGAAATAACTAATAAATTCAAGGGTTTGGATATTTTTTCATGTAATTTATTTTCAGTCTCTGTTCGAGACCATCGTCATCGCCCATTGTCTGCGTTGATAAATAATATTAGCTTTAGCTTATAGAGTAGTGGTAAAATTCTTAGCGGCGAGTAACCCGCGAGTCCACTATAAGGCGCGCAGTTTGTAGTTTTTCTCTAGCTTTAGAAGAGTGAGCGTGGTACTACATTGGAGTGATCGAGCAATTAGTAACCGATATTATTAAACGGGGTGAATTGAGGCTGTGGTGAAGCCCAGTGAGTGGAGGTACGGGAACGCCTCCACCCGATCACGTATCGGACTGCGCCCGAGAGGAACCGACTGGGTCTGTATGGGACCGTGTCACCTGGCCAGCCCCCTCCTTGGACGTACTGGGTCTGACGACCAAATCTAACTGGGACCTTCCTACTTGGTTACCCATCATCGCGGCTGGACTGGGTCTGACGACCAAGTCTGACTGGGATTGTCTCAGCTGGTCACCCATCTCCTTGGACTACCTGGGCTGCTGGTCAGGTCTGATTGGGCCGGTCCTTACCCTTTCGATCATCCTTCTCGTTGCGACTCTCATAAGTATACTAGTGAGCGAGCGGTAGACTAAGTATTAATTTAGTAAGCGTAAGCAATCGCCTGGCCAGTAGTGCACATTTAGGTCGATATATGCTTTTTCCTCCTTCCTTAGAGAAGGAGGTTTTTTATGCAGTTAGGCTGACTTAGAGGTAAAGGGCTTTTTCCTCCTTCTACATAGAAGGAGGTTTTTTTCTTATGCTCTGTGTACGTGTAAAATAAATAAATAATATTTGCTCTAATTAATCCAAGGTGTCATTTATTAGCTGAAACTTTATCCCCCGCCCCTTTCATGAACCTGTAGATAAATTTAAATTTAAATTTACGGCCCCAACAGTCTCTGTATACAATTATTACGAAAACTAAGAGCGAGTAGCAACAATATTTTAACGGCCATTGAACTTCGACTTTGTATTTATTTTTAAAGGCGATATTACTGCGCCTAAACGCAATCCATTCGTTGCCTGCAAATAAATGTAAATACATCTAGTCGATTAACAATAATAATAATAATAATAATAATACATAGTAAGAAGAAGCAAAAAAAAGCAGAAAAAGAGATAAAGGATCGCGCGATTATGGGAGTAGAATATTCATCGTGGAGCCGGGACGAGGTGGAATAAACAAGTTTTCTGCTGTCGCGTTCGCACCTGTCGGTTCCCGACGCGATTTTTATGATGTCGAGGAGGTAGACTTTGGAGGTGGGTGGGGGGGGAGCGATATTAGTCCTCTGGATCGATCTAAAATGTCGGCGAGCCTCAGACCTTGGAATCTATTTTTCCCCTTCTTCGGGCACTTTCTTCTCCTTGGCCCGTGTCTCTCGGAGCCGCGCCCTCGAATCACTAGCCTGAAAATTATTCACGTCGCCGGCGGCGTCGAGAGCTAACTCTTTACAAGTAACTTAATTACCACCGAGTACTAATGGCAGCCTCACTTATAGAGCGAGGGATTGGTGATGGGGGGTTGGGGGTTGGGGGGGTGGCAGCCAAGAAGTGCTGCTGCAAATTGAAAATGGTCGCGTGGCTTCGCTCGCGTCTCCCTCCTTCGCATCCCCAAGTGTCCCCCCGACTCCCTCCCTCCCTCGAGGCCTTCTCACGCCTCGGACATCTAATAGAAAATACCCGAATACCCGAATACCCGAATTCCTCGAGTCGAGATCTTAGCCGCGTTTCCTTTTCGTCGGCGCCCCGACAGCACGAAATAGGAAATTCCATCGATGAATTAACGGGCGAAGGTGTAAGCGGGGGGGTTGGGGGGGGGTGTGGCAGTAGAGAAACAAACCTAGCTCTGAACACCTATTAAACAGCCCGAGTTAGTAGTCGTATCAGGAATTGCGTTGGAAATTTGGCGACTTAAGGAACGTCGTTGCGAAACTTGGGCTCAGGAGGCCGGGGAGACCTTCTATAAAGTATGCCGAGGGGATAAAAATGGCACGGGAGAAGCCCCCGGAACTTTTAGGCCGCTCCGAAGAAATATTGCGCGTCGCGTGGATAACGCGTCGAAGAAAATGGGAAAAATTACAAATAGGATTCGTGCAGAGATTAAGTAGTGAATTTATCGCGGTTAGTAAAGGCTTCGCGGGCTACGGGGGCCGTGGGGGGACCGCTCGCGATTTCACGGCATACACTCACTCGGCAATTTTACGAAAAATAACGTCTAACGAGTATCCGCCGAATAAATCTTCGATCCTCATTGTACATTCTTACAAGGCAGTGACAAAGTTTCCCGGTTTAAGCGTCGCCTCAGCCCCGGAAGCCTTGGCTTTTACGTGGACAAAGTGTTTGCGCCTTAAAAAAAATAATAAGAAAAATAATAAGAAAAATAACGAAAAGAAAAGAAAGGAAAAGAGGGAGGGAGGGAGGGAGGGAGCGCTTAAGGGCGGAACTTGCGGTCGTGCAAACTTTTTTCTAAGCGTGCGAAACACCGTCGGATTATTATTATTATTATTATTATTACTACTGACCATGAGTTGTTCAGCTTAGGGTAGCGCGCTAGGGGTGGGGCTGGGGAGGGGTGACCGCCTTCGGCGGAGGGGTTGTAGTGGCTCCTATAGTCGGCCGAGTAACCGGGTTGACTTTGAGCCAGTCTACCTCTCGACTTTTCTTTCAGCCGCGAATTCATGTTTAATAAGCCGCGACATTTATTCCACTTCACTTACACACTCCCTTACCCGTTCGCGCATATTTCTCGACACTTTGAGCCCCATAACTCACCCCTCCCCTCCCCCCAACTGGATAGCCATGATTCACATCACTCACGGCCATTCGAATCGCCAAATCTTTTTTAACTCCGTAAAACATCTTTTTGACTTTTTGATTGAATTGCTCAAAACTATCGGACTCTACGTGAAACCGCTCGGTGGCGATCTAGCTGTTGATCCATCGGAAACAATCAGTCCTCGTACTTTACCGCGTGCCCATTGCAATCTTAATATAGCCTTCGTTGGCCATGCGATGGTATAACTGACACGAGTTCGGGAGTCGGATTTGAAATCGGGAAAACCCCGGGAGTTTTGCTCTCCGTCGTAGTCGACTGTAAGGTTGAAAGCGCGTAAAGACGTAAAGTTAAAATCAGTCGCGATGGCCATTGCACGTGGAACGTCTATTAATTTATATTGGAAGAAAAGTACGGCTCCGGAGAAGCTAAGTAAGGGTCGCCGCTTAGCGCAACTAAGGTACGAAAAATGTAACTTTTTACGAAATTTCGCTTCTAAAAAAAATTACACGCGCCGTGGAAGTAGCACCAGCGGCATGAGGATGAGCGTCATCAGGAGCAGGAGCGCTCTAGCAATATATCCTTCAGTAAACAAAAAAAATTACCAATCTATTTGGCGGTTAAAGTAAGGAGGGAAAGATAGGGGGTGGCGGGGCGGGGTGGGGGCGTATTACCCGGGAACTGGAAGCGGCTCTTTTTCACTCAGTCGATAATGTAAATGTAAAGTAAAAATTATCATAATTTAACTTGTAAAATAAACTCGGCGACGGGAACAAGAACTTCCAGTGGATCCCGCGGGGGAAAGAGACTTTTTCCTACGTAAAAAAGGGTACAAAAGCGATTTACCTGCCGCGCAGCCAACTTTCACGTCGTCACCCTCTATCTCACTCGCGTCTTCGAGTGTCTCCCTCCAACTCTTTGTTGCAAATTCGAAGCCACCCCCGTCGCCACCCTTCACCCGTCCCTCGCAGCAATTTCATTTCATCCTTTGCCTTCTCTTTGTATCTCTCTCTCTCTCTCTCTCTCCCTCTCTCTGGAGGCCTTTGCCGCGGATGGCTAAAGCATTTCGCATTGTATTTGCCCAAGTAGCTTTTGACAAGAGCCGTAGGGTGGGGGTAGGTGGGGCAGCGGAGGGAAAGTAACGCGTCTATACGTTGTTGAGAACAATGTTAATCCGAAGTGCTTCTTCGGAAAAGTTGTCGCCTCCTTTTAATACTATCGCTATCGGGTCTTGATTCTCATCTGGCTCGTAGACGCAATGGTCGGGAGGACGGGTGGAGGGGGGCGGGGTGAGGCAGCCGCCGCCGCCAAGCCTTCAAACGAGGAAAGGAAGGACATTTTAGCGCAGGCTATCCGTTATCGAATGCTCTCCTCAAACCCTTCCTTACCTCGCCCTTATTCGCCACGGCTAACGCACACGCACACGCACCCTACCTATTATTTTATTATTAATTTAATTTCGAAAGCCCGAAATGTTTTAATTTTCCAATGTAACTACCCGGCGGCTTGATGCACTTAATACCCCAAAGGATAATATGGATTTAATTAACAAGGTTAAATAAAATCACTTATCGAGCATTTTTAACGCGAACGGGCAAACGTTCATTTGGCAAATGGACGCGCGCGCATCGGTGCGCCCCTCGGTCTTGTAATTCGGTAAAAGCGAACCGCAGCTCCCGCTTCACAATTAAAATATCCTCTTTTATTAAAAGGATTTTTTGAAGGGCATGCATTAGGAGCTGTAAAAACGTCGGTAAACTCATAAAAGCCGTATCGTATCGAGGGTAGTTTTCTTTTCTTTTCTTTTCTTTTCTTTTCTTTTTTTTTTCCCCCAGCAGTTTTGCTTCCGCGTATCTTATAGATTCATTGCATTGGGACACGGAGAAGAAGAGCGAGGGGGGTGGGGGGGGGGGGACAACGAACGAGGAGAATGGAATAACCCGCATTTCCGGATCTTCAATTTATTTCCCCGTTGTTTTTGCTCTCTGCCAACAGATTCCTGGGGCAATCAAGTTTCGTGGCGAATGTAGCCGGTGGTGGCAACGGCACTGCCACCGGAGGACGTTGCCGGGGAGGAGGAGGATGATGATGATGGGGGAGGGGGTAGGGGTAGAGTGAGGGTGAGGGTGAGGGTGGTGAGGGTGGGCTAGGTGGGCTAGGTGGGCGAGGTGGTCAGTCAACGCCGTCCGAGGTGGAAAAACGAATGGCGCGGTCCTCGCCTCGTGAACGACAGACTTGCGAAAAAAGGGACCAATAGTCGGTCGGAAGTGTTTCCGCGGACAGTGACTGATGATGAAATTGCCGATGCTCGAGAGGAAGTGGACGGACCGTCGTCCAGACCGTCTGACATGTTCATGTATTACTCGGCTTTACGAGGTGCGACCCTTGGAACGTGATAAAAGCTTATTTGGTAGTCGAGCTCGAGATATTTACTGGCATTAATAAAACCCGGCTCGTAAAGATGAGCGACGTTCGGCTTGGTCGTGTGCGCATGTGCGCGAGCGGCCACGGACTTCTCTGATCCCTGTCCTCGATGGTCCATGAGTAGATTTTAAGAATATTTAATAATACCTTGGCTGGCTAATACGAGTTCACATTACGTGGCGTTTGATCCTCCCTCCACTTGCCCCGGACCATGATAATAAAATGGTAATGAGTTTAATAAAATCCTCCAAAGTCCCAGGATGAAAAATTCAAGCGCTTTTTGAGAATTTCGATTTCCTAGCCCATATTGCAAAATAGAAAATTGAACGACTGAATTATTATTCATGCTTCTCCGTTACAAAATTACATATTTGGCGGACTAATTTGTTTTTATGGCCGTCGCGTATACTACTACTCCCTTAAACATTTTCCCTGTAAAGATACGTTTGCCTCTCGTCGGGGACCGTTGGTCTAAATTAAGAAAACAATACGTAGAAGATGAAAAAAATCGGGCAATATCCGTAATATGCAATAATAATAATCGTAGGAATTCCGCGAGGCTCCGCGAGGATAACCGATAAAAGCCGTCCGTTCAGCTGAGCGAATAAATTTTCGTAATTGTTATTGACTTTAGAGGGTCGGGGTGGAGAGGGGGAGAGGGGGGGGGGGAGGGGGGATGGACGGATGAGTTTAACGAGAATACATCAGCGGACCCGAATCGTTACTCCGAAAATTCATGTAACCATTCGTTAAAAGCACCGAAGAGGCAAAGCTCGGAAGAAGCGATGGTCGAAAATGGGAATGGGGGTGGGGTTGGGGAAAGCCGTCGGGACGGACGGGAAAGGGAGCGACGCGCGCCCCCGTGTATTTCCACGTTCTCACACCGAGAGACAAAAAAAAACGAAGAAGAAAAAAAAAATAAAATAAAATGGAGGGCGGTCAAGCTGCCGATTCTTCGGTCAGTTAACGAACAAAGCCACTCGAGGGGGTCAGCACTTGGCCGGGAATCCTTGTTCGAGCCCCCTCCCCCCCTCGCCCCTTAAGCTAAATACGCTTTAGAGTCACGAGTGGGGCATTCTATCCCTCGATTACCGTTAATTAATAATCAGACCGCCGCAGGCCTTGATTTTTATTCTTTTTCTTTCTTTCTTTCTTTCTTTCTTTCTTTCTTTCTTTCTTTTTATATAATATATTAATAATATAGGCTTATTCTGGAAATTAAACGGGAATCGCTGGCCAAATGTAAATGCGGCGAATATCTTGGCTGAAAGTCGTTGAGTGTGCGTGTGAGAATGCGCGTAGCTTTCTGCCAATATTGATAACGGTCGGCGCGAGGGGGTGGAGGCAGCGCATTACCGATAACAGGATCTACAGCAGTTCCGCGGCTATAAAGCGGGGTAATGCGGGGTAATGCGGGGTGAGCTGGCCTTTCCGAAAAATCAACCGATTAAAATCCGTGCTCCTTATTGCGCTAGGTTCTTTCGTTTTTCTTTCTTTTTTTCTTCTTAGAAGCAGGGGGGTGAGGGAGGGAACGGCGCGTCCAGGAGGATCCCGGAGCCACGTCCCCTCGAGCACGTATATAATCTGTAATAAAGGATTTTTATAGATACCGCGCGTAACGACCGGTTTACGAGTTACTCGACGCGTGTCGAGCGCCCTCTACAATCCGAGCCCATTCTCACCAGTCAATCCGGTGATTCCCGTATTCGAAGACTCCTTAGGTTAAAGAAAAATAACCGCCCATCGCCGCGACGCCGCGGATCCCAGACGTTTTATCGCTCGCGACCCTCATGCGTCGTGTCCCCCTTCCCCCTTCTCCCCCCTCTCATCGAGCCAATCGACCGCCTCCTTACACATCCATACATTTTCCGCGTTTCCGAGCCACGATTCCATTTATCTCTTCCGAAGAAGGTGTGAAAGTTGCCGACGACGACGACGACCCATGTTTTTAATACCAATCCCCCTGTAATTTGTTTCCCCTCGACCATTCAATCAAGATCAATTCCCCTCTCGAATTTTCCTCCTTCATCATCTTTTCCTTTTCCCGCGTAATGAAATGCTCCTCGATCAGTCGAAACTCGAAGCGGCCCGACAAAGGTCAATCGTTCCAATGATCTTAGCTGGTCCGCGTTTGGGGTTATTGGAGGGGGGAGTCCTTAAATAAGCCCTTAAGTAGCCCGGAATTGGCTTTTCCGCTTTTCCGCTTTTCCTCCTTGAGACGGGGGGCAAAAACTTCCGGCTTTCATTAACAAAGCTGAATTAATCAGCAGGTAGAAAAGGTCATTAGCCGGCGTTCCCGGATCCTTATTCATTCCCAGCCATCCTCGGGGCCGTTCGCGGACGAAGCGCAAGCTGAATTATGAATGGGAAATTAGTCAGGTATGCCGGGTAGTCGGATCCGTGTAGCCGACGAGGAAGCTCCCCATGATATTTTACCCTCATTCGTCGAGCCGGGAATACCTGTGCGTGCAGCCTCTCGCGACTGTGTCCTAGCCCAGGTACGCGAGCCTTACAAAGGTCCCGACGTCTCGTTTTATCGATTCGTTCCTCCCCTCGTCTCTGCGTAAACCCCCCTCCGCCCTCGCGAGGGGATGGCAAAAGAGCCGGGGACCCGGGGGGGAGGGGGAGGAGGAGGCGGGAAAAGTGCCGTCCCCCAGGAGAATACAAATTTTCGTCGCGCAAAAACCTTTCGAGGTTTTCCTAGGATCCGGAGACTGTTGGGGTTGGTGGTGGCCGGCTTCTAACTCCGGCTCTTCTAACCCACTGTCTCACTTATGCTCTTATCGCTTCGTCAAGCAAGAGGTCCGTAATCTACTTGGAGACGTAAAGTTGAAAAATAGTCGGGAGGGTACGTAAATCGAGTCCGGATGGAGATTACCTGCCCGAAAGAGATTCCCTTCCACGGGGATACAAATTTACGAGAATCTTTAGCTCCTTTTGCGTTCTCGGCCTAATACGACCTATTTGTTCGGCGCCATCCCTCCAAATCGATCGAACAACGAGCCACAACCTAATGAACCTCCTCCACCCCACCCCACTCCACTCCACTCCACTCCACGTTTCCTTGACCTTTTACCAACAGGCAAAGTTCGCTCTGTACCTTTTTTTAACTCTTGGCGAATTTCGACATTTTTTTCGTATTGAAAACAATATTTCCACAAGTTTTTTCTTCTTCTTCTTCTTCTTCTTCTTCTTCTTTTTATTAACAAAGAAAGTATTACTTAATGAGATTTTAAGAGACTCTCCTCCCCCTGCCCTCCCCCTGCCTCCGCCCTTCGCCGCCGTCTTATAACTAAAAATTCAGATACGAAGCGCTTGCGCGATGTTTTACTAATTAATTGTACACGTACATCTCTAAAAAATGGAAAGGTATTATTATCCCGTATAATGGGACTCGGAGGAAAGTTGATCTCGGAGTCAGACGCGCCTAAAGTATGGAGAATCTCGGGGCGGGTAACGTCGCGCGAGCTTTTAATACAAAAAAAAAAAAAAATCCAACTAATCTCAGTGGAGTCGAGGGTTTTTTTTTTTTTTTTTTTTTTTTTATTCCTCTTTATTGGGAAAGCGTAGTTTGGCTAAAGGGAATAAATAAATACGCCACTCGCTCTTTAAATGATACCAATAATTACACGCATTTAACGTAAATGATGGAGTATCGATGAAAGGGGGAGAGAGAGAGAGAGAGAGAGAGAGCAATCATTTTGTTAGCCTTTAACCAAACTATTTGCTATTGGCATTTCGATATTTTCGATTGGAAGGATAATTTGTCGCTGTCAAGAGCATTGAAGCCAATAAAGTCCGTTGGCCAAACGCATAGAGAAATTTATTTATTTATAAAATACACGTTACAATAAGACGAAGATTAGCTTACGAATTGTACGACGTCGATCATTAATTCGATGTGAAATATTTAAAAAACGTTTATTTAGTTTATTCGTCATTATGAGGCTGAAGCGACGAGGGGAAATTAAAATCGTAAATTGGCATTAAAACGACGAAATTATCTACTAAGAACGCAAAATATTCTTATATATATAGATATATACATATATACGTATATAAGTGGGGAGAGTAGTCGGCTTCGCATTCGTACGGCAGAATACGAACGTAAATTGAACGCAAAACTGCCTGAAATTTTTTAATTAAAACGTATAATAAGGCGAACTGGAGATTCCAAAATAACGAACGCCATTTATTTTTACGTATAATAATAATATTCATTTCTTCCAAGTATTATTTACTTGGGCATTGTTTTAATAATTTTTAATTTACCGTTCTTGTTCTTGTTGTTATTGTTGTTCTTCTTGTTATTATCGTTGTTATCGTTGTTGTTAATTAACGCCGCAGCCATTGGATTTTGGATTTTTGAAATTTTTGGAAGTTTACTTTGGCAGTAGTGAGACAGACGCCGCGTTAGCAATTAACTGTCGCACGCGCCGTTTTGTAATAATCACATGTCCCCGGGTTTCAAATAAATCCGAATTCAATTTTGTATCGTTGTTGATTTAATCATAAACAGACCGAATGATTTTGATAAATTTATTTATCGAGAGCAATAACAATAATAATAGTGATAATAATAGTATAATAACAACAACAACAACAACCTTGCTCGGACGTATATTAATTTTTCATGGTAATTTGTACGTACGTACGTACGTACGTATGCGTGCGTGCGCGGTTGGTCGTGGGTGTGTAAATTGTCGATGACCGAGCGACATGGAAATGTCAGGTAAATGGACAAATACAGAGAGAAGAATCCCCGGCGCGTGACTGTTTACGTATTAAAGGTCTGTCGCCTAGCGATAGGAGTATCGAGCTTCAGAGCGCAAGCACCCGCGCACCCACCCAATGCCACGAGGCAGTGCCATGTAGCGCGGAGGAGAAGGGAAAAGTTCAAAAGAAACGAGAAAAATTGAAAAAAATATACGTTTGCTTGTGTTTCAGACGGAGCTCTCGCAGAACCTCCAGCAGCTGTCGGAGCGGGCGAGGTCCACGACCGAGTTCATTCAAAGGCTCAAAAGAATGACGGATAAAGTGCACGTGAGTGTACACGAGCTTTACCACCACCACCCCATTCTCCCCATTCTTCCCCTTCTCCCCCCTTGTCTTTCAGCCGTAATTTTATACCCCGGGACTCGACTCGTCCTTCTCGCGGTCCGCGATTTTATAACGATATTGAAGTACGTGACGTGAGCCGCGCCGGCCGGAGCTCAACGTTTCGTCGACGTCGTCGTGGGGGGTGGAGGAGCAGCGGCATAATCAACTTTTAGCCAACGGCACGACCGTGGATGGTTATTGGTGGTGGTGGTCGTGCGAGGGAGAGGGGTGGCTGTGCCAGGGACAGAGGGGGAACGAGAGCGAGAGCTTTTTTCTTCTTCTTTTTTTTTTAAGTGCCGGCTTAAAGCCTTTGTGTTGGGTACGAGCGTACGTGTCGCGGCTTATCCGACGCACCTCTTCTATCCTCCCCCCCTACCCCTTAATTCGTTAATATTTGATTTTCGCTAGACTCCCTCTTGCCGGTACGCGTTTCGGCCCCTTCCCGACCTCGCCCAACTAATTCTATCCCATTTCGAATGGGCGCGCATCCAGCCGGACTTTGAATTCGAGAAATGATCCAGCCACGAATAGATCGCTTCCCCAATTTTTATTAATTAATAGCTAATAGCTATTAATAAAATAATACAGAGGCTCGTAAATGTAGCTCGAAGCTGAGGTCGGAACGGAGGCTTTCGAGCACGTTAAAGATAAATTGCCCATTCCCTCTTGGCCTTTACATAATTCACCGTTTCGACTCCGCAGTCGCATTCCGTACGTAACTATTTTCAACCGATTTCAATAACGGGACGAGTGCTTTTACCGAGAATATTCAAATTCACAATCAAGTACTCAAGCGCGGCGTTCAATTAAATCATAGAGTCTAATGATGACGATGATCGATCTCACGACCGTCTACTGTCCGTCTACTTAATTTCGCATGTCGAAATTCTTGCTTAATCTCCGGGAGAAATTAAGTCGACGTAGTAAATCGCGAGAGAGGGGGGGTATACGGGGGTAGACAACGAGCGCTATAAGCGGATCTTATAATTATTTTTGCACTTCGTTAAAAACAAAAATCATCGCAATTATATTTTTACTCGGTGTTAAAATAATAATAATAAAAAAGAAAAAAAAAAGAGAAAAAAAAAAACAGCATGAAAGAAAAGAGCAAAGAAAAAGTAGTCGGAGAATGCGAATTGCGAGTTCGCGCGGCAACACCAACGGCAATTCGTCAGAAAAAGTAATTTGGACTCTCGCCTTGTATTTTACTTTCCTATCCTTGGAGCAGTCGCAACTGGCTGACGGATCCGCGCGATGGAAAATCAGGGAAAGCGGGAAGAGCTGGGCGGGAGGGGCGGGGAGGACACGCGTTAATTAGATTTATAATGACCCGGTCCGACCGACCGCCCCGCTCTATAACCCTCGCCGTCTCATTCGCAGTCTGCCTACGTGTATACACACAAGTCTTGTTGGAGGTGCGGAGTACTCCGGTGTCCGGGTGAGCTCCGATACAACGACAATAATACACTTTAGTCAGTCTGGCCCCGAGACTCGAGCCAGAGCTTCACGGAAATATCACGCGGACGATTACAGAAGCTTTAAATCTTATCCGCGACTATGTAAATCTGACTCTCTCTCTCTCTCTCTCTCTCTCTCTCCCTCGTCAGGTTTCATACAATAACTCTTCGTCGCCGACAAATGTCACGAGTAGTCGCCTTTGTAATACTGATTTTTTATTCAAATTTATTATTTCATTTGCTCTGCTAATTATAAAATTTAGCGAACGTTAACGAATTTCTATTTCTCACACGATTTAACGAGAAAATGCGAAAAACATTCGAGTAAATAATAATACATACATACATAGAGGTTACGCTGACTTCGTGTCTCGAAGCTAATCGAATAAACGAATTTGTAATAAACAATGGCGACAGAGCATCGGGGTTATTGGGGTTATTGGTTGCTGATTTCTCGAATGAAATTATTTTAAGGGAGCCGTAAATTATCAACGGACCAATGGCACGCGCACGAATATTTCCCGAAATTATGCCGAAATTACGTCCAATAATGAACCTGCCGCTGCTGCATTACAGAATATCTAACATTGTTTTGATTAGAAAAATATTATCGATCGCTCCGCAGCTCGTTGTGTGCGCTTTATTAGTTGTCATTAGTGAAATGATCATTGATCCCGTTGATGTTTTCTTCTTCTTCTTTTCTCTCTCTTTATTCTCAATTGAATTCGGATCGGCATGCGTATGAACGATTACCTCGTTAATCGAGAACAAAGTTTTCCTCGGACACGTTTTCTTTTACATGACATTCGATTTGAATTCCAATAACATAAAATAAGATAAAATGAAACCAGAAAGTCACTCGATTTACCGAGTTATTTACTCTTAAACGCGTGCTATCAACGTCGAGTTAAAACTCGTTAAAATGACTTTTTTTTTTTTTTTTTTTTTTTTTATCATGCAGAACGGAGAAGATTTTCTGATCTTTCTGGTCTCGATCACACGAATACGGACGTAAGTGAGCCGATTCGTCTCAACTACAATTGGCTAATGTTGATGATACTTTGTCTTGTCTGTATTATGACGAGGACAAGTGAGAAAGGCCGTCGTCTGTACTTGTGTAGTTAAATTGTAGAGTCATCGGGTAGACTTGAATTTTATACGTAGTGATGAGAGGAGTGAAATCGGGCAACGGTATCCGCGATCGAGCGACTAACGAGCTTAGATTCGTGTCCGAGCGAAAGCAGAGAAGGTCGGTGGGTGGGAGAGAAGGAGGGAAACTACATGGGCGTTATTGGTTTTCTAGGAGGAGTGCATCTCGCTGGAGGAGGAGGTCGAGGAGCGCATAAACAGCTTGGTGACGATGCTCCACGCCCGGAAGTCCCGGCTGATCGAGGCCGCGAGGCAGACCCGCGAGGCCCGAGTACGCCTCCTACGGGACCAGGTGTCCCGATGCGCCGGCCACCTGCAGACGACCACGGGTCTCCTGACCTTCTGCATCGAGGCCCTGAAGGAGACCGACAGCGCGGCCTTCCTCCAGATCGGCGGCATGCTGTCGATGCGGGCCGCTACCGCCGCCGGATCCTGGGGCGCGGCCGAGGGCGTCCAGGAGATAGCGAGACTACCGCTTCTGGATCTGACCCTGGACGACAAGCCCGTGAGGCGAGCCATCGATCAGCTCACCTTTGTCCAGATGAAGCGTAAGTCCACGGATCCTGCGGAGCACCCTCGGCTTCTCTCCGTGTCCATTCGCTATTTCAATTTACTAACGTTATACCAATCATTAAGAAACGCCAAGAGGATCTAGCCGCGGAGCATTTTTCTTCTTCTTCTTCTTCTTCTTCTTCTTCTTCTTCTGTCTTCTTTGTATAACCGAGGAGAAGACGTTGATAATCGAAGACGTTCAAAAATGCTCTGCGTTTCGATCCTTTCGCCTACCTGATTAATACCCCAATTAAACTAAAATTTACAAGCCGCTCTAACGATGGACCGAGAAAAAAAGAACAAAATAAATAAATAAATAAATAAATAAATGAATGAATAAATGAATGAATTGATTTACAAATGATGGAACTTTTGTTTGAAATTTCTGCGGACGCAGCGACGGAGGGAGAGGACCGCTACCCGACAACAGGTAACCTCATAGCAACGAGGAAGGCCCACGATTGTGCTCCACGTATAAATGTCGCATCCCAATCGCTACTATAACCCCCCCACCCCCACCCCCACCCCTCACCAAATATAACCATCACCGTATGCTACGCACCTCCCGTTTCGCCGGATTTTCCCCGGATTCGCTTAATAATGAACGATCCCGCGGCCGTCGTCGTATAACCAGCCTCGTTAATCCGTTTTCTTTTCCCGTCCGAGGGCTTGAAAAGCGGATTAATTAGCCGAGCTAATGATCCCGCGAACGTTATACATCTTCTTTGCGCGTCGGGGACGGGGGAGACCCTTCGTCCTCGGACAGGATCCCGGCCAGGATCTGACTCCGTATAATAATACACGATATGGAAATACGAATATTTCCATACTCGAGCCTTTAATTTTAATATCCTAATGTAAATGTTAACTCTGTCTTCGGTCCAAAAAAATAAAAAAAGAAGAAGAAAGATTACGACAAAATTTTTAAGATCCCATGAATATTAATTGCCCGTAGCGATTATTATAAAGTTTGACTCATTATGCTAATTCGAGTCAATTCGAGCCTCAAGCCTCTCGATATTTACAATAAGTCGCAGTTCTTTTTTTTGTTTTGTTTTGTTGTTTTGTTTTTGTTTTTCGTTTTTTTCTTCTTGTTCTTAACTTTTGTCCGATCTCGGAGATCCCGGACCCTTAATCTCGACCTTCGGCTCACTCGAATCAGCAAGCATCAGCACCTTACGATTACTGAGAGGATCGGCTGGCTTAAGCTTCCCTCACCTCGCCCGCCCTCGCCCCTGGCCCCGACCGCCGATACGTCGGATAATCGCCGATCCACCTGTTGAGAAACAGGTGGCGGTCAGAAAGGTCAGCGGGTGTGTGTGGGTGTGTGGGTGGAAAAGGGGTCGCGTAACGGTTCGCGGTCCCGGAATCCCAATCAATATTCACTACGAGCCGGGGAAATTCCGGGTCGATGTAAGAAATCGTCCGAGAGCCGTCGGAGCCGCCTATCTCGAGGAGATAATCTCCCCTGGTACAGCTACCCCCTCCCCATCCCCTCCCTCCCTCACTCTGCTCTTCTCATCACTACGGCCGCCACCCGCCCTCGTCCCCGCCCCCCCCCCAATCACGATGCCCGTGCTTCCACTCATCCTAATATACGTGTATAGGTGTTGTGCGCTGCCGGGGAATGCCCCGCGCCGCTAAATCATCCCCGCAAGCATGAGCCCGAGCTTTAATGTTCATAATCGAACTTTTAAACACCCGTGAGCGAAGTGCAATAATAAATCTCGAATGCCCGCGATCCGGTAAACTTTCCTCTCAATACCCGTGACCCGGTCCCGTTATCTCTCTCTCTGAGACAAGTGTGTCGGTATAGTCGTCCTTGTCGGTAAATATTCTATTGACATTATAGATACGAATCGACTTTCGGTGACGTTTTCGCGACGGATTTGAAAAGTTTTCGGCCCGGCCGATAAGAGATTTTCTTGTCTTTCTTCTTTATTATCTTACCTTCGCTCACGTGTCTACGTCCATTTATATTTTTCTTTGTTCTAATATTATGTTACGTTATTTACATTTGAATAGCCAATTTCTCTCTCTCTCTCTCTCTCTCTCTCTTATATTCTTATGAATTCTTTATGTGCGTTTATAAAATTCCAACAGACTTTTGAGCACGTGAATATTGAAATAACGGAACGATAACGTTTTACAAATATTACATTAATTAATTGAAATACAATGATACTGGATCAATGACCCGTTGTGTATACGCACATTGTATTTCTAATTACCGACTTATAATCCATGCATATTTTTTTAAGCGACTGAAGTCTGTTCGAAAAGTTTTTATATCTATATGTCGTATTAATTAGCTTTAATATTTCAGACTCTCGGCTTAATTTTTAATTATTAACTTGTCATTACTTGGCATTGATAGCCGATCGCAAATGCTCACCGATACGTTTTTAATTAATTTTCATCGTAGCGTCGACTCTCACCGGTATTATTATTATTGTTCGTTATCGTTGATATTGTTGTATTCGAGGGAAGGATAAATTAAGGGAAATGGCATTGAATTAGCGAGGCGCGTATAGATCAATTCCATTTAATTTGCAGTGGTTTCCCTCGAAAGTGCAAAGGAGTCTCGCTTTAATGCAACAAAGTTAGCATTTCCTTTGCCAAATGAAAATTAAAGGTACTTACTTGCACGCGACTTGGATCGATACCTGCAACTCGCTCTTCCTACAATGCATCAACTAATAATTAACAAACAGTTTCTTAAATAATAAAATTGAAATATCAATCAAAATACCTTGAAATAATTACGGAGATGCGTACCTAGTGCAATGTACGACGAGAGTCTTTTATATCTATGCAAAATTAACGAATAGGAATAATGACGTGGGTGGACGTATTTGAAGTCCCCTAATAAGGGTGGGGGGGGGTACAGGCTACCTGCTTTGAAAACATGTAAAAAAAAAAAGAAAGAAAAAAAACGTAAATAAAGTAATTTAATGCATGTAAAGCCAATTTAATGATGAAATAAGCTTAAGTTGCCATTTAGGTAAAAAAAAAAATAATAATAATAATAATAATAATGATAGTGGGTCGGGACGGGATGGGTATAGGATGTGGGGGAGGGTTAGAGGATCCCCGGCAATAGCATAAAGATGTACTTAGAAAATGGAGTTCATCACTAGCCGGTCCTTGGGAGGGAGGGGGTTGGGTTGGGTGGTGGGGGGATCCAATCAATTTACGTTCTCGAGACGACTGGCCTGGCCTTAGTTACAACCCTCGTTCGTATACTTGAAGTGAGCACTTTTACGGGAGCGAGGAGAGAAGGCTCTCGAAAAGCCCGAGTGGTAACGAGCCGCAGTCCAAGGCCAAAGCCAGGAAGAGTCCCTCTGCAAACTGTCGAATCGATTGCTTCCTGATGTGATTGGATACACAGATTATGAACGATTTTATCAACATCCGCCTCGAGTTCGTCGAGTATTTGACTTGCCCCCACCCCATGCCCGCACTTCTATCACTTACTTTCATACCCAATCTCTTATCCCTTCCTCTTCCTCCTCCTCTTCCTCCTCCTCTTCTTCTTCTCTTCTTCTTCATCTTCGTAATATAACTTTATGATCGTTGTTATGCTGATTGTGATTATTATTTGATTGTTTGGAGAGGCTTTTAAAGCAGCTGAAACATTAGTTTGACTTTAAAAAGTTCTCGAATCCCTCCCTCTTATTATTCTTTCGACTTGTTATGACGATAGGGTAGGAGAGCGCGGCTTCTATTCTGCTCCTCCCCCCCCTCCGCCCCACTCTTACACTCGATTATCGCTCGTAGGTAGTGGTGGTGGTGCCTCTCAGCCACTCGAGCATTGGGCGTTAGAATTTTATTAGAAATTGTTGTTTATTCGTCAGGTGAGGAGGAAGTAATGCCGTTAAAGGTTGTCGGCGGGGAAAATAAAAGGCAGGGAAAGGTCGCCGGACTGCGAGGAATCAAATTAACAAGTTTCTCTGTCACTCCCTTGCCAAAGATCCCCTTTACCCGACATTGTTTCGCCCGGAGAATGTCCGCTTGACATTGTAAGGACGTGAAAGGGAGCCCCGTAGATGGAGCGGACTCCGACACTAGTTTCTCACCCGTAACTTTAGATTCAAAATCGAGCAGTTTACTACTACTGATACTACTTGTTGCTACTACTACTACTACTGATGCTGCTACTGCTACTGCCACTACTACTACTGCTACTACTACTACTACTACTACTACTACTCGCTACTACTACTACTACTACTCGCTACTACTACTACTACTACGCTACTACTACTACTGCTACTACTACTACTACTCGCTACTACTACTACTACGCTACTACTGCTACTACTACTACTCGCTACTACTACTACTACTCGCTACTACTACTACTCCGCTACTACTACGCTACTACGCTACTACTACTACTACTATACTCGCTACTACTACTACTACTACTACTACTGCTACTACTACTACTACTACTACTACTACTCGCTACTACTACGCTACTACTACTACTACTACTACTACTACTACTACTCGCTACTACTACCGCTACTCTACTACTCGCTACGACTACTCGCAACTACTACCCCCCTCCCCAAACGCGGAGCTTACCTAAAAATCATTAGGTGCGGCCCGACTCGTGTTTACATCCGCGTCGAGCCCCATGAATATTTATACGCCCGCATGGAGGCAAGTATTTTATAACGGAATTATGCCGCACTATTTGTTTCGAAATTCTATTGCATATTTTAGAAGCGAAGGAGGGGCCGGCGGGGCTTGTAGCTAACACTTTACTTTCATTAGACCCCTTCCTCTATTTACATTCAATATCTTCATAAATATTCCGAGCAGCCCCCTTTACCCCCTTTTCCTGGGGCTGGCTAGACCATTGTCAACGTCCTCCTCGGCGACGACTAAACTGACTAAATGATCCTCTCTCACCTTCGATACCTTCACGGGTACACTTGTTCAGGTATTTTTACCGAGGCCAGCCGGTTATTACGGCTCGAGATAAAACGATCGAGATTTATTTGTCTGCAATACGCGCAGTATCTGCGCATCTCTTACACGAATGTACCGCCTATAGTGCATTTGAGTAGAGTGAGGGGGAGCCTCTTTCGCTCGATTAATAATACAAGTATTTATTTTAGAATTCAGCGAGCGTCTTATTGCAACGGTGTCGGTGGGAGGGTGGGAGGGAGGGATAATGTTTATATTATGGAGAAGAGGGGGGAAGTAAGGAGACGAAGGCGAGTAAATGAAAAAAGTTCAACGCTAGGAAGTGGGGGGAGGGTGAGAGAGAGAGAGAGAGAGAGGAAAAAGAGGGTTATTGGGTGATTCGGACGGATAATGGACGAGCTTTTGTGGTAAATAAAATAAGGGGTCGGAAATATGCTCGTCCAGAAGGTAATTAGCGGGATTCGTCGGTTGGGACGAAGAGCAGCAGCGCCCATTAATCATGGACAGAGTGGGTCAGAGGAAGAGGAGCAGGAGCAGGAGCAGGAGGAGGAGGAGGAGGAGGAGGAGGAGGAGGAGGAGTTGTAGTTGTAGTTGTAGTTGTTGTAGTAGTAGTAGTAGTAGTAGGAGTAGTCATTAAGTCGAGAGTCAACAACTCGTGGAGCAGCGAACCCTCCTTACGTAACGATAACCGTCAATTTCTTGTACGTCCACAGCACCGGGAGCGCCGATCCTCATCCCCGAGGAGTGCAGCGCGGAGAACAACAGCGTGACCGTCGCCTGGCAGGCGCCTCAAGGCTGCGGAGTCGGACAGCGGGGACCAGCGGTCGAGGGCTACCTCCTAGAGCTCGACGACGGCTGCTCCGGGGAGTTCCGGGTAAGTGCGGGGGGGAGGAGGTCGTTTTACGCAAAACTTTGCTCTCCTTTAATTGCCGAGCCACGGCAATTCCCTCCAGCATTTCCCTCCAGCCCAGTCATTTTGGATCCGAGCCTATTAAAGGACCCGGTCAACTTACCCCCTCCCCCACTCCCAGTCCCACTACCACTACCACTACCACTCCCACTCCCACCCCCCCAATCTAGCTCTAATTGCTCGTGTTAAAGTCACTTTTTAACTCCCCACCGACTTGTCCCATAGGACAGCTATTACCGAGCTCCGTCCGTTGGCGAGCTTTGATACAATAATTATCCAAGGACACGAGTACCGGCAGAACCGAATCGTTACAATTATCAATGTCAGACTTCCTTGCTATACCAGAAGAGCTACGGGACAGATGCGTTTTATCTTCATTTAGCGCCTGTCCAGTTTCGGGTAACGGCTTGCGAGATCCCGAGATCTCATTGGCCACCGGCGTGGCAATCTTCCCCCCCCCTCCACTCCTTCATCTCTTCGTAATCAACGGACGATCCATAAATTAACGCGTTTCATGCGATTTTTTACGCAATTCCCCATCCAGTTTGGCTCTCAAATGTTAAACGATAGCGATCCTTGATCCCCCCACATTCCATTTTGTACGATGACTTTCATTAGGCGGTGCGAGAGAGAGAGAGAGAGAGAGAGCGGTATTATTCATATAGAAAGTATTGTCAAACTCTAATACTCGGTGCGAAAATTCAAATAGTCAAAGTGATGCTCTCGTTAAGTACGTCGAAGCGGTCCGTGATCTCTTCCAAACGAATACATTATCCGTAGTAAAAGTCATTTTATATGTAAAAAAAAAAAAAAAAAAGTTGTCGAGGGGGCGGGGGGGGGCGTAATGAAACGAGGAAAGAGCGGAGGGAAGAGGAGAATGGAAATCTAAGGGGGAATTCAATATGCTGGAAAAGCACTCGGGGCGCGTAACCGCTTTTCATATACATTTTCCTGTTTTCCTCGAGATTAAGATGATTCAAATTGCGAACGAATTCAGAATGGCGCGATAGGCAATAACCCGCGAGTATTATTATTAATGGAAGGAGCCCAGAGAGAGCCTACATTTACTCTCAGCTTTTCACCTTTTGTACTTATGGAATTTATGGGTCTACGGTCGACCGTAAAACCGAGTGCACGCACACAAGAGTCGAGCGCTGCGGGGGGAGGGGCTAGAATTTCGTAAGGCTCGGCCCGTACCGACAATACCGACCCGTTCATAACATTACGGAATGCCTCCCCCCCCCCCCCATCCCATCCGACCCGCCATCTCTCGTTATTCCGTACGTGTACTCCATCAGTTTCCCCCGCCCCCGTTCGGACATTTCACAATAGAACGCGCATGTTCTTCTGCCAGAGATTTGTTGTTAATAAATCACGGACTCGGTCCCCGTATCTCCCTCCCAGCGCATCGAGAAATGGCTACTTAAGAATAATACATTTATCGCTCCTTTGTATATTGTAAACAAATAGAAGATGTAATACGGCGGAACAGCTTTATTGGCAATATTCCTCGATTTCGTAATGCTCTTACGTCTTACGCGTCCCTCCCCGCTCTGACGATTTAGTCGCTCTCGACTAAATGTGCATGAAAAAAAAAAAAAAAAAAAACCCCCCATGGAGACGAAGCCCCGCCGCGGCCCCCGATGTAGAAAGAAAAGAGAGGGGGGAGAGAGGGGAGAGAGGGAGGGAGGGAGAAGAGATAAAACAGGATAAGGGGGAGTTGTTAAAGAGGTCGCGCGACACCTTCTCGTCTCTGAGCGTAGCTTTTAAAGAGGACGGATCTTCAAGAGCTAATAAAGAACGGAGATGGCGGTCTATCCGGGTCGCGGAGATAGGAGGGAGGAGAGAAAATTACTCCGTGAAAATTCAGGCGAACGTCGAGTCGTCGGGACTTTTCTCACCCCCCTCCCCCCATCCAGCCAGCTCTCCCCCTCATCCCGCACTCTTTCGCACCCGATATACATATACATCAGCGGGGTTAAAAGTGATTCGCGCGGCTTGCGTTCGTCTCCCGGACCCCGCGCACCCCCGCGCTCTAGCACGGAATATTAAATTCAAAGAAGTCGTAAAGTAAGGAGGAGAGGGGGGCGGGGCATGGTCGTCCGGCCGGCACCGAGGAGCACGAGGAGAAAGAGATGCCGATGAACTATCTCGTGACAGGCGTGATTTTAGCATCCCCCCATCGCCACCCCCACCGTCACCCCACCGCCACCACCACCACCACCACCTACACCTCCATCGCTCTCGTACTCGTTGTCATTCCTGATGCGAGTACCTACCCAGGTGGAATATGACATGTATTAAGCCAGCCTCCCCATCCCTCGTCATAAATTAATAATGCGTCCCTCGGAGGTGGTGCGACTAATGGCAAATAATTTACTCTCGAGACTCGAGTGAGGCCCTGCTCGCCTTCATACGGATTTCAACGATCTTAGCCTATATATCCATCGATCACGGCTTCGTATCGTATCGTAATCGAAAAAAAAAAATCACTACTTTCATTCCTCCGCAACCTCCGCAACCTCCAACCTCCGCAACCTCCACCCCCGCCCCCATCCACCACTTTGACTCGGATCTCGGGTACCGGAACTTTCCTAATAACGTGGGAGATTCGCGATAGGAAAGCTACAATAATTACGATTAAAGTTCCACAAACAAGCTCCGGGATTCACCCCAATAACCTCAATAGTTATTTCTCTCACTATTTCTATTGACGAGGTTAAACAGTTTCGTTTGGAATGTCACGGAAGTGAAGCCAGTACCACTAGTAACGTAATCGAAGTTATTTATTACAAATCGGCTTTGTGTGGGTGTGGTGTGGGTGTGGGTGCGTGGCTCAATTGACAATTGAGCTTCACCTCGACTGATTAATCGAAATTGCGTACTTCTCTTAGCAACGAACTAAATCATCTAATCGAGATCGGCATCCCCTGCTAACCTCTGACCACCCGAACTCAATATCTCCCTCGTACGTGGCCCTCCTTCGTACGCAACAAATGATAATCCGTAAGTAATTTTTACAATTCCGCGGAAATTGCTGCTGAAAATTTAAGGAAACCGCACAGGAGTAGGTGAGTAGAGGGGGGTGAGTTGGTGTCGGTAAAGCAGAGCCGCTCGTTAAGTAGCGGAAGTGCGTGTACAAATAATAATGGAAAGCCACTCGTGGAGTAGTGTTTGTCGGTCGTCCGTCCGTCCGTACTTTGCCCCTAGAAGGCAGAGATAAGCAAAAAGCCGATAAGCTTCTCGTACATCATCCCGTGCCCCATTCGCCAATTAGCCGGACTATAGAGGGGGCGAAGTAGTCGAGGCTCGATGGAGGCTCGATCGTCCTATTACAAATCGTCCCCTCGACGTCTCTGTAATTTTGGCATTTGTTTACTGCTCGTAGGAGGTCTACTGCGGTCGAGAGACCATCTGCACGGTCGACGGTCTCCACTTCAATTCCCTCTACAATGCCAGGGTGAGGGCGTTCAACAGCGCCGGGGAGGGCGAATACTCGGAGCTGATAGGACTTCAGACCGCCGAGGGTAAGTCGACCGGATAAGACATCGTCTGGAGGAGCGCTAAGCAGCCTGACGAGTCGGTAACGTTCGTTTCCTTACAGTCGCCTGGTTCTCTTGGGCCATGAGCGCCCCGGGACTTCCCCAGGAGATATCGATGTCCGAGGACGGGATGAGCGCCTCCTGCGAGGGCTACGAGCACCGAGTCGTCCTCTCGACCGTCGGCTTCTCACGAGGAGTCCACTACTGGGAGCTGACCATCGACCGGTACCACAGCGATACCGATCCGGCCTTCGGCGTTGCTCGTGCCGACGTGTCGCGTGATCAGATGCTCGGTAAGATGACCTTGGGACGTGAACAGCCTCCGGTCAACTCCAAAACCGGGTTCGTCCCAGTATCGCAACTCGGTTGCTTCGGGACCAACGTGTCACCGAGTACTAACTACGGTTGCGAGGCGACGGCGACGTCGACGTCGACCCCATCCTTGACTTATTCATTTACAAAGTGACGCGATGCTTTATAAAAGACGCGCTCCGCCCGGGTATGCAAAGTTTCAATCCCTTCGGCATCGCTCGGGAAGTAAGAAAGAAGCCGAGCTATCGAGCCAAAGTTTTCGCGGGGATTGAGCTGCCAACTCGTGGGGGGAGGGGTTGCCGGGGGGAGTATTTTCTTATATATATATATGCTAAAGAGCTATTTTTTTGCTGGGAATCGCGGCCAAAGTAGTAAAAGCAGTAAAGGGAGGAACTTATTTACGATGCGCCCCTAAGTTGGAGCTCGTAAAAGAAATCCGGGAGTTCTCGTTAAGCGTTTCCGGGAAGTAAAAGCTGGGGAATCACCTTATTTCCCGTTATTCCGTTACGTAAAGCCACGAGCTCTCTTACAGCTGATTGAGAGCTAATGGTTAGAATAATTATAATAATAACAACAACAACAATAACAATAACAATAGTAATAATAGTAACATTCAATAGTAATTATAATAATAGTAATAATAATAATAATGTGGACAGGCAAGGACGATCGGGGTTGGAGCATGTACATAGACAGGCAGCGTTCCTGGTTCATGCACGGGGGTGTCCACGCACAGCGGACCGAGGGCGGCGTCCAGCAGGGCTCGACCATCGGGCTCCTGCTCGACCTCGACAACAGCCACACCCTGCGGTTCTTCGTTAACGATCAGCCCCAGGGTGGCATAGCCTTCCGCGACCTCTACGGCGTCTTCTACCCGGCGGTGAGCCTCAACCGCGGCGTCACCGTCACCCTTCACACGGGTCTCGACGTGCCCAGGCATCTCCTCGTCCTTAACCACCAGTTCGAGGAATCCTACGTCGTTGGGGACGTCCTCCAGAGCTAGGGGTACCTCAACGTGCTGAGGAAGGGCCTTCTCGTACACCAAGAGCTCTTGCATTTTCCCCTTCACCAGGTAACTGAATTCTCATAACCTCTGCCCAATTTCCCTTTCCCTTCATCCCTTCTGCATTCCATTAATCTTTCAACATCTTTCAACGAAAAAAAAAAACGAAAACACGTGGTGAACTTTAACTTTCTTCTCGTTGTAGGGCCACGAGCGCTTCAGAGACATAGGTGACCTGGGCCAGGTGCAGACCCTCGAGAGGATCGTCGAGGAGAGCGTCGCGGACGTTTGCGCTTAGAGGACGTTCTACCGAACCGACCTTCGTTCACCCAGGATAACGGGTTTCGTTCACCCGAACCTCTGGCTCCATCAGTCTACCATACTTTTTACACGAAACGATCCCATGTCGAGCGCGCGCTCGTCCCATACTTATTAAATGCCATATTACTCATATATCCTTCCTATGCGTTGTGAAACGCTGAGCAAACTAAATTCCGCGGTGAAAAATGTAGTTTAGAAAATAATTGTGATTTCGCTTTAATTTGACAGAATCTTACTCACGATTTATTTACTTTTGTACTTGTAAAGAAATGTATCTTAGGTTTCATTTAATTGCTGCTTAACGAACATGGAATGCTTCGTTTCATTTAGCCATTTTCATCATTATTCGCATACTATTACGATTACTATTATCGGGACTATTACTATCACTATTATCCGTTATTCTTAGTTATTATTAATTAATAATTATTAATTATTATGACAATTATAAGCTCCTTTTCTCTTTCACTGTACAGTTGACGTAAATACAGAACGTGTTGAGTACTTAGAAGTATAACGTCAAATAAATATTAGGGCATATCATTTCTCTCTAAGTATTATTTATTTAATGCATAACGATGTATACAGGACAAAGCAAATATTGCACAAGAGTATATCGAATGTAAGACAGTGTGACGTTTTATGTGTGAGCTTTTCATAACATTACCGATTATTATCCACGACTTAGCGTGCGTCGTTAAAAAAAAAAAAAAAGAAAAGAAAAAGAAAAGACTGTACCAGTATGTAACCTATAAATATATATGTTTAGGCAGCAGTGTCGGGCAGGTTGACAGTTAAAAGAAGATTTACTTCCTTACATCTACTTCCTTCATCGTATCGACAAACTTCAATCTCATGTATCACGAACGTGTGAATAATATGAATTTTCTGTCTTCGACGTTTGGATGTTTATTGTCAAATAAAGAGCTAAGAATCTATCAAAAGATTCCGTGTGAAAATATATAAAAAAGAAAAGAAAAGAGAAAAGAAAAGAAAAATATAATAGCCGGTGAGGATTGACTATTTATAAATTTGTATATTTCAATTCGATAATATTGCGAACCTTATTATCATAATTATCGTAAGGCGCAATAAGACTCGTAGGGGAACGATATGTATCGATGAGAAATCATTTTCTAGGATGTTCGCTGTTTAAAGATATAAGAAAAGGCTTAATTATAACGCAAGAGAGTTTGCTATGGAAATAAATGTCGCTCATTCACTATACGAATTTCATATTAAAGTAAGAGGAATTAAAAATAACATTAACCCATCACATATAATTGCATATAATGTCAACTATAAAATTTAACATGTAATATAGGAGAAGAATAATACTTTTTCCAATTTGAATATATATTTTTATAAATAACATGCTCGAGTCTCTTATCTGAGGTACATTATTTCATAATATTATACCTAGAACGGTTATTGTGTTACGGGGCTTCAAATCTGTCCGCACTAGGTAGATACGTAACACCACACGCACGGACTCCATTAGTTCTTAATCAGCTCCGTATTATTGCCCGCTTGACAGTTTATGGTAAAAAGAAGTTTTCCATACATACTTCTGCCCCGTCATTCCCTGTTCGCGACGTCGATAACGTCTGCACGTGAGCACTGGCATCGCATTGTCTCTTCCGTCGCTCGTAACTTGCTCGTAACCTCGGCAAATTCCCGGAAAGCCCCGTTATTCGATTTCCCGGCGCTTAGCAGCCGAGGACTTATATACGAACAGTGTACGCAGTAGTAGCTGTCTGGTGCTACGATGGTTCGTTGTCGTATCGGGAGACGTTCTTATCCAGGGCTTCGGTAGCTTTCGAAGCCATCGAAGCCTCCCGACGCTACTATCCAGTGTCATATCTACCTGGCACGTCCTGTCTCCTCTGCACTGTCCAATTACTCACACAGCCATGGCGCGGATAATGGCATCAATAGCCTACGAATCTCTGATTATCGGCGAGGGGGGTGGGGGTGGCGGGGGCATCGATAATCCAAACATTTAGCCGACGTAGCGTAAAAAAGTAACACTTGATGATGATATATATATATATATATATATACTGACAGAGATAGAGCGAGGAAAACTTGTAATCTTTTATTAGTAAATGTATCGAGGCGAGGAAACGTATTATCCGATACGTAGAGACGTAGAGGCGTTCGTCGTCGTTTAATTGTAAAACGAGGTCGTCGTGCGTTACCGACCACTACTTACCTGGCGTTTAAAACAAAGTAAAATGTCTTGCTGCGGAGCACCCGATGTGGCAGCCGATGCAAACGGAGGAAGCTGCGGGATAGCCGGTGGCAGGCAGTAGTTGGGCTCGAAATAAAATAGGGATTATATAAGCTACCGGACGAGTAGACATATCAGAAGAATCGAGTCTGAGTCAGGAATCCTTATATTTTCATATTCGTCGCGTAGGTAGTGCACGTAAGCCACCGCGGTATCGTATTCCACTTCCACAGATATGTGTCTAACTGTGGCTGAGGAGGCGGAGTGAGAGAGAGAGAGAGAGAGAGTCTCCGCGACCAGCCGAGAAAACCCGAATGACCGCGTGGTCAATCTTGGTGGCGAGGGGCGAGGGGTAGCAGCAGCAGCAGCAGCAGCAGCAGTAGTAGTAACAACAACAGCAGCTCGCCTTACATGACGAACTGTACGGCCGCTCGAAAGTCTAGTCGTGACGAGCATACGAAAAGGGAAATGCCCTCCTCGACAATGTACGCAATAAAAGGACGAGCTGAGCCTGCGGTTTTACTCCCCCTCCCCCCCACCGTCAACCTCCGTCGGCTTAGGCGCGCCACCTACGCCTCTCTGCTAATCTACAAGGCTCCTCTCTCACTGTACATACATGTAAATACCTATCCGACCCCCCTCCCCCCGACATCGCCCTCACCCTCACCCTCACACCCCCATATATCGATTGCCCTCCCGACCAATAATGTGCGTATACCCGCATGTGCGTATATATATATTATATATATATATATATTAAGAGCTTATAGGAGTGAGAAGATGCGAAGAAAGTTACAACGGAGCCGCGATCCATCATCTCCTGCCGTTCCTTCGCCAAAATTAACTCTCATTACCGGCATACTTACGATTCTTCGCTTCGAGCTCCTTGCGCTCTTGTATTACTATCATCATTATCCTCGTTATCATCGTTATCGTTATCCTTATCATTAATATTATGCTTAATATTATTAACTATTATTATTAACTATTATAATTATTATTAACTATTATTATTATTATTATGTAAAAAGCAAGAGGCATTTAATTGGCTCGAGTTTTTCGTAAGAAGAGTCGTCGTCCAAGGATTATTGGTTATCACTGTAAATAAAAAGGACACGCGGTATTAATCAGGCGAATTGCGTAACTCGAGCCTCACTGTATCGCTTCATAAGTTATTATAATTTATTACAATTATTATTTACTGCTATTATTATAATAATTATCCGGCAGAGCGTGAGCAATGTAAATAACATAATCAATAAAGTTTCAATGTCCCCGTAAATGTATTGCACTTTCTTTAAGACTCGAATGACACGTTCAAGCGCCCGGGGAAACTCGCGCGGAAATTGAAATGTATACAACCGCACCGGAGTCAGGTGGCGGCGATGGGACAGGGGTAGGGGCAGGGGCAGGGGCAGGAGGGACGCGAGGTTAATAGTCGCCGAGTCGAGCAGAAAGAGAAGACAATGAGTTTAATGAAAGCGGTAAAGGGGGGGGGGAGCAGTCCGCCGCGTAACACGACAATCTCATTTTAACAAAAGCTCCGATTCGAAAGTATAAATAAAAAAACAAAACAAAACAATAAAAAAAAACGGGCGGGAGGAAGTTTCTTAAAGGGATATAAAGAAGAAGTAAAGGGCTTGACTCCGGTCCGCCGAGCAGCTCCACCCGGAACTCCCGCGACCATCGGCGCGACCATCAGATTTAGTTCTGACGGGGACGGGGACGGGAGGAAGGGGACAGAGGTCAGAGGGTACAATGAAAACACGGCGCGACACGGCGCGACACAGAGCCATGCCGGTTTTTCTTCAATTACAAAAAACTACTTGCTCCTTATCCTCTTAATTTTCTTTACCAGGAAGCCCCAAAAGGCACGGACACGTTCTCTAAGAGAAAATAAAACCGAAAGCTCCGAAGCGAATGGATAAGCTTTTTGTCCGTAGCTCGAATTTCGGCTCGGCCATCTACCTTACCCCCTTACGCTGCGCGTCCTAACTTACCGACTCACCGGCATCCACTCGATTCATTATAACGTATGATAATAATAATAATAATAATAATAATAACCGAGGGCACTGCACCGGCGAACACGCACACGGACACGTTGCTCGTCATCGTCATCGTCATCGTCATCGTCATCGTCGTCGTCGTCGTCGTCGTCGTCGTCGTCGTCGTACCGATACGAGTCGCGGTCGTGATTCTTTTCATAGTCGTGTAAACAATATCTGTTGTTACGTGCATGGGCTTCATTACACGTATTTCCTTCTTTCAAATTAATACAAACAAACAAACAAAACAAACAAAACAAGTTTTTACTTGACGACGTAACATTTTTATTAACTTGAAAATCATTGTGAATCTGCGTTCATGACTCGCGATTCACAGATTGCGGCTCTCTACATACGTTCATACATTATTATTTATATACATACACGTACACACATATACAGATATATAGATATATAGATATATATGTAATCTTAATAGCCTTACTCTCGGCAAAGTATTTGAATAGAAACTGCGGGTGTTTCGGATATTGCTGGTGGGTGGGTACGACGGGGGCGGGGGGGGGCATTTAACGAGGGAACCGGCGACGCTTAATACTTTATCTTGAAAAATCTCCTCCAGCCTTTTCGTTCGGAGGAGTTAAAAAGATCAGAGTGAGAGCTGAGGCGACCAGGGATTAAGCTCTCGATAGATCCATAAATAAATAATCCTACGCGGGTAATGACAAATTATTCATAAAAAAAAAAAAAAAAAAAAAACAAACAAATAAAACAAACAAACGTAATCTTCCATAAGTTCGTATTAAAAATATCTTGTTAATATTCTTATGCGTTGCTCGATAAGCTGTCGTCTGTGGTTGTGCAGTAGAATGCGGTGGCGGTGGTGGGGCGGTGGGGGTGGCAGTGGTGGTGGCGGTGGTGGTGGCAGTGGTAGCGGTGCCTCGCTCGACGAATACTTCCAAATCTCTTACTTACGATAACAATGTCAATAACAATAACGACGGCAGTAAATGGCAGCGATAGCAAAAACAACAACAACAACAACAATAACAACGGCGACGACGATAATGATAAGGATAAGGATAACAACAACAACAACAACAACTGTCACAGCAATAACAGTGCGATTTGGAAGGGTTATTGGGAGGGATGGGGGTGGGCGGTGGGGTTGGTTAACGTTACATTTTAATGATTGGTAAAATGAAGTCCAAGTAATTGTAGACGTCCGTGTAGATGTCGGGGACGCCCCGGGCGCAGGGCAGGTTGAACGAGGAGATGCCGACGACTTCGCCGTTAACGGTGAGGGGTCCGCCGCTGTCACCCTGTCGGGGTTTGAAGGCATCGCAGGATATTAATATCGTCAAGAACAGATCAACTCGCGTCAAGAGTCGCGATCGTGGTTATTGTGGGGGGGGGGGGGAGGGGGGGGGCGTAACTTACGACGCAGGAGCCGACTCCGTTCTTCTGGAAGGCGCATAGCTGCTCGTAGTGGAGGATGAAGACGACCTCCTTGGCGCATTGCTTGTGCGACATGATCGTCATCGGGGCCTTCTGCAGCTGCTGGGGCGTGTCCTGGGACGGATAGCTCGTGTAGCCCCATCCGGTGAGGTAGCCGACCTGGCCGGCGCGGGGCTCCTTCTTCGGCAGCCTCGCTTTGTTTTGGAACTCGTTGAAGACGATGCTCCTCCAGAGCTACGGGCCACAAGTCACCAATTACACAGGGGAATGTATTTGCCGTCTCCTCGGATTTACCGAGCACCGTCGGCCACGAAGCCCGGGGTTATCGGGGTTATTGGGGTTATTGGGGTTATTGAACTCACCGTTACGACGGCAATGTCGTTGTGGTGGCTTTCCTTCTCGTTGAGCTTGCCCGTGTAGTAGGGGTGGAGCTCGACCTCGGCGAGCCGGTGCGCCGGCCCGGACACGTCGGAGGAGTTGCTCGTACCGGTATAGGCACGGAACCTGCTCAGGTCGTGCGTGTCACCCAGGAAGCAATGAGCCGCGGTGAGCAAGTGCCAATTCGTAATGATCGTCGCCCCGCAAAAGTGCTCGTTGTCCAGGACTTTCCTCAAGGAGGCCATGTGCGGGAATTCCCGGATGTCCGCGTCCTTGCCACCGACGATTCGACTCCTCTTCCCCAGGCATTCTGAAAACGTTCACGTTACTCGATACGTACTCCTCTCACTCTCACTCTCACTCCCACCCCACTCCCCCCCCCTTACTCACGCCATCCTACATTTTGATGGAAGAAAAAAAACAAGAAAAAAACAAGAAAAAGAAAAACGCGTCTACCGCTACAAGAACACATTCCTTCGTCTACGTTAGAGATTTATTTTATGTACACACACACACACACATATATATATATATAAGTAGAGCAGAGGTAATTCGGTTTTTGGGGCGCGCACCACATACGCAGATCGCTAACGATTACGTGTAATGTAAACGCGAAGAAGCTCTACCAAGAGGTTTACTGAGAATACCGCGCGTTAGCTTTTTGACCCAGATAAAGCAGAACGAAGCAGAACGAAGCAGAACGAGGCAGACAAGTCAGAGAGAGAGAGAGAGAGAGAGAGAGAGATAAAGCAGGGGACCGACTTCCTTTATTAAGAAATGATTAAGGAATTATCGACTCAAGGACGACACTTGATCTCCCCCTGCGCCTTTTTTACTCAACGTACAGCAAGCACTTAATTAAGCGAATCTTCCGTAGTCGGGCGGGGCGGGGGGGGGGGGAGTCTCGCTCTCGCTCCGCTGCTCCTTTCTTTTCGTTACTCGGGTTATTGGGAGCCACGTAAACCCGCCGTCCGCCCCCCCCCTCCCGGCACTTTTATTACTTTTACGATTCCCAGCTCTGACTCTTTTTCCCTTTCTTCCCTCCAAGTCCGAGCGGAGGACATCCGGATCCGCTCTCGGATCTATGCTCGCATAGATCCCCCACGCACACGCACCCCCACGCACGCCTACTCTCGCGCACAGAGTCATGTGCTGTCAGTTAATTGATTCTCCTCGCCCCCGTCGCACACTCCTCCCCGTTCAAACCTTCCGATTTCTTCGTCTTTACCCCCTTACCGCTACTGATACTACCACCATTGCTACTGCTACTACCACCGCTGCTACGGCGTGATACTGCTAGCGGCCCGTCTGCCCGCCCACCCCCGCGGCCAAAATCATCGCCAATTAGCGATTCGACGGTATTTCGGTCAACAATTCACTCGGGCCAATGATTTAGTACACAGAACGACCAAAAGAGCGTAACTCTTAAGAGTAAAAGACTTTTCTTCTTCTTCTTCTTCTTCTTCCTTTTTTTTTATTTTTTATTTTTTACTCATATACGTGTATGTACGCATTAAGTTTTGTTAAAAAAATCGACTCACCGGCGGCACTTAAGGCTACGAATAAACAAATAACGATTCGATAACTCATTTTAGTAGTTCTCGCGGGCGAGAAACGATTGCCGACAACTGCTTTATATACATACACATGCCTTATACTTTAAAAAAGATAACATGCAATTACTATGCTAAGTATTTCGTGTATTTCTTACCATGTCCTCTGATAATTTGCTTTCTGATAAAAGCTTACTTTAATATTAATGTACACACCCAATCGCTATTTACATTATTTAATATTATCAAAAGTTCGTATCCGCGGGCGGGCACGGGATCCACGAGCCAAAACATACCTGCCGCACATTATACAACAATTTATATTTTTACGTGTATACGAGATGGCTTTGGCAATCCCTAAATTCCCTTCCCTTCTCCTCCAAAGTCGAGTCCCTCTAAAATCCCTCTAAAATCGAGCTCCCTTCCTTCCCGAGTCATAATTAAACGTAAACGGGTCAAGAATTTTATTCCTTTCGATGCTCAAATATAACGCAATACAACGTCCTTTGCATATCATTTTTAATGATATATATATGTATATATGTATATATATATTTTTTGCTAACGATATTTGTATTGAAATGACAGTGGCTATTAATGGCCGAATTAATGGCCGAATTCATTGAAATCAACTGTAGATCCCGTGTAAAATGCATACGATAATTTGGGGGGGGGGAAGAGAATGTTGAGAATGTTGAGAATGTTGAGTTGGACCGGGGCTTTCGACAAATTCAATTTCAAGCGAATCAACAATTACAATTTACGACTGTTGCGTGAACTGCAGGCAAACCATTAAAGAGTAAATAATCTTTAAACTTTTCCACGATTTACGGAACTCGGCGTTATAATAATAATAATAATAATAATAATAATAATAATAATAATATAATAATAGTAATAGTAATAGTAATAATATATTGCTCGCTCGATCGTCAGATTTATACAAGAATTAGCTTGAAGCGCAAGTGTCATTTGTATGATTTAGCCTTGCGTCAATTATACTTAAAACAATACAAATGTTTTTCTTACCTTCGATTCGTCGTTCTCATACATTTCGTTTCATTTCTTCTTAAAATTAAAGTCGACGAGTGAATCTCTCTCTCTCTCTCTCTCTCTATCCCTCCCTCACTCAATCTATCTACACAATCTATCTGTCAATCTATCTATCGATCTATCTATCTATCTATCTATGTATTGTCAAAAAAACCTACCAACCTTTACGCGTGTCGAAACAATTTTCTTAGCCCACGTCGCCGAGTAATTTTTAAGCCTTCTCTCCTCCCCCCCCCCACCACCTCCACCACCTTCGATTTTTCAATACCAATAATAAAGTCCTTAATCGCTTTTAAGATGTATACGTGCATACCCCAATGATCGTAGGCATTTCGAAGTCGTTACTTTCTACGAACGTCCCGAGAAATGATTTCTTAAAACATTTACAATAATTAAGCGTAACAATACACGGTATAATGACTGATCTTTATTTATTTAACGATATACGAGGCTTACGATGTTATTTAAAAATGCTTCTCTGGGTACTTTTCCCCTCTTATTCAACATATTATCTATCGCTTTACATATTCCTAATGCCCTCTACTATTTTCATGCTAATATACATACAAATATTAGCAATTCCTTTAACATACAAAAGTTATAAAAGTATATTATTAATAATTTATTTATAATGTTCGAACCCCTTTGTTTCAGTACAACTTACGCGAGTCTCTCTCTTTTTTATACTCCCAAAGTTCTTATGTAACTAACTCCGCGTACAATAATTATTCAATGAAATAATGATGATCATTCAATGTACGCTAAATAAAAGGTAAAAGGTTATTAGCAGATAAATGATTCAAAGAAAAATGCATCGAGGACAAGTGCTAAATATCTTACAAAACTACCGAAATGCCTGCGGTTCGCAAATAATTAATTCATACGAATGAAAAGGGACGGGCGATTATTAATTACGGAAACCAAGGGGTGGGGGGCAGGGAAATCATAATATATAATATAATGTTACGATAATGCTTACAGATCGACTATAGACAGTCTTAGTCGTCTGCGAAGGCTTTCGCATTGCATTGCAAAGGCGCAAAGAAGTAAATTAGTTTATAGCATTTACCGAAGTAAATTATTTATTGCATTGACTAATATTTTTACAAAAATATACAAATAATAAAAAGCAATACTTCTTCGTAAAGATTAAGATTGCTACTTTCACGAGGGCAGATTCTGAAAATCACATGTACATTGTGTGCACGTTTTCATTCTTTGCCGTGAACCTCGTCTATAAGAAGTAATGATCTATGAGAAGTAATGGTGGTTTTTTTTTTTTTTAACGTGTACGTACGCATCAGTTGCACGTCTTCGTCTTCGTTGGCGAGGTGGCGATACGGCGACTCGACATTACAATCATTATAAACGTGTACGCACAATAAATCGTTAGCATTTCGTTTATAAATATTTAATGATATCTAATATAATATCTCTTGTCGATTAGCGCATACGTTCTTTTTTTTTTTTTTTTTTTTTTTTTTTTTTGCTTCCGTCCAAACGTAGATTTTTATTGAACTAATTACATGTAACGTTGTTTTCGTGCGAGATCTTTAAGATCTTTATTTGATAATTTGAATCGATATACGGGGTAAAAGTATTGTGATTTTCTCTCTCATTTTTTTTTTTGTTTTTAGTTCAATGTGACATGGCTCGACAAATAAATTTCACACGCAATCTCTAGATCGGCTCTAATCATCTAGCTAGTCAAAAAGTCAAAAAAAAAAAAAAATGATGAGTCCGATCGATCAGAAGATATACAAAGCTATCGTTTATTTATTTAGACGTGGAATATCCTCTTCTGCTGCTGCTGTTGCTGCTGAAGAAGAAGAAGAAGAAGCCTGAGCGGGACAAGTGGGATCTAAGAAGCATTCAGGAAGGGCTCAATAAAATTGAGATAGTAATAGACGTTGGTGGATATGTCGGGAAGGCCTGTTGCGCACGGAACACCAAATGACACTATACCAACAATGGTACCGTCCCTCATCAATGGACCGCCGCTGTCGTACTGCAAAAGAACATCACACGCAGATGATTATTAGGATAAGGGAAGCTTAATAGGAGATTAATTACGTGACGTAATTAATACGTAATCTGCGTAAAGATAAAAGCTTTCGTCGGCTCGATGAACGAACCGGAATCTGATCGATCGGAATCGACTTTAAAGGATAAACGAGGATGTGATTGGTGCTCGTGATACTTACGCTGCAAATGCCAACGTCAGTCTGGAGCGTACAAAACTGTCCTTTATGAAACTTGAAACGATTTCTCCTGGAGCAATCGGAAGGGCTGAGGACCGTGACTTCGGTCTTCTGCAGCGTTTCAGCTAGGCGTCCTCTCGGATACGATGTCCAGCCCCAGCCGGAAATCGTGAGTACGTCCCCGGCGCGAATATTCCTCGTCGGCAGCTCGGCTTTTCTCACCAACGGCCCATAAATTATCGATTCGTAGATCTGCGCAATACAATTATTATTCTCTCTCTCTCTCTTTTCTTTCTTTTCTTCTTTTTTTCTTCTTTTATATAAGGACGTAGTCCAGTTTTGTATGTTTCCCATGCCATTTAACGATCGTTGATCGTCGTTGTTGTTGTTGTCATTGTTATTATCCCGTGACCGCGTGACTCGACAGAATCTAAACATTACGATTCTCTTTGAATTCTTATCCGAGCGCTAGTCGATCAAATATTTATTTTAATCTCGCTGCAGAACGGTGCTGCTGCTACTGCTACTGCTGCTGCTGTTGTTTTTTTTTTAAAAAAAATCCGATCGTCGCCTTGGGCACACACGCATAATTAGATGATTGGATGACGGGCGAGCTTACGAAAACGTCAGCCGATGCCTGCGAATGCTTAAACGCTACGTAAATGTGGATCAGAGAGCGGGCGACCTACTATGATAATGCGAGGTAACGCGGACCGCCGGTATCGATATCTCAGCAGATGGCTAAGGTAAACACAGGTTGGAAAGGCTGAGGTCGCCCGTCGTCACTCTTCCGCTCTTGTCGTTTATAAATAAAATACGAGCTAATAATCACGAGTTTACTTTTACGTAAAATCCTACGTATCGAGATTGGGAAAGAAAGCTCCGTTATACGATAAATTGCAGATATAAATAAATAAATAAATGCATTGGCTCTTTTTTTCTTTTTTTTTTTCCTTTTGTTTATAACGAATGTTGAAGGGGAAAAAAAAGTTAAAATCGATCTCCGCACCTCGATGATGCATATGTCGTTGCGATACATGCTCGTGTGCTCGAGGACGCCGGTGAAGCCCGGGTGCATGTGTATGTCCTTTATCATGTAGGACATGATGCCAGTGATGCTTCTCGAGCTGCTCGTACCCACGAAGATCCTTATGTCGTCGTAAATATGTTGATAGCCGTAGAAACAATGAGCCGCGGCGAGGATGTATCGGGGAGCGATGATCGAGCCGCTGCAGAAGTGAAGGGTGTTGCTCATTAGCCTTATCGACACCTGGTGCGGGACATCCCTTATGTCCGCGTCCCTGCCTCCGATAATCCGATCGCTTTTCCCAAAAGCTCCTGAAAACCATTTTATCCAAGCCCCGTGTCTTTATTATTAATTATATAAATAATAATAATAATAATAATAGATGCCTTTTATTCTCGACAATAACTTAAATAGCTTAAGAGGACAGGCGAGAGAGATGCCGATACTTGAGGCGCATAATCTGTGTGTGTCTGTTTTTTTTTTTTTTTTGTATAACAATATACTGTGAACGGCTTGCAACGTAAATAAAGTGCTCGCCTCGCTCACCGACTCCTACGAAATCCTAATCTACGAGTCTACGTGTTGTTTAGAACATTAGTTAAATAACCCCAATATGTTAAATGAGCTCTACATTTCCCGTTATCTGACCTTTAGAACGGAAATTTAAGTTCGTTAACAAATTTATATTTCTTCTCGTAGCGTTCGATCGACATTATTGTCATTATTATTATCCAAATATTGTTCTATTCGAATTAAATGTATTAGTTTATAAATATAGGAGGAGGAGGGGGAGGAGGAGCAGCAGGAGCAGGAGTAGGAGGAGGAGGAGGAGGGAGTAGGAGGAGGAGGAAAGCATATAGTGCCGCTGGATCGGGAAAATCATTTGTATAATTATCCGTAGGAGTATATTTATATAAGAACGTATAAAAACGTAAGAAATGAAATGCCCGAGTATTGTTCGACATTGCGTAAGTACCTGTTAGAGGAATTGGTAAACGTAAAAGTCTAGAGGCCGTAAGATTTCGTACGAAAATACACCAGATAATTGAGAATAACGAAAAAAAAAAAAAAAAAAAAAGAAAATAATAAAAATAATTTATACGTAAACGTAAGAGGGATGAGCGGAGTCGTTGAATAATTTTTACGGAAGCTCGAAGAATGGCATTGCAATCGCGTTATTATTATTATTATACTATTATTATTATTACTTCGTTCTCATGAATTAGTAAATTTATACGGGCATTGCGCGCACGATCTAACGCGGAAATTAAATTTTATTATAATATTATACGGCAAAGTTAATTCTTTGCGTACAATAGGACATTCGATAATAACGTTAAGAAAGGAATACACGTATAGAAGTATTGGTAACAAACAAACAAAACCAACCAACGAACGAACGAACGAACGAACGAAGAAAAGAAGAAGAAGAAGAAGAAGAAAACAGAGAGAAAATATACGCAACTACTACTTACTGTTCGAGAAATAAAGATAGAAAAGAATTATTATTATTAAATTGCCGCCGTAATATCATTATGTTCATCGAAGACCCAATTATATTGAAATTACCATTTAAATTCGCTGTATTTATGTTACGATTAAACAAATTGATATAACGCTGGAAAGTATGACGAAACTCACCAACAATCATTGCCAGGCAAATGTAAACGAAGTTGTGGATATTCAGTTTTGCCATCGCTGACGAAACGGAGAGAAATTGGTAACGTAATAATGTTTCTTCTTCTTCCTTCTTCTTCTTATTCTTGTTCTTCTTTGATACAAATCGCTTCTACCTTTCTCCACGGCTTCTAGAGCTCATAGAGCTTAAAAAAGAAAATGGGGGGGAGGAAAAACAAACAATAAAATGCATAAAATGTCAAGGTTTAATGTAATTTTGGAATAAAACTCGAGTAAAATGTTAATAGTAGTAATAATAACGATGATGATGATGATGATGATGATGACGATGGCTTTGGATGACTTACATTCCTCCTTTGGAGTTGATCAATAAAGAATTCTATACAAATCATGTTATCGTAGCTCTTTTATAGTATCCGGTTCTCCTACTTATTTCTTAAAACACGTAACGTGTAAATTTGAAAAGCCCTAGAGGTCGAGTCGAGCCGAGCCGAGTCTTCGTGAGCTTATTATATTTTCAATTCAACCATACGCGTTATTTTCTTTCTATTCTGATTTTCTGATTATTTTTATAATCTACTCGCTACTACTCCCTTCGGCTGTTCGTAAATTTGCCTTCGACTTAAAAATCTTATCTCGTCTTTCCAAATCCTCGTACAAACGCTCGCAGGAATAAGTAATTACAATAAGCTTTTATTATTCCGTGTAATTGCACAACCTGGCTACAACAAACAAATCTAATCAATAAATACCAATGGCCTTTTCCTATACGTGCGCGTACTCCCCCAATAACCCCCGATCCTCCACCACCACCCCGATCCTCCACCACCATCCCCACCACCACCCCAATAACCGCGTTAACGTCGCGTTAACGATTAATTATTACGCGATCTAACGCTCTACGACTATTTACTAACCTTAAGCCAACTTGTACATACGTTCGTTAAAAAGTTCAATTGTTTATGATTAACCGTCTGACTAGCGTTTGAGTGAGTTAGTTACGGCGAGCCGAAAGTCAATGTCTACCGGGTAGAGCCGAAAAAAAAATTATATATTGGCGAGATTCACGTATAAAATATACTGGTTAACGAGAACGTTGTTTTTTGATAATGATAACGAGCTATCAATTATAATTACTTCTAATCTTATGACTTTATTGCCTTCCTTAAAAAGAAAATTACATAAGTAAGTTTATCTTTTTATTTGTAAAAATGACAAATCACATGTTAAGTAATTTTTTTTAATGTAACGTAATCAGTCTCACGCAGCGTGAATTTTAATTGCAACCATCTTCTAATTGTTTTCTTTCTTTTTTTTTTTGACGTTATTTCTTATTTTCTTCTGCTCAATTAAAAAGGTAAGAATAAGAAAACGTAATTCACGTTAAAATACGTATTTCAGGTTTTTACAATTAATTGCATCATAGCGTTCATCGAGATACGTTATTTCGTATCTTAGCGTGTAATGTAACAGCGGCATTCGTTCCGTTAGAAAAATTAATAATACATCGAGAATAAAGAGAATTAAAGCTCCTACAGCCGAGTAATTGAATTAATTTATTTACATAAAGATAGGCTCGGCTAATGTACAGTTTTTAATGATAAAAAAAAAAAAAATTATCAATCATTATCAGCGTATTCGTGTTGTTGGCTACGATCCCCGGCCCCGGCGACATCGAGGAAAAGTCCCGCGGAAAATAAGAAAAGAGGGAGCCAGCGTTAAGGAGGGCACCGCGAACCTGGGGCTCAACCCCAGGTAGATCACCGCACCCGTGCACCCAGGACTACATAGCGGGGCTCCACTACGAACTTACCTTCTAAGAACAAAAAACAACATCCGGTACTTCCTGGTGAAGCCCTCCCCCCTCTGCCTGCTGCAAGTAGCTAAAAAGCTGCTCATGACCTGCCTAGCAGAGCCTCCCCCAAGAACAAGCGCACTCCGGACGTCCAGCTACTGAAATTATTATTAATTAATCTACTGGCGACGTAACGGTCCGTCCTAATCGACTAACCCCGCGGCAGTGTCCCGCGGACACCCACCAGGTCGTCCTCATTGGCGGGGGAGTGGTCTAGTCGGGGACAGCGAAGTGCATTCTCTCTGCTGCTGGAGGAACGTAGGCGACTCTCTCGAACGAACCTCAGTAGTCCTCTCCTCGCCTCCCTCCCCGTCCATTACGCCGGCAAACACGTGCGAATCGTTCGCGCTCTTACGAAAGAAGTAACGTTAACGTTTGGGCTAATCCTAAACAATTGTGGGTTTCGTTGAACGTACGATACATGTAGCGCGCAAATAAAATGCTTAGGCGCTGACTCGGAATTATTTCTCCGTAGCTGATTTTATCAACACGTTGTGCTCTGACGACACACGTGCCTTTTTATTAAAAAGGAAATGAGAAGTCGTGAACGTTGCCGGTATAGTAGAACCCGTACGGATCTATCCGGCGATTCGACTATCGATAATACAGAATACCCTATCGCGCGCTTACTGGCCACTTCGGACAATACTTTAGCTTGAGATAAGAGATAAACGAGTGTAAATAAAAAAAAAATGAACGATTTAATCGCTCACTTATACGACGAACGCAAATTCTCAACGTTTTCCCATTATTTTGCATATAACGAGTTATAAACGGACCGATGCGTTTATAATAATAAAGTAACGTGCAGATTTAAAACGAGATAAGATCGAATCGTGTGCTTAACGACGGTCGGTAAGTGCGGATCCAACGATTTCGTACCATTGACGGGACAATTATCAGAATTCACAATAATTCTTTACTTCCTTCGTACGATTCGCGATCGTTAATTGATTCATTCATTAATAACGACCGAAGAGATAATAATAACGATAATTAATATATATATTACGACTTCATTTCCCCGAAAAGAAGAACATCGTTTTTTCAAATTGTTTTTAATTTAATTATTTTTAATTGTAACGATCGTTTAGCTTATTACTTAAATATAAGAAACGTAGTCGATGCCTTACTTATCATCTTTATTTCCATATGCAAACATCAGTGGGTACAACAGTCGAAGTGCAATTGTCATTATTACATCAATTACTTACGTGTATTTATTAATATATATACCGTTGGTTTTTGGTACGCACCAAAAGCATTAGAGATATAATAAGTGTATAATTAATGCTAAAATTTAAAGAAAAATAACGTGACGAACGAAGTTAACCGAATTATAAGCATAAACGATTTAATTAGGAAAGTCTAATTTGACAATAAACTTTGAAAGACCGAGATAAGCCTAATTCTATTAGTACTTCTGAAAATATGAGGAATTACCATTTTAATACGCTATCCAGCCAGGGTATCTTTGGGTAATATATTTTAACGTAATATATTTCAAGTACAGATGAGAAATCACGTACACGGTTATAGTAAATAGTTTTTTTTTTATTTATTTATTTAATACAACCATAAAATTATGATACATGCATGGGGAATAAAGTTGTACGCGTAGCACGACATACTTGGCTGAGCCCCAATAAGCTTATCAGCCCCGCGGTAGAAGCGAGGCTGTGGTTAAATAAAAATAAATAAGACGAATTTGCTGATCTGCACCTGCACCTGCACCGAGATTGAGTTCACGTATACGTAGAACCGACAGAAAGCAGTTTGCATTGGTAAAGGTGTCGAGTCGAGTCGCGTGCCCCCAAGAAAAATCAAGCCAACGATCGGAACGAACGCCATAAGACTTTCAATAGCCTTGCCGTTATTTATTTATCCAAAGGTAACAACAATAGGCTTAATTCGCACGAGGTGGTACGTTAACAGGAGGCCTGAGGCTTGTTAGTCGCTTTAGCCAAATACTTATATGCAGGTCGTTAGCTAAGATTGACTCGATGAAATCAATGTAGGGATGGACTTTGGTGTATATGTCCGGGAATCCTTCGCAGTCCCCGATGGAAAATGACACGAGACCGGCAAGTTCGCCGGAAATCGCCAGCGGTGAGCCACTGTCGCCCTAAAAAACATCATCGTCAACGTTATCGACCCTTATTACCTAGCCAAGGCCAGGTAATAAAAAAAACTTTCGTGTCCCATAGGCTTCGCGAGTCCGAATCGTTCGCTAATATTTCATGGTAACGATCGTAAGAGACGAAGAGAATACGAAGTATTATAGCCTACATACGAATAACTAATGACTTACTATGCAAGCGCTGACGACGTCGCTGTTGAAAGCGCAGAATTGCTCCTCTTGGAGCTCGAAGGGCAGGAACTCGGAGCAATCCGAGTTATTGAATACGATCATTCTCGCGTATTGGAGATTCTCCGAGGCCTCGGGCAACTCGAACGACAAAGCTCCCCAGCCGGCAAGGATGCCGACCTTCTTACCGACACTCGACGTCCTCCGTATTCGCACCTTTTGTTGGCGATCGTTGAACGCCACGACTCCCGCGATCTTCGCACACGTAATGTTAAATAAATTATTGTACGTCAAATCTGAAATGTCAAGGCTTTTTTTTCTTTTTCTTTTTATATATATATATATAGATTTACGGCCATGTAAAAAGCAATAAGACTCCACGATGATTTGATAGGCGATCGATCGTAAGGTAAAATATTAAATTAAATCTCCCAATTTCAACGGAACCATCGAGTGCGTATAATAATAATAGTAATACCTTGACAATGGCAATGTCGTGGTGTTCCAGTATACCATCCGTTTGCTGCATCGTGTAATTCGGATGAAAGTAAACCCTTTTCAATTTGAAGATCGAGCCGTTGCTCATGTCGGTCAAATTCGTCGTGCCCGTGTATACCCTGACGTTATGGTACCGATGCTCCTTCTTGTAAAGACAATGGGCCGCCGTAAGTATGTGGGATTCGCTAATGATCGAGCCGCCGCAGAAGTGCTGGTTCTGTTTGTAATATCTGATGGAAACCGCGTAGGGGAACTCCTCGATATCAGCATCCCGTCCACCGACGATCCTCCCCCTCTTTCCACAAGCCCCTAGATTATTCAATAGCTTAATCATTAAAGCGCTCAAACGACCAAACACCTCTGCAACAATCTTTCTTCTAATCGCAATATCGTTATTAATAATTGTACGTGTTAATAACAATTGTTTTGTTAAAATATTAAAAGGGCACAGGTGGGTGGGTTCGTCTTTTTTTTTATTTCTACTTCTTCTTATTCTTATTCTTATTTTATTCTTATTTGTTGTTGTTGTTGTTGTTGTTGTTAATACGCACGGATAGTACGAGTAATTGTCAACAAATGCATAAATTCATAAATTTCTTAAGAATTAAAAAAACAAGGCTCGGGGAGTAGTGCAAGGCTCGATCGAGCCCTGAATATTCAATCCGATCGGGAGTTTAGTTAATTCCACCTCCTCCTACTCTACCGATTCTACAACGAAATATTTCAAGTCGATTATATTAATCAAAAAGGTACGATTGATTTTTTACATCATCTGACTAAACAGTAATTAATATTACCGTCAATGAGTTGTACTATTGATTAATACGGCTCGCACTGTTTGCACGCACCAACCTTACTTACCCGAACTCTTATTCCCGCTTATTTAATTAAACGTAATTAAACAAGTGTCCGTAATTACACATTAATAATTCCTTGTGCTGACAGTCGGAGAGAGAATGTCATTAAATAAACGATCGAATGGGAACGCAGCGCATACTTGAATTGTCAAACAAGATCACGCATCTTAAGCTCGGAATTAATTAAATAACCAAAGCTTTCGTAAATACATTAATTACCAGACGTTATGTCCCCTCCAACTCTCTCTCTCTCTCTCTCTCTATATATATATATATATGTTTCGAAAGTGTCAAAATTCTTACTCCATCTTACTTTCGTATATATATATATATATATAGATCATACGTAAATAGTATTGTACATAAATTGTTTTACATAAAGAAATGAACGACAATGAGAGAGAAGCGTTTGAATTGTCAGCAATTAATGAATTAATGAATATCGGCACCGTCGGCGTGATACTTAGGAGATGATTTGTCGGGATCGTAGGTTGATTGTCGACAAAAAATATTATAGCCGAGAGTGGGGCGAGAGGAGGGATCTTTAATACCCAACTACGGACTTTTATTCTTTACATACGTAATAGATAATTATTATTCAAAATTTATCGTATTAGCATAAGTATTCCATTGCAAAGTAAACTCGAGAGACTTTAAACAAATAGAAAGAAAGAAAGAAAGAACTTTTGTGATTAGCAGACCGTGAATAATTGTTAAATTTAAATTAATACAGAAAGATTCTGTTATACCGCCTACGACACGCATTATCTAATAAGAATATAAACAAATGGCTTACGGAAGGTTTGGTTATGATTTATTTGTTAAGTCAGAGAGAGAGAGAGAGAGAGCGTCGAGAATTCGTGGATCATGGATCATGGATCATGGATGGTTAAGGGTAGATTAGTTAACGGAGACACGTCCGACTTATTTCCATCCAATGAAAATCCAACGTATTTACAGAGACTAAAGAAAATCTGTCGACGGCCAGAACTTACATATATATATATATATTTTTTTTTTTTAAACATATACACCGTAATAAAAAAAGACTTTGTATTCGCAAGAAGGTTATTGCAGCGCGCAAGTCCTTAGAATTGGTTGAAATATATGAATATTTTAAGAATAGAGTAACTTACCGAGTAGACAGGCAAGAGCGGCGAAGCAAACGACAATCCTTGGGTTCATTTTTTGTTTCGTTTTGTTTTGTTTTGTTTTGTTGACGAAGGAATAACCGAAAGCTTAAGCTTCAAAGGTTTCAATGGTTATTCCCTAATTGGAAACGGAGTAATTAGATATTTCCATTACGAATCATCGAGGCTTCATTGATACTTATGAATAACTTAATACGACTGCAATCGAAGTACATGCGTGTTTTGTTTTTGTTTTGTTTTTGTTTTGTTTTTACAAATAAATTATTGCTTTAAGATTTAAATGAGCTGACGAAGGGCTTACGTGAGTGCGGCAACGATACGATCGTGGCTTTTAAATAATAATCGGCATCAGCGCCATGCAAATTCCACTCCGAGTATAATAATTCCGTCTCGCATGGCGCGTGGCATTTATTGTCTTTTTTCAAAAAAAAAAAAAAAAAAACGGTCTCGGCTTCTCGATCTACCCCTCCACCCCAATAACGGAGCCGAAGAGCCGACACTTCGGATTCGGATTCGGATTCGGATTCGGATTCAGAATCAAAGAGAGAGAGAGAGAGAGAGAGAGAGAGAGAGAGAGAGAGAGACAACGCCGTCGTCCTCTATCGCACTCTAGTGACAATTAGACTTTTCACTAACTACCTCGTCCCCGATAACCCCAAATTTTTATTTTTTGTATTTTTTATTCTTCCTTTACAGCCAGACTCCCTTTCCCAATCAAATACCATTGACTTCGTCGTTAACGGCTCCTCGCTCCTTTATATAACGACATAACGATTATCCCGTAAACGCTGTACAAGTGTTTTTCAATATTATTTACTCGTTTCTCTCTCGTAATTACGCACGAATTCGAGATATCGCTACACTACTTATCTTACCCGGGACATCGTTAGCAACAGCAACAGCAACAGCGACAACAACAGCAACAGCAACAGCAACAATCTTGTTTATACGCTAGCAGCAACGCTCTATAATTAAACATCCGATATTATTTTTATAACAATTGCGTGTTCGGGGTTATTGGTGAACCAAGTCTCGTTATGTGATAAATACTCTCCGAGACTCCGAGAGAGAGAGAGAGAGAGAGAGAGCATTCGAGAACGTTCGAGCGTTATTTGTATTTTTATTTTTATTTTATTTTTTCCCAATTTATAAATCAATAGTTGAATTAGTTACGCTGAAAAAAAGAATACAAATTATATATATATATATATATATATAAATAAAAAGAATATATAACAAGAAATTCCAAAACATTTATTTATTCCATTCGTTAAATTTTTTTTGAAAATACCCTTTCAGTCATTTGCTAAACGATTTCTCTACAAACTCTTTTCTTTATATTTTAAACAGTTAACTTAAATTTTTTTGGTGACAATGCTCTTATTAACTAAATATCGTTTTATAATACTTATTGTTGCGCAACGAGTTTTTTTTTTTTTAACAAATAAAATTTTCCTTACATACACCTGCGTTCGTCTTTTTTTTTTTTTTTTTGTTTTTTATCATTTGATTTACAAAAACTTCTTAATTTTAACAGTAATCGCATCGATAGTAACATATAATACGTGGCTTAACAACCACTACGTGCGTAGAATTTACGATATATGGCGCGGTATTGAAAATCCTCTCGCGATATATCGTAGAAGATCAATTATTATTTACGTATGTAAATTTGTCATTAAAATTGCCACGTTAATAATTAATTGGTCAATTAATTTTGACAATACGCGAATAGATGACCGAGTACGTGGTTTAAACGAAATTGCCTTTCAAATTTATTTACCTATTGTTAATTATAATTAACAATAACATAATATCCACTGGCTCGCCAAATCTTAATTTAACAAGTACTTTAAATGTTTGCTTAATAACTCTGTATGCTTAATACGCAATACGATATATATTATCTACATGTATTATTTTCATATATATCCCTCTTATTTATTTATAATGCGTACAATTACCGATGAAGCGCAATAGTCTTAACAACAATGCAATTCATTGACTTTCTCTCCGGTTCACGGATTATTACATCGAACTACGAATATTTTACAATTTACAAATTAACAATAAAACTTCAGTACTTTAATATTCGTAAGAACTAATACGTCAGTAAGCTTGAATAATTGTTTAATAACGTACAATTGATCTTGGCCTTGGAAAAAAAATAATTCTTAACAAATAAATTGTTACTTAACCGTATTAATTCTTGATTCACTAATACAGGCTTAACCTACAAGTAAATCATACTGCCCTTAACAAATAACTTATCGTTTATTAACTTAACAATAATAATAACAATAATAACAATAATAATAATAACAACAATAATAGTAACAATAACGATAATAATAATAATAATAATAATAGTAATTTTAATGGAGCATAGAATGCGAATGACATTGCAATTCAACCGCAATTCGACGTAAATTATATGAAAAATTTAGATATACAACGGTTATTAAGATTATAATACATAAACATATAATAACTAACAGGTTGCTATTCGCCTACATTTAACGTATTTACTACTGACACAATTCAATAACAATTTCGAGGTATTCAATAATACATTTAGAAAAAGATACTCGATCTTTAAATATATTTAATAATAATAATAATAACAACAATAATGATAATAATAATGGATAACAATGGATTCTACCAAAAAGTTCTGAATTCCGGCATTATTTTCTAATCTTTTTCTAAATGTTTGCGAATCAAGTACATTTTACGTTGTTATTTCCCCCACCCCACCCCACCCCCCATTTTTTTTTCTTCTTCTTTTAATATTAATAATACTTGTGAAATACGCCCTAAAGTCTTATAAGATAATGAAGAATCTAACATGTATATAATACTATCGTTTTCTTAAATTAATTGTTATACTCGATCGTACGTATTATTTGAATCGGAATAAAAGGAATAACGGTAACGAGAGAAATTTTTCTTTATATTTTTAAAACAATTAAAGATAGATAGATTAAAAATATTGGGCTTCTAATTGTAAGTGGAGTGTAAATAAATTCATTGTATACTAAACTAATAATAATCTAGAAGAAAGAGAGAGAGAGAGAGAGAGAGAGAGAGAAATTAATAATGATGATAAGTGACGATTTAACGGCTAATTGTTGAAAAACGTATAAATTGCTGACAATTGGCCATTTTTCTTTCTTTTTTTTTTTTTTTTTTTTTGTTCTATTCGAAAAGCAGACTACGTTACTCATTTATATTCCTTTATTCCTCATGTACGATTTGATGAAATTCAAGTATGAGTAAATGTCGGTGTATATGTCGGGGTATCCTTGAGCGCACGGAGCGGTAAATGATATTATACCGACGATCGTTCCTCCCATTGTCAACGGACTGCCACTGTCGCCCTCAAAATTACAAAAAACAAACGTAACATTAGAGTTGGTTTTGTCAACTCGTCAATACATTCGTATTATTTTGTATTGTTTGTATAATTGAAAAAATTAAAATACCCGGTCAATCTTATGAATTTTTCGTATCGAACGCCTTTGTTACACGAAACAACAACAGCAACAACAACAACAACAACGTAATTGAAGGATTTACGTTACGTGCACGTAACAGTGGCAGAGCACTGTATTTTAATGTAAAGGATGCATTTGTATTACTTACGATGCAGCCGCCAACACCCATACTGTGAAAGGCGCAGAATTGCTCGTTTTTAAGTACGAAGGGTACGTGTTTCGAGCAATGGGAGTTACTGTAAACTCGCATCGCCACCTTTTGTAAGATTTCTGATGTACTTCCTCCAGAAGCCGTCTGTCCCCACCCGGACAACATGCCAATAGCATTTTCCGGCAACCTCGTCGTCGGCAGTTGTATTTGTTTCTGATAGTCGTTGAAGAAAATCGGCTCACTCACCTGAGAAATTAATATATATATATCACTGGCGGCTTACAGAAAAATATATATAATATAAATCATAACGTGGAAGGATTGTTACGATCAATCGCATAAAGCCACGCGTGCTTAAAAAAATGATATATATATATATATGTATAATTGATGTAAATGACTCACGGTGATCATGGCAATGTCATGGTGGTCCATGGCTTCTTCGGTTTTTATCCCGACGAATTTCGGATATATCAGTACGTCGTCGATATCGAACGAATCGCCGCGAGTACTGATCGAGCTCGTCAATCCTGCATAAATCTTAACCTCGTGATACTCCTCCTGGAGGGGGGACATGCAATGGGCCGCCGTGAGGACGTGCCACTTGCTGACGATCGAGCCGCCGCAGAAATGGGTATTCTCTTTCCAGTACCTGAGGGAGACCAAGTGTGGGAATTCCGATATAGCGGCGTCCTCGCCCCCCACTATCCTAATGCTTTTGCCCTGTATACCTGCAGGATTCGATCACAAGTTGTTTAAAGCCCCTCCTCGCCACTATCACTTTCACGCTTACGTCCTTTAAACTCAAGCCCAACAAGTACTTTCGAGCACGTGATAAAATACTCTCTCTCTCTCTCTCTGCTCTCTCTCACGCACGTGCTCGCTTGTACGTAGATCTAAGTTTGTCTAGCGGCCCCCCCCTCCCCCGACCCACCCGATTGACGGGAGGCCAAAGCAGATTCAGGGAATCAATACAGCGGCCCCCTATCGATCGCGGATATAATTATTATGGCCCGGAGTATTGGATGGAAAGGGGTGAGGGGGTGAGAAAATAACAATAAAACAAAGATTCGTATAGCTTATGAGCTTTATTTGCTTTTATAAATTAAGAATATAAGTATACGGGTAATTCGGTACGAGAGGAGTTCGTGTAAACTTTTTGTCAAATATTTAACGACGGCGTGACGCGAAGGTCGATCGCTACATCAAGGCGAAGCTCTCTGGGCGATTAAAGCACACGAGGCGGGGGGGGTCGTTGTCACGCATCCCCTCGCTCACCGTCTGGCGTCGACGGGTCACGGGTAGAAATCGGCAGCGAAACAGCTGATTCGACGCTGCCTGCGTCGCGCCCGCGCTCCTCCAGACGAGCCGGAGTCAGTTGCCGCGGGGGGTGAGGGGGTATATCCAAGCAGCAGCAAGCAGGGAGGGCTTCGGGACGTCAAACGGCGGCTCACCCGCGGACTCGTCGTCAAACACGTTGTTTGTCGATTGCGCGCGAGCGAATATTACGGCGACATCACCTCCCGGTGCTTCCTTATCGTATCGAGCCTCTACAAATTTACGAAAGAGCTTAACTCCCGGCCCACGTCTTCTCCTCCGCGAACGTAATTAAATAATTAAATAAATAAATAAATAACGACGTATAACGACGTATAACGAAATATAACGAAATAACGAAATAAATAAATAAATATTTGCCTATTAAATTATCGGTTATTTACCGGTCAACGCTACCACCACGACGTAACCCCCAGGACGTAACCCCCAGGACGTAACCCCAGGACGTAACCCCAAGGAAACGGTTGCGCATGTCACTTACCGGCGATCAACGTCAGGCAGAAATTGACGAGAAGTCGGAGCCTCATACCGGCCGCCACACCACTCATTATATACTTCATGTATATAAATGATTCAGTTACAACTGAATCTTATCTATTATTGCTTAAATAGGTTCCCACTCGCTCTCCTGAGCTAACAAATAATTCTCCTACCATAATTATTCTTTCGGCTTGTCTTGAAATCTTTAATTACGCAATTAAGGCTTCTCGTAATATAGTAAATAATCTGAATCTTCGTTGTTTCTTGTAGCGATAATCTCAGCTTCTTTTCTCTTCTCTTCTTTTCTCTTTTTTCCTTCTTTTCTTTCTCTTTCTTTCCATTTATTTCTTTTCTTTTCTTTTTACCGATTCCGTGCGAATCGTCGAAAAGCTTATAACCGACAATTAACGCTCGCACGTGCCCTACGTTACACGTACACGCACAAGCGTACAACATCTTCTACGCATTTCAATAGTATTCGTTAATTTTGGCTCACGATGTTCGCTTGGCCGACAATTAATTCACGAATCGCGCAAATTTTAATTAAAACATTTACTTTTCCTTCCGTCTACAACATTATTATTATCGTTATTATCGTTATTATTGTTATCGTTATTGTTATCGTTATCGTTATTGTTGTTGTTGTTGTTGTTGTTATAATGCGTTTTTCAAGTAAGAGCCCTACTATTGGTAAAAATAGCGTGGTGAGCAACGTTAGAAAAGCCTTAAGGATGTATTTAGAAATACTAAAAGTTTTGCAATGCCATTAAAAATATTTAATTTGCTATAGAGCCCGAGCGAATATTATATTTAACTTTTTTTTTTATTATTACTATCTTGTATAAATAATTGCACAAGCAGAGCCATGTATCGAAAGTATATTTTTCCCTAGAATTATATTGTTGTTTAAATACTTATTGAATTCCAAGGTATTTCTAATAATAATGTATACTATGTGATCAAGAAGCGTTAAATTTCATTATTTTAAATTACGAATTCCTGCTTAGATCTCCGATATCGTAATTAGCGATAAGCCATTCTCTAAACTTCGGTTAAGCGGCTTCTAAGCGAGACGGATTATAAACGTTAAATATTTGTTCTTTACATTACGGCCTCAAGCTTAGCGTTTTATCTAAAACGGATAAATATAGGTTCAAGGGGGTTTATTGTTTTTGAAATTCATACTCATTGCTCGAATTACTCGTAGACCATTAGCTCCATCGAGTCCGTACGGACTCGATAAATAATATTACAATACGTACGGATGCTCGCATCGATACGATCCAGCTTTGATCCAGCCACGCGTTCATCCGTGCTTTCATTCGCTCCTCTACGCGATCGAAATTGCAATGGACGCGCAATCGACGTGCAAAACTATCCCATGGAAATAAAAGTCTCCAGTCGAACTGACATTCAATCGATTTCTATCGACTCCCTGCCGTTCATTTATTCTTAATATTTGGATTTTCTTTTCCCGATTCAACAGTAACAATAGAACCGCGAGTAATGCAACTGCTCCCGGTGATTGTTGTTATTAACATTGTGTACGAGTATACGTGAAAACAATGAAGATACGTATGACCGCAATCGCTAAGCTACAAATTTAAAAAATTTACCAACGATCTTCTCCGGCAATCTCACAACAAGTTTATACAGGAATATTTAAATAATATAAATATGTAATATTAATAGCCGGGAAACGTTTTGTTGTGGTAAACCTTTATGACTACTCGCCCCGATCTCATTGGCACGATAATGAATACAAATAATAAATAATAAAGATACTTTTGTGCAATCCCGTAAGCATATTCTTTGCAAACAATTTATTTAGGGAAACAAACACGCCAAGATATTTATTTTAATTTCAACCGGCAGACAACGTCTTTTCTTTAATTAATCATCATAATACCGTTGATAATCTCGATTCGTAATAACGAATTTATTATTACCCATACATGGTTTTATTTATTTTCTAATTTGAAATACTAAAACATCGTAGTTGGGGAAAGGGAACGAATACAAGTACTCGGACGAAATGAGGCATTATTCGTACATAAAGAGAAATTGGTATTGTTGTGACCAATAATAACAACAATAACAACAACAACAACGACAATAAACATCAATAATAAGAATGTTATATAGAACAGAGTAGCATAACTTATTGTTCCGATCAATAGTATAGAAAATAATAAAAGTAATATTCCAATCTGCATTCTTTTCTTAATACAAATGATGAAATAAAAATATCTATTTCAATAATCAGTATATACACACTCACACACACATATATATATATACATATATATGTAAAGATGTACATAAATGTGTATAGACATTAGGAGGCTTGCAATATCGTTCGAGGATTAAGTTCCAAGCGAATTCCATTTATTATATTATTCAACGTCTTTGCTTGTACTGACAAGCGCACACATACATTACTAATTTCTAATCGTGAACTAGTCGTTGACAAAGCCACATTTAATGCACTTACTCTCTTAAAGGAACTATTATTTTTTTTTTTTTCTATCTTTTTTCTTTTTACTTTTTTCTCTTTAAACGGATATAATTCCGAGATAAAGTCTTTGTAGGGCAATAATATCTAATGCTAATCAAACGCATAAGAAGCATCTCTGTGTTGAAATGAATTTTTCACGTGTTAAAATAATTCAATACATATTCAATGGCCAATACGTACAAAACTCTGCCTCTCATAATAGCGTTCTCATAAAAAGGATAAAATATTATATAAGGAGAAAAATTAGACAGAATATACATACATATATACATATATATATATATTTTACTATTTGATTTTCGCTTATTCTGCCTCGTTTTCAGCAATTCGATCTTCCAGATCGGCTAGACTCTGATCCGAGCCAGACAATTAACTCTTCTTACCTTCTTTGCTCGAAAGGACATATGGGGATATGGGGGAGGGGGGAGGGCTACGTATCTTTATATAAAGACGTAAGAACGTAAGAACGTACGTGAAAAGCACTCGAGTCATCTTTGTGGGTACAATTTGCACAGCTGCATACGTTGCCGGTTCACACTAACACAACTAGGCGTCACGATTTTTTTTTTAATATTATATACAATTACAGACAATGGACGATGTATTATTTATTTATTAATTTCAAGATAATATTAAGAGGGTTTGGTGGGGGCACTCGACCGCCCCCCCCCCTATTTATACTCTCGCAGATCCTCTTCGATCGTTATTGTTCCGGTCGCTTTTCGTTCGATTTAACTTCGGCAAGAAATAAAATAGAAGGAAAAAATAAGGCTCGTGGGTCATCGCGTACTTAAAAATCCTCCAATTCGGCCTAGAAAACAATCAGTCTAGTCCTCAGTATTCTCGGTAATTAGTTCATTTTAAAAAAAATATCTCTACGATCGTCTCGGCAATCAAAAGCCCCCCGCCAATACCAATATCAATGCTACCAGACGCTTCCAATCTTATCATTATTTTAATTGTTTAAACATCTCTCGAACGAATGAATGATTGCATTCGCTCTTATTCGATTATCCTCCCGATTGCCATTATTACGTCATACACGTCGATCTACGAACAAAAAAACAAAAGTAGATCATCGGGACGCCGCGGTTACTGGCAGTCGGCGGTCACGATCCACGTCCGAGCGTTCGCTGCCAAGTGCTTCCTCCCTTTCACGTCGATTGCTTTTATATTGTACATTCCTGCTTAACTGACGATTATTAAAAGCTCCGGGCGGTTACAATAAGCGTAAGGTGGACTCGTAACGGTTTCACCAATACCCGGTATCATTGTTTAAATACGATCACCTAGCTCTTCTAGCTTGAATCAATACGACCAATAAAAAGCAAACATGTATATAACGTAAAGATCTGCAATGGCAGCGGGAAGCCTTAAATACGGGCATTTTATTTAATTGGACGTGTCATTCATTGTTCGTGAAGACGGCGACTTTCCAACACAGATTCACAACGTTTCCATTATTAGTCTGGGAAAAAAAGAGACGAATTCCCATTAACGGAGGTAGGTGTGCGCATTTATAGTCCGTCGCGAATCAAAATAATATCTTAATATTATTAACGTTCACGAATCGAGGGAAAGAGTTTCGTAAGGAATAATAAGTAAGTTTCCTCGGCTTAATGTATAAAGTAAAGGAAGTTAAATCCGCGTGGTTATTTTGCAAGGGTAGGAAGCCCGAACGTTATTCGAGGATAAAAAAAAAATTGTCGTTAAATCAGCTCGTAAAGAATAAATCGAGACAATTATTAAAACAGATGTTTTCTCCTTCTTCTCTTTCATTTTCTTTTTCTTTATATATATATATATATATATATATATCGTATAAAGAAGCCCTCTCTACCGAATTGTAAAATAATCAGTCAAAGAAAGATAAATATAGAATGGTGACATTTATCCTTTTGGTTAATCTTTGCACGTGATCTTGTCAATACGTCCATGTCGGTAGGGCAGCATCGATCAGTCGCAGCTCATAACTCGGCGCTCACCGGCGCTCACCGACGCTCACCACGCTCGCCAACCACGTGTCCGCTAACTCGCATGTCACGGCGGTGTCCGTATGTCGTGATTTACGTGACTTGTGCACCCGCGATCGATTAATCGAATTCGCCCGAGTCTTGTGGCGATTCTTATTCCACCCCGGCTACTGGTTAACAAATTCAAAAGGAATTCTGACTTTTTTAAGGCGAGTTTTAGATTTTATTTCACAATCCGAGGGCATTGTCGCAACGCGGTCTGACCGAAAAATTACTCTTTATAACGGAAGAAGTGAGTTCTTTCTATCGTCTACTCCCTCCCTCCCTGCAACCAGCGTGCAACATTTGGTAATGCTATTTGATAAAGGCTCAACTCATTGTGTCCTGGATAGGCCTTCTAATTAATGACAATGATATTTTATCCTTCTCTAATTGTAATCGATGCTTCATGCAATTGCATCGGCGATTGGCGGGGGGAGGGGCGTTTAAATAAATACCGCTGTTGCTTGGACGGTTTCATTCAACGCCTTGGTACCTTCGTCCCTCGAGGTGTCCGTCTTGCAAAAGGTGAGACGAACCCAATAACCTCGACGTACTGACTATTCCTACTCCAATCCTCGTTGATCTTCTCCCAACCTTACCTCGATACACTTAGTTAATTGTCACACCTAAATTGATATTTGATAAATCATTTGAAAGGAATTTCGTTACATTTTACGTGCATCGAGATATTGTTCGTAGATATTTAAAAACATTATCATCCCCACGGATGCATCTCTTTTTTTGTTTCGAGATCATTTTGTTATTCTCGAGGTGCTAAGTAGGCGTCGTCCCCGCAATGCCAATACATAATCATCATCATCATCATCATCATCATCATCATTCGTCCATGTCGTTTCGAGTTCTGTCGATCATCGTCATTCGCATTATTCTTTCCTTCCACTTTTCCTTTCAAACTTCGTTAACAAATTACATCAATTTACTTGGATCGAATAATGCATTAAGAAACGTTATCATCATCATTCGTATGCAATATCATGATTCGGTACAGTCATCGTATTTTCTTTGAGTTTTAACCGAATTGCCATCCACTTGTCATATCCGCTATCGCCTCGGAAGTAATTGGTTCACTTGAGTAAACGAATCGCAATAGATATTTATTTGGAAACAACTTTCCTATCGAAGAGTCAACATTATTTAATTAATTACTTATGCTTTCCTTCAATACGAAACTGTCGATTCAATATACAAAAAACCTCTTAATGCTCTACTTATTAAAGAACTCTATGAAAATTAATTACTAAATAACCAAATTACTTTTCCATGTGTCTGCATATATATATATATATATGTATATGTATATATATGCAGACATAAACACGCTTAAAACGATTTAAAGTATTAACGGGCGCATGAATGTTTGAAGCCTTGAGTGTACAGGCAACTTGAATTGACGCACACAGATCTGAAGCCCGGTAAGGAATAATTGCAGATTTGTAGGTATTTGGATGAAATCCTATCCGTTAAAATTGTAAGAACTATTTTTAACGAAGAGTCTGATGACGTACGAACTTTTACGTAAATATTTGCTAAGATAAATGGTGAAATTTTATTCATATTATAAGAACGGGGCCACAAGGTCTTACGAATTCTTAATTTATACTCAAATAACGTACGTTATTCCGTATTTATTGTGTATAATTTATTATGAAACTTGAAAAATGTTTATAAGAATCTAATGGCCAGACTCGATTGTCATATGCGATTGATTTTTTTAAATTCTATTAAATATATATATATATATATAAATGTATATAAATTCGCAAATCAAACCATTGTTTCTTCTAATACGTCTGACCAAGAGTTCAAGTATCGGACATTGTTGACAATATTAATGCAATGCATTCGTTTCTGCGTGTGAACTCGCGGTCGAAGTATACCAGAACCGGAACCGGAACCAGAACCAGAAAGAATTACCAGAAAAATACGAAGAAAAGTCGTGGATAGCGTTGAAAAGTATTTAATTACTTTATGATATTTGGGTGTAATCGCAAAGGTTACATTACCAAAGACTTTACTCTAAATACTATTATGACGTAAAAACGCGTATGTAAATGTTTACCGAGCTAATAATAAACTTTTGTTTTAATATATTCACCGTCTAATGCTTACTTACACGAATGTTTGTCTTCGCCATCATAATCATCATCACCATCATCGTCACCATCATCGTCACCATCATCGTCATCTACTTCTTCTTCTTCTACTTCTTCAATGACCTGCGTAATGCACACGAAATAATTAAATAAATCGAGTCAATAATTACGTTTTAAATAGACTTATAAGCGCTCAATGATTCAATGTATCGCGCAGTCACTATAAAATAAATATTTACGTTCGCAACGTCGTATTAATCGACATTTGCCCGGATTCGCAAATAAACGATCTTTCGTTTTAATCCAATCATCGACGGTGATTCCATGACGATGATATAAGAAAAGAAATAAAAATGAAAATAGAAAAAGAGGCGAGAAAGGTTGTAAAGCTTTAAAAAAAAAAAATCGTGGCTGTCGGAGCAATTTCAATGGATTGAGCTCGTATAGTGGATTTTTTTTTTTTTTTTTTTTTTTTTTTACAACTTTTCATCATCTCTCGTTCTTCTTTACTTGTATTGACTGAAAACAAAAACAAAACAAAAAAACAAAAAATAAATAAATAAATATAGTAAATATAGAAAAGTACGGCTCACATTATCGATTTGGGGTTATTTAAGCGAGTCTCGAAGAGAAATATAACGGATCGGCGGTAGGTCGTGACGATCCAACGTAGTCATAAGACGCGTAAGAGATGGACGAGATGGATCCTAATAAATCAAGTACTGCTCGCTTATATTATAAATATAAGATATTATAAATTCCAACAATTTTTAGCCAAATAAATATATACATACATACATAATCAGTGAATTGTAAATAATTTCAGTCCAATTGTTGTTGTATTTGCCATTTCTGCATGTACAATCAGAATACGGGGACGTGTTAATTTAGCAATATATTCAAATATTCAGATAAGAGAATTGCGTCTAAAAGTTATCTTATCAGTTGAATAAATTTATTAATCTTCGTTGGATAAACCAAATACGGCAATTTAGAGAAATTATTGTGTAAATAACATGAGCGAAGTTTTTTACATAAACACAATTAGATTTTGTATAATTTTGAAAGGTGCAATAACGTGGGTTGCTCTTGTTGTTGTTGTTGTTGTTGTTGTGTGGTGGTGGTGGTGGTGGTGCGGTTGCCCTTAAATGGATTGAAGTCGATTTCCGATCGATCGTTTTCCAACAAGCCGACGAAAAGAAATCTTTTATCAACTGCATATAAAAAAATATTGGCCTTGCAAACGTTAAACAAAAATATTTTACAAAAAAAAAAAAAAAAAGAAAAAAGTTTGACGCTCTCAATTGCTCTTCGTTGTATACCGATATCCGTAGTAATTCCAAAGTACTACAATTAGAGAGAAGGTTCGGTAATAAAAGAAAAATAATAATAATAATATCGAGCGATAAATAAATACTCGCGAAACGTAATTCCGTATTTTAAGTAAGTGAGTGAGCGAGTGAAATTGTGGGTAAAAATTGCCGAGTCAATAATAATTACGCGTCGGTGGATGTTTGAATACAAACTTATCTTAAAGAGCATATTTGTTTATGATATAACGGCGGCTTTTCCATGATATAATAACCCCAATCGACGTACGAAAGGAACGTTCCCCGACCGAACATCGCGCGATCGATTATTTTCAAGGAGACATTGTTAGCTTTTGGAGCTCGGACTCCAGTTAAGTGACTTGAGTTGAGTTCGGTATAAAAAAAGGGGACGACGTAACTCCTAAGAAAGCCCCGAGAGATGCAGCCTAGTGGCGTTAGATTGGTATTGGCCTTGGCGGTATTAGCCTGCGTCGGTAAGCGTGCCCTGCGTAATTCTTTCTAACGACTCGCCGTCCCTCCGATTAATTAATTATCAGCGACTATCTGATCTACTATCGTAATAACGATTTGCCCTTGACATTTTTCAGCCGGTACTCTTGGAAAGCGCGAGCGAATCATCGGTGGTGAAAATGCATCGGTCAGGGCGCACTCGTACGTCGCCTCATTCAGATACACGTCGAGGAACGTCGTCTTCTGCAGCGGCTCGATAATCAGCGAAAGACACGTGATTACAGCCGCCCATTGCCTATTCACCGAGGACGAGTACAACGACATACGGATATACACGGGGACGAGCGAGACGAGGAGCACCGACGGCCAGGAGCATAGAATAGCTCGTGTATACTTCCACGCGGAGTTTACGGGTGAAAAGTCCGAGAGGGGGATAAATCACCACGATCTCGGAATCGTCCTGGTGCGATGACTTTTTATCGTTACAATGACCCCAATAACCCCAATAACCCTCGTTTGCCGTACCGGGCTCGCTTTGCTATAACGTTAGCCCTTGCGTAGGGTCGACTGCGCAGGTCGCGGAGCCAATCAGACTGAACGACTTCCAAAACGTCATAGAGCTACCGACCCGGGACATTCGTACCAATGACATCGGCTACATCGTCGGCTGGGGATCGACGACCTACCCGGAGGACACCTCACCCAGCCAATTGCAAAGGGCTTACATGCGCGTCACACCCTCGGACGTCTGTCTCAAGTTCTTCAGCTTCAAAATCCTCGGCCAGTTCTGCGCATTCAAACGAAAAGGAGTCGGCACATGCGTCGTAAGTGTGTTTCACCCCCACCCCCACCCCCACCACGCATTTCACCTACCTCGTCTCACCTTAAACGGCTGCCATTGTTAATTTTTTTTTTTGGTTTTTTTTTTCAGGGCGACAGCGGCAGTCCGTTGGTTATCGACGGAAAGCTCGCCGGCATCGTCTCCTTCAATTATCCATGCGCTCAAGGCATACCGGACGTATACGTCAACGTTTACGCGTACAATGATTTCATTGAGGGGATCGTGCAATTAGCCACGTTACTCTGAAGACCCGGCATCCTCATCACCTCTCTACAATGTATCCATTTAACCATGCCTGTTTATGTACATACACGTGTGTGTATATACGTATACGTGTATATATATATATATATGGAAGAAAAGGCCAAAGTCAAGTCTCGGAATTTCATTGTCAACCGTCCTTTGTCACCAAACAAATTAAAAAATTAAATAACAACGATTTAGTTGAGTTTGATAATTATTCGGACGAGTGAGCCCGATGATGCATTTATATGTAATTTGTAACCCCCTACATGTTTTCTTTCGTTTTCTTTGTATGACGAGCAATACCGTTGCCCGCGTCCTTCTTCTCCTTGCTCTTCCCCCTTTCCACGCAACTCCGTAAGAATCAAGGGAGACATTCGGCCGAAGGTATCCGTTAAGGGGCTGCATTAGCTCTCGTGAAAATTGGCCGATAAGGATAATCGCTGCAATGCAGAGCTCCCGAATCCAACATTCCTGCCTCGTATTTCGTTACTCGAAGACGCCTTTCTCTCTTCTTCTTCTTCCTCCTCCACTACCACTACCACTACCACTACTACTACTACTTGTTTCTTTTTTTATAAAAATAAAACGAGATGGCAATAGCTTTGCGCTGAAGGCTAACCGAATGCCCGCTAAGCGATTAAATATTTTTTGATAACACTTCAGCGCAAGGTCGAGCGATTCTTTGGCAAATACCACGAAACCTCGAGGTTTTCGCGCAACCACATTATTAGCGATTCCTTAACAAACAGTTGGGCAAACGAGCGAACGCGTAACAATGGAGGCACTACAGTCAATGCTTTTTTCTTCTTTCAAGCACATTGCACACACACAATTCTCAGATGTTTTGGATCGCACGAGTGGATTCATAAATTTTTCAATAAAACCTAATAACGTATTGATAAGATTCGTCATTTAACGATTATTTTACTTGCCAAATAATTAAAGTCTGAAATTTTTTTAAAAAAAAAAAAAAAAAAAAAAGTTTCAAGGACTTTCGATTATATATATATATTGGTTTTTCTAAGCTGAAAAGAATAAATCATCATCATCATAATCATCATTATTATTATTCTTAGTATTATTATTAACCATAAAGCAAGAAGTGCAGAAGAAATCGCAGGAAGATCGTTAAAAGGCATTCAATGATCAATTTATGTCTATTATCTATCGTCTATGGAGCTTTACACTCGTCGTTTAATAATTATTATTACGGCAAATTACCGATTGTTTCTTACTTGCTTAAAGGATTGACAATAATTTTGTTTAATTGCCCGTTTATCGATTAATCGCGCATTTCTCCTACTCTACTAAAGTACGGAAATTTTTGCGTATACCGCTGTATACATGTATTGCCTTGCTACGCACGTGCACAACACGTACGTATACGATAGAGCTTCGTTTACACGCCATGTTAAAATAGCTTTACATACGTATTTATAAAAACTCTTGCCTACTGACGGATACGTGTGTCACGAAATAGTAATCGAGTTAAGCGCATTCCGTAAGGATGATCTGCTTTTACTATGTAATACATAAGCAAGATTTGCAGAAAATACAATGTAACCTTGCTGTACTTTATCATCGATACCACTACGTTAATCAAGCGATTAACGGTATTTGTAAATAAATCTGTTTAATTCTTTACACCTCTAACAAATAAATGACTATTAATGAATATCATACGTAGCGACGATAGATATTCAAAGACCTTCCAGGTAAATTATTTTTTCTTAAGCTCTGTTAAGTAATAAAAAACTTAATAATTTGCCTGAAATGTGTACTTAACGCGTAATCGGATCTTAAATTAATTGTTTAACTAAATTTAATTTCTTCTACTTCTTCTTCTTCTTCTTCTTCTTCTTCTACTTCTTCTTTATTACCTTTTTTCTTTCTTTCTTTCTTTTTTTTTTTTCTTTTTAGCCAATAATTAATATGTATCAATATAAATGTAAATATTGGCTTAGAGTTGCGAAAATATTGTGCGAGACTGAAAGGTATAAAAAGTTGTGGATAAAATTATTCGCATAGCTGAGCTTCAGCTAAGCAAAATATAATTAAATATCTCTTGTGCGTAGTGAGACAGAAGGAAGGGAAGAAAGAAAGAAAGAAAAGAAAAAGATTCTTGTTTATTTATTTATTTATTTATTTATTAATTTTTTTTTTTTTTAAACTCCTCGCGTATGATAAAAATGAGCTATCGGTCGATAGTATTCTTATTCGCAGTATTGCTTATCGGTAAGAAAATCTTGTAACTTACGTAGCCGAATAAATAATATAATATATATATACATATATATATACATATATATACACACACGCGCGTATATTGTACAACAGAGTCGTCCCGAGGGCTTTCGATTAATAATTCGCTCGAGTGATTTGTGTTAATTTGGGTGAGGTTACCCGAGCAGCCGATACCTAAAACTACCCAAAGAATACTAACGATGCTTGGACGATATTGGAACACGAGGGTTGCGTGACGGTTGTCGAGCTTCATTACGGCACTCGATACGGTAATCGACGCGTAGATAATATTACAATTTCTCAGGAGGTAGACGACGTCTCCGAATGCCGGTAGGCGAGCGCGCAAAACACGTAATTGTAGAATCGCGACGCGGACAGGCGTCTCGGGCCTCCTTTCCCCCCTCCCCCCGTTATTTATATCGAGCGCTTCCCCAATTTTTGTTTTTAATTGTGCCCCGGCCAATTTTTAATTTTGACGTGATTGTGATTGCAGGTGGTGCTTTTGGGAAAGGTAGGCGCATCGTGGGGGGCGACACGACGAACATAAGGACGTATCCGTTCCTGGTATCGATTCGTTACACGGCCACGAATTACATATTCTGCGGCGGCTGTATAATAAGCACGAGGCACATACTCACGGCGGCCCATTGCTTCCTCAACGAGATCGGGAGCTTCGGCCACGTGAGGGTGTACACGGGAATAACGCGCTCCGAGGGCACGAATGGACAGGTCCATCAGATATCGATGGTCCACAAGCATCCCTGGTTCACCGGTGAAATATCCGAGAGCGGGATACGACAGCACGACATTGCCGTAGTCTTGGTATATCAACGATATCGTATAATTAATGAGCAATAAGCACGGGCGATAATAGATCGATGATGATAAATCCTTCGTTTAATCCACAGCTCGCCGAAGAGATTGTACTGAACGACCACCAGGACATCATAGAACTACCCTACAGGGACGCGAACATCCAAGACGATGGGTTCTTCTTTGGCTGGGGAGCCACGTCTCCACGTGGGGACATGTACCCCTCACACGTACAGAAGATCTACATGCGCGTCTTTCCCGACGTCATCTGCTGGGACATGTACAACTTTAGAATGCACGGCAATCAATTGTGTGCCTTCAACAGGGACGGCGTTGGCCCGTGCTTCGTAAGTGTTTAACTCGATATTACATTCGATCCAATATTCCTTCCTCTTTATTACGTTCTTTATTCCGTTTTAAATATACTCAAAGGATTCTTGTCGACGGGAATTTATAATATTTACTCCGACTCTACGCCGACGCTCCCTTTCATTCCTAATATGCCTTTATAATAATAACAATAACAACAGGACTTTTTTAATATATATATATATATATGTATGATTTATATGTATGTATTTATATTATTGTTTTAGGGCGACGCTGGAGGTCCTTTGGTCATCCAAGGGAAAGTCGTCGGCATACTTTCCCATCATTTTACATGTGCCGCGGGCATCCCCGACCTCTACACCAGAGTTTACCCTTACAATGACTTTATAACGCAAATTCTATTATCCGCCATTTAAGCCGCTTCGGTCATCCACGTCATCTGCATCATATATAATAATCGTGTAATAGAAAGGACGAACAAAATTAAACGACTTGTAATAATAACAATCGCAGCAATGATACAACGCAGTCAAGAATATATCTATGGAAAATCGCAATCTTAACGAAATATATATATATATATAAAGGTTTTAGTTTAATCTGCCATCGCTAGGGGGCGCATTCACTATTTATAATGTTTATAACGCCATCATGTTTGGTGGGTGGAAAATCTTTTCTAAGCGTAAAATGGTTCAAATTTGTAATTCGTATCGATCGTAAATTAATTATAAATACTTTTTAATTGCACGTGGTCGTAGAAAATATTTCATAATTTCAGTTTATCGTACATTCGTTTACGAGACTTGATTTTCTTCGTTATACCGATTGTTTAAATCGATTGTTTATTGCTACATCCACGATACCGGTATTTCTTTTTATCAATATTTAATTAATGATAGTTTTTGTTTATTTTATTTTGTTATTTTTTATTTTTTTCTTTTTTATTTTTTTCTTTTTGCTTTTATACGGAACATTCATTGTTTGGCGATTGTTGTTTGTATCTGTGTGCTGATAATTCTCGTAAAAATATGTATGTTATGTAATGTAATATTATTGAAAATTGTTTATCTGTCTTCTTATAACAATACAAGAATACAAATTGCTTTACAAATTTTCTTTTATCGAGCTTTGTTTTTATTCGAAAATGGTCTATAATAATTTTCTATACCTGTGCGTGAAAATGTATTTCAAGCGTATCGTCGTAGCTGCTTAGGTAAGAAAATGATTAATGATTAATGATTTAGCTTAAGATCGCGGATAATACAATGAAATTACAAACGAGCCGTCGGAAAAGTAAATTAGTAAGAAAATGTGTTTTCGTGAAATGATTCGTGGGTGCGGTAACGTAACTCTGGTATATATTACATATATACATATGTATGTATGTATATATAATTAATTTTCGAGGTTATAAATGAGACAATAGTTTTATAAGGAAACTTGATTCTCCAAAGATTCCTTTGTATTCTTAGCTCGCGCGTCATTGACGAAGAAAGTGAAATCGAATAATTGAATTGAACTAGAGATTTATCGTTTCACAAAGAATTTCTTCGGCTTACAATAAATGTCATTGTGCCTCATGTATACCGACGTTCGGCAATCCGTAAAATTCAATTGTATTTTTCATTTAAATTTTTCCAACCGCGATCGCTTTAATATTTGTTATGCCTTTTGTTGGTAACAATTATAATGTATTATTAATACAAATGCAAACATTGACTATCTATAGAAAATATTTGATTTCCATTGAAATGTCAGGCCGTCGTAATGTTATAGGCAAGATGTAAAGGCTTTATTTATAAGTATTCGCGCAATAGCTTTGCCTAATTGGAATATAATTTTATACCTATATAAAGCGCCGTGGAAATATTCATTCATCGCTTTATGTTTAACGAATAAAATGAGTTATCAAAGCCTAGTCCTTTTATTGGCCGTATTAGCGGTCGGCGGTGAGCAATTGTTATAATTTACAACACACGCGACACACACACGACACACACACGACACATCAAAAAACGATTTTCTTTCATCCCTTTCTTAGTTTTCTCTCTTCTTCTTCTACTACTTCTTCTACTTCTTCTATTTTATTTATTTATTTATATATTTATTTATTTATTTTTTTGTCATCATACCACAATTCATAAACGACGTTTCAATTAAGGATGAATAAAGCACACTGGCGTTTGGGATCATTAATCTTGTAATCGGCGTTCGTTATTGTTAATTATTGTAATAATTAATCATCGAGACTCCTATAGATAGGATTGATGATGTTTGACGAAGCCGTTATTGTGTACGTGTAAAATAAAACTTTCAGGTGCATTCGGTAAGTACGAGAGGATCGTCGGGGGTGAAAACGCAACGATAAGATCGTACCCGTTCGTCGCATCCTTTAAGTATCTTAACGAGGATTTGATATTCTGCTCCGGTGCGATAGTAAGCTCGAGACATATACTCACGGCGGCCCATTGTCTCATGTACAGAGGCAATAATTACCAGCACATAAGAGTACACACGGGGAAGACCCGGTTGCGCGCCACGACCGGGGAGATCCATAGGATCGCGCGCGTCTTCGTCCATTCCTCGTTTACCGGTGAGATCACGGAACGGGGGGTGCACGTCGACGACGTCGCGGTTGTCAAGGTACGGTACTTTTCAACGGCACGGGGAAACAATGGGAGCCGACAATACACGTAAATATTAATGTAAATACAAATAATAGGTTCAGCGGAGGATCACGTTGAATGACAAGCAGAACATCATTGAGTTTGCCGAGGAAAATGTTAACGAGGGGGACATAGGACTGGTTCTCGGTTGGGGCACGACCTCGTATCCCCGAATCGTCTATCCGTTCAAGCTGCAAAAAGCTCAGATGCGCATTTATTCGGCCAGCGCATGTGCCCGGAGGCTCAGTTTCCACATGCAGCCCAATACGCAATTCTGCGCTTTCTTCCAACAGGGCATCCACACGTGCATCGTAAGTTCTCCTCAAACCTCCCCCTACCCACAACCACCACCACCCGCCTTTACTCGCTCTCCCTTACCGTACATCTAATTTCTACTCATACTTATCTACGTTGATGTGTTTTCAGGGTGACGGAGGCGCCCCCTTTATTATAGATAAAAAACTCGTTGGCTTCCTCTCCTATAATCATCAATGCACGGCCGGCATACCCAATATCTATACAAATATATTCCCGTATCTCCGATACATCCAAGAAGTCATAAGCTCGTTTTGATCGACGTCATTGGCCTTTCGAAAAAAAAAAATATATATATATTTCTACGCTTTTTCCATTACGTATAACGAGAAATTCGTCCGGATTCGTAAACGATTAGAATACCACCACCACCACTACTACTACTGTTATTATTATTGTCGTTGTTGTTGCTGCCGTTGCTGCCGTTGCATGTATCTCGATGTATGTTGTGAATTCAGAATTACAATAAATATACAAGACCCTCTAGCGAATAAGATTTAAACAATAAATCTATTATCGTTTATGAGGACAGATTTCTTATTCCTTTTTTTTCTTTTTTCATACCATAAATCAAATGTGATTGATATTAAGCAAAATTGTCAATTTATTATACGCTTGTATATATTTAATGTTACACGATAATTATTATAACGAGTATTACTAGCGTTTGTAATACCTTATCTTTACAGAAAAAAAAAAAAATGGATAGATATTAAAAACTTATAAGGGACCATTGTTGTTTACATAATTTAAATACGAATGTATTATTTAATAAAGATATGAGAAATAATTATATTAGTCGCTTGATTACTTTCATTACCGTCATATAACGGTCATAACATTGTCCTACAAAGCAATGACAATTTATTACTATCCCATTACGATTATCATTGGATCTTTATAGAGATCTTTATATATATATATATATAGGAGAGCATCGTTTTAGACCATAAAAATAACATATGTAAATATCCAATAATAAATTGTGTATTATAAGTAAATTATAGTAAAAGAATTTTGCACGACTTTATAAAGGCCTCAAGCGCCAAATGCGTTATATTTTTATTTTACTCGTGATTCGACGTGAGCATTTATTAACGTCTACGTTGCCGTAACCAACTTAACGGGCAGCGTGTGCGTATTTGGATAGAATAACGCAATATGTAAAAACTGTGTACACAGATTTCGCTGCGCGTGTCGTGAGGCGATTGAAAAGTAAAAAATTTCGAACGTCGGTCGAGCGCAAACACGGAGAAATTCGAATTTCGTGTCGAGCAACGAAGGTTATTGATTTACCACAAAAAAGAAAAAAAAAGGGGGAAAAAAAAAACCATCGATGTTCTTATGAACTTCGGCCTCTTGAGACTTTTAATGATTTTTTTTTTCTTTTCTATAATTTCATAGACCGAGCTAATGTTGCGCGTCCGTATAATTAATATAAAATAGGTGGGAGGGAGGAGAGGGGTGGGGGGAGGAAGCCCCATATTCGTAATCGACGAATTAATAACGAATCGGCTGTACGTAGGAGAGGAAAATGTATCATAACTTTTCTTTCCGCGGCACAGGTTAAGATCCTCGAGGCAATTAAAGTAAAAGTTATCCGAGTGACGAATTCGATCGATGACAATGACGATCGATATTGTTAGTCGCTATTATGTCACGATCGCTTTCGAATGTCAATCCATTGAAATGATCTGAATCGAAAATTATTACATACTAATAGAAACTTAAATATTAACTTATCTTTCACTTGCCGTTAATTTTTTTCTATTTCTTTCTTTCTTTCTTTCTTTCTTTTATTTTATTTTATATTTTATTTTTTTTTTTTCCATTATTTAAACAGACAGTGAGAAGCGTCTCTGGCTTATCGGAATATAGTTTAATGCATATATAAAGCCCCCAAATTATACGTGTGCCTATTAAGATTTGGAAATTGATTAATAAAATGACTTATCGAGGTATTATTCTATTATTTGCCCTATCAATTACTGGTAAGTAAATCATCAAATTTATACTTTCGATTGTATAATAATAATAATAGTAATAGTAATAATAGTAATAACAACAACAACAACAGCAACAAATAATAATAATAAATTTGTTAATAATAAATTACGGTAGTCCTGGCCCAATAACCCCAATAACCCCAATAACGGTCTCGAACGGGACAATGAATTTAATCGGGAATAAGTTTCAGGTGCTTTGGGAAAGGATCTGCGTATCCTTGGGGGTGAAGGCTCGGACGTAACGACCTATCCCTTCGTCGTATCCTTCAAGTATGCCGTGAATAATTACATATTCTGCAGCGGCACGCTTATAAGCGACAGGCACGTCCTCACGTCGGCCCACTGTCTCACTTACGAGTCCTCGGACTACGACGACATAAGGATATTTTCAGGACGCAATGGCGTCGATGCTTCCCAGAGGCAAATAAACACGATCGCCCAAGTGTTCAATCACCCGTCGTTCACCGGGAGAATATCCGCGACCGAGGTGTATCGGCACGACGTCGCCGTCGTATTGGTACGAGTGCACGCGATCGTATTGCAAAGAAAATTTTACGTATTGTCCGGATGGTTCGGCGATGACCGACCGTGACCGCTAAACCTATGGATTTTATGATTTCGCAGGCCAGGGACGCGTTTTCCTTGAACGAATTCCAAAATAAAATCGAGCTACCCACCGTGAACGTCATGGAGAATTCAATAGGTTATCTGTTCGGCTGGGGCTCGATAACCTACCCGATCACGACCTTCCCCCAGCGACTGCAAAAGGCTCCCATGCGGATATTACCATCGGATCATTGCGTCGACATGTTTGACTTTGCCATGCACAGCAATCAGTTCTGCGGCTACAATAGCATCGGCGTTGGCCCCTGCGTCGTAAGTTCCGTTCCATTTCCATCGCCCATTATTAAATAACGTCTCTCTCTCTCTCTCTCTCTGCATCTCTCTCTCTCTCTCTCTCCGGCTCTCTCTCTCCGGCTCTACCTCTGTCTCAACGTCATTGGCTTTACAGGGAGACAGCGGCGGCCCATTGGTTATCGATGGAAAACTCGCTGGATTACTTACCTTCCATTTCCCATGCGCCCAAGGCCTGCCCGACCTCTATACCAATATTTACCAATACATGGACTTTATTACGCAGATTATAAATCCCGCGTGAGCCCTGCTCGATCCTTCTTATAAATTCTATCGCATAACTAAAATTAAAACTATTAAAAATAAAATATAAAAGACAATAAACACGTAAGGTTATCGATTACTTATTTTATTTTCTTTCTTTTTTTTTCCCCCCCTTTCCGTTACTTTTTCCCATTACCAGATTGTAAGATATTGTAGGTAATGCCGCTGACGCGTAATACGTATTGCGAATAAAGGAATGATCGCATGGATATCCACCCTCCCCGATCCCCCCTGTCTATGTAATTTTCCTCTATCCGTAGCCTTTATTCTCATTACTCATCAGTATGGATTGTATTGTAACGTGTAAAATAAAATTTAAGCCCTAAAACTACGGCAATTTGCATGAAATTCATACCTGAGTCGTAAAAGATAAAAGAAAAATTGCATCAGAATGTGTAATATGTTACACATATGGTCATATATAAGTCGATCCGAACCATTGGCTCCAATAGCTTTTTTAAAAAAAAAACATAAAAAAATCGGAATCCACATTTCTCGGGCTTTTGTCCCGAGTTGTAATGAGATATAATTCCGATAAAAAAAAAAAAAAAAAAAAAAAAAAAAAAAAAGGAAACTTACTCGACAAACGCTATTCACCGAACGTACAAATAGTACAAATAGAGTTTGAATAAAATTTGAATTAAAGCTGGTTAAAAATTCTATTGGCTTCGTTGACATTTCAATGTCAACTCGGAGTAATTTTTTAAATGGGAAAAATTATATCATGAATAATTACAATGCGGACCGACGTTGTTAATTTCCAATGTAATCACTTATCTTTTGATATGATTCTTTTGTCATTGGCTCGAGGGCGCAGCTTATAAAGGCCTTAGAGCCGTAAGAGTGTATATATTCGCGGCCAAAGCCTCTCCTCGAAAGGAAAAATCAAAATTTCAAATATATATATATACACATATATATATATATATATATTAAGAGCTGCGGGAAATAACATCGGGCGTGTCCACATCGAATGGAGAATATGATTTTTAAACTCGTACTCTTTGTACTCGCTATATCGATCACTGGTAAGTCAACGGCTCTATTAACGTCTTACGCCTATACACGTACACGTACACGTACACACGTATATATATGTATTAAAATAAGCTAGTCCATCGAATACATCGTATAGGTTTGCGCGTATCTGCGTACAACGAAGAAAGGAAAGGAAAGGAAAGGAAAAGAACAGAATGCCAGAGGAGAGAGTAGTCAATAAAAAGGTATAACGTACTGCTCCGATTGGAATTTGCAGGGGCTTTGGGTAAAGATGGGCGAATCGTCGGGGGCGAGAACACGGACACGGCGACGTATCCGTTCATGGCCTCCTTCCGGTACCTGTCGACCAATCTCGTATTCTGCGGCGGCTCGATAGTGAGCAACAGACACATAGTGACGGCCGCGCATTGCCTCATCCAGAGACGGGACGACTTGAGTAACGTGAGGATCTACACGGGGATAACGTCGAGCACGAGCACCGCCGGCAGTGTCCACGAGATCCAGAACGTAATCTATCATCCGGGTTTCACCGGCGAGAAGTCCGAGAGAGGTGTCAATCACCACGACATTGCAGTTGTCTGGGTAAGAGCCGTCGACTTGGACGGGAAGTCAGTAGTCGGCCGTCGATTGGGTTATTGTGTGTGTGTGTGGGGTGAGGGTGGAGGGGGCAGGGGAGAGGAGAGAATTGATGATTATGTAGTTTGAAAATGGTTTTATGAATTGGTACAGGTGAAGCGGCCGATCACGCTTAATCGATTGCAAAACGTTATCGAGCTGCCGACACGCGATGCCGCCGTAAACGACATCGGCTACGTCCTCGGCTGGGGATCGACGACCTACCCGGATGACACCTACCCGAGCCAACTCCAGAGATCGTTGATGCGCGTCTTCCCCACCACCCTCTGCTTCTTCCTCTTCGACTTTCCCATGCACGACAGCCAGATATGCGCCCACAAACGCCAAGGAGTCGGCGTATGCGTTGTAAGTTCCTCCCCAGCCCGTCCTCCGCCTTCCCCCGTCCCCCCCCCCGTAACCTTGACTTGGCAAGCCGAATGACAACGAATTCGATCGTCTCCGTTTCAGGGTGACAGCGGCGGCCCCTTGGTTATCGAGGGCAAGCTCGCAGGTGTCGTTGCGTACAACCTCCCCTGCGCCTTGGGCATACCGGACATGTACACGAACGTATACGTATACGTGGACTTCATCAAGGGGATCATAAGCCCGAGCCGCTCGTCGTAATTCTCCCCCAAAAATTTCTTACTTCCAAGCGAATGTTCCTCATGTACAATTTATTTTAAGCTATTAATTACAAAGCCATATTACATATTATAAACAGTTATATTAAAACAAGAAATCTTACGAAATCAGCTCGTTAATTTATTTGATCATTTTATCGAAAGCTCGTGACGGGTTTTTTTTTTTTATTTTTTTTTTTTTTTTTATTTTATTATTATTATTATCGGCATCGTGTTAAGTTTACCGCCGCCAGTTAACGTGCCAATGGCTAACGAACGAGGCCTGGCGCGCAACTCTTTAATGATGAAATACAGGAGATTTTTTTGTCATTTTATGCTAATCCACGACAGTGGTGGAAAAGAAAAAAAAGAAAAAAAAAAGAAAGAAAAGAAAGGGAGAGATAAAAGAGAAAAGGAAAAGAAAAGAGAAGAAAAATTAATTCCATTAACTCTGGTTCGCGCCTACGAATTCCCCACAATTTAACAGTACATTTATTATTCAATTACATAAAATTATTTATTATTCTCCGGGCAGATGAATTTTTTCCTCTTTTTCTTCTTCTTCTTCTTCTTCTTCTTGTATTACCTCGCGTATTTGATTAAAGAGCATTAATCGGCATTATTATGTTCAAAGCAGCTGGACAAATAATGTACGGATATCTAAAAATAAAGATATAATTACAATGTCGTGAGTTATTCGGGCCGTGGAAATTATTAATTTTCCAAAGGCCTCCCCCCTCCTCTTCGATACAAAGTCGAAAACTTGTACTTATTGGGCCGGAAAGGGTAGAAAAGTACACGAGTTACGAGCAAAACGAAATTATCGCAATACATTTCTAATAATTTCTAATAATTAGCGATTGCCTGTGCTCTCCATCCGTTTTCCTTTACTTTTTTTTTTTTTTTTTTTTTTTTATTTACCTAAAACCAATAAATAATCGCCAACTGGAATAAAATTGCCAATCTCTTATCGTAATTAAATAATCAAAATTAATAACGTGTAAATTATACTCATCGGGCCGCGCCTCGTAAATTTATTCGGTAAAATTATACGTTAAAACGTCGATAATATAATATAATATGTAATATAATGCGTATTTGGAGTTTATTGAAATAATAATTCATGCGGGAGGTTATATGTCATGTAAATATTAACACATCGTTAAGATTATAATCTCGATTTTCAATAAAGAAATAGACTGCTTGAAAGATATATTGAAATTGTAAGAAAAATATTTTTATTGATAAGCAATTAGTTGGAATATTTTTAAAACCAATAGTGTGCGTGCGCGTGTGCGTGCGTATATATATACATATATATATAGGGGTTAGCAATGAGGAAGTGAGTTCATTTTTTTTTTCCTTCCCAACTCGTCTCTCGTCGCAAAAATGTCTCGTCGAATAATAATAATAATATCCCTTGCAATGGCAGTATTGCTCACGGGTAAGAGTATTTAACGATAAAACCATATAAATATGAGTACAAGAACTTGTTCGTTCGTTGGATTAACAAAAAAAACAAAAAAAAAAAAAAAAAAAAAAAAAAAAAAGAAAAGAAAAAAAGAAAAGAAAAGAAAAAGAATCCGAGGTCGCGGTTATTGGGGTAAAATAGTAAAGAGCAAAGGTGTTTTCAGTTGCCACGGGGAAGAACGTGAGGATAATCGGTGGCGAGAACGCGAACATACGGCACTATCCCTTCCTGACGAACTTCCGGTTCATCGACAATAACCTGATATTCTGCACGGGCTCGATAATAAGCACGAAGCACATACTCACGGCGGCCCATTGCCTGTATTACGAGAACAACAGTTACGAGCACATAAGGATCTATTCGGGGATAACGCGGGTGCACAGCAGAGCCGGGGAGATTCACAAGATCGCCTACGTCTTCTTCTATCCCCGGTTCACCGGGCACATATCCCAAAGCGGGGTGAACCATCACGATCTCGCTATAGTATTGGTAAGGCAATTCCTTCGGAGACGACATTACGCGAGGAGTTTTCGTAAACTTGCGTGATTTCTTCTTTTTTTTTCTTCTTTCTTCTTCTTTTTTCTTCTTTTTTTGTTCGCGTCCTTTGTATTCGTGGTGCGTGACAGGTCCAGCAGCCCATCGACATGAATACAAATCAGGGCATCATCGACATACCGAGAAGGAACGTTAACGACAACACGATTGCCGCCGTATTCGGCTGGGGAGTCTCGTCCCAGCAGCACGTCGTCTACCCCGGCGTCCTCCAGAAGGCCTCGATGACTATCTTCGCACAGACCGTCTGCTCCGACATTTTCAACTTCCCCTTACATTCTAGTCAAATCTGCGCTTACAACAACCAACACATTGGCACCTGCGTCGTGAGTATACCTCTCGCTCTCTCTCTCACACACACTCTCTCTCTCTCTCTGCGCTACAATTTATTAATATTCATATTTTTCAGGGCGACGGCGGCGGCCCCTTGGTTAACAACAACAAAATTATTGGCATACTCAGCTACAACAATCAGTGCGCTCTTGGGATACCCGACGTCTACACCAACATCTATTATTACACGGAATACATATTGGAAATATTACGACTGACGTCGTGAGCCTCCGTTGTCCTGCCGAGCCTCCCCCTACTTTTACATCAATCTAGAGCCATTATAACTTCTGACCCTCTGCCGTCGCTACTCTATTCCTTACGTCGACCGATCGACCGAGAATAGAAAAAACAAAAAAAAAAAAAAAAAAAAAAAAAAAAAAGAAAATCAAAGCTTGTGTACGTTATTGTCATTGCTATTGTTTATATGTATTATAATGTAGAGGGTGCCGAGGTAACTACTGGACTCTTCGTTGAGTGAAAGACCGTCGTTGAGAATAAATTATTAATTCCATTACACGAATGCGAGTCCTCTTATCATTTATTTCGACGAGTATATTCGATCATCGTGATCTATGCATCCCTGCCTGGGCTTCGCGAGCGACGATTCGTTGCGTCGCGTGCAAGCTCAGCCCCTGGGAGCTCGGCTCAGCCTCGGAACCACAACCGACTGCTCAATGTAAACACTGGCCGATCCATCGACGCGCTGCATCAACGACCTTTAAAGCCCGACGACTGAATACTCCGAGATGCGAGCATAGATCCCCCGTTAAATCCATTTCCTAGGTCAAAGGCCAGTCTTCCTTGGGCCAAAGTCAGTGCAGCTTGTCCTACTTAAGCTTGTCCTACTTGCAGAGAACCAGGCTTTCGAGTTTTGAGAACATATTCACTCGTCGACTCGTCGACTCGCGGCAATAAAAAGGGGGGAGGGGGAGGGAGAAGGGGAGAAAAGTTATACACGTTATCGTTTGCTGTATTTCCGGTCGATGTACCGTATATATAGGCCCAGGCGGCCTATTATGCATAGTAGCAGTAGCAGTAGTAGTAGTAGTAGTAGTACAAGTCCTGATTTCGCGCGGCATCGGTCTCGTGTCCGTGGGAGGTGGGAGCTGGGGGACCCCCGCCTCCCATCATCGGAAAGAACATCATTGTCGCTTCTTCCTTATGATATAGTTAATTTAATACATTCTCTTTATCTGGCCATTTTTATTTCAGCCTCAAGCTCTTGCCAAACGGGCAAGACTTCTCATTCCCTTCCTTCCCCCCCTGATCTGAAAAGTACGGCATTGACCTCGGAGTGTTGTTTTTTTTTTTTAAATTTTTACGTCATTTCGACGGTCTGCATGGGTTCGCGTATCTTTACTTTTCTAGGACGCCCGGAGGGTGGCGTCCCTTTTACTTATTTATGAATTTCGGGGGTAAGCTCGGAGGATCGCGAGGGCGCGGCCACCGTCGGGAAAGTTCAGGTTACATGGCCGGTCGCGCTGCGTCTTGCCCGTCTTGCAAGTCGATCGACTGGACTCTGTGGACTGGAATCGACTGATCCTTGTGGTAAATTCGGTATAAACGAGGACTCCGCGTACCGGACAAATGACGAGTAAAGGCAAATACAAATTTGCCGTACACCTCGCTTTATTGTTTTAATAATACTCAATAATACTTAATAAAGTCTCGTAAGTAGTATTGGAAGCCGGAGTCTTTCCTTATTTACATTTCAAGACTCCTAGTTTGTAATTAAATGTAATCTGGCATGAAACGGACGCGGAGAACCGCGTCAGAATACGGATTGGCGGTCTTCGGTGACCCCAAAACGGTCAGTTTAGTCTCTGCCGGAGGCCAGAACTGCTGGACATTCTTCCTTTTACGAAGGAGATCGAGCGCCAAGCCCTTTATTTGTCATTAGTAAAAAAAAAAAAAGTAAATTGCACGCGACGTGAAGTCTAATAAAGTCGATATGATTTATCGACATTTAAGTCTTTTAATTAACCTTAAATATAAAGTATTAAGAGAGGGATGTATTTGCAAAAAAATTATGTACAATTCCATCCGTATGAATATTTAATTGTCATTGTATTGATCAAGTAATTAATTAACAAGTCATATTGTATATGCATTGGCAATTACGAAGTGAGTCGTAAGATCTCGGTGATGTATTCCTTGTAGTAGTGAACGTTGGTGTACAGGTCCGGTTGGCCTTGGGCGCACGGGATCATGTAGGACATAATGCCCGCGAGTTTACCGTCAACCACTAACGGGCCACCGCTGTCACCCTGGAACAGATTTTCAAGCACAAGCCTTTATGAATTATCCCTTAATTTTAATCGTATTGTTAACGAGTTGGGTTACTTGTACATATCGTACATAAAGAACGGGGCACGCCCTGCCTCTCCGACCCACCCACCCACCCACCGCACCCACCGTCCCCCACTGCCCCCAACCCACCGACCTACCCACCGTCACCCGACGATAAGATCGCGCGATAATGTATTTGGAATTTACGCGATGTAGGCGGTCTTACGATGCAGGGTCCGATCCTCTCGTTGTTGTAGGCGCAGAATTGTCCAGGATAAAGGCTGTACTCCACCATGGTCGGGCAAATGATATTCAGATAGACCGTCATGTGGACCCTTTGTAATTTTACCGGATAAATGTGAATGGGGAATTCAATGGATCCCCAGCCCAAGAGGGTAGCCCCCTCGAAATTAACGATATCCCTGATTGGTAGGTCGATCGGCGCGTGATAAGAATTCATTTGAATGATCGACGAAAGCTGCAAAGTAACCAATAGCGACAATTATCAATTTGTTAATTCGTGGGGCTTAATTAATCCCTGTACACGGGACGACGAGCGAAATACCATGACAACTGCGATGTCGTGCTGGAAGATTCCGTGCTCCGATACCTCGCCTACGAACAGGGGATGAATGAAGACGCTGCCAATCGTATGCTTTTGCCCGTTACGACTCCTGGCGACGGTCCGTCCCGTAAACACCCTTATGTGCTCGTAACTGTTGTTCTCGTAATACAGGCAATGGGCCGCCGTGAGTATGTGCTTCGTGCTTATTATAGCCCCGCCGCAGAATATCAAATTGTCGCTCGTGTATTGAAATGCCGCCATAAACGGATATATCCTCGCGGATGACGTACTACCGCTAAGGATTCGATTGTCCTTAGCGAGCGAACCTACAACAATTTTGATATTTGGCAAATGCCGTTGGGTGCGCTTCGGGTCTCCCACCCGTAAATTAACGCAACGAGCTAACGTGCTAATTACATTTTATAATACAAGCTTTTTGAATTCTTAACAATTCGTAAGTGTTTTACTTACCGACAATAAGGTACAGTAGGACTAATAGTGCTTTAGTCATACAAGGCATTTTCTCCGCTTACGTATGCTTTACTCAACAGCAGCCCTTACTATTTATAACAATACTTACCCGGGCAATTTTTTTTTTTTTCTTTTTTTGCAACTACAACGTTATCGAATATTTCTAATACATAGTTTTCATGGGATATTTTACTATTTATACCGATAATCTGACATCTGACATCGACGTTGTTTTATTAGAAATGTTAATCGTGCGTCGTTGGTTCCCTTTTACTTTGTTGTTATTCGCTTCACTTGCTCGATCATTGGCGGCTACGAAACAACTGTTACAAATAATCTGTATAATTCCTCTAAGCCTTCAGCAATTGTTTATATTTCCTTTCAGTTTACTTTATTTATAATACTTGTTTACCCTCAAATTGGCGTAACTCGGAGATCAATGATAATCGTTTATTTAATGCTGGCAAATACGAGTAAACGGTATTAAAAATAATATCAATTTACCTAATATTACATGAATACGATTAGAATATTAATTACAGGCTTTTTCGGTAAGAAACGCTAAGAGAACCCCAATAACCCAATCGATCTGTCCCTAAACATTCTTGTATTGTAAGAAATGTACACAATACAATATATATATATATATATATAATACAGAGTTTTAACAGCTGAAATGAAAATCGCACACACGTCGTTGAGACAAAAAAAAAAAACTTAAATGCACGTATTCGAAGTCAATGTCGTGACGTAACATTTTCATACATAAAAATAATGTTGAATGTATACGAGTCTTAGGCTTAGGCTTATCATAGAGCGGTCGCTTATCTCAAGAAACGTTGCCCGTGCGAATATCGTTTCACGAACCCCGATGTATGTATTAATAACCGGTATACACATATACAGGCCGATTAAATACGTAATAGTAAATAAACAATGCCTTTCAATTTTCGGACGCGAATGTTAACGTTTACGTGCCTCCGTCAAGTACAAGTAGAGATACCAATGCCATGGCTCTTCTTCTTACATGCTAAAGTCTCTTACATACAACGTACATACAACGTACATGTTTTAACAAAATGGAAAATTCATTGAGGATAATTCGTCCGAAAGATGTCGCCGCGGATATCCGGCAAATAATAAAAGAAATATGTGTTTACCCAATACATTTCAGAGGTCTCGCATAAATTGTATAAATTACATGATAAATTATTGTTGAAAACGATATCCAATGATTATTTTACAGAGTGTAAAAAGAAAAGGGGCTCGAGTTCAAAAAAAAATATAGCTCTCACACATGCATGCATGTTGTTACGAACTTGCACGTGACAAGAGACGGACGAGGATCGAGGGAATTTTGTAGGTAGCCCTGGTGAATGAAATTTTCTACGGGTATTATTTAGTTGAAACGTTTGGGTCTTTCTTAAAATAATAATGTAAATCTCTAAGTAATGTTAAATCATTCATTTAAAAGCCGAAGAATAGTCAATAGCATTGGTTCTATAAATCGTTGGGGATCAATCTGAAGATTCGTACGCTTCGATTAATTTGATATTCGATGTGTAACGAATGATGATGATGATGATAACGTTTCTTAACGCCTTCGATCCAGGCAAATTAACGTGATTTATAATAAAGTTTAAAAGGAAAAGATAACGAAGAAGAAGAAGAAGAAGAAAAACGAAAGGGAAAAAAGCTAATGATGATCGAGAATACGTGGCGTTTGATATGTTGTTTAGAATTTTCTCGTTATTACCACGTTCGTAGGCCCAAGAGTGATGATAATTTAAGAAATATTCGCGTTCTTGGTCCACGAGCTGTATTTCCGAAAATTTGATTGTTTTGCATAATCTCGACTTCTCGAGGGAAGATCGCACCCGCCCAAAATAAAACCGTCCAAGCAACAGCGCTATTTATTTATTTATTTATTTATTTATTTATTTAAATCCCCCTCCCCCCTCCTCCCTCGCCAACCGCCAACCGGCGATGCAATTGTATGAAACATCGATTACACGATGATTATATTACAATGACGACTGGAGATTGTGTTAGTGATTCCGTACTTTAGAATTTATTTATTGGGATCTTTTGGGCATTACATGTCATTATTAATGAGTCAGTGGTTGACTATCAGACGTTGACTAAGGATCGTTATTGAAACAACGTTTGTCGCACAATGTTTGTAATAAAATCAATATAATGGTAAACGTTGGTGTACAGGTCTGGTTGGCCTCGGGCGCACGGGATCATGTAAGACATAATGCCCGCGAGTCTTCCATCAATGATCAACGGACCGCCGCTGTCACCCTGGAACAGATTTTTGTACTATATTTACAGACTTCCATTCAATTAAATGCCTTGATATATATAAAAATCTACTTATTTACGGATCATACGTAGTAGTAATAGTAGTCGTAGGCGGAGTAGGAGTAGGAAGGAGGAGGAGGAGGAGGAGGAGGAGGGGGAAAGACTTACGATACAGGGGCCTGTTCCCAATTGATTGATGGCGCAGAATTGGCTACGATAAACGTGGAAATCCAAGAGTCTCGAGCACGTCGTATCCTTGTAAACCGTCATCTGGGCCTTCTGCAGCTGCCTCGGATAATATTGAAACGGATATTGCTGGGCTCCCCAGCCGATGATCATCCCCGATTGAAAATCACTCACGGTTTTGTAGGGGCGCTCGACGATCGATTGAAAGTAATTGATGTTGATCGGTGCGGCGATCTGCAGTTTAATCAACGACTCGAATCAAAATCTTTCCTTTCTTTTTTGTTTTTCTTATTGTTTTTATTGTATTTTGTATTATCTTTTCTAACTACGCCCACTCATCCCAGTATTGAATCTAAAGATATTTTTAGATGTAAAACGCCACTTGTAACGTCATTTATATTCAAAAAAAAAAAAAAAAAAAAAAAAAAAAAAAAAAAAAAAAATCAACGCAGAGTTGGAGTATTCTACGGCCGTACCAAGGCTATCGCGATGTCGTGCTGGAAGACTCCGAGCTCCGATACCTCCCCTGCGAAACGTGGATGAATGAATGCCCTTGCGATACGGTGCTGCTGACCATTGTTACTGTCGACGACCGTTCTCCCGGTAAACACCCTTATGTGCTCGAAGCTGCTGCCCTCGAAATACAGGCAATGGGCCGCCGTGAGTATGTGCCTCACACTGATTATAGCCCCGCCGCAGTATATCAAATTGTCGCTCGTGTACTTGAATCCCGCCATAAACGGATATATCCTCGAGGATGTGTTCGTGCCATTTATAATACGACTTTCTTTTGCGGAGACGCCTGAAAAAAAAACATACGCGGGACTTAGATCGTACATGGGTGGATACGTAACGACGCGATGCATCATAAGCTGTAAAGTAATCACCTACACTTATTTGAACAACGTCTATTTTCATACGTATGATAGACAATATTTACGAAGAGAAAGAGGAGGAGGAAGAAGAAGCAGAAGAAGTTACGCATTATAAACGGATCGCGTACGTTAACGCTACTGTAAACAATTGTTAAACAAAGAAACTTTGTGTTGTAATTTTATTTTATTCCAATACTCGAAATAGATTTGAGAAGCGTTAAGAAGCTCTAACTCGTACAATTGTATAGGTGATTCTTTTATTAGCGCGCACCTCCCCTCCCCTCCCCTCTTCTTTTTCTTTTTTTACTTACAAAACAACCCAAACAACCGAAACAATTATATTTAATACAAATACGAAAGAATTTAATAATACGGGTATTTACTTACCAATAATAACTACTACGAGTAAAAAGGCTGAATAAAATAAAGCACTGTACAATACAAGTTTGTAAGACATTGTCTTTGTATTGAACAGTGCGGCACGTTGGAATTGTTGTCGACTAGCAGTAATTATTAAGAAAAGCCTCCTCGATGCGTTATTTTTTTTCTTCTAAAATTACAAATGCCATTATACTTTGTGCAATTGGGTTAATTGGGCAAAACGATAAACGAACACGATACGTATTAATTATTAATCTTTGCAAATTAATCCTTACATTCGTGAAAAGAAGCAAATAAATAAATAAATAAATAAATAAATAAAAAAAAATAATTATACTCCTTTGGTAAAAACTCCGTATTCATTAGCCTCGATGACAGGTCTTCTATTATTTTCTATAACTTATACAATAGCGATTCCTTATACATTGACTTTGAATTCGACTTCTAGAATTATTCGTGTCAAAATATCAACTGTTATAAATACTCCGTACACTACCTCTCCACCTTCACCTATTGTTTATACTCTTTGTGTGCTTTAAAGTATTTATTTACTCCCTAAATGTAATGAGACAGGGAGAGGCCGTCGGCATTTCAATTCGATTATTATTGTTGTTTGTTATTGTTATTATTTGTTATTGTTATTTGTTATTACTATTGTTGTTGTTATTGTAATTATTTTATGCTTTAATAGTATATTACAAAATTCGACTTGAATTCGATAAAAAAAAAAAAAGAAAAAAGTGCTTACGTAGTTATTGGAAACGTAATGGATCAAATAGTATTTGATATACGTAAGATTGAGATCAAGGAGTCTCTTATTACATGTATTTAAATCAAATATTTATAATGAATTATTTAATAGGAAAAGTATTCATTATCGATATTCAATCAAATGCCATTGAATACAATATCACGCTGTGTATTCATAATAGTGCCAATTGTTATTTAATATTAAATTAATTGAAATAATTTAATATGACGTTTCGTCGCGAATTATTGTGCTTGTTAAGTAAATTTGTATTCGTTAAAATTATATTGAAATCGATGTAGCTGATAAAAGGTCTGCCCGCGTATTTTAACAGCATCGTTAGTTGTATGGATACGATATATAATGTGAAAGCTCAAGTAATTTCCTTTGTCCTAACTTTAGATTAAGTATTATAAATGATATATAATACACTAGTTGGGATTAAAGTAAATCATATTAGGACGTAAGGAAAGGGCTTTGCCATTGATATAAGAAAAAAAAAAAACATTGTATTCGAATTCTATTTACAGTGATATTCAATCGTCGAGCTACAATGTAACTTTTCTATCATTCCTCGAGGCTATTTCGAATTAATTCGTATAAATTAATCATAAAATAGACGTAAAAGAGTATATATATATATATAAAAAAAAAGCACTTACTTCATCGACAAAGGAATATTAATAATTTTTTCATAGCTTGTATTTATTTAAGATTTGTATTGATTTTATAAAGAACGGCAAGTGCGGTCGAATAATTTTGAAAATTAAAATTCTATGAAATAATGAGTGAAGCGCTGAAGCGGAAGTGAAGGTTGGCAGGCATTATCGTTTCGTCTCACTCACTTGTCACTCGACGACAGCATTGAAATATAAGTTTGGGGTATTAGAGAGAAGATTTCAGATATTGATGTAAACTGGTAGTCGGGCACGTATGGGGCCAGAAATAGAAAATAATTCGAAAGAACATTATTTATCCTAAGATCTTTATTGATTCTTTTAAAATTTCAACTCACTCGGTACTGCGTAAAAATTTATCTGTAAATCAATGGATTCGCAGAGAAGGACAGCTGAGCGTCTCTTGCAGTGACGAGAAGTTGGTCAAAGGGATCTAGTTTTTTTAAAAAAACAAAACAAAAAAAAAAACACGGTAAACTAGTAGACGTAGAGGATGCATTGGTTAGGTATTTGAAAAACGATCGAGGTTTGAGATGAAAGGGTTGTTTGGAATCCACGTACTTTCTTGGCCAACTTGCTTACTCTTGACCAAAGATCGGAAAATTTTTAAACGTAAAACATGTAGATCAACGTAAGCGTGCTCGTTAATTCCTATAGAGATTTAACAGGCAACGTTAGCACCTATGTCAATGATTAGGCGAGGATTGGGCTTTTTATTGTGAGTAGACGTTGTTGGGCACGTTCGTTCTCGATCCCCTCTATCCGCCACCCCAATAACCCCAATAACCCCAATAACCCCCGAAGAAATCGACGACGACACGGCCACTTGAGATTATAATTGCCAAGAGCACCAATTTATCCTGTAGATTTTTATAAACGGTACGTGATTAATGACTAAGCATACAACTACGCCCGTAGCGTAGCATACAACCGATCTATTTCTATCAAATGCCTCCGTTGAAGTTTATTATTTCTAATTAAAGTTTAAAGCTTTACAAGTCGTATGTCAATATAAATATATATATATATATAAAAAAGGTTATATAATAAAGCTTAAGGATAAGTTTACGAGGTGAGCCGTATCATTTCTAAAATGTATTCAGCGTAAGCGTAAACGTTCGTATATAGATCGGGTAATCCTTGAGCGCATGGGATCATGTAAGACATAATGCCCGCGAGTTTCCCATTAATAACTAACGGACTGCCGCCATCGCCCTGAAACAAATAATAAAACTACGCTCAGTCGAACATATAAAGAACAAAAAAAAAGAAAGCCTCTATATTTATTTAATCCATAGGTATTCTTATCGTAATGATCGTTAGTCATTGAGGATACGTACGAAACAGGGTCCGACTCCTTCCTGGTTGAAGGCGCAAAACTGACCGTAATGGATATTGAAATCAAACATGTCCAAGCAAACGGAGAGCGGATAGACGGTCATGTCAGCCTTTTGCAGCTGTAACGGGAATTCATCGTTGGGATGTGACTTGGTGCCCCAGCCGACGAGTTTCCCGGAGTCGTAGTCGTTGATGTTACGGAACGCAATTTGTATTGCGTTTTGAAAGTAATTTAACTCGATTTCTGCCGCGAGCTGTAGAATAATAATTAAAAAAAAAGAAAGAAGGAAAGAAAAAACAATAGAGAGAGAGAGAGTGAGAGAGAGAGACGTCACGTAAAGGAGAGAAGATTATTGTTATTTTTATGTAGAGGAGAGGTGTTATACCATAACGATGGCAATGTCATGGCGGTTTGCGCCCGCTTCCGATATTTCCCACGTGAACCATGGGTGAATGAATGCGTGAGCGATGCTGTGCATCTGTCCGCTATTGCTAGATGCAAGGGTTATTCCCGTGTATATTCTTATGTGGTCGTAGGTCGGTCCGGCGAAATACAGGCAATGGGCCGCCGTGAGTATGTGCTTGTTACTGATTATAGCCCCGCCGCAGAATATCAAGTTATTCTCTATGTATTTGAATGCTGCCATGTACGGGGACTGTCGGGCCGTCGAGTGCCGGCCGCCGATAATTCGATTTCTCTTCCCAAGCGCATCTAAAACTTCAATAATTACGTAAATCACGTAATCGCATCCACGCGACTCCTAGCCGAGTCGCCCGTTATATTTACATAGCCTTTACGGCTCTCTCTCTCTCTCTCTCTCTCTCACGAGCGCGCGCGCGCGCGCGCACACTGTCCCCTACACAACCCAGTCTCCCTTATTATTGGGCTTATTGTTATTCTACAAGACGGCCGACTCTCTCCCCATCCCGTAAATAAACAAAGTATTTTTACATATAAATAAAATGGAAAATAAAGGGATTCCCTTGCTTACTCGACGCATCTTTTACGCATACGAAGTAGAAGAGGTAGAAGAGGAAGTTGAAGAAGAAGTGGAAGAGGAAGTTGAAGAAGAAGTGGAAGAGGAAGAAAAACAAAGGAAAAAGAGAGTGAGGGGGGGGAGAGAGAAAGGGACGGGAAATCCCTGCTTGAAACGTAAAGTGTAATATTTGCTTACCGAGAACTAACACTGTAAGTAAAATATAAACTATTTTATAATTCATTTTATCGTTTTACATGGGAATGTGCATGAGAACGTCCTTTATAAAGTGCTTATATAGTTTTTAAGCTTTATACCAATAATTTTACATTTTGTCATACTGAAAAATCCAAATAATTGGAAGTCACACGTATTTTTTTAGTTATGTTAATATTTACGTTTATAGCGATACATATTAATTATTGCGACAAAAAAAAAAAATTAAAAAGACATAATATCTATTGATCATATATTAATAACAACCTGTCGCTACTCTATCCAGCTGATCATTGGGAATTAGTTAAAATTTGAATGATAATTCAAATTATAATAATAATAACAACGATAATAATAACAACAACAACAACAACAACAGCAACAGCAACGCTAATAAAAGAAATAGAAAAAAGTGCATTGAACATTATATTCATTGAAAGTGTAAAGGATTTTTTTTCTTAGATATAGTATTGAACAGTATTTTTAATATTAAAATAAAATGGAATGTTACATCATTCGTTTCGATAATTTTATTGTTATTATTCAATAAATTCATTGGTTGTATTACAGAGGCCTCAAGAACTCGAAAATCAAATATATTTTAATAGATAAGTTAGTATTTACTTTTTTTTTTTTTTTATAGCGATACATATTAATTATAGGCAAAATCAGTAAAGAATGTAACGGTAGCTCAAGTGAATGATGATAAAAAAAAAAAAAAAAAAAAAATTAATTCCTAATAAATTTTGTCGAATCTTTTTTTTTTTTTTTTTTTTATCGTTGCAAAGTAAATTCTCGAATACGAAAAATTACACGGTTGCTTGAGTTTTCCAATTCCCCCGCCGTTCCGCACTACCTCATTATCGTCCCCTCCCCCCGTCTACGCCTATCACCTTACGCCTACAACGTACAACGTACGCCTACTACGTAGACCATTGGCAGCCGATGCAGCCGACGCTTGAACCACTCCGACCCGACAGCTCCGCAACGTCAAATGTCTCCCACGTCTCACCCCCAAAGGCATCCTCGGTCATAATAAATCGTATGAACGCGCGGACTTACCTCCGTTAAGGTGGCCGAATCAGCTGTACTGTTCGAGATCGACGCACCCACGCCTCTAAAAATAATCCATATATACATATATATATGTATATATATCATGTGAGCTTTGATGACGTCGTCAACGGTCGTCTAAATAAAGCATTAAAATTACGATAGATGTGAGAGTGAGGGGAAAAGGTTAGACTCGTTTCCTAAAAATTCGATAAGTAATCAACGATATTTGTACGAAAAGGGGTTATTGGGTTGGATTCGTAAAATTGTATTTACATTCAATAGGTTATGCGCATACTCCGCCGTAAATATAATAAATACAAGCAAAGAATGTAATTCACAACGAAATAACGTATTTACGTATACTATACGTACGTACGTACGTATGTATGACAATTTATTTACAGATATAAAACTACAAATGAATTTTACGATCAAGTTCATTACAAGTAACAAATACGGTAGAACAATTCCTAAATGAAGGATAACGTTAATGAGTAGGTCAAGTCGTCCTTAAGATGCCATTGATGAACGGAAGGAAATTGTAAACTTTGGTAAACATGTCCGGGACGCCTTGCGCGCACGGAAGGATAAACGACACGATGCCGAAAAGTTGGCCCTCGACGATAAACGGATCACCGCCGTCGGCCTATAAAAGAAAATACGTATCCATATACACATATCCATATACGTATAAATATTGTAAAGTAAAGTAATTGTTGTAAAGGTGTTTACAATGCATGTGCCTGTCCCCTCTCGAGTGTAGGCGCAAAATTGACTGGCGAGCATCCTAAAGTCGTAGGCGGCTGCGCAAATAGGATTCGGTACAATGCGCATCGTGATCTTTTGCAATTGCATAGGGTAGGCGAGCTCCGGGTAGGACACGGTCCCGAATCCGACGACCTCGCCAAGTTCATCGAGGAATATCGGTCTCCCGGGTAGCTCAATCACGTTCTGTAATTCATTCAGGGGAATCGGCTCTGCGACCTAGAATCAAGAAATCTTCATCAAATCTTCCCCTCCCCCCCCCCCCCGCCGTCAAAGTAGGCGTGTACGCTTGCACTACTAGTTTATGAAAATGTTTATACGAAGCGCTTGTACCACGACAACGGCAATGTCGTACGGGTATATTCCATTAAATGACGCAGCCCCATTGAAATTAGGATGGAAGTGCACGTGGCTTATGTTGTGCACCCCCCCCGGGCTGACGCTGCGGGTCACCGATACTCCTGTGTGCACTCTCACGTTATTGTAATCCCTCGGCTCATTGTAAAGACAATGGGCCGCCGTTATCACGTGCTTATTGGAGATTATCGAGCCGCCGCAGAATACCCTGCCACTAGACAAGTATCTCAAGGACGCCATAGACGGATATGCGTTTATATTCACGCTTCGACCACCCAAGATTCGATCCTCCTTTCCAAAACTCCCTAAAAATGTCCCTTTATTATTACGATCCATCCTATATTTAACCAATAGTTAATAAACAATAACAATGATAATAATGATAATAACAATAACAACAACAGTAGCGGTAACGGGGAGTTTGATTGGATTGCGAGCCAACGAATGCCGATAACGAACGAATGAAATGTTTGTTTTTTTTTTTTTATAAAATGCACGGCGAGGCGAAAGAATATTATTACATAGAAGATATTGTGAAATTCCTTACCAACGACTACTACTGCAAGTAACAAGACTTTAACGATATAGGTCATTTCTAAGAATTCAACAACACCGAAGGAATACCTCGCGGCTCTTTATATAGACGCGATCCATAAGAAGAGAAAAAAAAAAATATGTTTTCCGGCATAATTGCGTCGACAAACTGTCAATTCGTACTATTACATTGTCCAAAGTCATAAATAACTCGAGAGTAAATATTTCCATAATGATAAGCCAACACTTACACATTTATATTCATACATATTAATTATTGTAAAAAATAATCCTTAATTTGATGCATCGATCCGACATTCGATATAGTAATTAATAATGGCTGGATTCGTATACGTATGTACGCGTATATATATACATTGCGATGGCAACGGTGTTGATTAGTTAGTTAGTTAGTGATTTAACAAAAAGAAAAAAAAAAATTCACCTCCGACCAGATTTAATCCCGTAATTCTATGCGATTTAACGCTAAATTGTATAACATTGATCGGAAATTCCAGATCGGGCTCACATATCGATTAGGATCAACGTCCTTCCTCGATTCGACAACTACATATATATATATATATATATTATCGGTCTGAAGCTGTTGAGTCGAATGGTACTAAGAGTATCTCGCGCCCCTTAATATTATCGTCGCTCCTTATAATGACAATTGGCGAAATTCCTTTTTATTTCATTGAAAGCGTATTTCTTTCTTCTTTTTTTTTTGTTTTTTTTTTTTTTTTTTTTGTCTTTTTTTGTTCTTAATCGACAATGCTTTTCATTTCCATTGTAATTTTAATTAAACTCCAAAGAATATCGTTCCAATGGCTAATCAAAAAACTTTTATCGCTAAACTATTTACTTTCAATGCCGTACATTTAATACCGTAGACTATGATGTATTGAATTATTGCTTAATTAAATATTAATGATCTAGCTGAGGAGCGCTAAAAAAATATTATATAAAATTTATGTAAAGTGAGCATATTTTTAATTTTCCATTGTTGACACGATATTTTCTATGTATTGATACAAATGTATTCCTATCATAGTTAACGTTCCTTAAAAATATTACATATATATATATATATATATTTTATTTATATGTATATATATATATATATCATAAGCCGAAATTTCACACGATGAATTATTTCTGAAAGTAATGTTTTATCATTAAACTATTAAAGAAATAATTGTCAATCGTCATGATAATCATTATTTTGACAAAATAATTATTAACAAAATATTGAATAAAGTATTGTAATTAAATCAATAGGTAAAAAAACTAATTTTCCTAAATAGCTCCGAATAATTTAAAACAAGAGCCTGTAATTCTTAATAGATATTTATTAATTTGAAAAACATAGTTAAAATATTGATTTATAATAAATAAAACTTTAATCTTTCTATCTTATTTTCAGGTCAGATTGAAACCTGCCGACGACTTTCCCTTGGATGACCAAAGGACCTCCAGCGTCGCCCTAAAACAATAACATAAATACATACATATAAATACATATCAATATATATATATATATATTATTAAAAAAAGTCCTGTTGTTATTGTTATTATTATAAAGGCATATTAGGAATGAAAGGGAGCGTCGGCGTAGAGTCGGAGTAAATATTATAAATTCCCGTCGACAAGAATCCTTTGAGTATATTTAAAACGGAATAAAGAGCGAAGGAAGCGCTTTGTTGAATAAAGGAATATTGGATCGAATGTAATATCGAGTTGAATTTACGAAGCGCGCGCCAACTCGTAATCGTATTTTCTATTTGATTATAATAATATCTCACACGAAGATAGAATTGAGGCTATAATATGAATATATACTTTGAAAGCGTGGGCATTATATTCTGATTTCAATGGCTAATTCTATCCGGATCCCCTTTTGCATCGATCAGTACTGAAAGATCATCAGAATCTTATGGATAATACGGACAATATGACTTTATCGATAAGAAATGGATTCGATCGACCATTAGATCTCATTTGAAATTATTATCTCCCCGGTATATTTAATCGGATAGGCCGTTTCGGCTCGACTCGGGCTGAGATATAAATAATACATTATACGTAACGAGAAATCATACGCACGTAAGCGCACGCAAAGCTGCCAAGGTATACAGGCATCACGCATGCGCGTTTCTTTCATGCACGAGCGCTCTACGTATAACTAAGGAAAGAGTCGAGAAATTTTGTGAATATTATATTAATTTAAATGGAATTCGGTAGGAAATACGATAAGAAGGTAAAAGGTGTAGGCAGCCGCAGCTCATACACGCGTAACGCGCGTACGTGCATACGTTCAGGAGCACGAGGAACTAGATTTTACTACTACTACGTCGATATTTCTACTTACCATACTTAAATTACGAGCACCAATACTTTAAAGACATTTTAAGTATTACCAATTCGTTAAAGGTCATGAGTAAATTTATCTAGAAAGTATACATTCGATACATGTGTGCGTACGCATATCGTACGATAGTATGAGATTCCTTATATTAATCCACGTTGTTCAAAGGTTTTATTCAATGTTCAATTGTACTTCGGAATTTCTTTTAAATTTTATTATAATTAATATGTATCTAAATGCAAACACTAACTTATCTATATGATTCAATATAACTTTATGTTATTCAGGATTTATAATAATATATTATATAAAGGTATTGGGTTAAAAAAAAAAAAAAATAATATATATATATATATATATACGCGCGAATATGAAAATTCTGATTATTAGAATAAACTATAAATACTATATATAGCACCGGAAAAAATGTATTCTCCTTGATTTATATAAAATGATAAAATCGAGTTATCGAATTATATTTTTTTTATTTGCAGTATTTGTTATTGGTAAGCAATATAATATAATAAGTTAAGAAGTATTTTTTTTATTTATTTATTTATTTATTTACTTTTTTTTATTTTATTTTTTTTTAAATACTATTACGCAATCCTTAACCAAAAGTAATGCGAGTATTTCTTATCTGTAAGCCAAATAGATTTTGAAATTTTGTATTTTTCAATTAAATAACAACAAATGCGCACGGGAGTGCTATTTTTAATTATAACATATATATATATATGGTACCGTTTAAATAAATGCGCTGTCTCCATAATATATAAATTAACGAAAGAAGACGTTTCGCTTGGAATTCCGAATAATCTCAATATATTAATATACGTATTGTTTGCGTAAGTGTATAGAGAGAGAGAGAGAGAGAGAGAGAGAGAGAGAGAGGCCGAAGTGGTTGAATGTCAATTGTATTTGTAAATATGTTACGAGTCGCGAGGGTAGGTGCAGATCCACGCCTACCTATAATAAAATCCATAAAATCCATTAACTGCCTGCGCCTATACGTTTAAGAAACCAAACAAAAAAACAAAAAAACAAAAAAACAAAAAAAAAGAATTAACAGCAACGATGGATTTTAGGTACTTTTGGGAAGGATGAGCGAATCATCGGCGGCGAGAACGCAAGCACGAGGGTGTTCTCGTACATGGCGTCGCTGAGGTACAAGGACAACGACCAAGTATTCTGCGCCGGTTCGATAATAAGCATAAGACACATACTGACGGCGGCCCATTGCCTCCTCTACGAGGGCAACAACTACGATCACGTGTACATATTCACCGGAATAACCCGCACGCATAGCATCAACGGCCAGCAGAACGAAATACGCCACGCGTTCATTCATCCTTGGTTCCGGCAGGGTGTCTCCGACGCCGGTATCAATCAGAACGACGTGGCAGTCCTATTGGTAGAGCGGGCCATTCCTTTAAACAATCATTACCGTGCGGGACGGATCGTTAATTGCCGCAATGCCTTTGTTTTCTAGGTGAAGTCACAGATACACTTGAATAATTATCAACGCATAATAAACCTGCCGACTGGGAATTTCGAGATCAATCGGGTCGGGTACGTTTTCGGTTGGGGTATGATGACATTCCCGAAGCTCGACTATCCTGGACAATTGCAGAAGGCGCCCGTCGAGATACTCTCGATCGACACGTGCTCCGAAAGACTGAGGCACCAGGTGCGCGACGGTCAACTCTGCGCTTACAATCCCAACGGGGTCGGCGCATGTAACGTAAGTCATGAAGCGGCTTGAAGCGGCTTGAGACTCCCTTGAGACTCCCTTGAGACTCCCGTAGCGGATACGGCAACGGCACAAGAGATATTTGGATTTAATGTGTTCCAGGGCGACGGCGGCGGGCCCTTGGTCCTCGACAACAAACTCGTCGGTATCGTTTCCTACTTCTATCCATGCGCTCTGGGTCTGCCGGACATCTACACCAACGTCTACGTATACATTGATTACATCAGAGAGATCCTGGCGCTGACTCTTCAGTGACGTTTCATTATCAACGCAATATTATTTTATTCCTTAATCGCTTCGGAGTAGCCTGGACTTGCCGATTATTATAAATATATATATATATATATGCGTGTTAACGTATCGTTGTATTTGTCTGCTCGTTTTGTCGAGCGTCCTAACGGGTAACCCGAGGCCTGACGACCTCACCTGGGGAGGGGGGGTGGGGCAAAAAACTCGCTGTAAACGCCTCGCGACGAAGGAGGCCGTTGCCCGACTCCCTTCCCCAACAATGATCCAGCAGCCGGCGTACTCGACCATTGCGTAGAAACATTTATTGTAACGAATAGCCTCATTTTATCGAGTGGTTTTCCAATAACCCCAATATCCTTGATTGTTTAAGGGCACGTCGAGCCTATGTATTATACGACTTATATCTAAGGAATAAAAGTACAACTAATATTTCGCCTAAAACTTATTCTAAATCCCTTACTATTATTATTATTATTATTGCCGCTGTTGCAGTTGTACTCCATACATAAAGTTACCATTGTCCAACGACATTGCCAAACAAATAATACTTTCGATAAGAATTGTCGACAATAAAGCATTGCTATTGGCGAAGACGTGTGTCTTGAATAAAGTTGTGAAAAATACGTTTACTTAAAAAAAAAAAAAAAAAAAAAAGGCTTTTACATTGCGTTACTCCAATGCCCTACGCCGTAATTCCCTATTATTTAATCCGGCTAAGTAATTTCATTGTGAATCCAAGTTTATTAAGAGTAAATACGTCACGGGCGATAAGACGCGTAATGAATTCGCTATTAAAATGATGAAAAGGAGTGATGGTAAAGAAGAGAAGAAAGAAGGATCGGTTACCTCGATACGTTTCGTCACGCTATTTATAATAAATTTACAACCGATGGTATTAAATAATAAGGGATTAGCGACTGTTGTAATTGTCCTGTAATCGCTGGATGCACTTTTCCCCTCGCGTTCGTAGAATTTATGTGAAAACCATTGTTCGATATCGCTGGGTCGATGCGCATGGAGTTCCTATTAAAGCTTTTCAAGACAATGATTAATGTGTATCGATGTAAATGTAATTATTGCCTTATCTTCGTCGGAATATTTAATTTTAGGGTTATTTACCAGCGAGGAGAAATAAAAAAAGATGCTACAGTTGTAGGAATAATGTTTTACAATTTTTCTTCTTCTTCTTCTTCTACTTCTTTTTTTTATAATCATAACATATTTGAACACCTATATAAAGAGCCGTAAAAAAATATACATGTATAAAGCGAATGGCTTGTGTGGACTGATAAAATGACTTACGAAGTTATTGTCTTTTTATTTGCAATATCACTTATCGGTAAGTAAATGTTATAAATCGAATATATATATATATATACATTTTTCTTTCTGCATTTCATTTCACAATTTCGAAATTCCACCATCGATCGCCAATTAATAATTTTATCCTCGCACCGAATAATACATTGAATATATGTTTGCCGTTTAACAATAATTATCTACAACAATGAGTTTGCTTTTATAAATTCAACCATTTTTATTGCTATGAGATTAAAGGCCACGCAAATAAATAAAATACCATGACTAGTACAATAATTTGCTTTCTTCTTCCACTTCTTCTTCTTCTTCTTCTTCTTCTTCTGTTCGTAATCGTGCAAGTAAATAAGTGGCTACGCTTGCGTGCGGATGCTGATAATAACGAAGTAATTTGCAGGTGCATTTGGAAAAGATGAGCGAATCGTCGGGGGCCTGAGCGTCGACATAAGGAACCACCCGTTCGTGGTGTCCTTCCGATACGTGTCCCACAACAGGGTATTCTGCGGCGGCGCCATAATCACGAACAAGCACATCGTCACCGCGGCCCACTGCCTTTACAATGAGCCGAGGGATTACAATCACATAAGGATCTACAGCGGAATAACTATGACCCGCAGCGTCGAAGGGGGGGTGCATAAGATAAGCCACGTGTACTTCCATCCCCTGTTCACGGGGGATATGTCGAACCGGCAAATCTACGGGAACGATTTGGCAGTCGTTAGGGTATACAGCCTACGTTATTATAAATTATTCGCCAATACTATAAACAACGTATATATTCGAGCGGTGCTTTGAAACAATAACAATACCCGCAAGGGACAGCTAGTGAAAGCTAAAGGAAGATATATATATATATATATATCTCCACATAATCCCCAATAACCCCCAATAACCCCCCAATAACCCGCCTACCACCGCCAAGACATACAGGCAGGCCCGTGGTCGTGTGATTCTAGGTGAGCGTGGTCATGGAGATGAACCAGCTGCAAAACGTGATCGGACTGCCGCACAGATACGTCAGCGTCGATGACGTATCCAGCGTATTCGGATTCGGAACGATAGCCTACCCGGAGCCCCTGTACGCCCCGCAACTGCAGAGAGCCATAATGCGCATCATATCATCCGGCCATTGCTCGAGATTGTTAAGGTTTCGCATGGGCGATGGTCAGATATGCGCCCACAATCGAGAAGGAATCGGCGGATGCATAGTAAAGCCTCGATCCTCGATATTTAACATTATCTTGCATGCTAAGGCTCTACCCCCTCCCCTCCCCGCCCCTCGTACTTATCGTTTCCATACGTTTTTCAGGGCGACGCGGGGGATCCGTTGGTGGTAAATGGCCGACTCGCCGGTGTATTGTCATTCAATCTTCCATGCGCTCAAGGTGTACCCGACGTATACACCAGCGTATACACGTACCTGCCCTTTTTCGAGAGCATTCTGGCATTAAATTGATCCACCCAGGATTTCATAAAGCACATACTCAAGCTATTCGGGCAACATCGTCGCGCTTCGTATATTTATCAATAATACGTATCGATACGAGTCCACAATTGGATCTACTACTACGTTCTATTAATTATATCGTGTAATTATTATGCAATAAAACGACCAAACCCAATCCTATTACGGGATATTTCACCGTAACATTTTTATGTCTACGAACAATATGATACGATATGATACAATACAATACAATATAATATAATATAATATAATGTAATCCCAATAACTGTTCATCGTGAGACATCATGAGCCATCGTGTTGAAACGAAAAACTTATAACTTACGAATTCTTACATAATGTTCGCTGTATATAATGAATTTATTAGGTAAGAACGACGCAATTGAGGCACACAAACAATACGAACGATGATCGATTGTTATTCTAATATCTTTTATTGAAATGAAATGTAATAAAGGTATTGCGCAAATTCATTGTACTCGTATTTTTCAACAATTCAATTAATTCCCTTGCCGGTTTTTTCAGCTGATTTTCGTATTCCCAGTTCGAAAACAATGCTTGCTCGATATAAAAGAATCGTAATTAATTCTAACAGTTGGTCAAACTGAGCACCGAACTCACTCGATATTTATGTATAATCTACATACGGAGGTAAAATGACAAAATTCTCCGGTATCACGTAATACTTTATGCCTTCGAAGTCTCGTTGAAGCCGAGCTAATGAAAAATTAATTTTTCCTTCCCTTTGTTCATCGATTGTTCATTATTCTAACTTATTATTTATACAAACAGTAATTGTTATTATTATTGTTGTTGTTATTATTACTACTACTTATATGGAGAATAAAGATAATTTACATCGCCCGGCTGTGTCGCCACTTGTACTATTTATTATTAACAATTCATGGCATTAATCATGGTAATTGTCGATAGAAGAATGCGCCTCTCCTTAAAACTTTAGGGACCCATAAAAAAAAGTGTGGGTAATAATAACCTTCCGTTCCGCGTGTGTTGTCCACGCTCGCGTGTCAATTTCATCTGCTTGCGCAACGATCTGAAACAAGTCAAATACAAATACCTTATTCTAATAAATAATTTTCGACGATTATATTCACAGGGTCGATAAAGCGAATTAACAATTTAAAAGCCTACAATTACTACGCGTTATATATATATTTTTTTTTTTTCATTAAAAGCTCTGAGCTACAAATTGCACATCGAAAGCTAAAATTTACGTATGAAGGAATAGATCAGCCCGACTTCAGGATCAATGTTATTTAAGAGTGGTGTGCGACTGTACTGAAGCAACCAATACCTAAATTAATCGAATATCGAATAATTCGTCCTATGGACGTACGATGGATAATTATTTCTTTAATAAATTTACCATATACTTTTACCGTACAGAAATTATGAGATTTATATCGTACGCAGGCGAGATGGAATTTTTTATTATAAAATATTATCGTCAAATATTGTATCGTTGATCATAATTAATTTGTCGTAACTGATTTACCGCAACTGACGTAGGCTTATTATTAGAATAAGTAAGAAGAAGAAGAAGAAGAAGAAGAAGAAGAAGAAGAAGAAAAGAAAAACAGTAACGTCACGATAAATAAAGTTGCTACTTGGATTATTAACAGGGACAGGGAATTTGTGTTTATTTTACCAATAGACGATATTTGATCGAAATTATTTTTAATTTTCAATTTAACTTTTAAATTCAAGAAATGCGTATTAACACGTATTATTACGTATTATCGTTAATGTAAATAAAAAACTTATCTTGCAATATATATTTGACTTGGAAATTTTCTGCATTTTATTAATACAAGACGTAAGGTATAAAAAAAAAAAAAAAAAAAAAAAAAAAAAAAAAAAAAAAAAAAAAAGAAACGAAAAAAGAAGAAAAAGAAGAAAAAGAAGAAGAGGAGGAAGAAAAAAAAAGTATAAATACATTCCGAATAATAGAAAAAATTTGTTTAAAAGATTTCTATAATGATATTGTAATTAAATACCTATATAAAGAGCTGTAACATTAAAATATAATTTATTTAAATGTAACGCAAAAAATGTCTTATCAAATCAAGACCCTTTTATTTGCAGTATTGGTTATCGGTAAGAGATTTTTTTTTCATCCATACGATCTAAGCGCTTTGAAATATTTAATCTGAACTTAACCACGCAATTAACGAAATTCCTTAATTTATAAATACAAAGAAGGGAAGGAGGGCGTGTGCCCTGACGTCACGTACCCTAAGCCGTAGACGTAAATATCTTACGTGACGGAGCACCAATACCAATAATAGGCCGACCTTAGAATACCTTAGAACGGCGACGACCCCAATAACCCTTCCGACGCCCATATAAATCAATAACAATCGATAATAACGATCGATAATAACAATCGATAATAATAATAAACAGAGAAGGAAATTTTTCGCAGCTGCCTCTGGGAAGGATGAGCGGATCATCGGTGGCGAGAACGCGACCGTCAGATCGTATCCGTTTCTGGCCGCGTTTCGTTACCTGACCAGCAATCGAATCTTCTGCGGCGGCACGATAATAAGCAACAAGCACATCCTCACCGCGGCCCATTGCCTTTACACGGAGGGCCCGAATTACAGTCACGTGGTCGTATTCTCCGGGATAACCCGCTCGGAGAGTTTCGGCGGCCAGAGGAACGAGATCGTCGCCGCGTTCATCCATCCCTGGTTCACCGGGGAGATCAGCCAAGCCGGTGTCCATCTACACGACGTCGCCGTCGTCTTGGTAATATACCTGTCTTTTTTTTCCCCATACTTTTTATACCGTTTAGCTCGTGATGGAGCAACAAAAAATAACGACGAAGACGAGGAATCTTTATGTTTTTTGACAATAAATACGTAAGTTTCGCATAGCGTGTAGTAATGTATTGGGATTATATTTGCAGGTGAGGAACATCATTGAAATAAACAATAGGCAGCTGAATATCGAGTTGCCATTGAGAAATGTTAATAGCAACGACATCGGCCACATATTCGGTTGGGGCGTCTCGACTTTAGAAAATCACGTATACCCGGGACAATTGCAAAAGGCTCAAACGCTAATATTCCCGAAAGACGTTTGCTTGGACATGTTGAATTTCTCTATTTACGACAGTCAATTCTGTGCTTACAATCATCAGCATGTCAAGACGTGCATCGTAAGTACCTGAGCCTCTTATCCTCCTCCTCCTCCTCCTCCTCCTCGTTATCGAACCCGCTCCTCGTGTACGTATCACAAAAGGTTATAAGGAAGCGTTTTTCAATGTTATTGAATACTTGTGAAAATTTTTTAAATTTTCCAGGGCGACGGTGGTGGTCCATTAGTTATCAATAGAAGAGTTATCGGCATTATATCGTACAATCACGATTGCACCCCTGGAATACCGGATTTGTTCACAAACGTCTTCTATTACAAAGAGTATATTTCAGAGATTGTACGACTCACTTTGTAACGATAATCATCACTTTTTTTTTAAATATTTCACATTTTACAATTCACAAGTTATTTTATATATTTCATGCCGTTAGAAAAATAAACTTTGGATAATTATTATGTGTGGTTACGAAAAGTTATTTATTTCCATCCTAATACCCCAATAACCCCAAGTATTATTCAGATAATTCGTCGAATTTTTACGTCATCCATCTACATTTTAATAAAGTACCAAATAAGAATTTTATAGTAAGGGATCTATTCTATTGTCTTACTCTCGATTGTATTCGGATGTATTAACCTTTTTTTTTTTACTAGAACTGTTCGTATTATCCAAACACGTATTTTATCCCGAACGTCAGTTGTTGCAAAATTTGTAGTTATTCGTTTTATAAGTAAAATATTATCGACAAGTTAGATTTAATTGCAAAAAAAACAACAACAAGTAATTAACAACTTTTTCCCATTAATTGTAAATTTAATTTTACAAAAGGCAATAATTTTCTATCTCAATTCCATAATGTAATTCTATAATCATTCTCAAATCTCAAATGTTATTAACATTGTATTGCGTATCACAATAAAGTCGTGCCCTTAAATTATTGATTTTACATAAAACTATCTAGATCATTTGTCTAATTATTGTTATGTGGAGTAGAAGCGTATACGCTAGCCGTGCTAACGAATAACAACGTTTATTTATTCGTATCTTATGGTAAATAATAATATTCCCATAGGCAAGGTGTTAGGAAGCAAAAGTTAATAAGCACAAAGACAACAAGGGATTAAGTAGAAGCAGAAGCTTCCTTAAGAATAACAAAAAAATAGTTTTAAACGCAACCATAACATGTGTTATTATTTTACAATATTATCTTTGTTAAAAAAAAAAAATAAAAAAATAAAAAAATAAAAAAAAATAAAAAAAGAAGCCTAACTTTACACATTTGAATGATATTACCGCTTTAATCTTATACACATATTTATTATAAAAAAAGCAAACGATATTTACTCATTAGTTGGTGTAAATCTTCACCCGCAAGAAACTCTTTTTAATACGTAGTGGACTGAATTTTTTGAATTAACCTAAAAGAATTTATCGAGATTTCTCTGCTACGCGTACATTCTATAAATCATAACTCATCATACAGAACTCGTGGGAAGAGAGAGACAGAGGGAGAGGGGGTGGGGGGTAGGCATTAAAAAAAGCATTGATATTAATAATGATAATAATATTAATAATAATAGTAATGAGATCTTAATTAATAATTACTTACAGTAATAATAATAATAATAATAGAATAAGCTTATTAATAGAGGATTTAAGAATTTAACGCGAGCATGTTGAAAATTCAATGGCAATCTTAATCTAACTGCGGCTCAATTCCTACGCTGGATATAATTAATATGTATCGCTTTCAATATAAATATTAACACAACTTAAATAAAATATTTGATTTTAATATTTTATTTTGTAACTTATTTCTAAATATAACGTGCGATGATACTGGAGTTGTAAAAAAAATATTGATAGTAATATATGCAGTTAAGCGTCATGTAGCTGTAAAGAGCTATATAAAAGACATTGGTTACGTATAAACCTTATTAACTTATTTATTACGATGAAAATGAGGTGTCGAATTACAGTCTCTTTGTTATTCGTATTATTAATAATCGGTAAGTGAAATTTCTACCTTCCAAGCGAATCTTAATCTTAATCGGCGCGTATATAACAAACCCGATCGGCGGGGTGAGGGGGTGTGACTATTGTTGCACGCAGTTCATTCGTAATTATTATAAATAGGAAAGAGGATGCTCCGGTCGTTGAATAACACGTCTATGTTGTTTTTTTATTTAAGGTGCCTTTGGGAAAGACGTGAGAATTATGGGCGGTAGGGGCACGGACATCCAGGCCTATCCGTTTATGGTCTCACTCAGATACGCAAACACGAACACGATATTCTGCGGTGGCTCGATACTGACTCCCAAGCACGTCCTTACCGGGGCGAGCTGCCTCTACTACGAGGAACGGCATTTCGGCCACATAGAGGTGCACACGGGACTGACCCACATGAACAACGGCATCGGAGGGATATATTTGATCGATTACGTATTCTTCCATCCCTACTTTACGGGAAAGACAACGACTACCGAGGTTAACATGCAGGACGTCGCGGTCATAATGGTACGCCACGTGGTCATCCTTATCATTCCCCTAATTATTGTCAAATGTTATTTCGTTAATTTCTATATATATATATATATGTTATGATTTTACGAAACGCCTTGTCGCCCATAGCTCACGAGAACCATCGATCTCAATGTCAATCAATATCCGATCGAGATCGCTACCGAGGACGTTAATACCAACGATTACGGGACGCTGTTGGGCTGGGGCTCGATAACTTACCCGAACAACGCCTTCCCGACCTTCTTGCAAAAGGCACAGATGCGCCTCTTCCACTCCCTCATTTGCTTCGACTTGCTCAGCATTAGGCTGCACGAGAGCCAGTTTTGCGCCTACAATAGCGACGGAGTCGGTCCGGCCTTCGTAAGTCCTTGCAATATCGATGCTTTCCCATTAATCTCCCCCCCCCCCATTTTCTTTTTTTCTTAAACTCACTAGTTCAATCATAATAATTAATAATAATTAATAATTTAAATAATTAATAATTAATAATAATAATAATAAATAGTAGTAGTAGTAGTAGTTTACCCGATGCGAGTTTCAAGTTGTGGGAGTATTTTACAGGGCGATACCGGGAGTCCATTGGTGATTAACGGAAAGCTCGCGGGTATTCTCTCGTACCATCACTCCCGCGCTCAGGGTCAGCCCGACATCTACACCAACGTCTTCTACTACTCTCGCTTTATTACAGACATCATACGCTTGAGCATGTCTAATTATACGATATAGATATTGTAATTACTGTACTGTATTATAAATAAATCCCTAGCGTAATTCCAGTCCTTTTGATCTAATTAATCCGTTGTCGAAAGCGATTTATCTTCGAGGCACGGCGAGCCTTTGTAAAATCACGCAAAATCACGCAAAATCACGCAAAATCACGCAAAATCATACGTATTAATGATTATAGAGTTATGTATCTCACTATTCCTATAGTCCCAATACATTATTACATTGCATTGTTACATTGAATTTAACGTAGAAGTTAATAAAACATCGATAAATAAACTAATCGTCCTGTTGATTAAATTATTTTTAATCGTTATTGCAGTGCTAAAGAGACAGGAAAGCTGACTTGATTTGTTATAACACGATTGTGGCAGCCAAGCCTTCCTATCAATCCGTCCTCTTATAACTCCAAACTTCTTTTTCTTTTTCTTTTTCTTGTTTTTTTTATTTATTTATTTATTTATTTAAATGAGTATTTACGTTGAAAATCGTCGTTGCTCGGGGCGGGTCATGAATAATTCCGTGGCATTATTCCTTAAGATATTGGCAATTACGTTGGCAATTACTATATTGGGAGGATATTCCCGTGCTAAGGAAGCTTTATCGAGACTTTATTCGCCGGGCTTATTGGCGAATCGCGTATCCACCATTCGAAGGATCGATAAATAAAACGAGGACGAAATTGTTCTTGCTTCCCTTTGTACCGATGCCGATACCACTGGAATTTTAACAATTCACGCGTTCGCGCGCGCGCATATCGACGCATATCAACGCATACCGATTACGTATTCGTAGATTACGGGCCACACGTTTCTCTAAGTTCACGCATACCCAAAATTTGGCACTTGTGCAAATAATTCTTGTCACAATTCGCTTAAGCGAAATGCGAAACAAATAAATTCGTTATTCATCATTAACATCAACGGCAACACCTTTTCCATTTGAACAACTTGAATTATTTAATCTTTTATTAGTTATTGGTTGCGATGATAATTAACTCGTGAAAAATTTATATTTTCTGACCTATTTAATACAAAAAAAAATAATAATAATAATAATAATAATAAAACAAATAATAATTAATTATTTTCTACACGGTATAATTCGTAGTATGTTTTTATTCCAATACAGGTATTACGGGTATGATGAGTTATGTTTTTTTTTTTTTTTCTTGAAATTGCTCAGCTTATAAAAACGAAACAAATAAACCGAATATAATTGATTGAATGATTCCGGGTCCTCACCCCTCGCCCCTCACCCCCTCCCCCAGCCGCCAACCGACTACATAGCTTATCTGTTAAAATATTATAAAGGCAATAGGCAAATGTTTTCGGCCCCTCGAAAGATTCCATTACTCGATATCGATAGAATAACAAAAATACGAGAATCACCATTTGAATATACATTTAATTAACGGGGGGTAGTAGTTGAATATTAAGTACTAAGTGGCTTCAAGGCCGTTATCTTATCATCGACATTTGTTGGCGGAGGCCGAAATTAAAGGCGGCCAATCTTTAGTATTTAGAAAGTATTGACCGGTTGGTGAAAAATAATTTATCCCTTACGTTCTGTGCTTTTCAACAATAAGAGGCTCAGGGCATTACGTACGTGCGAATGTAATTGCATTATTCGAAAGTATCAATCAGCCTCCCTTATCTTATCTCCCTCGTGAGCCACTTCATTAACATATCTCTCGTCGAATATAATGATAAATAAATGTTAACGTACGTAAATTACCTTATGCGCACGTGACATTCGGAACGGACTATTTTAAAGCAAACGAATAGACGAACGAGCATTAGAATACGTGAATTTTTTTTTTATAATCTCAACGAGTAGGGAGGAAAGTTATTCGGCCTCTTGTTTTTATTAAATACAAGCTTAACTGAGTACTGGTTTTTTTTTGTCTTTTATTTTTTTTTTATTCTGCACTTTGTTCGTTTTCTTCTATTGAATTTACTTGACGCTCACATCCGTTTACCCCCTTCACTCGAGGCTTTATATTGCCGCGCGGCAGAAAAAAATATCATAAGGGATCATTGTACGACATGAAAACAATTGTGAAAAATGTACGATAACGGCACATTAAATGTACACGAAACAATCAGTATATATATATATATATATCTCAATTGTATGTGTCTTTTGTAGATCATATTCATCAAGGACATGATTTTTTCCATATTTTTATGTTTTCAAAATTATTCATTTTCCTTGTAAGAATTGTATCTTTTGAATAATGATTGTATGGCTCGGGAATGATTGTGAGTAAGTAAAGGAAATCAGATTATAAAGAGAAAAAAGAAACTCATTCGGAGGGCAAATATCAATAAAATCGTTAAAATATTGTATATCGCGATAATGTCTGAAAAATATATAATTCCGTGAAAATAGGTATTGTTACTCTTATGAGAATATTTAAATTTACCATTTAGTTAGTGGATTTGGTATTTACTAAAATTTGAATAATGATATGTTTACACAGTAGAATCTCGTAGAATTAAAATGATTTCTATCAATCCTTCATCCTACAGAATGATTTCTATAGAAATATACGAGAACGTATTTGCTATTAATTTGCCATTTCTTTTACGATAAATGATAAGAAAAATTTAAATAAAATGAAATAATGAGATTAATACGTTCGAGAATCCATAGATAATTCAATCGATGAATACGATTAAATCAATTGCATTACAAAAACAACATTATTTGCAAATAATGGGTATAGAATTTTACTAGAAGATTACTGCTCGTAATCTTCAATTTAAATCTTTTACATTTGAAATCAAAACAATTTATAGCCATTAATTCTTAATGACGTTAGAATGATAATTGAGTTTTTATAATAAATTTTTTAAGCAACGTCCGAACACGTAAATTAAATTTCAATTGAAGTCTAAATACGTATGATATCGTATAATATCACCAATATCGACGACGTGCCGAACATAACGAATTTTGTAAGTTTTTTTTATTTATTAAATTTATTATAAAATTATAGATCGGCCCACGGTTGAAAGGTCCCAAAAAAAGAAATTACAATTTTCTTAAAAATAATAAGGAAGATCATAAAAAAATCATTATATTAATCATTATTAAATCAACAGACATATATAATCTTAATCAATATAATATTTGCACTTGAAATAGTGAACATAAGAATTTCTAAAGCCTCTTTCTATAGTGAATCTTTCAAATTATGTTAATTCTTAGTCACATTTTATTTCTTGCCGTTTTTTTTTTTTTTTTTTTTTTTTTTTTTTTTTTTTTACATAACCGTTATTAATGTACAATGTACAATGTACAATGTATATATATATATACGTGTGCATGCATGCATGTATGTGGGAATACATTAGTATTATAATATTGAATAAGACAAAATTAAGTTCACGTGAGGTTTACCTTTCTTCGATTAATATGCATGAGTATCAAGAGTAAATAATAACTTATCTTTATGGAAATATTTATCTTTCAATAATTATGAATATTGAATAAGCCAATATATAAGATATTTAAAATGTATCATAGCATACTCTAAATGGGCATCTTAATAATTGTAATGTGATATCCATATAAAGCATTGCATAACTGTAGAGCGTATAACCGGATCGATCGTAGAGCTGTAAGACATGCGATTTCAAATCCTCGTATTTTCAATGGCAGTCTGGACCGTCGGTAAGTGTAATAATAATAATAATAATAATACAATTATATAATTTATGGTTGAAATTTATAATAATAATGAAGGAAAGCGTAGTATCCAATGGGACTGGAATCGAACTCGTTACCATATTCTATTGAATGGTCAAAGGCCTCGGTTAGGATAAGTTAGGATGAAAAATTAAAAAAATTAAAAAAAAATCTAACATTTCAGGCACTTTTGGGAGAAGTGCGCGGATCGTCGGCGGCGAAAATGCAGAGATTGAAGAGTTCCCATTCATGGCGTCGCTCAGATACAAATTGTCGAACGTGATATTCTGCTGCGGCGTGATAATAAGCGACCGGCACGTCCTCACGGCGGCCCACTGCTTTTACTCCGAGCCCGACGACTACAATCACATAAGGATCTACACGGGCGTTTCCATCTCGAAGAGCCTCATCGGAGGCATACACAGGATATCTCGGGTCGTCGCTCATCCGGGCTTCACCGGGGACAAGTTGAAGGACGGCGTGAACGTCCACGACATAGCGATCGCAAAGGTACTTTAGCCGCTTTGACGGATCTATAAGGATCGTACGGAGGGATTTTTGTACGAAAACTTTGGCTTTTCAGGTGAACACGGACATCACCCTGAATCAGTACCAAAACGTCATCGGGCTGCCGACTAGAGACATCGAGAATAACGACAGCGGTTACGTTTTGGGATGGGGTTCGACCGCTCACCCGGAGAAGGTATTTCCCGACCAGTTGCAAAAAGCCTTCATGAGGATCGAGAAGGCCAGCTCCTGCATAAAGGTTTACCCCTTCAAGATCCATTCCCATCAGCTTTGCGTTTTTAATAAGAGAGGAATCGGCCCGTGCATCGTAAGTCCTCTTAACATTATTAGACTCTTAGCCTCCCCCCCCCCCCCCCCCACGTCACCGCAAACTAATTCAATTCAACCAACGTCATTCATAACCGATCAAAAATAATACACTCATTGCTTGTTTATATAATTTATTTATTTTATTTATTTTACTTATTTAATTATCTGTAAGAGCAGTTGTTATACATTTTACGTCGACAGCTCGACATCATCCAATCTATTATTTATTATTTATTCAATATATATATATATATTTTTTTTTTATTCCTCGATGGTTTTCGTACGTCGTAATAACTATATTTACTAATACGTCGACTAATGTGAAAGAAATGATAACTTAAAATTGTATTATATTAATTTCCAGGGTGACAGTGGCGGCCCATTGGTTGTTGATGGGAAAGTCGCCGCAATCGTATCATTTAATTATCCGTGTGCCAAAGGTGTACCTGACATTTACATAAAAGTTTATCCTTATCTTGCTTTTATTCGAGAGGTCTTAGCTCTTCCATAATTAACGGGCTCTCCGCATACGTATATGTATAATAATTCCAGGACCGTTGCTCGTACGGGCTTTACCATGCAAATAGGATTCTAAGCTAATTTTTTTTATTTTATTTTTCTTTTTCTTTTTTTTTATATATATATATATAAATTATCCATGTAAATGTAAAGATAGAATTAGTAGGATGTAAATAGTTTTCACAACAACACGAGATCTGTATATTAGTAGCGTAAGTCACATTGGAATAAATTATTTGAATAAATGAATAAATTATTGTTTAACGTTATGGGCTTATGATTTTACAATTATTTCAAACGACATTATCGTCGATGTTATTGTATTGAATAACTATAGAATAATAAAAGAAATGTCCAAGCGAATGATCTAATGATCCTATAAACCGTTTGATTTACTTTTAAATGTACCTAGCTCCGTTATACTATAAATTGCTTTTTCTATAAATCTCCGTCTCGCGAGCCCAATTAAATTCAAGCGTGCCAACAGAATTTCACATTTTACCAACCATATGTTAACCATATCTTATAAGTTACGAGTACAGGCTCCGTAACGTAATTCCCATGAAACTTGCACTGGGTGGTTGCGAAATATAGTCAAACTCCTTAAATAGTACTTTATCCAACGTTTCAATAGCTAAAAACGCAGAACATCACATGCGCTTCGACAAAAGGTCACATTGCAAAGAAGTAATTAAAGAATATTTCAATTTTTGTAAATAGTTGTAATTAATTAACTACTACTATTCGTTCGGTATCCCCTTATTACTTAGGAATACGACGTTGCGCTTGGGATTTCAAAATATTCGAGGTTATTGAATTAAATTCCTTTTAGAAAATAAGTATTACATTTATATAACGGATTATGATGAAAATTTTCAACGAAGAGAAACGTCATTAAATAATGGTAATAAAATCGGAATATTCGTCGACTGTAATGACCGTCGCTACGTGTACATATTTTCAAACCGATTGCTTTGTGCAAGTGACGATTAAAAAATATTAAAAATCCAAGAAAGCTTCTCTCTCGAATAAATTAGTATAAAAAGTATTGATAAATTGAAAAAATTTTCAATAAAATATTAAAAAGTATTTATTATTTTTGTAAGGAGAGGGGTATATACAATAAAATTGTATTAACAATATTAACAAATCGTTATTTAAATCCAGCCCTCTGAAATCAATAATACGCGCAAATTTATTATAATTATCACTGTCGTTATTATTATTGTTAACAATAAATAATACACGTGCGGTTCTTAATTAATAATATTTTCTTAATAAAGCACTGGATTTGTGGAGGGTAGCCAGTGCGCGAAAGTGCCGTAGCAATCGAGAATAGTAGTTGAGGCAGCTTTTGGGAGTTGGGATGATAAATCCAATGATTTGTCGCGTGTCGGGGGAGACTCGCTCCCCTTGATTGGCGTAGATTTGCGAGTGTCGGCTAAAGGACGTCGGTCGGCGGTATTCCGGGAACACCGCGTTAACAAATCCGAAAAGCCGATTGATTCAAACTCGCTCCGCTTCTCGTATTGTTATTACGTAATTATTCATTAAAAATCGGGCTCCGCTAGTTAACAAAAAAAACGGATCGTCTTATAAACTCGAGCTGACCCTTGAACGGGAATCGCAGTTCATTAGTAAGTAAAACAAATTGACTGATTTTATATTAAGTATCAACGACCTAACGCTCCGAGCCGATTATTATTATTTTTTTTTTTTTTTAACTAAATACCATTGGACAAAGTCTCGAGCGCGGGCTCCGATAGCGATCGATACGACTTATTCGGGGACGTGTTATTAATTACCGAGAGTCTGGGGGAGAGGGGTGGAGGTTATTTGGGAGGGGGTAGGACTAGGTATTTAGCAATAGCGGTATTATGAAATCAGTGACCGAGTAAATTTTTGTAAACACGTCGGGTATGCCGATGGCGCACGGGAGCGAGAAGGACAAAACGCCAACGATCTTGTTGTCGATGACCAATGGGCCGCCGCTGTCGCCCTGCAAGACAACAGAACAAGAGAATAGAATACATTTGTATTGACGAATCAGCGGGACGAATGGATAAAAAAAAAAAAAAAAAGAGAAAAAAGGTTTTGCCTTACGTTGCAGCAGCCGATGCCGACTCGGTGGTAAGCGCAGAACTGCTGCGGTCTTAGGGTAAACGATAGCCAGGGGGCGCAGTAGTCGTTATCGAAAATCCTAAGGGCGACCGTTTGCAGCTGGGCGGGGAGCGTCTCCGAGGGGTGAACCGTCAAACCCCATCCGGCGAAGACGCCGATGTCGTGATGCTTAATGTCTTCCGTGGCGAGGAAGGCCTGGTGCTGGTACCTATTGAATTTCAAACGCTCTTTAACCTGCAGAGGACGAAGAAGGCATTTTTTTTTTTTTTTTTTTTTTTTTTTTAATTCTCGCCAATAATTCGCAAGCTCGGGATCTATAAACAGCTCAAGGGCGTCGTTTGGCTTACCGTGACCACGGCCACGTCGTACAGATTCATCTCATCCGTATTTTTCGTCGCTGTGAAGAGCGGGTGGAAGTCGACGTGGTCGATGTCGTGGCTCGGACCGGAAACGTCGGTCGTGCTCGTGCAACCCGTGTATATCCTGATATTCGAGAGATTCGCCCGGTCGTAGAAGAGACAGTGGGCCGACGTCAGTATGTTCCATCTGCTTACGATGGCGCCGCCGCAAAAGTGTTGGTTGTAGCTGACGTATCTGAAGGAGGCCATGTACGGGAATTCCGTAATGTGCGCATTGTCACCCCCCACAATTTTCGCGCTCTTCGCAAAAGCTTTGAAAGAAAATTATATACATATATATACCCTCCATCAATCGCACGTCCACTTAACGTTAATAAATACGTTATTTCTTGCAATTATCACTTATTACTACGATATCGTACGTGTTAATGGCATTTTCAGCTTAGCTGGATACTGGAAGAGCCCGGATAATTCAATGGGCCGGTGCGCTTCGTTAGCAAGATAAAGATAAAGAAAGAAGAGAAAATATTAAAGCCACTTACCGATACTGAATACATGATGTAAACAGATTAGGATTGCAAGTCTCATTTGATCCCCGTAATCAATGTAAAGTGTCGTCAGTGAAGGTGTTGTTCACTTTCAGTCAAGTGCTTTATATAGAGGAGCCAAATTGCTTCTAATTCCGATAGATCGTTTTCACTTAATATTTTTTTTTCTTCTTCTAAGTGTTTGCGTTAATTTTTCTCTTTTTTCTCTTTTTTCTTTTTCTTCTTTTTCTTTTTCTTGTAAAAAAAAAATATAATGTGTTTCTGATACTGATGTTTACATTTTAATACAAAATCAAAAGAGATATTTTTTTAAGCTTGAATTAATCGTATTTGAATAACGTACGATTGGAATACGTTTTGGTATTTAACTAAGAAGATCTATTATGGGCGGGCGTAGCATGTAAGCCGTTCCGCGGCATCATTGTATGGCCGTAATATTTATCTAGCCGTGTTGGCAACAGAAAAACACTCGCCAGTTATCGATTTCATAATTGTGAAAAAGAAAAAGAGAGAAAACCTTAAAAAATAACAAATTGAAGTAATTTGAATTTCAGGGGGCGTGGGGGCGGGGTCTGTCGACGTTATTAATAAAGATTACGATCTATTGCAAAATTATTTATTTCGAAGAATTATCAATTATCGTGGAATTACTTTCCTATTAGTTAGTCTCCTTGTGCGTCGACTGTTTCGTTAAAAGTCATGGAAACGTCGTTATTTTATAAGAAAGTATTTAATAACTCGCCAAGAACGTGTACGGAAAAAAAAAAATTAATCTCAAATAAATTAAGAAGATGTTCGGATTACTTATATGTTGAACAAACTCTTTTAAACTAACACGACGACATTGTTTCTCATTATTACAGACTTGTTTACCAAAACTCAGCGTTATTTTTATTGAAACGAGTTAGCCATACATAGCCTCGATATATTATTAATGGCTCAATATCATAAGAAGCGAATAAACAAATTTATGTACATTAGAATTAGTCGTACAAATACCCTAATAATAGAATACGTGTACGGAGTACACGGAGTCGTATTTTTATTTACGATTATGGTAATAACCCTTTGATTGTTCAAACAAACATATCGTAATTAGTTCGAAAAATAGTATTGTAATTATATTCTCGAAAATTCAACAATAAGCCTAATTGTTAATGTCGGTTCAATAAAATACGCTTTCATGATCTTCAGTTCAGTATTGAGTGATCCAATCTAAACATTGGAAGATCCACCTGCCGTGGAGATGATGGACCATCGATAAATCATCGCATTAAGCTTGCTTGAGATGAATATTTCCGTCCATTAACGGTTTAATGATTTAGCCACTAATCTGCAGGAACTCCTGTCTTGTCCCCACTAGTCCGTGGGCCGCGTCCATTAACGATATAATATTTTAAAAATAATTTACATTTGTTATAACTATCTCTTATTTATAATTCTAAAAACAACCATTGCTTTTACCATTAATGATCGCGATTTTTTCTTTTTATAGGAAAATTTGCACGTGACATTTTAACGGGACAGTTCCCGTAGAGTAAACGCAGGCAAAGTTTTTTAAATCGTCAAATCGAATTAGTAATTGTATTAGTAATGATTATTGGGTGGATTTTAATAATAAAGCGGAAACTTTTTCGGATGAAAAGTCTGAAAAAAAAAAATTACAAATACCGTAGCGAAGAAATGAAATGTAATGGATATGTAAAGGTAAATTTTCTTTTAATCTAATCGATAATTTTAAATGTACAGGAGCCGAATGTATTGAGCAGTTTTGTAAAAAACACTTGGGCAAATATGTGATTAATTATGTAACGAAAATTCAGATATTTGCTTTATACGCGTTCGAGGGAATCCACGGCTTTTATTAACGTAGCTTTACCTTTATTCGTGGACCGAGCTCACCATATCCATTGTTTTGACATCGCTATTTATACGCGGGCTAATTAAATTGTTTTCAATTGGGGCCGCGCTTCGTGGGTTATTGGGGTTATTGGGGTTATTGGGGTTATTGGGGTTGGTTGCACATCCTCGAAATCCGTCGACGGAAGATTTTCATTAATCTCATATTTGTCACAACTTTCTCACTCGCAATGCACTCTCTACATGCAAACGACAAGCGCAATCCTTCCTTTTTTTTTTTTATCATCGCATTCTACATTCATCCGACTAACTACTCTTTACGTAATTCCATTTTCAAGTACTTTTTTTATTCGCTGCCGCGTAGTTGCCGCGTAGTGCCGGATCTCTGTATGCACTTGATCCGAACCCATGGATTCGGCAAATAATAAATAGTAAATAGTAAATATATATATATATGTGTGTGATTGCATAGAAGCCGTGGGCTAAGGATCCATTTTGCTTCTTATGAAGTCTAAATAGGAATATACGTTCGTGTAGACGTCGGGGAAACCCTCCGCGCATGGAACGCTAAACGATATAATGCCGACGATTTGTCCGTCCCGCGTCATCGGACCTCCGCTGTCGCCCTGCAAAGGGAGCAAAAGTAAAAAATAAACAAACTGTCATTTAGAGATAAAGTAAGGCTATTTCAATGGGGTTTGAGGAAATAGTTTGAGGGTATAGAACTTACGTCGCAGGGTCCGATCCCCGTAGCCTTGAATCCGCAAAATTGCGACAACTTGACACTGGTCAGGAGAAGCTTTTGACATTCGATCCTGTCGACGATGGTCACGCCTGCTTTATACAGCTCCTCGGCGAATATTCTCGACGGATAGGCCGTGATGCCCCAACCAGTTATTACCCCCTCGTCATCGGCTACCGCGTTCCTCGTTGGCAAGCTTACGCTACTTTGATATTCGTTGAACTCGATTCTACGTCGTATCTGTAATAACAACGTCACTCACCGTCACGATCGTATTATTCACGTAAGACGATTGATTGTCCTTTCTAATCTTTATCCTCTTACTTGGCGGGGCAAAAACGAATCATCGGCGAGGAAGAAGAAGAAGAAGAAGAAGAAGAAGATAAAAAAAAAAGAGGCGAGTTTGCGAATACCGGTATCGACGGTGAAAGGCTCGGTGACCCTTCGATGTCCCTCTATTGCTACGCAATGACCCTCGGCGTAGGCCACAACCACGCCAATATCACAGCGATCGTAATACCCTCCGGCTAGGGAGGAGTTTGCCAGCTGATCGATGGGACGATACGAGCTTCGCCTCGCGCATTTTACCGCGTACGGCGTGCGACGATTTTTCTAACCATTTAATTTTTTAATGTTATTGGGGTTATTGGCATTCTATCGCGCTCATTCCAGGTCGATTGTCCACACTCTTTCGTGCCGCGGGTTAATAGAATACAACGACAATGGACCGAGGGGCAATATATGACCATGATTATCCAGCATAATTAACACAGCCCACTCGGTTTCCTTATGTTTTCTTTATTCTCTGATTTTATTTGTACTCTTATGCTCCGAGTCAGTCGGCAGAAAATATATTCTTTAAATTAAGTAACAACGAGCCCTAGGCTCCGCTTACGAATTACGCTTACGCATCGGCACAAGTATTCTTACCGTAATTTCGAATTTATCCTTTCGCTTATTTACTAGATTATCGTTATTTCGTTATCGTCGTCGCGCGTACATATAACCACGCGAACGAAAAACTTTTTACGCTGAAAATTACGTTGAAATTCGATTTATATCGCGCATTAAAGACGATAATTAAGAAAATAATACATGTTCAATTAGCAATGTACCTTGATAACGGCAATGTCATTGGTATAGGATGATCTCCGGTCTATTCGGTCGGTATAGTGCGGATGCGGAAAAACTTGATCGATTTCGTACAGGTGCTCGAGACTAGTTGCCGAGCTCGTGATTCCTACCTGTATTCTTAGATAAACGTAATTACTTTCCTGTTTGAACACGCAATGCGCCGCGGTGAGAATATCCTTTGGACTGATAATCGCGCCGCCGCACAAATGCGTATTGTAAATGAAATGTCGTAAGGAGGCCATGAACGGGAAATTCTTTATATCCGTTAGGACGCCGCCGATGATCCTTTCCTCCTTCCCCAAGGCAACTGCGGGTTCAAAAGGACTAATTAGACGTACGCGAAATATAATGAAAAAAAAAAAAAAAAGGACGAGTGGCCAAAGATTCATAACAAAGCCTTACCATTGCTCAAGACTAGATAAAATAAAGCCACGAACTTCGTGCTCATTATTCCTTTAACGCGTATCGACTGACGTTACGTTTTATTGAATTTTTTATATAGACTCCAATTACCAGCTCAGATAAGATTTAATTATTCAATACCTGACCTTTATTTTATTAATTTTTATCATCGAATGTTGCGTAAATAAATATTTAATGATCGCGAAGAGCGAATCCATTGATTTCAGCCAGATCTTAAATAATATTTGCATTTAATTAAATAACCGATCGGCTTGGAGAATGTGACCGATTCTTTCAAATCTCCACGTTTATAGCGTCGATGACGTGGAAATATACCGTACCATTCGTTGCTGAGAATATTGATTGATGGTTAGTTACATTCAAGGGAGAGGCAAGGGATCGCTGCTGCTGATGAGAATTAAGATCTCCGTTGCGCTGTTTATTTGGTCAAGCAAGTTTATGTCAATAATGCCCTCGTCCCTCTTAATACAAAGCCATATTATACGCATTAAATTAGCGAATTACCTTGCCCGTGAATCCTTTCGTATCGTTTCGTACTTAAGATATATATTCTTATACGTTGTAAGCATCCTCATTATTAATATACCTGCATTAAATATAGAAAGATATATTTATATTATTCAGTTACAAAAGTACAAAAAAATGAAGAACTGATCGATTATAGATTATATATATATATATAGAATTATTATTACTTTATTTTATTCTTATACTTATAGTCTTCCATGGACTTTCTTCGCTTTCATAGCTTTACTTTGTTTTAATAAAAAAACTAAATACTATTCACGGTGAGCATTTGTTTTAATCCGATATTAATAATATTTAAGAAATTTCAAGTAGTTTGAAAATTTTTAATTTTTCTACAAGCATTACTCGGCGTTTTCAAACTTTTTCATTATAAAAATACTCAAATGTTGCCCTTTAACTTATTAATTTACTTTAATATTTACATTAATTATTAAATTATTATACATACACGTACAATGTAATATTATCATATTTATTAAAATAATTTTTAAACATTTTTAACATAGTATTTGTAAAGTACAAGTAGATATTTAAGATTGTAAATTCTTTCTAATAAATATTATTATGAAAAATTTAGTTTATTAGCAATTTGAATAAGTATTTGAATATGTACCCCGAATATTAATAAAAAATCTGATTTGTTATTTCTTTTTCTTTTCTTTTAATTTTCCCTTTTTCGTGCCTTTAAATAGATTTTTCTTAAATATTTATTACCCTTAATAATAAACATTTTTCTAACTTTCGTTTTACTTCGTCCAGTCGCGTTTTACTTTGAATGAAATCATTGATCTTTGAATTATATACGTATTAATTAATACATATATATATAAAGAATTGAATTTAAAATATGGATAAGAGTAACGTGTACATTTACTTGGTTTTCTGTGTGTATATAAATAAATGTATTAAAATTTTAATATATAATACTTTTTATGTCTTAAGTGCAATTAAATAGTAGAAACATATAATCAATCGATCAAGATACTTAATATGATGTCAGCCTTGTAATCTTTGATTATTTCATACCAATGATAAGATAAATTCATAGAAACTCGATAACAGGCAATGTAAAATTATAATGAAAAATTAAAGTCGTGCTAATACTAATTAGTGTTATAATAATTGTAAAGCTCCACTTCGATTGCACATTATTTTTACAGTAATTTTATTAGCACCTTTAACAATAAAACATTTATACCTAATCTATGGTTTCGCGTAAATTATTCATGGTTGTTTATAAGTATTAAATTAAACGGTATGGAATTTATCGGTTCTTTAACAACAAATTTCCACACTTTTTATAAATTTGTTTGGTTTTACAAATTTGGAAAGAGGTTGCTTATGAATATAATTAATAATTACAAGTCAATAGGAAGATTAAGTAAAATGATTTCACATGTAATACGACTAAATCCAATATTGCGTAATACCGTACTAATTTTATCGTAATCATAAATAAATCGTATGAAAAATTATACGCCACATAAAGCATGTAGCCGGAGAAACTATTTACTATCAATAAATTAACATAAAAAATCTCCGCAGACGTAGATCGGACTTACGCATTTTAATAAAACGTCAATTATATTTAATGTAAAAATTGTACAAAGCAAATTTTAAAATCATTCATCTATGCACGTAAGAGATCTTTATTTTTACAAGCACGTCTTATATTCTTCCTCGTCCGTTGCCTTTTCCTTATTATTATTATTATTTATTTATATATTTTTGTTGTTGTTGTTGTTGTTGTTGTCGTAGAAAGGTAATATAAAATTTCTATGCAGATGAGCATTGGGGTTATTGTAATACAAAATCTATCCTCCTCTGTTTATTTACATAAGCCTAAACAAACTAATCTGTAAGCTCGTAAAATATTTTCCATTTACAATTACTCCGATTATTTTATTTTAATCGAATTTACTAGTTAACGGAGCATTAAAATAATTGTATTGTTTTCATTTATAATGAAATATTATTAGACAATAGCGCGAATACATTTTTATCTGAACAAACTTTATTTATTTAGAAAATTCGAAAACGATTCTTTATTTACCAAAAAAACCAAGAATTATTAAACGTTGTTGAAAAAATCCTTTACGTTGACAATGTAAATCGTGATCTCCATCATCATCGCGATACATGTACATGTGCTCGTTGTATTTCGTTATAGTATAAATGCCATGCAGCTTAACGGCAATCTAAACGTACGAAGTAACGTGCAAACGAAATAAATAAATAAATAAATAAACAAATAAATAACATTACGATGAATGTTGAAATGCTATTTATTATCTTGTGCGAAGTGATGCAGCACTCGTCGATATAACGAAAGGTATTTTGACACTAACAATTTGAATGCAGCAGCACCGAGGCCAATAGATTATATGGACTTGTCCATCGTAAACTGATGAACTTCCCTCTTATTCTGCATTTGCAATTATGAGCAACCATGAATAATAATAGCAGAAGTATGCGCTGCATAGAACTGTACTCTCTTATCATGCAGTACTGCGCGCTGTAATCAAGAACCTGGCTGGAACGAGCAAACATGCGCTTATAATCACCTCCCAGTGGTTAGCCATGCTAAGAAGTAAAGCCACGATGTGAATCGAGCGAATGTTAATCGGAATTCTCTTAAAGGCAATTGTAGATTTACAAAAGGGATCGAGGCTCGTACGAAGATTCGATTAAGATTGATTTTTATTTACTTGGATCTACGATTAGCCGAGTGAAAACTGAAAATTCTTTTCGTCACGTTTTTTTTCACTCTTCTACACTGCCGCGAATCATTGTATTATTATAAACAAATCGCATAATTTTCACTATGACGTCGTATCTGCGTATACTATTGAAACAACAACAACAACAACAACAACAACAATAACGACAACGACAACAGATCTGTGGTTGAATATGCAATGAGAAAGATAATAGAAAATATCTGACTATGGTAGAAATTTATCTGGCGATCTAAAATTATTCTGGTGAAATCACAAATTGAAGAAAAACGTAACGGAAAGTGAGGCTCAAAGTCCAATGAAAGAAAGTACGTTCGCGCAATACATTCTTTACACATTCGCAAATTTCTTTTTATAAATAAATAAAACAAGTACTTTCAGTTGTATTGTAATCGAAGCATTAGAATGAATGGAATTCACAAGATTAAAAATTACTAAGGCAATATAAGTACTGCAACGAATTAGTATAAGTAAATATATCATATTTATTTGAAAAAAATATATATCAAATGTCAAATACCACAAAATTCAATATCCAATGATCGTGTTTCCAACGAAAACGTAATCCTTCATCCTTAGACAATGATTTAAATCTTTTAATGGCGTTTTAATTGGGACAGGGGATAGCGGCATTGTATCGGTATCGGTATAGATATTAGTCAAATATTAAATTTACAAAGATCTGTATTGAAATCGATGAAAAGAGAAAGAAAAAAGTCACTTACGTAAAATGAATTAAATTATAACGAAGTCACTGGAAATATTTTTTTAACAATAGCCGTACGATTTAGTACGGCAAATAGAGTTATTATTATTCTATGAATATTCAATAAAAATGATTTAAAGTGTTTGCGAAGGAAAAAATTCTTGAACTCGTACTGATATGCATAATTAATGTTTCCTTAATTAATCAAATACATGATGAAATTTTGGTGAAATGGCAAGTTTGTATGTTCAACGAAAATGCTTTAATTTACACAATACCATGCTTTATAAATATCGTAATATCGATGTGTCGAAATACTATTAAGCTACTGGCATAGCCTAATGCACTCGATTTTTACATTAATATCCAAGCCACATAATACTGCCCGTGATTCTAATGGCTGTTGTTTGCTCGCGTTGAAATCTTATTGAAATTCTTATTGCTATTTTTAGTTCAAATCATTATTTAGTTCTGCTATTGCAGATTCCAGCAGTTGTAATACTCGATAAGTTTATTACTTGTTAGGAATTCATTGAAATAACAAATACGAAATTATATGTAAGCCGTAATAAGATTGACGACACGTGCTCCAGTAATAAATTATAGATTTTATTGTTGGACTTGGTTAATCAATGGCTTATTTGTAATTAAATTTACCTTACACGAGTTCCATCGATGCAGCAAAACTGTTCAAATTTTATTATCATATTTTAATGTATGAATTTACACGCGAAATCTTGCTGCGCGTGTGCGTGTGCGTCTGCGTTGGGGGTGGGGTGGGGAGGGATAAAAAAGGTAAATTGATTAAATATTTAATTTTATAAATGAAAAAGTTAATTAGATTGGAAATAAAGCTGCTTTCGACCTGCATAAAACCTTACATATTTAATCCGAGAGCACGAGCTTTAGAATTAATCTCGTATTCCGATTAAGAGAAAGTTTACAAACCATTGTACAGCCATTTTAGATAAATGCTATTGATATTTTTAACTGATAGGGTTGTTAATATAGTGACGGCAATCAAACTTATTGATACGGAACCCGAGGAATATACCGTTCGACGGTTGCAAGGCAAAACGCCCATGACCATTTTCACATCAAATACATTATATTAATATTTAATTGCAACAAACAAAAGGGACAAACAAAAACTGCAAGTATGTTGTATCCGCTTGTCCAAAGGTATGCAGTCTTGATATTACATTTGACGTTGATCGTAAATGATTTTGGCTTCAAATAGACGAAGAAAGATCGAATCTTCTGTACAATTAATACATTATCTTTCTTTATTTATCCATTGTGCTTATCACAGACGGTTTTTCGAAAGATTATTAAGTATAAGTATAATTAGATTTTTGTCATAAACTGCTGAGCGAATTGCTATTTTACGTTACTTGGGAGCGGAAATTTTGTTTTTCAGGAAACTTTGTATTGCAGATCTAAATTGTAAACTGGTTTTTAGAAATAAATATTATTAATCGGCAAGCATAAAAGCGTTGTATTATCGATTTGAGAGTGGAGTAAAAAGTCACGACGGACCATTGAAAAAGTCTCGGTTTCGCAGAGCCAAGCATAAGAACGGGTAAAAGAATAAAAGAGAAGAAAATAAAAAAAAAAAAAAAAAAATAAAATTAAGAAGAAGGAAAGAAATCCGTAGGTCGAGTAAAGTGAATATAATGGAGGAAATCGATCGTATATAAAAAGTTTAGCGAATAAGAGTTGAACAGATTTTCTTGGTCTGCGGGGGGAAGGTGAGTGGCTGGCTGGAGCGGGACAAACGACGACGACGACGACGACGACGACGACGACGATGTTGGCGAGGGCTACGGCGAGGATGAGGAACAGCGCCACCTACGGCTCCTCGGCCCAAGTACTGACCTAACCTCAATCGACTTTCGATGTAACGTACGCGCGCACGGAGAGAGTCACGATATGGATATAAAAATTATTGGCGCGCGCTTCCGGCACGTTGAGCATCGTTACCGACGGAATGTACCTCGGCGCGGGCTAGCCGAGCTATAGGAAGGTGCGCGCCGATAGGACGGACGTATCGCTGGAGCGAGCGAGCGAGCGCGCGCGCGCGCGCGCTGGCCACGGGTTCGCGGGCCACCATCCTCCGCGCCTCTCCTTTACCGTCGGCGGCGCTACGGACCTCCCGCTGGGATGAGCCGCAGGGGACGGCGAGAGGCGGCCCATCATCCTGTCCATGTGTCCGGTTGAGCCCGAGGTTGCCCCCCTACTCGGCGCGCGCACGCGTGCAAGCCTGCGAGCCTGCGAGCCCGAGGAGCTCTCGTTGTGCGCGGCCGAGCGAGCGAAAATGGCCAATTGTCAGAGTGACTTGCGCAGCAGGTGAGCCGGAGTCCCGGGACGAGGACGACGAGGCCCTTGTCGAGGTCGACGCGGGAGGCTCGGGCGGCGTCTTGGGCTCCGAGTCCGGTGGCCGGCTCGGCCTCGGGCCCTGTCTCCGTTATCGCCCACGGGAATTGGTGCGCGCGAGCCTCTTAGAGCGGTGCCTCGGAAGAGTACGAGGAGGCCGACGGCGACGAGGAATATAAAAAAAAAAGACGAGGGGAACTGATCGGGGCCGGACGGGAGGTGGTGGTGGTCGTGGTGGTCGTGGTACTGCTGCTGCTACTGCTGCTACTGCTGCTGCTGCTGCTGCTGCTGCTGCTGCTGCTGCTGCTACTGCTGCTGGTGGTCGTGGTGGTGGTGGTGGTGGTGGTGGTGGTGGTGGTGGTGCAAGAGTAGCGCGGACTCGGGTTCCGCTCAAGGAGGCGCGCTCTGCCTCGAAGAGGTTCCGAGTGACGACGGGGCGAGGAGGAGGAGGAGGAGGAAGAAGAAAAAGAAGTAGTGAGAACTGACGTGCCTCGAGGATGGTCCTCGGCGTGAGCAGCGCACCGGTCAACGGCTCTCACCGAGGGCTCATTCTGTGCAAGTGTTAGTGCGGATAGTAGCCAGGACATCGAGGGAGCCCGGTAACTCGTCCTTGCCCCCATGCCAGCTTTTCACCGCTGCTCCTCGGTGCTCGACCTTACATTGCTGGTTCGTTCAATCTCCCGTAGCAGCGACGATACTAACTACACCTTCCAAGCACCGTCAACCTTTTATTATTCCTTTAGCGCGGATTGCAAACTCACACCTTTACGCGCGGCCTCCCCTTCCTCTTCTTCGCGTCCAATACATTCATTAGCTCTACTTGGTTATTCCCAACTGTTGACTCGGATAACTTTCTCACTCTTGCATTATTACCATTGACAGTCTTTCTTTGCCTTGTTGATGTACTGACCTCAAGCGACAATTGGACCTTTATAGCTAGTTCATTGCGACACACAATAAAACTCTGCTTTTCTCTTTAATACTTTTGTCTCTCGGCCTGCATATAAATTATTTATACCTATTGTCATCATTTCTCTTCTGCTCTCAATTTCATTGTACACGTTATCTAGTTAGTTATCTAAGCCTTTTGCATTCGCCTTACATCCATACTCCATATGAAGAGAATATACCATTACTTTACGTACTAGCATACAAACATAAATATTTACAACTGTTAATACGTGTATATCTGTTTATGTAGAACATAGAACATAGGCCGCCGCATTACTTTCTTTACAATTGTATTTATCGACAGAGCTTCTTCTTAGCCACAATAAAATAACTTTCTTATTTATATTTCATATATACTAGAAAAACAGAATAATTTTTGTTTCTTGTCAGTTGTTATAAAAAATAATGACATTACACTTTCACTCTGCTTAAATATAACTTTCAATATCTGTTCATTCTGTTTTATTTTTCTTAATATTAATAAAATAAAAAACTATCTAAATTTTAATTAATTCCACTCGCTGTCTTGTTAATTATATTGAATTTTCTAATGCTAGTAAATATCTAATGTAAATAAAAATAAATTTACTTTATACATGTTATGTTTTGGATAGTATTTATGAATAAAAAAAGTTGTTAAAAAGTTAATTGAAAATACTTTTATATTACGTTTTAGGTTCCTAAAAAAAAGATCTAAAATATATATATACGGGAGTGTGCATGTAACTCTGTGGCTGTGTGTGTAAGAATATCTTTTAAACAGATTATAATAATTTAATAAAGAAGATAATGATCTTTCACAAGTTATCGATACTATGTAGATGTACATGTAATTCTATGTTTAATTACGTTAAATAATATCCTATTCTGTTCTTTAGTGGAATTATATTTTAAAATAATTATTTGAGTAATTTAAAGAATGGCAGCTGTGTTGCTATTATAGAGCAGCTTATATGTTTTTCAATTTCATTCAATTGAAATCAGCGTTCAACCTTTATTCCTAATCAGTGTAAATACAAATTGTACAAATTGCTTGACTACATGTTTAAATAACAACACGAGACAATGTCTAAAATTGTTGTAATCTTAAAATAAAAGATTATGAAATGGGGCTACATTTTCTTAATGTAAGTTTTGTATTATTTAAATGGAAACATGGGTACAATTAATTTTTTATACATTTTTCAATAGCTCAGTATTCAATTTTCTAATAGAGATCATTGTATTCTTGTATTATAAATTTTCCTTGACATTGACGTCATGTACATGTAAAGCATGTAATTAATAATGGTATCCTTTGTAGTAGCGGTAGTAGTAGCAGCTACAAAAGCATGGTTTCCTTATTAACAAAGAGGTATAGTCCATTACAAATGAATGTCTTTCTATTTTCTGGGATAAATCATGTGGATAAATGTCTGTTTTCTTATTTTCGAACGACAGAGAACTTGACACTCGAGTAATCCTACATTTCTTATAAATTTCAGGCGAACATCATTGCCACTCATCTGACTGGAATAGCGCAGGCTTGACAGGAGCTATGGAGGGAATGGCTTCTGGAGCCTCTTCATTGGATAGCGCTGGGAGTAGTGGTCAGTTTCATTTAACGTACAACTATATAAGAAGTAGGACGAGCTGCTTAATTGAAAGGATTACGATAGTCAGTGACATTATTGTTTAAATAACGGTCCACCAAGGTCTTATGTATTTAAAGCGACGATAAATGTTCTTGTACGAATTTGTCAGGGCATTGAATTGCTCGAGTCTTGATTTCATAAAATAAAAGGGTTCAAACTTGAGAGACAGAAAGAGCCATGAATTTGTTATTAACATTATAATAAGACGCATAGTAAGACGTGAAGAAGTTTTATCGAAGATTGGCTAAAGGATTCGTAGAGCAAGAATGGAAGAATAAAGAAACATCAGCCGAGATAAAAACGAGCCCGTAATTTTTATAATGTTATTCTAATGATATGTAAAAAAAAAAGTGTGGATTTCAATGTTCGCGCGCGCGTAACCGATGATTTCTTGCACGAATCGAAAGCCAGTAGGCCTCGGGCCCCCGAGCGGCATTGTTTTCATCGCGCGATAACAATTAACGTTACGCTAGGTTTACGTTTCCGATGTTACGCCGAGGCCGACGCGTCCTCTAGACGTAAAATTCCCTCGGCGCGTAAAACAAACGGCGCCGGCTAAGCTTGCATTTGAATCTAATGGGAATATCTTGTGTTTCAGATGGCGCTCTCAATGCAGGTAAGCGATCTATCGACATCCGCGATCATCTAATCGTTATCACAATTGACTCCCTAGCCTTCCGAGCTTTAAATTATTCCGAGCATAAATGACGCGCCGCTTACTGTACCACAAAACTTGTGCCCTACAACGTCTACTGCTACACCCTATCAATAGCATTATCATTATTTTCTAGAATTATTATCTAGTGTGCTTATTCATTTATCTTATTATAAAATGCCATATCGAGTACTTACTTACTCACTTACTCACTTAATAACGCTGTGCGATATTGGCATTCATTTGCCTTTGTTTCTCTATATCGATCGATCGTCCCAATATCGATCGTAACTTAGCCGTTAATCGCCTTTTAAATATAAATCAGTGATCATTTTCAATTTATTTGGAATTACTTGTATTTGCGACATGTAGAAAGAGATAGTGGAGGATGTGACAGCGTTGGAAGTCCAGTTGGTGGTCCCGAATGTCGAAGTGACTATGATGATTTACAAGCTCAATATCAACTACTTAGGCATAAGCACTCTGATACTATTAGACGGTTTGTTTTATTTCTTTTTTTATTTTTAGTTCTTTAAGTAAAGCGGCGGCGGGGGGGGGAGGTGCCTCTTAACCGATAAATAACCATTTTTTTTTTTTATTTACCTCAGCCAATATCGTTTTCTGGTACTCTTAATCAATAACTCGTCTTAACACATCCTAACAACGCTTAACGATACCTTTTCTTTCTTTCTTTCCCCTCCCCCCCTTTTTTTTTCTCTTCTCATAAGAGTACACACCCACACACAGCCACACACACGACTTCACGAATGCGTAACATAATTCATTAGCAAATTATGATAAATTATGATAAAAATTGCACGTTATCGGCCGGCAGAGCAATAACGCTGGTTAAAATATCAATATTATTAGCTGTATTGGTTGGTGACCTAGAAATTTATTGTCAAGACATTTAAAATGACATTGCACGTAAACAATGTTTATTTAACGGTTCGCTTGCTTCGTTATAAATTACCAGTTTTTCGATAAATCAAATCTTTACTTGCGGCTTTACTCGCGACTGTCGCCTAAGCTCGATTACTTTGTAACTTTGCTTCGCTCAGGTGGATCTGACTCGCCAGCCAGTCAGTCGCCTCGAACACGCTCCATACAACCTCGGCACGTTAAAACAAAACAAAAAATAAATATATATAAATAGTCTATATATAGATTCTGTCGATGAGTACAAACGCGTGTGTATTGATTATCAATAAATCGGAGAGGGTGAGAGAACGAACGTCTGTGCGTGTGCGTCGTGTGCCTGTGCGTGTAACTCGGAAGCATTAGTTGCGTGATTTCTCGACATTTGGTCCACAAAATACACAAACACGTGCATACATGTATCGAAAGCGTCTTTCACACGGTCACACAGTCACACAGACACGTTACTCGCCTCTTACACCCGCGGTGTCTTTTCAATCTTCTAACAATAACAAGCATTGAACTTACGACATTTCCTAACATGATCGCTTAGTAGAAGCCGTTAATAATCCGCATATTATAATTTTCTCTCGTGCTGCTTCTGTAATTATCAAAACGGATCGCTAGCGAATTGCATTAACGCAGTGGAACTTGTAAAAGGGACTAATTACGAGAGTATTAATTTAATTTGCACATGTAATATTGCAACTAATGGTCGCTTATGTACGAATCGCAAGCCCGAATAAATCCGTCATTGTAAATGATTGTAATGAAAGAAACGAATCTATACCTTCTCTCTCTCTCTCTCTCTCTTTTTTCTCTCGTTGCTTGATTAATAAAATTTCTTCCGAAATAGTACCGAAATGTCTTGGAAATAATGTCGATAGTACAATTAGGCCTTCGTGGATAGTAAAGGAGCGACACTCTGGTGAAGATAATGACTATTCTAATGGTTGGAGAGCTAGAGAGAGAGAGAGAGAGAGAGAGAGAGATTAATGATAGAATTGTCGTTAAACCAGCGTAGCGAATCTCCTTAATTTCGCAGTCTGAGAAAAATTAGTAGAACGAACGAGAGTAAAAAGTCCCGAGTCCGACGTAATTAATACAGCGAGGCTTATTGAATTTCCGATTTGAAAGATGCGAGCACACTATGAAGGAGCTGGAGTACTACCGTAGCCAGCACATAGCAGCCATGAGTCAGCCGGACTCGACGTCGGTCCAGGAGTCCTCGGCCCTGCGCGGCAAGTACAGCGACCTCGTGAACGACAAGCAGCGCCTGGATCGCGAGGTGCAGGCACTGCAGAAGGAAGTGACGGAGCTGCGCTGCCAAAACCAGGAGGTCCACGTCGGCGACCCGGGCGGCAACGCTGCCGACGCCATGAATCAGCATTACCTGTCGACCCTTAGGAAATACGAAGCCATGAAGGACGAATACGATTCCTTGAGGAAGAGGTACGACGACCTCATATCGTCGCACTCGTCAGCTGTTAATAAGGTCAGTTGCGCTCTCCTCCTCCTCATCCTCCAATCTCACCGTACTTACGCGCATAAGGGTCGTTGGGGTTATCGTTTGTTTTTGCTGTTCCCAGTTGGAGCTGGCTCAGGAGGAGTCCGTGCGCTTGAAGAAGCAATACGAGGACGTGGTCCAGGAGCGGAACAGCGCCGTGCGAGAGAGGAACGGCCTGAAGCAGCAGTGCACCGCTGCGATTCGCCAATGGGACATTGCCCTGAGGGAGCGGAACGAGTACCGCGAGGCCTTGGCCAAGGTGTCGCAACAGCACGAGGAGGCCGTCCAGGAGATCAATCAAGCGATGGTCGGGAGAATGAAGGCCAGCAAGGAGATCAAAAGGCTGACGGAGGAGCGCAATGCCGCCCTTCACGAGTACAGCCTAATAATGAGCGAGAGAGACACCGTGCACCAAGAGATGGAAACCCTTGGCAACGACTTGAGCCAGGCTTACTCGAAGGTCACGCATCTCGAGAACGAAAACAAACAGCTCCTCGAGGAGGTGAGTCCGGAACAATAACCTCATCGCGTGTAGACGCGTAACGGATGATAGATACGATTAATTATACGTTTAATTTAGAAAAAGACGCTGTCGTACCAGATAGAGACGTTGCGTAGGGAAATATCGTCGGCCCTGCACGATCGCGACGAGGCCCTCAAGGAGTGCAACGAATTGCGTCAAAAGTTCGGCGACTACTCCGAGGCGTCGAGCCGCGACCGCAAGAACCGGCTGGAGCTGCACTCGTACAACACGGAGCGGGGCGTCGCCAACAAGGAGGCCGAGAAGGAGAACAATCCGAGGGATTACGCGAAACGTGAGAAGGAGCGCATGGAGAATCTCGATCAGGCGAACGTCGAGCTCGACAAGCTGAGAAAATTCGTGGACACGCTGCAGGCCGACCTCGAAGAGGCCGTGCAGGAAGCCGAGGTGTCGAAGCGCCGTCGCGACTGGGCTTTCAGCGAAAGGGATAAGATCGTGTTGGAGCGCGAGAGTATCAGAACTTTATGTGATAGGTACGTGTGCTGCTTTTCGGCCTTTTTATTACACTTACCGATCGTCGACCAACGATTGCATCTATTTCTCCTTATATATATATGCACGCAAACTGATAAAGAGATCGGTGCATATAAAAATAATAAAATACGTTGATTATTGGGGTTATTGAAAGGACGAGAGAGAGAGAGAGAGAGAGAGAGCGATAACGTTGTTTTTTTTTCGAATTACGACAGGTTACGGAAAGAGCGCGACCGCGCGGTCTCTGACCTGGCCAATGCCCTCCGCGACTCCGACGATATAAAGAAACAGCGTAACGAGGCGTCCAAGGAGTTGAAGGATCTGAAGGAGAAGATCGAGTCGGGTGACCACAGTCTGCGCACTAGTCAGTACGGTCAGAGTGTGCACAGTTCAGACAACGAGTGGGACGCGGTGACGGTACACCTGGACCTGGACAGGCTTGGTCTCGAGTCGGAGCGCGACCTCGGCCTTATGCTCGTCGGGGGCCGTGACAATCCATACTATCCGGACGACACGGGGGTGTACGTAGCCCAGGTGGCCCCGGGTAGCGTCATCGAGAACAAACTCCGGGTCAACGACTGCATACTAAGGGTCAACAACGTCGACTGCTCGGCCGTCTCTACCCGCATGATCATGGATGCCCTTAGATCGTGCAACGCCGGCTCCGCGACCCTTACCATCAGGAGACGGAGGCTGGGCAGAAGATCGTTGAGGACGACCCAATTGCCCGTGGGCTCGGTATCCCACGGCATCACCCTCGAGATCGGTATTTACATCGCCAAGATATCACCGGGCAGTCTCGCTGCCAAGGACGGTTATCTCGCCGTGGGCGATCGGGTCCTGAATGTAAGCCTCGGAGCGTCGTATCGGTCATTACCGACATTGATTGTCAGTATATGGGTATGGGTAGGTAATTAATTGCTTGACGTTGTCTGCAGATCAACAGCAAGGTAATGGAGGGCGTGACCTCGGCACACGAGGCCATGGCGATCCTGAATGACACGAGCACGGACGTCCTTACGATAACGACGCTCAAGGGCATACCGCTGACAGCAGCCTCGAGCGCGGAGACGATGCCGATCGACGGGAGCTTCAGCTCGGAGAAGCAGAAGATGGTGAACAGCTGCTCGCAAACGGAGCAAGAGCGCATGATGCTGAAGACGACGTCGGAGGATTACGATCGACGGTACATCGCCTCGAATTTCGGCGAGCGGAGCGTCTACAAGGTATCGAAGTCCATGAGCACGGAGAAGCCCAGCGGTGGCATAAGTAACGCCTGGGAGAACTTCCGGGAGAAGATCGACATTGTCAGGGGTCGGAGGCACAGCAAGGACCGGGAGGAGAAGAAGAAGAGGCACAGGAACTCGAGTCCCAATACCTTCGAGCAGGAGCAGGACGCGATCGCTAAGCTGGACTCCGTAATCGAGAGCTACCACAAGAAAGCCAACAACAGTCGGTTCAAATATTTAATTCACATTCAAAGGCCATCCCAAGCCGCTGCTGCACGCCCGCGGCTAATGATCGTTATTATTAAATGAACGGCCCTCGTTTTTATGGATGTTTCAGGTAACAACGGAGTGCTGAAGCGCAGCAAACGACGGGGAATCGGGACGAACGGGAGCGGCGGCGGCGGCGGCGGCGGCGGTGTGACGAGTGGCATGAGCGGCGCCAACGGCTCCGAGAAATCCTCCGCCGATAAGAACGGAGGAACGTGGCCTAAGGCGCGCATAGGACCTCTGATTCAGAACGGCACCGGCACCATACTCCATCCCAGGAAGACCAAGGAGCGCCTGCCCCTGAGCGTCCTCCTCAACAATCCCCCGAAATACGAGAGCACCTACAATTACAATAGGATCTCCAATCCGATACCGTTGGCGAACCTGAGCGGTGGCGTCGGCGGCATGAGCAGCAACCGGCACACGGTCTACAAGGCCGTCGAGAGCCCATCGCCGAGCTTCATCAAGACTGCCCAGCTCCACGGGCAAAAGTCCTTCGTGCCCTCGGCGGTACAGTTCAAGGACATGGGCCTGGAGAAGACGAGCGACGGGAACCTGGGCTCGGCCCTCACCCCCTCGGAGACGAGCATCGACTTCTCGATCAAGTCGAACCGCGACATCGAGTACTACACCAAGGGCAAGCGGGCGATCGGCAATACGAATGTACCGAGCGGCGGCGGCGGCGGCGGCGGCAGCAGCAGCAGCAAGTACACGCCCCTGAGTCACGATGGCCAGATCGACTCCCTCACGCACAACCGCGTCCACTCGCAGCTCTACGCCTCGGCCTCCTCGTCCTCTGGCGGGGGCAGCGGTGGCGGTGGCGTCGGTGTCGGCGTCGGCATCGGCGTCGGCGGTGGTAGTGGTGGTGGCGGTGGTGGTGGCGGTGGCGGTGCAGGGGTCGTGCCACGTCTCGTCGGCCCGGGTAATTTCTCTTTCCCGCCCTACGCTCATCATCCCCATCCCCATCACCCGCACCAGCAGACCCTGGGCATAAATACGAACTCGCGTTACCCATCACCCCCGTCCCTCCCGAGCGCCCAGTCCGGAGAGTCGATAGGCCTGCCGGATGCCCGGTCCTTCTGCTTCGAGCCCCCTTACAGTCCCCAGCCCCAGCCGAACTTTGGCCACCTGCACACGCCCTCGGTCGACCTCCACTACCACAAGCCCCGCGCCCATCCCACGATGAGCTCGTACGACGTGCCGCCGTACGTGTCGCACGCGGCGGCCGCCGGGGGCTACGAGGGCGGCACTTTCCCGCGAAAGAAGGAGAACCAGCGCTTCAGGATACCCTCGAATCCGAGCGTGACGTCGAAGAGCAGCATCGGCAAGCTGTCGTCGGGCAGCATAGAAAAGACGTCGGAGCGCGGCAGCCCGATGCCGTCCTTCCACGTGGAGATCCTGAGCCCGGGCACCGGGAGCGGGGCCGGCGGTCCTGGGGGCGTCAGAGCCGCCGGGAGCAAAAGGTCGAGCATGCCCGATTATTGTTACGCGAGGCCGGCGCACGGCCAGGTAAGGCGTATCCACATCGAGAAGAGCCAGGAGCCCCTGGGTATACAGATATCCTGCCTCGAGAGCGGCGGCGTCTTCGTGTCCTCGGTCACGGAGCACAGCCTCGCCTCGCAGATAGGGCTGCAGATCGGCGACCAGCTCCTCGACGTCTGCGGCATCAACATGAGGACCTGCGACTCGTATCAGGTCGCGGCCAATATCCTCAGGCAGTGCGGTAACTCGTTCACGATGCTCGTGCAGTACAGCCCCGACAGTGAGTACTCGTAAATCGAAGTTAGATTTATTTACAAATACATACATATCTCTACCTTACGCTCTTACGGTATAATGAAAAGGATTCGTCGTCGTAAAGACCGTTTAAATTAATCAAAGGACGTATTAACGTATTGTTATTATTATTTTTTTTTTAAGAAAGTAATGCAAAGTAATGCAAAAGATCATGGGGAAGAAAATTTGTGAATAGAAACCGGTTAGTCCTTGAGCCTGGGCTTATCATTCGGAATGAATTTCTCGTTCACAGAGTACAGCGAGCTCGAGGGATCTGGATCATCGAGCGATTCGGATGGGAACGGCGACAAGGAAGCGAGTCACAGCGGTTCGTCCACACCCTGTAACAGTCCGGAAGCCTCGCGGAAGAGCGCGATCGAGACGATAGAAAGCTCGGAACCGGAACGGGACCAGTCCAGCTTGACGACCATCAGGACGCCCAAGGAACGGGAACGCGAGCGAGAACTACGCGCTTCCGCCTCCGTGGAGGTTAGGAATCGTTGTCTTTTTGCTTCTCTTGTTTGCCACCCCACCCCCACCACCACTCCTCCTCCTCCTCTCCGCTCTCCCCTTGTCCACCCCGAAACCACTACGACTTGTAGAACGCGTCGTCCGCACGGATGTCCTGATGTTGAAATTGCTTAAAGGTGAGAACGACCCAGGAGCGGGAGCGTGACATACGCAACTCGGCCTCGATGGATATTACGATGCGGAAGCCGGAATTGCGCACCAGCGTCACACTCGACGGGATTCGAAATAGCCTCGGTGGCACCGGGACTCTGACCCGAGCGCAGATCAACCAGGCCGTTTCGACCCTACAGCGACAGAATGCGACCGTACGTAGGTAAGGCGTAAAAGGATAGAAGACGATGTAATACGTATTTATTACGTATACTGTAAGATAAGCTGACGTTGTAACGAATTGAAAATAGCCCGACGCAAGACGAGCAGAGCTGCAAGAGCAAGACGCCACCGCCGAGCGAGCCGCGCTACCTCTTCATCGAGACGAGGAAGTGCTCGAACCTCGGGATATCCCTCGTGGGCGGGAACGGGGTCGGGATCTTCGTCCACTCGGTCCAGCCGGGCTGCCTCGCCGAGGAGGCCGGGCTCCACATGGGCGACCGCATCCTCAAGTACAACGGCGTCGACCTGAGGCAGGCGACCGCCGAGCAGGCGGCCCTCGAGCTCGCCCGGCCAGCCGACAAGGTCACCCTCATTGCCCAATACATACCCGAGCGCTACAACGAGGTGAAGGACAAGCCCGGCGACAGTTTCTACGTGAAGGCGATGTTCGACCGGGTAGGCGAGGTCAGCGACAGCCTCCAGCTAAAGTTCAACAAGGATGACATACTCTACGTGGACAATACGATGTTTAACGGGACGCCGGGCCATTGGCGGGCCTGGCTCGTCGACCAGACCGGCAGGAGGCAAACCTGCGGCATTATCCCGAGCAAGTTCAAGTGAGTCTGCTACCAGCGGTCGGGGTTATTGGGGTGGGGTGGGGGAGAGAGACGCGTACAAGGACGACGTTGTTGGATTGGATAAAGGGTTGGATAAAGGGCAATGAGCGTAATTGCCTGTGCACGTTCCAGGGTCGAGGAGGAGATGCTCCTGCGCAGATCGCTCGGCGACTTGGAGACGGACGCGGGTAGGCGCGGGACGACGAGCGCGAGGCGAAGCTTCTTCAGGCGGAAGAAGCACCAGCGCTCGTCGAGCAGGGACAGCAAGGACCTGTCCCAGCTGACGGGTGTCAACATGGGCTGGTACAGCGACAGCGGGACCTTGAACGAGGAAAACCTCCCCTTGAGTTACCAGCGCGTCGAAAGACTGGACTGTGAGTTCAAGCACTGCCGCGCAACGACCTGCGAATATCACGACCGACAACGAGGAGCAAAATATTAAACTCACTGAATTCTCTTGTGCCTCCCCCCCTCCACCTTCTCCTCCTCATCTCCCCCTCCCCCTCCTCACTCTTATCTTTAATGTTCTCGAAGATCCAGCTTTGAGACCAGTTCTGATAATCGGCCCGCTCAACGAGTGCGTCGCGACGAAACTCCTCCAGGAGTTCCCCGGCCAATTTACGAGGTGCTTACCGGAGGCGATGCATTGCTCCCAGGCGACGCTCGAACAGGGCCTGAGGGACTCGCTTTACGTGGATTACCGGAAGAAGGGCAGTTACTTTGAATGCACGACGGTACAGGCCGTTAAAGAAATCTGCGAAAAGGTCGGTATTCCTTGATATTCTTACGGTATTACGACTTAACGAACTTCATTTAGACGTTAAACTGGTTTATCCTCTGGTTGTCCAAACCCCCGCCCCACCCCACGCCCCACGCCACTCCCCACCTTTACCCGTTACCCCTTACCGCCCGTCCGCCCGCCCACCCTACACGCGCACGCACGGACACGTATCCTCCTCCGCCTCCGCCTCCGCCCCCATACAGAATTCCCATTGCATTTTGGATATATCGATAGCGTCGCTCGAGCGGCTCCACAGGCATCAAATATATCCGATAGTCTTGCTCATCAAATTTAAAAGCACAAAGCAAATAAAGGAGGTCAAGGACTCCCGTTACCCGAGCGACAAGGTCAGCGCGAAGGCGGCTAAGGAGATGTACGAGCACGCGTTGAAGCTCGAGGCCGAGTACCGGCATTTCATAAATGGTGAGTACCGCGCGTCCTTGGTAAAGTGCCCGGCTGACCTCCTGCGTTGGTTCTAACAATTTTATCCATGGTTCCAGCTGTCATACCTGCCGGGGTCAACATAGCCTACATCTGCACGCAGGTCAAGGCCTCCGTGGACGACGAGCAGAGCAAGGCCTTATGGGTTCCTCGGGGTCTTCCTTGACATCCGAGGGGGGGACCCCGCAAGCCGCAATGGAAATCGATATAACGTTCCGTCAGGGAAACGCGGTCAACGGGGGGGTTTGGGGGGTTGGGGAAGGGGGCCTTGCGGCGCCTTAGACTACACAGAATTTGCCCATTTATCCATTATTGCTACTCAACGAGGTGGGAAGACATACGTTTTTTTTTGTTTATTTATTTATTTTTTATTTATTTTTTTTTTTAATCCATCGTCATCGATCTGTCAACGATCCGTCATGGATCCGTCATGGATCCGTCATGGATCGGTCGCTCGCCAATCGTTAGCTCGGGTGGGCAAACGATCACTTATGCCTTACTTTCCTCACCCTCTTATTATAATATGGATTTTCGGCATTGGCTCACTTGTCCATAACCAATCTCACCGTCTCGAAACGCATTGTTTTTTTGCCCCCCCCCCTCCCCCCGCCCAATAACCCGAGACGCGGTCAGGAATTGTTTTCCCGTAACGGTCGTCGTCACGCTTTCTTCGCTTGCCAGGCGAACGCGCTCTGGGCGATAACGTTACATCGACTGTAAGAGCGCGAAATCGAGCTTCCCCTCTGCCTCATGTAAATAATATAATATAATATAATATAACATAATATAATAAAATACAATATAATATAATATAATATAATATAATAAAATAAAATAGAATAAAATAAAATAAAATATAATATAATATAATATGATATAATATAATCGCCGGGCGATCCAGACGACGAGCTCGTTGATCTAGATCCCGATGATGATGATGATAATAATAATACGTCCGTATTAAACGCGGCTCGCGCCTCGACATTCATTCACTGACATCCAGCGCCGATGGAGACAAAAAAAAGAAAAGAATAGAAAAGAAAAGAAAAGAAAAAGAAATAATAATAATAGTAATAATATTGACTTGTGATTTCATTCGGTTCCTGTAAATAATCTGAAAATAATCTGAAAATAATCTGAAAATAATCTGAAAATATTCTGGACGATTCGCGAGGAGTAACGACGACCTCGGCAATAACTCATCGAGGACTCAATGACATTTAATCGCTCGAGCTCGAAGAAGCCAATACGACTCCCAACGCTCAGCTATTGCGCATTTTCTAAGCCAATGCAATTCGTTCGCTCGTTGATATTTTATATTTTATACGACGGATAGACAACAAACGGAACTTCTTTTTAAAAAAAAAATTTAACGATTTCGAGTGACGTTTCGACACGAAGGTTAAACAGCTGCGATATTTATTGAGATAATGTTTTTAATTTAAGTTAATTTAATGCGCCCGACTGTCGATTAACTGACATATTAATATTTTTACAATTTCACTTGAATTGCGATTCAAGCCGATTGCAATAATTCATAACCGACGAATGAAAAGTAATTTCTCTCTAGCGATATCTATTTAGGCTTATTTGTGCATTTCTCTCGTATGGACCCGCGCAATCGTTCAAGTTCAAATAAATGGCGAACATTTTAATAGCGAACAACGCGCTCCTCGAAAGTCTTCTAATACGAGTGAGAGTGAGAGTGAGGGAGGGGGGGGGATTGGGATTTTAAAGCGCACGTTACAAGCGAGAAAAGAAAGTATTGGTGAATACGTTTCTAGCCCTATTTTTCCTATTGTCGTTTCTATAGTTTTCTTCGGTTCTTATTTGCTTTTTCAATCACTGTTCGGTCAGATAAGTATAGATTTTTACTCGAATCAAGCGCCCATGTGTATATATATATATACACGTATACACATACGTATACGAAGTTCACGTGAGCTTAAACGTGCTCGAGTTTTTATGGCAAGTGTGCAAGTGCGTGACATAGACGAGCGGCTAAGGCGTTATAAAGTTATAATTTAGTCGTATCTTGCCGTCCTCCTATGCTTAGTACTTGTCATGACTGTTGTTACGAAAAAAAAAGTCCTTTTCTTCTTTCGAAGATATAATTATAAAGATATCCGCGAAAGCGCGGCTTTCTTATTACGAGGCGAAGCGCTGGGTTTGCTGCTCGACGTGATGCAGTGCGTGCATAGATCAAAAGAAAGAAGGAGCTGCGGTGGCTGCGGTCGTCAAGGCTAGATCGCGATGCTCGTCTTTCGCTTGGTAATAAAAACGACAAATAAAAGAATTTAGATTATAAAACGGGACAATATTTAGATGTAACTAGCGATTAATACCAAACGAAGGGATTATTTGAATGAGCTGTGCGATCGAGGCCGATCGAGGCCGATCGAGGCATACAATTATAATTAGACAAAGGTCTGCGAGTGTTCGATACAAAAAGTACTTTATTTAATAATCAGTTGCTTGATTGAAGGTGAATATATATATATATACGCATCTTTGATAGTACGATTTACATGGAGTTGGAAGGAATGTTCCCATTGAATTCTCGAAGCTTAACGACGTGCACTTGTAGTATTGGCAGCATCGGGCGAGGCGAGTCGGGACCTGTCAAGATAAGCTTAATAAATACGGACAGAGGTTATTTATTCTGATACCGCGATAAGAAGAAGTCGAAATTTTCTACCTCCGGTATCGAGATCCATCATTACCACCCAATGAATTCAGGTAATTATTAGTATAACTTCATCTCGCGTTGAGCTATTATTCTCCAGTTTCATGGCAATGCCAAGCATCTCGGATTTATACATTTACGTGATGTTCTGCAGATTGCTTCTGGTGCGCCCATACCCCCTCCCTCCCTGAAAGTCATTACTGCGTCCGCATGCACCAATAGTCAATGTACGAAATAACGGCTAATGGGCATAATATACAAAATATGGCTAGTTGACACATTCACGACAAGTTTTTTGTTATCGGCATCGGCTGCTCCTTCCAACAAGATTAGAAAATGTTAAAAGATTTTTATACCATCGGCATCTCGTCGACCGTCGTCGATCGTCGTCGATCGTCGTCGATATCAAATTTACTTCACGTACGTTTGGCGGCTGCTCCGGATAGCATATCATTTTAACTGACCGCTTACCTCGGTATCGTGACGATAGAATAACAAGTGCAAAAGTATACGTTGATCGATCCAACTGCAACAACAACAACAACAACAACAACAAACAACAAAAGGCAAAGTTTCGCTGGATATTATTTAAGGGCCATTTGCTTTGTACTTTAATAAGTTATCAAATCCTATTCACAGCGCACGGGTATACACACACGCCCCCCCCCCAACCCCAACCCCAACCCCTCATCATTCTCGACAATTACGTACACCGAGTAGACCTTTTATGGACCAAACCATGCAACACTCGCCCCGACCCCAATAACCTCATAAGCCAAGCGTCTGGACATGCGGCTCCTCGCGAATCCTGACTTTTAAGATAATTTATCTAGAAAATAATCCCAATGACCTTCAAAGCAAGGTCGTCAAAGCTTTTCTTCGAGCCAGGCTCCTCGTACCTGCCGTAGAAGCCTTGCGCATTGTCTTCCCGAGACCGATGGTTGGTACCTTCGTTTCGTCAGGCGGGCGATAACGACACAATATCCCTTGAACGACTTCCCAATAACCTCCTCGATTCGGCTTTACTTACTTTATAAAATTCTCACGGTCTCCGCGATTCAACGGCTCTGCCGCTTCTCTCTCTCTCCTCTCTCTCTCTCCCTCCCTCTTCCCTCTCGACGAGCCTTAATAGGGTGGGAATGTTAACGAAATAAAACAGAAAATAATAATAAAAAAAAAAAAAAAAAAAAAAATGAAGAAGAAGAGGAAAAAGAAAAAGTGCCGAACAAACAAAACCAACAATGTTCACGAAAATAAAGTTGGGATTTACAATTTATAAAGGCTTTAGGGCTCTTTACGTTACGTATACTGCGGATTTTTAAAATGTATATTTATACAAAAGCATATTTTTTTAAGTGTTTCATAAAACTGAGGCAAAATAAATTCAATTCGATTTTATATTAGTATTGTTATAAACGGAGGTGTGTAATAATTAAAAAAAAAAAAAATAATAATAATAATACTATGAGACTAAGATTAGAATGTCAAAACATGTAAACTATAACAATAGCAAGAGAGTTATTTGTTATATATATATACGCGCGCGCGCGCGCGCAAGAACGTCGTTGTTTTAATAAAATACATTTGATCGCGATACTGACGTGGTTATTACGAAAATGGTCTTTTTGTTGACAATGAAATTGTCATAATGGGAATGAGCGGAAACTTAAGTACATCTAAATGGAAAGAGGAAGAAAAAAAAAATCCCCTATTTATACTAAGCCATGTACAAAGCTTTTCCTCCAAACACATTATCAATGTTTGCGGTCCTTTTACGCAGCGAACAAAGAATTCAATGTTACGGCAATAGGATTATTGTACACACACACACACACACACGCATATATATATATATAAAATGAAGACATCCGGATTAAAGAAGACTTAAATGCGCTCAAAATAAGTTCTTTTCGTTTACTTGCGCTGTAACTTATGGGGCGCGATTCGGATGGTCGCGAACACCATGCTTTACGGAGCAAGAAACTATTTTTTTTATACGAACAGTATTGTTTTTTTTTTTTTTTTATTATAATTATTATTATTATTGTGTTAGAATAAGCATTTTTTTTTATTTCTATTTTTTTTTTAATAATATTATTATTATTATTATTATTTATAAATTTGTAATTACAATATATATATATATATATATATATTATTTGTATATCTATGATTTGTTCGTTCTATTTATGATTGTGTAATTTAAAAATTGTAACATAGAGCAATTGTCATATAAATATGTAATATATGAACAAATATTTTCGAGTTCACAAAATTTATAACCTTATTATTAGATAAAAATAAAATATTCTGAGTGCATTTTCATTATTTTCTTGTTCTTCAACGTCACACTAAGAATTATAAATATAAAAAAGTATAATACAGAAGGGATTCGTGAGAATCGGAGGAAGAAAAATTATAAAAATGCTTTTAAGGGAGCTGTTTTGCGCGTATATTGCGATGTAATCAATTGTGCCCTCGTTGTTAAATAGTATTGTAAGTCACAATTCCGATGGAGATCTGAATTGTGAACTTAATCGCTTACAACATTTTACGAATATTTTTCATCCTACGTTGCTTTATTACCGGTTATCCGAGTAGTTACTAGTGATACTCCACAAGATCCCGTTTCGATAAATGTCCTTTCTGTTAAGAGAATAATGGTAGGGAAGGACGATATGGCAAATTGCAGGGCTCCGTTATCAACAAATTATCGAATCTAATATTCGACTTTTATGAATTATACACTAAGTTTTTTGAAAATGAGAACTGGACAATCAATACGTAGCCAATTCGTAAAACAATGCTGTCCGTTAAAGAAATTATAATATAAGAACAATTTTTACCTAACAAAGGCGGAAATGTAATAGCTATGGTTAGTTATAAATTGTGAGGGATGTCCGTATTATGTGATAATTTTTAATTGGACCGAAATCGTTAAAGGTTTATATTTATTTAATGCTCTGTGCATGGATTCAATGGAAATTGAATGCAAATTCAATTTGTGGAATCGATCGAGAAATTAAATTTAAAAGTATATATACAGAACGCGTTTCCTCGTGTAAATGATATCTTTGTACTTTACGCCGATGTATCGATATTTTTTCCCTTCATCTTCTGCTTCTTCCTCCTCCTCCTCCTCCTCTTCTCTTCTTCTTCTTGTTGTAAAATGTAACGATACCGAGGATACGAAAAGTATTTAAACAAGTATTTTAACGGATGTACAGAACCGCATTGTTATTATTTTCTTCACGCTACTCGCACTTTGGTTTTACTGTACTGAAAATTTTATTCGACCTCTAATGCTTCTAAATACCAAGTGTTCAACTCCTGCGTTTGTATACAGATAAAATAATACTTGTATTTATATATCTCCCCTTATGCAGCACGTACATATATATATATAAATAAATATATGTGGATATTTTCTTACGAGTAACGATTATTCATTATTGCATTAACGCCTCCTGTTATTATTATTAATTATTATTATTATAGACATAATATCGTCACGTGTACATATGCCCTCCCTCCCCGCCCCATCCCTATCCCTCCGCCGCGCACCCACTTATTGAGAAAAGGAAAAAAAAATGTACGATAATTGTACGGCACGTCGATTGTAATGTTACGTGAGTGTGTATTTACGTGTGGATGTAAGTATGTACATGGTATCAGTTATGAATATTATAATACTTATTAAGTGTAACGTCCGCTCAGGTAGGAAGCCAGATTTGAATGTGCGATGCGCGCGTGCGATCCATCGCGTCACGTCCCTTTTGATTTAATACTCCCAATTTTTTCTTCCCGTCGTTGTATAAAAACACGTGCGCGCGCGCGCGCGCGCTTTCCGCGAAATGGAACTACACGTTCATCCCTTCCCGTTTAAATGGGGCGCAGCAACACTTTCGAATCTTGCAGTACTTTAGTACCGGACGCAAAACTGTCAAGGTATTTCAAACTTTTGTGCGAATACCCAAAACGAAGTATTAACGTTCAACGTTCGTTATTTAATTATAATTATTATCTTTTTTTTTTCTTCTTCTCTTGTAAAAGATATTCGTCCTTAGCCAACGAATGCCGGAATAAAAAAAAATAAAAAAAAAAAAAAAAAATAAAAAGCAAAAAAAGAACAAACGAATTCTTTATGAAAAAAAAACTTGTCTCTACTTTATTTTTAGACGTCCACGTCCCATCCATCCTCTGCCAAATACATTTCAGGTTCGCTGCGCGATAAGGAAAAATTACACCCTCTATAGATTGTTTGTTTATAACATTTTATTATTAACGAATTCTGGCCGCTTCGCACTGTTTGTATATTGTTCGTTACACTGCAGTGCGCCGTGCGCCATGCAAAGCATACAGTCATTTATCAAAGGAATTCTCGAATCGAAAGGACGATTTTAACGTCATTTCTCTATCGGGGATCAATAATAACGTGTACATTTCATTCACGAGCCTTATTTAACATTTTACGCATCAACCAATAAACTGAAAGTCTCCCTTTCGGTATTTCCTCTCTCTCTCTCTCTCTCTCTCTCTCTCTTTCTTGTTTTTTGTCTTATGCATGTTCTTGTACATTGAACGTATGTGTATACGCAATAAGAAAGAAAGAAAGAAAGAAAGAAGGAAGGGGGAAAAAAACAACGTTATCCTTGTATTAAAGATTTTGAAGTTAAAAAGTGCGATCTATGAATCGTGTGGAATGTTACGGCTGCGGGATAAAATAATTGTCCAGCACTTGTTGTCAATAAATACGGGAATAAGGAGATGATGTATCGTTAAATGAAATCTCCACGGTCCTTTACGGTCCTCTACGTTCCTCTACGGTCCTCTTGCCCCGCGACGGGTTTAATAAATAATAAAACTAATCCGAGGGAGGTCGTTTTAATTAAAAAGTCCATCGAGTGCGGCCGAGCGCATGAAAGCACATTAAAATCGTCGGATTTTATAATTGGAATTTCTGATGGAAGGAGGGCGTCAGACGCGTCGCGGTGATACCGGGCGGACCTGACGAGTTGGCGACCCGGGCGGGCGCACCTTGATCCTCTGCCTGTGGAGGTCGCGGGGCGAGCGGGACGTCACCCTAAACTCCACCGGCAGATCGTAGCACCTGCAGATACAGCAGCTCGGGAACTTGAACCAGTCGCTGAAGATGCCCCGGCACTCGTTGTTCGGGTCGTAGGCCAGTAGACGATGTAGCCTGTACTGTTGCTCGCACCTGCAACCCTCGCGGCAGTACATCTGCTTGTTTTCGTGCCTGTGTACGACGGGAAAACGAATCAAGGCCATATTGATATGAGCTTTTCTTATTCTCTCTCTCTCTCTTGTTTTTGTTTTTTTTTTTGTTTCGTTTACCGACAATTCCAAGACGGAAATGATTGAGATTAAAAAAAAAATATATATATATATATATGAGTCCTTACGTGCACTTTTCCCAATGAACGTACTGCTCGAAAGGATAAAGGTTTAACAAGGCGAGCAGTTCTCCCCTCGTATTGTTTGCCCAAAATGGGGCAACGACTTCTTCCTTCACGGCACAGGCGTTTCTGTAACATATACAACGTCCGCGTCACAACGGGTGCGATCGAAAGCTACGCTCGGAATGTCATTGGAAAGGCTTTCGATAAACGGTTTTCGTGTATGGCAACAATACTCACATGCCGCGGACTGTCAAAACTGGAGGATCCTGCGTATCCTTGGAACTATTGGCTTGAAAGAGCTGTCCATTCGTGGTGCCCGTGCCCTCGGGACTCGCCGTATCCTGGATGGGCGGGCTTTCGTCAGCCTTGATGCCTCGTACCGTCGAAACGTCCGGGTCGAGGCCGTCGATCTGCGACTCCAAGGTCGCTTCGGTCAAAGGCTCCGGCACGTCAGTCAGCGCGTCCGTCAGCGCGTCCACGTCGGCGTCCAGACGATCGACCTGACCGGGAATTTCGTTGATACTTGAATTCCGAATCTTGGCTATCTGGGCGAGACTGACCCCCGGTGTCTTGGAGGCAGTGCCGGCCTCCCCCTCGCGTTCCCTCGTCTGCGAAGGCGGGACGGAAGGACCGTTTCTCACTCTCTGCGTGTGAGAGAAGATCGTCTTCCCGGTAGTCGAAGGATAATCGGTGCTCCAGGCACTGGAGGACGCGGAGCTGACGGTTATTGGGGTTTCGTTGGGATGCCAGCGGTATTCGGGGGCTAGGGGTTCGGACGATTTCAGCTGGCCTTGCTTACTCGATGAGGCGCCGATGCTCATCGAACGAGCCGAGTAGTCTCGATTCGCCGACCTCTCCTCCGCCCCGCTCGACTGCCCGTCCTCGAACTCCTCGTCGACTTGGTAATGCAATTGTCTGAACAGCGAGCTGTAAGGGAACGTCGCCGTCGCTTAGCTCAGCGGCAGTCGGTTACGAAAAAAAACAAAAAAAAAAAAACAATCCAATGTCGCTTGTAATGTATGTAATGTACCTGTCGGCATCCGTGTAAAGCTTATTGTGGTCGTTTTCCAGCTCCAGGTCGACGTCGTTGTTCTCCAATTCGGTTTTCAAAACGCTTATGTGCTTTTCTGTCCCGTACATGCGCTTCATCAGGCCTTGATTCTCCTGGACGAATCTCCGAACGGCTTGCCTGTAGATAGGACAGTCATTCAGCGGATTCGTTATTCGGGTTATTATTTTCACGGGACGAGAGGGTGAGGGTAAGGGGGAAGGGGGGGGGGTAAGGAAGCTCACCAGGGGTAGGCGTTCCCGGCGACGGTGCACCAGTTCTCCCGTTGAAAGTCACAGGGCAGACTTTGGAGGCGCGCCCGGCCCATCCGCGAGTAGGGCTTGCCGCAAGCCGAGGAGGCATCGTAACCGAAAGCACTTGGACCTCCTTGGGCCAGGGTCTGAGCTCCGTGGGGAGGGCCGAGACTCATCGCCTGTAAGCAACATCGCCGCGTACATAAGTTTTACATTATCACGGACTACGAAACCGTACAAAATCCGTATTTATTGAAAATCTCATTCTAATCACACACACACACATATATACACACAAACACGTTTATATATTCACACCGATTCGTAATTGCGTAGGATGTAGTATGACGTAATTAAACAGCTACCGTTCGACGCCGGGAATATTCTTTTGAAAAGCTTGGGGGTATTGATTGGGTAGGCAGCAGCAGCCGCCGATGAATAATCATAAGGAACTCGTCATCCAACGATGTGGGTCAGGCATTGTAAATTAAATTAAATTTTCCGGACTTAATAACGTGGTAACGAAATACTTTCACCGGCCAAATAAAAAGGAAAGGCTCGGTCGGCCATTGCTCACGTTGATATTTATCGTAGGAAAAGGCAGGTTTTGGCAAAGCTCGCGTTCCGCCACGTAAAGAGAAATATAATTAAGCAACAATACGGGATGGCCGGAGTATTTTCAATTAAAAGAATCGATCACGTCGGGACAGGCAGTTTTAATAAATCATCGGCTTTACGTTTGAGCTTGGATCGATCTCCCGATGGTAATAACACGAGCTTTCTCGAATAATTCCTCGCCACGACTCTTTGAGTTCTTAATCACGATTCGATCCCCTTCGACGTCACGACATCGTCGTAACGCAAGCAAAAAGCTTAAATTGACCTCTCGATAATAACAAAACGAGGAGCTTTCCTTCACGTCGATCCGACTCTGAGTCGGATGAGTAGCAGCGATCGATTGTAAATTGTAAAAGAAAAGAAGACGAATACGTTCTCCCGGATGGCAAAGTCGGATTTTTCGCGTTACTTGGCCGCGTACCGTTACACCGGTACGCTCCGATCTCGCGTTTCCTTCATCTCCTCCTCCTTGTCCTCCTCCTTGTCCTCCTCCTTGTCCTCCTCCTTGTCGCCGTCATTGTCGTATGCTTATCGCGCGCACGTCATCGACACGTACCTCCACCTCCCTAGCGATTTGATCTCGTAGCGGTCGAGTCGATGCGCAGAAAAACCTTAAGGGTCGACGTTTTTCATAATGTGCAAAAAAAAAATAAAAAATAAAAAATAAATAAATAAAAAAATTCATTAATTCCGGATAGTAGTTTTTCGTTCACCCCTATAACCAACCCCAATTGTCAGCCTATCGAACGACATTAATAATCCGAATCTTTAAAGTATCGGTAAAAGGAAGCGAGCCGCTCGCGTCAACCGACGAACCCCCGAAAGTCCCCAAAACGACTTATCACTTTTCATTTCGTAGACGTAGATTAAACAGGTGTAATCGACACGACATGTGTAAACGAGCTCAGCCGATCCAACCGTCGTTGTTCTCCCGGTCCCTCGTCCCAATTCAAACCATGTATTTATTACTACACGTTTATGTTGTAATAATAATAACGGTGATGGTGATGATGATGATGATGATGATGATGATGATGATGATGATGAGGATGATGAGGATGACGACGACGATGATGAGTTACCAGGAGGAGTAAAGCAAAGCCGTGGCCAGGGTCCATGCTGGGATGATCATGAGTGGGCTCGAGCCGGGAAGCCGAGAGCTCTTGGACTCCCTTGGAACTGGAAAATGGTCGGTACCGAGCAAGCGAAGGACGAAGCTCCCGGGTGAGAGGAGCCGATTTCACTGGCGCGCCGGCGAGCCTCCCTACGTCTTCCGATGCCCCTGCATTCTCCTTGCCGGCCGTCCCTGCCACCTGCCCCCCCCCCGTCTCCGACCCGGCCCGCTTTTATTAACCGGGAGTTTCACCGTCGGAAGCGAGGATAGGTGCGCCCCCCCTCTCCCCCATCTCCCTCTCCCTCTCTCTCTCTCTATCTCGTAGCGCTTTCGTTTCGGAGGCGACGACCGCGAGTCTACTGCTCTCGTCTCTCTAAAGGAGAGCGGACCTCCTCCTCGAGCGGGCCTCCCCACCTCCCAAAGCCGGTGCTCAGCACCGATCGCGAGTAGGTCACTCGGCGGCGATTCACCGTTAGTTAGTCTAACCGATAAGTGTGTCAGGGGGCCTCCGGACCCCAATAACCTCCGCCGCGAGGACGCGCCGTTTCCTGCCTCGCCATGGGCACCTCCGTACCTTGGCCCTTCCACGAGCTTGCGGATACCCGCAACCAAGGCTTCTTTATTGCTGTCAACCTGTCGAACCCCTCCCACCCCTCGCCCAACAGATAAGCCAGTGGATCCCGCTGGCTCGAATGATCGTCGATTTCACAGTCGATCACAATAATCCCAATAACCCCAATAACCCCAATAACCTTTCCTACGATTATTACAATACAATCCACTTCGCTTCATTTCACTTACCACTGACTCTTTCCTTCCCGACTCTTAGCTACGCACTTATTTGCCTTCAGTAAATAAGTAAATGAATATCTCATTAAGTTTTAAACGCAAAGAAGCAATTTTTTCCATTTCAATTTCAAACGCTCGACGTACTTTTCCCGTTTCTTAACATACGGAATAGCATTTCTGTCAATTATTCTCAAGTCAAAGGAGCGTCGTGTACGTCTTTGTGAGAAAAAAGAAAAGAAAAGAAAAGAAAAGAAAAGAAAGAAAAGGGCCTTTAGTCTATGAAAAAGATGAAAAAAAAAAATGTTCGTTCTGACTAATTAATAATAAATTATCCGTTAATGGTTTGCAAAAATATTAATATTTACTTGATTATGCATGCGTATCGTTTAGAGGTAAGAAGATCATAAAGAGCCACTAATGCGGTACTTGGGTATCCTTAATGGCTCGGAAAGAAAAACAAAAACAAAAAAAAAAAAAAAAAAAAAAAACAAAAACAAAGAAACAAAGAAACAAAAAAAGTAATGAATGGCAGATCTACCGTGAGTGATTATATTTTATCGCCGAGGTAAAAAAAAAAATGTTATTTGTCGAGGCAGATTTTATGCTGGTAATAATCATAACTGAGGATGCGAAGCGAGTGAAACACTGGCGCAGGAAAAGTCGGCATTAATTTCTTGGCTAATGAAATTGCAATGCACGCACGAACCGCAGTCGATTCTAAAAGCCCGTAAACCATTAAAAGTTAAATCCTTTTAAATCAAAGATCTACGGCCTCTTACGCTCGAGGATTTATTAAATAAATTATTATAAAATAGCCGATTAGACATACAAGCGAAGGCATGTATATTTCTGATTTACACCTACGAATCATCTTTATTAAAGATCTTTTGAATTAATAATATAAATTATCGTCATTTATTTTTAGCCAATGTCATTAGCGCTTAATTGGGACGTTAAGGCATAATTTATTGGCAGGCCGGTCGCATCAATTGCATGTAGAGCTTGATACGCGGGGGGGGGGGTGGCCGGCAACCAGAATAATATATTGATACATCGATCGTTTCGAGTCTCCGGCCGAAACGAATCCCACCCACGGTGATCTTTTGTTTTCGTCCGCGAAGCCGCGCCGGGCGAAACCACGTGCTCGACTCGATGCCCTGAAGGCCGAGAGCACCAGGTGAACGACCACGACCGCCGTGATTGGTCACTGACTTAACACCGGTCGACCGCGGCCTTTCTTGGCGGGAGGTACGAAAGCTATATCCCCGTCTTATCCACCTACGCCCTCGAGAGACACGAAGCCGCTCGTTTATTCGGCGAAGATTGATCCCGAGGATGCTGACTTTACTATGCGAGCTTTGGGTAAAAAAGAAAATAGAAAAACGAATCGAAAGGAAAGGAATGCCGGCAATTAATAGACAACACGGGGACGCTTCCTCTGGTGGCGCTCCCTACTTTTATGCACAGGACACGAGAGGTGACATTTTAGATCGGATGCCCGTTGCTTAGTACCCACGTACCCACGATTTACGAGCTTAATCCATGAACTCCCGTCTCGGTAAACCTTTTAGGTAAATACGTCTAAATATTCTCTAAATAAGCTCGTTCATTCTGTTATTCTTTATTGTGTGTTTTACACGTGCGAATCTCCTTGTTTTTAGGAACATTGGAAATGATCAAGTCTCAAAGTAATAAGAATAATATAGTTCTAAGCTACCACGACTGTCTTCTGCGCCAAGCTGATGTTGATCTGCTGCATGGGTCACATTGGTTAAACGATGCGATTATAGGATTTTATTTTGAGTACCTGGAGCACAAGTACGATCCTGTCAAGACTAAATTAATGTTTGCCTGCCCGGAGATAACGCAACTGTTAAAGCTCAATGCCTCAAACGAATACAGTATTATACTTGATTCGGTAGATGCCAAGAGCAAGGAGTTTATATTCTTTCCCCTGAACGATTGCAATAGTAGGGATTCGGCTGGGGGTTCCCACTGGAGCTTACTAGTATTTTCAAAAAATGATAAGGCTTGCTACCACTTTGATTCCTCGAGAGGCTTGACTGCACCGATTGCAAGGGATTTTTCAAAAGGGATCATGCATTACTTGCTAGAAAATAAAAATGGACGATTTATTGAAATTGATTGCCCTCAGCAAGATAATGGCTACGATTGTGGTTTGTTTGTGCTTTGTTTTACGGATCTTATTTTAGAGAATGTTTATGAAAGATGTCGAATCGAAGAATGCAGTTTCAAAAGTATCAAGACCCAAGTTTCTGGGAAGAGAAATTCTCTTTTAAATCTCATACACAAACTCCAAGAAGTAAAAGAGTGTGGTGACACGTGAGGTCTAGATTCAAAATTTAGAAAACTTATTTCAATTAACTTATTTAAAATTAATTTAAATGTACTGGAGCTGTAATAACAATAAAGTGATATTTATTAAAACGCAATATATTTTTGGCTGTAAAAAATATAAAATTATTGAAAAAAAATGCAATAATTTCTTATCGTATTGTTTTATGGATCAATTTTAATTTTTAGAATCTTTAAACTTGATTTTGCACACAAAATTGAAATTCTTCGTATACACATTCTGTATGGAGAATTATGTTGAATAAGCATAATAAGAGTAAGGGATAATCAATTAACGTTCATAAGCAATATAACGCAAACCTCTTTAATATTTACTAAAAAAAAAAAATTTAATTTCAGCTTTGGGTAAAGATGTTAAAAATGTAAGGATCGGTCGGTAATTCAGGGATCATTGACAAACGGTATAAAAAAGTTGGCGTGAATTATATTAGCGCAGTTGAAGATTCAAGTCGGAACGCTCTCGTGCTCGACTATCGTTAATCGCGATCCGCACTTCGACCCACATACGTGTCTGCTGCATATTTATATTTATATATATATATGGTGTTTGTGTGTGTGTGTGTGTGTTTACGAGCATATGTAGGGATCATTCGGACTTTATGCAATTTTGACAATCGGATTCATTGCAGAGAAACAGTAGCATTGCTCCGGATTCCCTTAGTAAAATAGATAATGGGACGGTCAGTTTACGCGGAGGAGCATCTCCTAGAGTACTTGAGGCCACTTGGCGGCCCGGATACCTACAATGTGGGATTAATTTTGGGCCAGGTTGGAATAGCTCCTAATTCATTCGTTTAAATGCTTTTAACTTGCAGAGCAGCTGTCGCACTAATTCTTTCAAATGTTCATTTATCAGTTTTCACGATTGCCTGCACTATAGACCAAAACTAAAAAAATCTATTCTACGCTTAGATTTTGTAATAATAGCCTTTTTATAACGATGATGTATATAAATTATTAACTACGATGTCCTCGCCTATCCAGATAAAATAGTTTTATTCTGTAAAATGAGATGAAGAATTACTCTGTAAAAGATTTTTACGTTTGCGTTTATCTTGCATTGAGCCCAACTAGATTGAAAATTTAATAGAATTGTAACGGTATGCATAAGTTGACCTATTACTTTATCACTTGCAGAGCACGGAGAGTAAAGATTTTGTGGTGCACTTGGCAAGAACGCTGCCCGTATCAAATAATGATGTCGTTGAAGAAACACCTCTTCGCTCAAAGCCCTCCAAAGTTGAAATCATTGCAGATAAATATTTTAAATCCATTAAAGATATAGATATTAATTTAATAGCCGATCATGCCAAACAAGTACGTTCGATTTGATAACGCTAAAAATTACTTTTTATCCAAATTCAGATACTATTTGTCATTTAAAGGTGACCAGAATGCTGCCAGGTGGAATGTGGGTTCTAGGAATATTCATTGTTGGCCCTGAAGATTGTTTGAGCAATACCAATTGCGTGCAGAAGCTTAAATTAGCTTTATCTGCTATTCATAAGAATCTAGCATCAAATGTATATCTATGCGGCAGCAAAAACCAGGAGAATCTAATATTAAGTTTTAACAGCGTTTCAAAACAGTAAATTTCTTTTATGAAATGAAATACCTTTACTTCTTTTATCCTAATTAATTAACAATTTCTTCTTTTTTTTTGTTTTTCCAGATATGTTTGTAAATCAGTTGAAGCGAACAATGATGGAGCGTTAAAGACTGCAGATTGGAAATTTCAAAAGAAATGCACAAAATGGCATCAACTTGAATCCCTTGTAGAACTGGATAATTTATTTCCAATTTTCAAAGATACAATAACGTACACTTTAAAGATGCAATTACAGGTGAGTTTCCAGTACTGCTCGCAAGAGTCGTTTGTTGTTTTCTTCTGCAACCACTAGGCATCTTTTACCATTTCAGGATATATTGCGGAAAATTTCCGATATAGTAAATTCGACTCTTATAGTTATTGAAGGTAAGTCCAGATCACCGGAAGATTTAGTAGAAGCGATTGGTAAAAAAAAGAAAAATAGTAAAGATAAAAATGACGAGGATGAGGAAGTGGAAAGAATTCTTCAAGTGGGAGTCTATGCACCTTGCGTAAGATATAATTTTGAAATAAGCCTTTAATTGATGCTGTTTTTTTTATCAATCGAATCAATTGAATAATTTATGAATTAAGTGAGTAAAGCTTGTTTGAAACTTAATATTGATTAACAGGCCTTAAATAATATACAAGATAGCGGCAAATTAATATCATGCAACGCATCAATGAGATTAATGGGCCAATTGGTCAGCAAAATATCTCTTCATGAGAAAGCGAGCATCGAAGAAGCGACCAATGCTATAAAGCAAGATATTTTGAGATCGCTAGCAAGCAGATTGGAATTGCATTGGGACAGTGTTATAGAGGAAGAAAATGGATCACCCGAGGGTAAAATAAATCCACGTATCATATCGATTAAGTTTTTATTGTATTCAAGATTTATAACAATTTAGTTACACAATTGCTTTTTAGAAAATATTACTCTGCATGAACCACCAAGGCGAGTTCTAGTCGAATTACCCGAAAATAAAATAACTTTGTCGGATTATTTGTTCCCTGGCGAAGAGCTGCAGGAATCCTTAATCGTCGTTAAGGAATTATTGGATTTGGACATTATTGAAAATCAGGTTCAAAAGGACGTGGAACGCCAAGCCGGTAATTAATCTCCATCGTTTCGTAAAATCATCGTATCGCGTTGAAATTTTAAAGTTCCAATACACAATACGCGGTAGAAATTATTTACCCCGTACATTCCAGTCTTAAATATCTGCACCAACGACGACATTACATTGCTTTGCATTGAGGAAATTAATTTTGAAAAATACAATGTTTAAAACGTAATACGCATTTAAAAACTCGCAAAGCATAATGAAAGTACGAAGCGTAATTTTTTAATTCGTTTTAAATATAGCATTATAATGTAATTTTATTACTTGACAGATCCATCGGAGTTTTATTATCAAAATGAAATAAAAATCCTTCCGTTGAACGTACATAAGGAAACGATATCAAATAGCCAGATAACGTTATACATCGGAGCTGCCGTGGCATTATTCGCCGCAATAATCGCAATTTTGATTCACCAGTTGTATTCTCAAAAGTAGTATTAGTTATTTATATTTATCATAACTTTAACGTTGAAAATGTACAATTGCCTTGCACACAAGCATGCACAGATATACGCAAACGAGCGTGTAGCACATATCCACTCATTATCATACAGGTGCACGTGTGCACATTTTCGGGTTATTTGTAATATACTTTTTATCATTTTACAAGTGTTGACATACATTTTGTATAAAAAGGCAAGCGAACGATAGCTTTACTTGTTTAATGTTATATGAATACGTTTCAAAGAACTAAATAATATGATTGATTCATATGAATAGGTAATGCGAATAAATTTTATTATATAAATAGTAAAGTTATTGTTGTAGTTTTTACATTGTTAAATTGAATATTTTTATACTTGTCAATAAACTGCATACTGTACAAACTTTCTACAATTACTTTTAATTCTTATGTTACACAATAAACAGTAAACAGTAAACAGTTTTGTTATTATGTAAATATGTAACAGTAATATTGTAAGCATTTCTAATAAAAGTCATATCGTAATAAGAATACAGAAATATACTGCATTGTTTCTCTTTCCATGCTTTACTTATATCATAATTATGTATAAAGTATGTACACGAAAACTATATATACAAATTTTCATGTATATATATATATATATAGAACAATTAACTCCTACAGAGCTTTTAACACTGATTTCAGCTTCAATACCGATACCAATGATTTTAATAAAAAAATCTTACAAAATTTAAATACAAATTTAACGCTGCTTGTATTTATAACTGTATGCGAGACGTAGAAAGCATTAATTGAATAATACAATAAGCTTGAATGGTAAATGTAAATCAGTCGGCATCTCTAGGCTATAATTTACTTTAAAAAATATCTTGATAATACCGTAAAATAAATATATCGATGAAAATTTTTATGTAAACTTAAACGCTCATTGAATACGAATGCATCCCCCGTTCGACATCTATGGATCGAATTATCCGATACTCGTAGCCGATCTATAACGATCTGTCTAAAAAAACACAAAACATCCTGTCAAAAGCAGCTGCCCCCTCCACCCCCCGACCCTTAAACACTCGACCAGCAGATAATCCTACTTGAATCATACCGATCCATTGCACAACAAAAGCCTGCCACTGTCTCATTAAATATTAAATAATTGAAATTTTCACTTTTAACGATTATTAAATTCCTATAATTTTTAAATGACTTCAAGCGATTCAAATGCCAATACATTGGGATTAAATAAATCCATCTTGATAATATTATTCCGATATTTGTCGATGTCCGTCTCTGATTTCTTGTGCCCATATTACATAAAAAAATAAATAAATAAATAAAATAAAATAAAATAAAAAATAGTAACTCCAAGGATCTAAAGTAATTGTAACAAAAAAATTCAAGTCGGATGTAAGGGTAAAAATTTGTTTCATTTATACTAGTGTTAATTCTTTACCTAAAATACATTTTTTGTTTTGTTTTTTTTTGTTTTTTTTTTTTTTTTTTTTTTTAACAAAAGTCCATCATATACGTCATATTGATGTAACAACGTTTTACAGGTGCATGTTAATAAGTATTAAAAGTTTTTGTACCCTCATTGTTGTCAGTTTTCTTTCTTAATTTTACTTTTTTTTTTCTTTTTCTCTTATCGACTTGCAAATTAAATTTTCGGGATAAAAATACGTATAAAAAATATTTCGAAGTATCAAAAACAGAATTTAATATGCATTAACTTTAGATTAAAAATTTACAATAACAATTATGCAGTTATGCTCTAGTTAACGAAACACCAGTAGTCACAAAATATTTATCTAAACATAACGAACTTCCTTAATTTTCTATTACTTAATACTCTTTATATTTAAATATAATAAATACATGAATTATAACTAAATACATACAGTGAGCGTCTAATTGTTAATGTATATTATAAAATATCAAACAGTATGTTTAATATTGTATCGTGCACTTTCATCATTTCATAATTTTCCTACGTAAAGTAAGCATAGTCAAATAAATGCCTTGATAAAATAGGTTATCGATTTTAACTATTTACACATTTAATAAAAAAAAGGTAAGTGGGCAAGTTAAATTCACGTGCCCCTCCTACGTGAATTGTATTTATATATTCATAACAGCATTTAGAATTCAGAACTCAATAATTTGTATAATAAAGTCAATTTATAATTTTCATCGATTACAAAAGTACGCAACAGCTCATCTGTATGTGTAAATAGTTAAAAAAACAGGTATAGCTTTCTTTTACAGTATAAAGCAAAAACATATTGTAAGGCAAAAATATGTGAACTTCAGAATACACGTTGAAAATGTTTTTAATTGGTCTATATGTATGTCAATAAATTGCTCGTTTTATCAACATTTTTAGTATCAGTTGGTGCAATTTTTTATTTAACGTTAATAATCTCTCTCATTTAATGCGGAAATGAAAGACATGATTTTTACATTTTGTTATTATCTAATTTTACAATTCGTCTGGTCAACAAATAATAGATAGAATCAAGTCTTCTTCTATTTCTAATTAGAAAAATTCAATGAACACAATTATAATACTTTCATCTAACACACTTAAATATGTCAATCAAATATTTGTCTATTAAATATTTAAATGTAATAACCAACATTTCATATATTTTTCGTTTAATTGAAGAAAAAAAAAAAAAAAAAAAAAAAATGAAATTCTAGTCTTCGTTTTGCTTTCTTTTTGTTTCGTTTGCATCATAAAATATTTTTTTTACAATTTATTTATGTACACTTTAATTGTTACGAACTTTTACGTTTCCTTTAATTAATATTAATTGCATTTTTACAATATCAAAAATTTTCACATACTATGAAGGACTACATCCAGAATATCTTGAAGGTTCGTGTTTACATGAAATAACCATATGCGAAATGTATACAATGGTAAATACTAAGTACAAAAACAGATGGAAGTATTAAAGTAATTAATATATCCATTGATTACTCTAATATTAGAAAGTATCGTAGCGAAATAAAAGATGAAAAATGTTCGGATCTTAAAAATTATTAATTAGGGCCATTATTTAGCAGCCAGAATTGAATAAATCGATATGTAAAACGAAATAGTTAATATTATTCAGAGATATTTCTTATAATTATTTAAAGGTTATATATATATACACATTCAGCCTTAATATAAAGCTTCTCGGTTCTACTTAATCGTAATATTGAATATAAAAGAACTACTTAATTAATTATATAATTTCATCATTTATAACAAATAATTTTTCATCGTTCAAATTTTTTTATCTATTTATATATAATTTCATTTACATTACGACAAGGCGATTCTTAAACGGGACCTTAGATTATCTATGATTAAAACTAAAATTACATCATTTAATTCGAATTTAAACAGTCAATGATTTATAAACACCGATACGTAAAATTATTGAAATTTTAAATATCACGATGAACAGTCGTTTCGAATCTATTTAAAATTGGGAATTTTTATCTACACGAGAATGTAAGAATCAATCGTTGACAATATCTCTTCGTTATTTTAAGTCATGAACCTCAATCCGACTTAACATAATCTGACTGTAACAAGTATTCTATATAAAATCAAATAGCCAAACATTAAAAAGTGTAATTGCGTTACTTAAATTCTAATTATAAAACATTAATTTTGGATCCATAAAATTATTTTATTAAGCTGTTTCAAGAAAACTAAGCCTCTGAATAAATCTGATTGAATAAATATAATAACCCATTGATTGGTAAATTCTTAAACTGAGACATTCCTTCACTCGTTACAACAGTGGTTGGCTGCGAAGCTTACAATAATATATATAAAAGGGGGAAAAAAAAAGAAAACTAGTGTTCGAATCGTAGAAATAGTAAAAAGGAGGGGAAAAACGTATAAGAATTCTAAAGGTGGATTTAATTGAAAGAAATTGTCATTTTTTTTCTATCTTTCGAACCACTTGCTTATTTATCCTGCGTATTATCTTCGCGTAAATTTGGTAATTCATTTCATTTTCATATGTAATAGCGCGTTGAAGTTATTACTAACTATCGAATAAAAATATATCACTGACTGTGTAAGCACGCATGAACAACACCACGTTTTTAACGACGAAAGCCAATACATATCTGATAAATCTAATCTTCTAATACAATATACAATTATCACCACATATCATTATTATAAATGCAATAATGTTTGGTTACAACTATGTTTGATAATTAAATAATAATTTATCTAAGAATGTTAAAATAAATACGAACGTGTCTTATTAAACAATGGAAATTGTAATGTACACTATATTAAAACAGGTATTACAATGTACTAGAATGATAAATGAGAAAAGCAGGAAAAATCCAATGAATTTACTTTGTCAATATCCTTTAAAATTGTTCGTTTGAAATAATTACGTAATTTCGGTAGTTGTATGTACTCTTAAACACAAACATAAGCAATCAAAGTCCTAATTCCCCCCCCCTCCCCGCCCACTCAAAACTCATATTAAAATTTATTCCGTTCTTTCGTTATTTTATTTCAATATTAAAAGAGATCACGATCTAAATTTGATTTTTTAATCAGTGTATTGTGTTGTCGCGCATGAATTGTGAGAATATAAGGAATTATTGGAATGACTAGGACTTATGAAGAATGTGGGCGTTCAATGCCAACTAAAAATTCCAAATGAAATTTCAAATAATTCAAACGACACGTTTTCACAACCTCTTATGAATGTATAAAATTTAAAAGAATAATGGATGAATTATTGCGAGTACGGTAGTCATCAACCTATTTAAACGGTTATTTAACAGTCCTTTTCTCATAATTACCTTGAAGATATAATTTTAATAACACTTTAGAACGATTATTTCAAATTATCTTAAATTAGTATTTATAAAGACGATTGGAAAGAGAAGAAAGAAAGAAAGAAAGAAAGAAAGAAAGACAGAAAGGATAAGAATAATTGATGTGAAAGCTGCTCGAGTTCGATAAGACTAGTTTACGAAGATATTTGTTCTGTGGGAAATGCGTTTGTCGTAACGAATAACAAGTACACCCAATGACATAATCATTGTTTATAAAAATAACGGAAAGGAGAATCGCTAATAAAGCAAATGAAAGCAAATCGTCAAGTTTTCTAGTCGAGGGACGCGCGATATAATAAACGTCGTCACGTCGTAGCCTAGAAAACAGAGATAGGAATCAATTAGAAACAAGGAAAGGAAAAAACAAAAAGAGAAGAAAGAAAGAAAGAAAGAAAGAAAGAAAGAAGAGCCTAAACTATCCGTTAGGTTCCCATCACAGTCTCCTTGCAAAAGAAATCCTCATATCAAATAGCGCCCAGCTTTATTAATCCGGCTTGACTGCCCCGGCCAATGCTGGCCTCCTCGAGGGAATCGAGATCGAGGGCCGACTCGATCATCGTCGTGTCCTGGAGCAGCCTCAGCCGCGAGGCCGAGAGCGGCGTCATGACGGTCGCGATGGCCGGAAGTCCTGGTGACTCGAGAGCCGTCGCCGAGAGGATGGAGCCACCGTAACCGCCCGGGCGTGGAACCCCCGATCCCGGCAACGGAGCTATTTCGTCGATGTCGATGGCCGGGAGGTTTAACGAGGATATCGGTACTACATCGCTCGAGCCTACCGTCTGATTGGTCGCGCTATTCGCCAGGTTACCTGTAAAATATTTTTTTAATGGTAAGTATTAGCCAGTGCATTAACGAGCCAAGCTCTTGTCTGGGGGGTGGGAGGGGGAGGGGGGGTAGGTAGGGGGGCTCGGACTCCCGTGAGCTTTACCCAGAAAAACGTTATATTTTTTTTTCTTCTTCTTCTTCTTCTTCATCTTAACTCTATTTTCTTTTATTTTCTATCATTTAAATTCAACATTTTTCTGTGCACTTAAGAATAAAAAATGGCTTACTTATTCCCTTATTTATCCCACTATCTATCGATCGCAATCGCTAACAAATCTAACGTTTTTATTCCAAGATTTACATTAAAGTCATCTGACAATAAAATGCATTTAAATACTTTTTACCAAGTTTTTCTATGGCTCATTGATTACATGGGCGAGTATGTGTATGCGTAGCATGCGTAAGTAAGTATACGTAAGAATAGTTAGCCATTTATTATTGTCCTTATGTATTCAATGTACAGTTGAAACTTTTCGCTTACATTATACAATTGAAATTCATAAAATGCCACAGAACAATTTTATAATTTTAAACAAATACAGAATAAAATATAAAATTTTCAACTGCAAAGGAAATGCAAGAATTAGTCATGTGCTTTTGTGTAAAATTTACGGGGGATAAATGCTTTTTTAAATCTTCTTTTATTCACAGTTTCGTGAATGATTTTATTCAAAATTTCAATGTTTCCAATGAAATGCCGATGATGAAACTTTACACAAAATACATACATAGCTTGTGGCCGATAAGTGTATTAATTTGAACTGCACGATGATGATTGTTTAAAATAATGTTTAAGTAGAAAAAAATACGAAAACAAAATGTATCTGTGTGTTTAGGGATCAATGGATTTTACGCGTCTAATGGCCTGAATCATGACTGAACACCTTACTCATAACGGAAACATTGCCAATACATATTTTCAATCGATTCGGATGAAAATTTGATTAAGTATTTCGTTAAACTATGTATTAAGGCCTTTGAAAGTGCATTGCTTTATTAAGTTACTCGTAGACTAAACGTAAAATATTTATTTACCCATTGGATTTTAGTCAAGTTCTTTTACTGAAAAATGTTAATGCCGTATTTGATAAATTTTTAGAATCACTGCAAGCGTGGGAGGAATAAATATTCAGTACTTTGCAAGTTGTAAATGGAAATATAAAAATACGTGGTATCTCTTTATAAGAACAGAAAAGACATGTATAATATTATTAAGTATAAATCTAACGCATACGGATGACTAATGATTAAAAAAAAAAAGTTTACACTACGAAAAGTGATATTAATTGATGCGGCAGTGCAAATACAGAAAATACTTTTAAGTATTAATACGTATTTCGTTAAAAAAAAAAAAAATCTAAATATAAATGTTGAAAACAAGACTGAAAAGGTCAAATGAACGAGTTGCGAGCCATAAGCCATTTGCTTTTGTTTAAAAAATTAAAACAACAACAACAACAACAACAACAACAACATCAACAACATCGACAGAAATTCATAATCATTTTCTAAGTAATGATGAAAAAAAAATAAAAAAAATAAAAAAATAATAATAAAATAAAATAAAATAAAATCTACAATAAAAAGTTGTTCTAATGCTTTGTTAATTGTACGTTTCATTTAGATGTTAAAAAAGAAAAGGTACGAATTAAAAAGAAATGATAGATGAGCAACGTATAGTATAGGGATACTGTCATATGTGAAATATAAACTTACCAGGCTGTATGCACTGAGACCTCGGTTTATCGGATGAAATTACAAGCAAACAGAGAAATAAAATTTATTGAGTCATGAGAATTAGTTGAAAAATTTTTATCTATAAGCTATGCTTTAATTATTATATTACTTTCAATTGTACAAAGTTATACTTAAACTTTATAATTTGATTATAATATACGTATAAGATTATATATTCGTTTAAAGGTGTTGGTGCCTTTGCGCACACTAACGTGCAATTTTATTTGCAATTCAATTTGATTGAATTAGCCATTCGTTTGCAAGTATAAGAAACATTTTATTGATATTTATAGACCTTTACCTCCCCCCCCCTTTTTTCTTCTTTCTTTTTTAGCTTATTTTTTTTAGAGTTCACAATACATTATTATTACAAAATGTATGGGTAATTAGACGAACCGACCATCAGGCATCACATGCTCGAAGATTCAATTTGCATTTAATATGTGTGTTTGATATTTTATAAATAGTTAATATACTTTTCCTGCTACCTTTAATAATTAAAAAAATATAAACATTCATTTGATAGTGATAGTGAGCCTCCACATCATCAAATTGGTTAAATAAGCTTTCATATAGAACATTAATTATTAATCAAGTATCAAGGTAATAAATATATTTATTTATTTAGTAACTTTGATGAAGATATTCGTATTTATTTATTAAACAAACAAACAAAAATGTGCCTTTGTAAGTGTAATGCTACGAGATATTTGTTATATAACTCTTTATATTATTTCAATAATCTCTTCAATATAAATAGTCAAATCTTTAAAAAGCATCTAAAAACTGATAACATTATTTATTACAACATGATAAAATCTAATATTTAAACAGTATACCTTAGATAACTATAGTCTATTTACTGTATTTAACAATTGAATAAATAAATAAATAAATAAATAAATAAATAATAATAATGATGAAACAATTAAACAGAAACTGTTATTTTTATATATGACTTTTACAACATAAGTTGCAATTTATACTATTATAATAATATATTTAACGATATATTCAAAATATATTCATGTATTCATATTATGAAAAGAAAATCAATGAGACTGAAAATGTCAAATATAATATAAATATATAACGATATGAATAATCAATAGGCATTATAAATCATTTAATAATTCCTTTGAAATATATAGTTCATTTACAGAAATGAACATCCCGTAACAATATTTCGATCAATTTAATATAACACTAAATATTTATGAATTAATACTCATGTACTAATGGTATTCAGTCTATTTAGCGTATACGTAAGTAACAACCAATATTCTAATATATCGTTCATATTCTATAATTTATTGATTAAAAAATATTAAATATTCTTGTTAAGCGACAAAATTATGAAATGAAATATCACGTTTACTCGTTCGTCAACGTAAAAATTAAAATTAATGAAGAAATAGCGATAATAATTCCATCGACTCAGGTACAGGTTGAATTCAGTTGCATGAAAAATAATTCGAGAAAGATTTGCAGTAAATTAAACGTAATCTAATAAATTATTTCACGCGTTAATTAAACTTTTAAAATATACTCAGAAGGAAATATAGGTGATTTGTTGCTGCTCACAGGTACCAAGTAAAGTATTTGAAATACAACTTTATGCTTTTTGTTGTAAACAATACATGTAAGTTAAATATTTATCCTAAGAGAGATATTTTTGAAGAAAAAAAAATCCCTCCTTACTTCTAAGATTATGAAATCTGCTGTGTGATTATTTTCACTTGAGAATGCCCATCGATCAAATGTTCATTTAAAAATAAAAGTATTTTAATAGATAGATACCTGCTGAATACGAGCCACGGAATTATATATAATTCCGTTTGTCCAGTTCGTGAATAGCAACATTATTAGTTGTAACTTTTTTCCTTTTTTTCTTCTTCTTTTTCTTTTTCTTTTTTTTCTTCCTCTCTTTCTTTCTTTTTTTAGGAAAAGAAAGAAAAGTTGGCCCTAATTTATGTACATGTACACGTGTACGTATCATAAATATTAAGTTTTACTTAATACTCAATACAAAGTATTTACAATTCATAGAATAATTTACAATTATTCGTCGTACTAAGACCATAATACTTGTTATGACTAAGATTTATAATAAAGTAGCGAATGAACATTGGTTAACAGTGAAAGCTGTAATAAAAGAGTGGCTAATCTTGCTTATTCTCTTAATAAATTGATAACGAATAGTTCAGCAGTGGTGTGCACGTAAAATACAAAGGGGTTAATACTTGCGATGAGTAAATTGGAGTTTTAAAAGATTCAAGTGTTGAATATGGGTGATAGTAAGGAATATACAACGCCGAGAATATCGATCGGGATAAATATTTAGAGATCATCGGTATCGCTGAGCGAGTTATTATTAATCATATATCGCTCGTCGAGGTAGTCGCTCTCGCTCTTCCCGATCAGGTCGTCCGATCCATTCTCGTAAGGGCAAAGCCGGGTGGTCTGCTCGGCGTACGAGCTGTGCGCGTAGCGATGCAGGTGATGATGCTGATCGAGGGGCACCGAGCCGAATTTATTAACGACGAGGTCGATGGGGTTGTGTCCCAAAATTGGCAGGCCGCCAGGGCTTATGATTCGATTTGACAAGAAGCCGGCGTTGTTGCCCATGGACCTGGCGGTGAAGTACTTGAAACTCCCGGAGCTCATGCTGTTCCGGGACTCCGGGCAGCGCATCGAGCTCGAGTACTTGAGGCTCTGCTGGGAGCTGCAGCTTCTCACGCTGACTCGCAGCGGATCCTCCGAGTAGCATTGCGGGAACTTTTTCAAGTCTGTCGTCGTATTGGGTGTCCAAGTCGGCGTTATGGTCGACATGGCCGTCCCGCGAGTCGCGTAGTCGCTCAGCTGGTTACGCTCGAGCTCGTCCTTGGCCTTGATTAGACCAGCCTCTCCGTCATAATGCTGCAGGTAGTTTTGCACATCCGACCAGTAAGTCCGTTGGCTCTCGGCGTATTTATCCGCCAAGAGGTTACTCTCGGAGCAGCGGTGATAATACTCGTCCCTACACCGCTGGGGATACCTTTGGAGATTCTCTTCGCAGCGGTACGAGTGCTTCTGGCAGTCTGGAGCACGGGGGGATCTGTCCTGCTGGTCCCAAGGGGTATCGATACAAGCTCGGGGACTGCCCGTGTACTTAATCGCAGGCGAATACGCGTCGGGTGAATACGCGTCGGGCGAATACTGACACGAATACGCTGGCAAATCGTCGAGGTAACGTGATAGTAAATGAGCGCCGGCGCTCGAAGCGGACGCGACGGACTCACCGTTCATTGGCTCGACATGTGGCGAGTGTGGTGGTGCTGGCTGTTGCTGCTGTAGCTGTTGCGGGTGCTGTTGCTGCTGCTGTTGCTGCTGCTGCTGCTGCTGCTGCTGCTGCTGCTGCTGCTGCTGCTGTTGATGCTGTAGCTGCTGTTGATGGTTCGAGACGAGATTGTTACTGGACTCCGTCATGTCATCACTAACACTAACTGGTACTGTTACTCCATTTGACTGAAAAACGAATTGTTATTCTCCTAAATGACATACTATAATTTTAGCCGTAATAAAATACCGAAATATACAAAAATAATGAGTTTTAAAAAAAAAAAGTTTTTAATTCTTATCGATTCTAGTATAATTAATTCTTCAATTATCTACCATTTTTTTACATTCATATTGTATTGTACAAGTACTGCGTAAGATAAATATTATTTAATAGCAAATATTAAATTACCTGAGGCTGTACAATTTTAACAGTACCATAAGTCTTATTAGTTATTATACAATCTTCACTGACTCTCTTTTGTTCAGCTCGATATTCCGGCGTAACGACGCCTCTTCGGTCTACAAATAAAATACAATTACATTAACATAACGGTAAATATTTTTTTAAATTCTTTAGTATAAACGTACCAATAAGGCTAGGAGGTGCTGGGCCACAAAGTACGTAGAAACAGTTTCCGCAAATGTTTCCTTGACTGTATGGGTTGAAGTTTTCTTGTCCTCTCTTACTCGTAAAGGAACCTTTAATCTGCGGTTAAAAAAACAAAATTTAATTATATTCGTTATTAAGTAAAAAAACTTCAAATATATTAATTGCGATAGATTATAAAAAAAAAAAAAAAAAAACATTATTGGGATTAATCAATATAATCGTATAATGAATATCCAAAAAAAAAAAAAAATAGAATTAATAATTTATAAATTTTTCTCGCTTTTATGCATAATACGTAATAAGAATGCAAGTAATATCTAATTTATGTAATTCATTATATACCATTAACAAGGTAATAACTCACGTCTTCATTAGTTGTTTGATTACTTGTTGCGAGGTATGTATGAAATCCAGCCAGTCCTAAAATATTCCATACAGAAAAGAAACATACAACACCCACGACTACACTACCTGGAGATAATCTTACAGCTTCAAGAAAAGGCTTGTTATCTCTCGTTACTGCAAATAATAAAACAATATGTCATTTTTTATATGTAATAAAATATCTATTGTTATAAATGCATAAAAGAACGTAAATTTTCAATTTAAAGAAAGAATAAATTTTAATAAGTCGAATTTAATTAATTGATATAAGATAACGAAGTAAACTATTTGATATATCTTCGTGGAATGTATGATACATTCTTTAGTTAAAAAATATGCCTTCTTACATTAAGTTTACAACTCTTTACGCACATACTTACACATTATAAGATGCGTAACTGCACACGCAAATATAAAAACGCATAAGAATGCTAGAGATACTATAAATGCATAGAAGTAGCGATAATTCCTACGTCCTACACAATTTCCCACCCATGGACAGTGATGATCGAACCTTTCTGTAAAATTGCAAAATTTTATTTAATTACGTATCACGTCAAGTGATTAACACGACTATCCACATAAAATATTTTAATTATAAGCGGTATGCATATATAGATGCTTAAATGATTTTATAAATATTGCTATGATATAGTAATAAAGAAAGTTGTTTCAGCGATGAATAATTTTACAAATAAACTTAACAGAGTATCAGTAATTGGTAATAACACATTCTGATTAAAACATTAGACATTTCTGATTAACTTTGGAAGACAAATATTTTACAGCTTGTATCAACGCTACTAATTCTTACGTTCCATAATATTTGTTTGTAAAGTAAATAATAGTTTTTATATGCTTTAAATAATACGTGAGTATGGTGTTAACTTACCTACACAATTATCACACAAACTACAATGTGACGCTCGAGGAGGTCTAAATATTTTACATGTGAAACAGTATTTTAATTTTACAGGTTGCCCTCTGACTAATACCTCTTTTGTTCTTGGAGGTGGCCTGTATGTCGGCGAATTACCATTATTTGGCACTTCTAAAATATATTCAAGATAAAATTAACGCAAGAACTGATAATATGTATTATAATGTATTTTGTTATAAATACAATGTACCTATTTGTTTTTCTATATACGCTGCTTCATCAGGCGTCGCACGAGGAATCACACCAGGATCACTAAAACTAGTCCGAAAAAGAGCAGACATTACAAAAATAAACAATAAGCCGCCTATGACTGGTATTGCAGGCGTTATATTCTCTGCTAAAAATGGACAGCTGAAACACATCACAGAAAAATATTAGATTAAAATTTAAATTTAGAAGCATTTAAAGTAAACGCAATTTAATACGTAAATACTGTGCCAATCGTCAACGTTTCAATATTTTCTCAGGCTTGTATATTAAAAGAATTGGAATTCAAGACTAACCTATTTATAAATGAACTTAAGTATTTATCTTAAAAAGTAATTGCAATAACCTGTGTTTTTAATAACGTATTTTTTACACATAAAAAATATACATTATTTTTCAATAAGTAGACTTTGAGCTTTTTATATTGATTATCGCCTTGATTAATTTTATGAATTAAAGTTAAAAATACAATTCAATAAATGAAAGATGTTATTTAATCTAAAGTATGTACTGCTATCAATAATCATAAAATTCTTTGGATTTTCTTCTTATCTTCCATTGCATCGATTACATTAATCAACATTTAAAGTCTAAGACATTAAGTAAAATTTATTTACTCAAAAGCAAAAAAAAGTCCACTTGTTCCAGCAATCAAGCAAACAGTAACATAAAAGACACCAGTCTCGGGTGCCATTATCACTCGCCCATCACAGCAGAAACGATTTCTACCTGGAAATAGCTCCCACTTTCTTGTGATTCGAGGCATTTTGAATTTAATCTTGTTTATACTAGAGCATCTGTAAAAAAGAAACATGTATTTAGTATATATAAACACCATTAAGGAATATTAAAGGCATGCGTGTGTGTGTGTGTAAGCAGAGCTATTAATACAAATCTAAACTGTGCATTGATTGTAGCTTTGCTTTATAAAGTATTTATAAGCAAGTAAATTAATTACACGAAATAAAGTTCGTACGATAAATTTAATAAATAGCCATTACACGGTTTACTTTTGTATTCGACTTCGAACAATTGAAATAAAATTATTCCTTTAAATTAAAAAAAAAGATACGTCTCTCAATAGTCGTAAATATTTTCATATAATATTGATGTAATATTAATATAACGTTAATGCAGTTAAAATAGACTGCAAATGAAATGAGTACTTAAAAGCAGTTTTGTTTTTCAGTCGTTTGTTCAGGGATCGATCAGATTCGCGGCTCAATAATAATAATTAACATTCGAGAAATGCTTTCGAGATGGTCTCGGGAGGAAATTTTCGTTATACCCGTTCGCGCACTCACGCGGCCATAAAGTCTTTACGGGCAAGTAAAAGTAAAGAATTATAATTTTGGAAAGAGGTGACGAAACCGGCAATTGTCGGAATAAACTCAAGAAGAAATGTTCATTGTGCAGGCATTTTTGGTGAGCTCCGTACAATCAACAAGTGCGAGCCATTTGGCTTTTTTTTTTTTGTCTCACGAGTTGAGCGAGTGCGAGTGCCGCAGAGCTCGAGTGGCCGGGGTGAGGGAGGGGGGAGGAGGAGGTGGAGGAGGAGGAGGAGGAGGAGGCGGCAGCGGGCAAACGGATACGAGAGCGACGAGGGGGGGAAACGATAGAAAGAGAGAAAGTTACGAGTATACGAGCGGATGGGAAAAATGAAGCTTCTTACGCTTGCTCGAGGAAGAAAAAACGCTCTTGTGCGAAAGTCATTCGGCTCGGATACGATGCTCGATCGAGGATCTACGTCGGAGAGAAATAGGATTATTAAAGCGACGTGGGGAGGCTCGTTGGGAACCGTGACGACGAATCCGCCCTCCGCTGATGATCGACGACGATTTCAGCCGTCGATCATCCGAGCGTGTCAGTCATCCTTTCAAGGGAAGCGATTGAAGTAAAAACAATAAATAGGTCCAGGAAGCGGAAGGAGCCCAGCGGAGTCACGAGGATGCTCACGAGGAAGGGATCGGCAAATCAATCAATCAATCGTGCTCGGGATTCCGTAAAATACACGGCATTAACGACGTAACTGTAAATATTGACGTCAAAATAGCTTCTTCGTAGGTAACATCGTTTTTCTAATGCACACATAAACACGAGATCAAAACAAAGAGGGAGAGAAGGTGGCGGGCGAGCGGGCGGGGGACGTGACCGTGACAGGGTGTCCGGAGGAGGGCGGGGGAAGGATGAGGAGCCGTAAGGGAAGGAAATAAAACTTTTCCGTTTTAAATATGCGACCGCTGAAGTAAGGAAGTAATATGCCCACTCACGTATGAAATCTGAATCCATGTACTCCTCTACCCTCCCCCCGGCGTATATTATCCTCCTTCCTTCCGCGTATCGGCGCTTAAAAAGCTTAAAGAAAGCCTCGGGATCGCGCCTCTCCAGCACTTCGAGCGAGGCCCAGGCTCTTCTTCGGTCAACTTCACCTAGTTCCCGGAGACCGGGACGGCGACATCCTCTCGAGAGTCCGGAGGCCTCTCAGCCCTCCCCCCCCCCTCCGAGGAAGCGGTGGCAGGCACTAGATCGAGTCTGCCCCGTTATTGACGAGCGCGAGGGGCCTCGGCGTGGCTGTTGTTGGTAATCTCCTGGTCGTTGGCAGTGGTTGATTCGAGGACTAGACGGGACATCTTCCCCAGGAGTCGGGGCTTCATAGGGTACGGCGGCCACTGGGAACCCATCCTCTTCCTCTCCACTGGTCCTGTCCTCTCTTAACGGGCGGACGGCGCGCGCGCGCGCGCTCACGAGAATTGGGTCAAGCGTCGCTTACGCCCGTCATTTACGTCTTCTCTTGCGCCTCACGAGACTCGCGACTCCCCGCAAAAGCTCGCCGACGTCTACTCTTCCTCCTCCTCCTCCTCACATGTCGCCTCCACGGCCACAGGGCCACGACGACGAGTCCCTTCGTAACGGTAGCGGCGGCAGCGGTAGCTCCTCCTCCTCCTCCTCCTCCACCACCACCTCCACCCGCTGCCAGCCCCGCTACCTTCGCAACGCCTGCATCGACGATTATCGGAGCACCTCGAGCACCCCGACCACCACGACCACCACGACCAGCGCCGACGTCGCCGTCGCCAATAACGAAGAAGGAGGAACGCGACTCGGACCTGCTGTCAGCTCCTTCGGGGACGCGTCACTCACTACTGCACGGCGCGCCCAAGCTCTAACGGGTGCCTCCTCCTCCTCCTCCTCCTCCTCCTGCACCACCACCACCACGACCACCACCACCAGCACCTCCTCCTTCTGCTCCTGATACCCGTAAGCCCGCTCCTCGTCGAGGTTACGCGAGCGACCGAGCGAGCCGAGTCCCTTAGGACGACAGCCTCGCTGGTGCGAGCGATACACGTAGACAGGAACGGGGCTGCATAGCGTTGGCAGGTACGCGACTCACGCCCAGCGAGGTGAGTGACCAATGCGAGCGGTGCACCAGAGAACGAGAGCCACGGCTCCCATGTGCACGCACGGGGGGGCTGCACGAGCTGCACGAGCTGCACGAGCCGACTAGTCGGGACTAGCTCGGATGGGGGAGGGAGGAAGGGAGGCGGAGAAACTCCGTGCACGACCGTGGGAGGAACGAGAACTGAGCCAGGGCTCAGGCCGATCAGGACATCAACTGCTATTCGTGCTCGCGGAGCGCCAGCTGATGGCGAGATTTTGAGGTTATGACACGGGACAGTCGTTGGCCCTGCGCGCGCGCACCACCTTGGACACGGGATAGGAAGGAACCTCGAGCGCCGCGGACCTTTAATTTCAATTTTCCTCTATCCTCCATCGGGACCTTCCCGTCCTCGACCGGTCACGCTCCTTCCCTCGTTTTCACTTCATTCCCACGTCCGCCCCGCGTCCGCCCCACGTCCGCCCCACGTCCGCCCCACGTCCGCCCCACGTCCATCCCTCGCCAGGGCCACGAATCACCGGATGCCTTATTCTCCGGGCACGAGCGGAAATACCTGACCTCTTGTCCGCTATGCCCGCATCCTTGCACTTTGGCCTCGGCCTTGCCTTGCAGCCTTTTTCAACCGTTTCGCTCCTCCCTATTGTTCCGCACAAGATGCACTTAAATAATCAATTACCGACGATTACGCCAACTACGACCGACCAACTACGCGATCCTATCGTTCAAAATATTCGAACCTTACCGTCGCTCACGCGCGCGCGACTGACATTATTATCTTCCTTCGCGATAATGACGATATTGAATCACAGTCATCATCGATCATCATAATACGACTACAGACGATAATACCATTCCCTTCTCTTTATTTTCCTTAACATTTTTTTCTCCTCCTCCTCCTCCTCCTCCTGCTACAACTCCCCCAATAACCACGTGATCGGTAGACAGATAAAAAAAAAAAATTTTTTTTAAAATAGTCATTAAAAAAAAAGAGTCCGGCGATTCAAATTTTTATATATCGTCGCGGACGAGAAATCCGATCGACATTTATCACAATTGCCGGTGCGCTTAAATAAATCGATATAAATAAACTGCGTTAACGCAGCATTGGCATAGGCATTAGTAATGCCGTACTTCTAAGCGCGTAACGCCGCGATGCTTTACTTTCTTCGCGTAGTTATTTATCAAGATAAAACAACGGCTAGATCAATTTCGCTCGATCGATATTTATGTCCGTAGGCGAATTGTCACTAGTTTTATTTTTATTTTTCACTTTTATTTTATTTTCCCCCTCCCCTTCTAAATAATTACTCAACCGAAGTATTATCAAATTTTACTTGACGACGATTATACTTTTGCTGACGAGGCTGAACAAAGTCCTACAATAGAATATTAATTTTAATCCATATGATTTCAAAACCGCGCCTAACTTCTTTGACTTTTAAGAACTTTGCAACTTCATAGAAAATTCCGAGCGAAAATTATTTCATTACGCCAACTTCAACAATAACCACCGAATCTCAATAGAAATCGTGACTTAAACTGTTAAATAAAAGCTACCCGAACGATTTTTTTTTCTTTTTCAATCGTATGTAACAAAATAAATAATCATCATCGTTGCACTTGTTTTAAATAATAACCATTATTTTATTATTTGCAATATTATTTACATATTGCATTGTTTCCATTTATTCGAAATTTAATAACACGTTTCATAATATTTATTCATCAAGCTCTTTATTATTTTATTTTCTAATGCTTAAAAATCATTGCATTATACATTGATTTCGAACAATGCAAAATACATAATCCAGAAGAGAAAGTACGTTTACTTTGGTTGCACGATTCTCAGAAGCGCGTGGAAGTGATGCAGCGATGCATACGCAGGAATCATGATTTCAATAAGTTATTCACAGATAATTATATTTTATAAAATATCTGTATATATATATATATACGACGAAAATACTTTAAACCTCTCGAAATTATTATAACTGATGGTCAAAGATGATTAAAAAAAAAAAAAAAAAAAAAAACAAAAAAAGATTATCTGTTAAGTAATTCCTCTTTATCTCCGCCGTATAAATATATAAATATATATATCCTTTAGTATTTGATTGCTTTCAAAAGATAGCTTGATTAATAATGTAAATATTTATTCTGACATGAAAAATCAAGTTAAGTAAGTTTAGATTTTTTTTTTTTTTTTTTTTTTCAAGATTTATAAAAATAATTAAGCTTCCAATAGTATGTATATAATTTAAAAGGGAATGCAAATAACTTTATTGTAATTTTAATTAATCTATTGTTAGGAATAGATATTTCTATGGCGAAGCCATGAAAATATAATTATCATAAAGTAATTACGAGCCGCTATCAAGAGGCAACATCGATACGAAAACCTCCGTACTAATTAATATTACATAATCGCAAAAACAAATGGTTTATTATCCCTTGTTGAATTAATTTATAATTTCTCTTTATTTCTCTTCTCTTACCTTTATTTAAAAGCTTGATAAAGGGCCGTCGGCTTATCAAGTCGCGCGGGGGAGGTAGAGTGGAGGGTAAGGCGAAGGGAGGAAGAAGGAAATTTAAAGGCCGAGACTGAATTTAAATCCCATATGCATTGTCGGCCGGGCGAAGAGTAGGGGGTAACGAGGGGGGGCGTAATTAGATGTGCCCGGGCCCGCGTCCACGAACTCTCAGTGCGCCGACCGGCGCCGCTAATCGCCACGAAGAAGAAGAAGAAGAAGAATATATCGGCGCCATTGTCTTCCGTTGTCTATTTCCTTCTTCTTTCGCGCCTTCGTTTATCTCGGCACCTTCCCTGACACTCTCGGTCTCGACCTAACGGGCCTTTCTTCGTACGCCAACCGAGATTACGTACGCGCAGTGGCGATAAGAAAAGCGATGCGTTTGCGGGGTGGTGGGGTGGGGTGGGGGGGGAATGAGAGTCTAGATCCCCGAAGTATTGACAAGATCTTGTAAGATGAGCCGATTTTCTTTGTAAAAGCCTATAAAATTATAATTAGGAAACGTAATGGTGTGCGTGCGATGAGCCATTCTAATCAAAAGATCCGTAGCCAGAAAGCTTTGAAACTGAAATAAGCAATGCATTGCAGTGCAGTTCGACATTCACGTCGTAACGACTTGACTTAAAATATTAAATTCGTCCAGAGCTAAATCCTCCTGCTGCTGCTGCTGCTCTTGCTCAAAAGCGACCTAATACCGAAACGAATGGCCGGGGACAATTTTATACAGGTTACGGTATAGTACACGTTCGCCCGTACAATAACAGTATTGGACGATACTCGGCTCTGACGATCATCTGATCTATCTGTACGTTAAAGCCGACGTTATCTCTGCTCGCGTATCACGTTTGCGAATATTTTCCGAGTTAACATCGTCGCATAAAGACAACGGATTAGCCGCTCTTTAAAGCTTAATGCGCTCGGCTCATCTAAAAGATTAATACGACGACTCTAAGAGTTATTTAATCAATCTAAATTTCGTTTTAACGCCATTAGTCGATGTAAGATAAAAGCGAGTCGATTTAACAAAGAGCTTGAACGTATTAAGCGGTGAATGGCGAAATAAAAGTCGTCCAGAGTTTACGAATCGAATTATTTAAGTACATCGGGGCTTACAATAAAACGAATTACTACTAATGACTGACTTACGCATTTCGCTTCCAAATAGAGGGAAATAATAATAATAATGCGACATCGATTTTCAAACAGACGGGCCGATTTTACCGTGTATGTATAATTTCTACGCGCCTAAGCGGCTTATAAAATAACAAAAGATTTATATATTGACTAACGTATAAGCGTTTTAGCCAATGGACAAATATAATGCATACGCAAAGCCTTAATAATTCATTTCCATGCTGTTTATTATCATACTAACGATCATTAACTAACTTGCCCTTGATAAAAGCAATAATGCATAGGGTAAATTCGATTGATTGAGGCCTAGATCGTTATTTCTTATTCAATATTAATTAAGCGAATAATCGATGAATAAAACATTTATTAAACGAAAATTTTCAATGCATTTGGATGCTCGTATACGTAATATAATCGTAAATACCTTTGCCACATAGATTTACAAGGCCCTGAATAATTCCTTTTAATATCTTACATATTACATTCTTAATATTAAGTAATAATTTTATATTAATTATAATAATCCTTATAAAATTTAACAATGACGTAACTGTTCATTATTTGTCCAATTTATGAAACAAATATTTATCCAACGAACGACAATGTAGTAATTATTAATTATTAATTGAAAGTTTTTTATTTGATAGACAATGAATGATTTTTCAATAAAGTACTTCTTACACAGTAAAGGGTATATTTACAAATTTTGAAACTATATTATTATTTGCAATATTACGGCTAAGGATAACGCGCGTTATAAGATTATTTAAAATTGAAAACATTAGGAAGTTATTACGTCCACAAGAAATCTTAGATTCAGTATAAAAATCAATATAAATACAATTTGTATAAATTAATCTCTAAAAAGTACAAATGAAACGAGAAGAAAAGAAATTTTCAAGTACTTGTGATAATAGCCTAGTAATTTCGTTGTTGTTGTTGTTGTTGTTGTTGTTGTTGTTTTTTCATCAAGAAGTATTATTATTGTATGATGATTTGGAAAAGCGAAGGACGTTGGGAAACAAGTATAGGAGTGTAGTGCACGTTGTAGTAGAAAATGTCGATAAAGCAGATGATATTGTCGTTGCCCGGCAAGGAAGGGATTCGGTCGAAGCGGGAGGGATCGAACGATAAGCGTGTGTGCACGTAGGTGCGTGATCGAGCTTCGGGCCGACGGATTGATTATTTAACGACGGGTGGGCGCGCAACTTATCGGACCCTATTGCAAAATCAGGTCGGCCGACGCAATGCGGTAAGAGTGCACGAGGATCCGACTCGAGGGCACGAGCAAAAATCTTGAAGATCGAAGCGCGCGACGGCGTACCGAGATTCCTCATAATCCTCGTGCGATTCTTACTCTTCCCAATATATACGAATCCCGACGCGGACAATAGCGAAATTCGGAGCTTGGATCCGGGCTCGTGGGCCGGCCACTTTCCTTCCCTCCATCGATTATTAATTCGGACAATATTACGTTTGTGCAACGAGATCGCCAGTCGTTTATTTAATAATTTTTTGGACAAAAACTCAACGCGATCGCTTTTGATAGCGATTGCAATTGAGTTAAATAAACTTTCGACTTCATTTCAACAACTTATCGTATTATTAATTTAACATTTCGTCCTTATTACGAACCGTTTAGAAAATAATTCACTTAATTCTCATATAGAACCTTCAAAAAAAAAAAAAAAAAACTCCTCCTAACTATAGATATTTTTTTAAAAAATACTACAATTAATTTAACGTGCATATTCGCGTATGGATAAAGATCTATTGTTTGCATACGATTTTTCAATATATATCAAGCGACATATCAACTTTGATGAAACTATCAGTAAATTGGAAAGCTTGAAGTAATTCAGTCATTGCCGTTCAGTCATGACTGTAAATTAATATGCGTTGCTCACTTGGATTGAATATGTCTCAATTGCAAAAATTACTAAACAAATTTTTCAATGCGTTACTACGTTTTATTTTACTTCTAATGGATTGCGTTGATTTTATTACGAAGAAAAATGTGGTAACCAAGTACGGTTCGAGTAAAAATGGGGATCAATAAATTAAAATACGATCAACTATAGTCATAATCCTTTATTGTGCTTACAGAGGGAGAGAAATAACGAAAGCCCCTAACTCCGAGTAAAACCCGAATGGCATCTCCCCAATCGAACGAAGCCCTCTCTTATATTGTTCATTGTCCTTTTTATGTTTAAAGTCTCATCCGCTGGAGCATCTTGAACTTTTCGATAAAGCGGCACGCGTGAGGATTTCTAAGTAGCTTTATTTGAAAAATCTAACTGTGAAAATAAGATTAACTAAATAAAGATTCGCAACGACCGAGGTGACGAAAAATCTGCATGAGTTTCTAATTAATCGAGCTCCCGTCCGCCCCCCCACTCTCTCTCTCTCTCTCTGTCTCTCTCACACACCCACGCACGCACGCACGCACGCATTCCATAGAAAGATAGAAAATGGCTAAAGTAGAAATGATGTTATTTTTAAAGCAATTTAATACCGGCAAGAAATACGATATTTCAGAAGAAAGATCAATAATTTAAATACCCGTAGCATCAAGATTTCTGACCTTTTACATTTAGTTCAGTGCTTCTAGGCTTATTTTATAATGCATATTTGGCAACACTGTAATGGCGTCTAAGGAAGGGGAAAGCGATTAAATTGTTTTAAAGGATTATGGTTTAAAGCACAATTCCCTCTTACAGGACTCGATACAACGCTTTCAAGTTGTAACAAAGTTGTTCGTAGCATTAGCTCTGGCTTATTCATTTTTTCTTCTTCTTCTTTTTCTTCTTCTTCTTCTTCTTCTTTTTCTAATGCTTAATTTACTGTCCGTACTTGTATGTGATGGTGCTCTAGGCATATAATTCTATAGGGAATGCATTCCTCCTTTCTAGACAGTGTTAAATCACCAGTCCATCTGAATTTCTTGATTGATATAAATCGAATTATTCGAATTATTCAAATGTCAAAGGAACGGGGGTCTTATGGTTGTTGGGGACATGGCGATTATCGCTCGAGCGATATAAATTCGTTCCATCGGATAAAACAAAGGCTCGGCAAAAGAAATATAAGGATTTTCCTTACGAGACTTGCCCGCGCTCTTACATTGCCTTCCATGCCTTGCCCGCACTCTTAAGGGCTGTGATTTCATTATACGATCGATAAAAAACTATAAAACGATAACGCCCGAGTGTAAATGGCTCGCTCCTGCAATTCTAACGAATGGATAAATTTTGTTGTTTTAATGTATCCTATGTTATAATGTTTGTCGCGAGCGCGCGCGCGCGCGCGCGCCCGTACGCTCCCATACGCGTACTGTTATGATTATTATGCCAGGCGATTAAGGGGTAAGCGATAATGCATTTGATTTGGGCGATCGATAGTTTCTCGAAGAACGTTTCAACCTGTTTTATATACCGTATACAGGGCGTTTGCATGTATATCCAAGGCCCATTTAAAAAGAATATTAGCGTCGTATAAAGTGTGTACGTAATCCGATTGAATATTTACTTTTGTAGATCATGTGTAATGTTAAATATGCTTCAAGCGAATCTGTTATGCAAAATTTAAATAAGGATTTTATCGATCGTATACCCACATTTGATGCAGTGGAATATTAAAATTTATGCTGAGTTTATAAGTAAGGGAATGAGATAAGTGAAAAATTCAAGCTTGTCTTTCGTTATAATGATTTCCGATCGAGACTGCAAAACTTACAACCACAAACGTCATTAATGATCTTCCAGAAATCCATGTCAGGATAATCTAGAAAGTCATGATAAATAAACGTTTAAAAGAAAAGGTTTGTAAGAAAAGCAAAATATTAGCATTCAATGTTGAACGAACATATCCTTGATAATGAATAATCCTTGTAATTTGTATGAATGTGTTATTGGGATATTTTCACGTTAAATATAAATCAAATTAATCATACGTTTATAATTTATAGTTTATAAATTACAAATTTTTTTCCCTTCTCGCATTCGTCCATAAGATTTGAACCTTAGATCAAGCCGCGTTTTTTCATTGAAAATGTCCGTAAAATGCAAAGGCAGATGATCCATTAATAAAGGAATCATGTTTTATACGTGTAATCGCGTGGCGGTCGTTGATAATGATTATTATCCTGCTTGTATTGTGTACCTATGTGGGCGCGCGCCCGCGTGCTAAGCGCGTGCGGTTGAGTGCGTGTGCATTGTGTAAGTCCCTGCACTGTTTGTTATCGGTTAGTTTACGCTCTGGCTTAACCTTTCGCCTTATGCTTCATGATCAATGGATCAATATTCGTCCGAACGAATAGACGACCCGAGAACCCGCCGAGTTTTACAATAAATTCATGAAAATGAATTCCATTTCATGGAATGGAGCCGTTATTTTGTAATTTTGTAAATCCAGTGTACCGTCATTCGATAGATCGAAGGAAACTTACTAAGACAATAATAATATTACGACAATATTAATTATTTATTGTAGGAGCACGTGAGGTCTCTTCTTACACTGTCGTGCAGTCCGTGGAATTTTCGTATCATACACGGGGGATGCTACTAATGTATAAAAACGGGAAGTCCGACGTACGAAATCGACGACAAGTATTGGTTTCAATTGACGTAAAAGAAGGTTCAATGTATGAAAGAAAAATCCTGCATCGCTTAATCCTGCAAAATTGCATTAGAGAATTCTTGCATTAGATCATTTGCTTTAAAATTTATTTAAGAGCCACTCGTTGTGATATTCGCTTACCGAGTGACTAAAATAGATAGACCGATCATGCTTATCCTTAAAAAAAAAAAAAAAAAAATAAATAATTTAAGTATTAGTATAATGATTTACTGTTTCAGGGATTAAGCTCTTGAGGGTACGGCCGAAAACGTTCCTTCAATCCCGACGAACTTTTTTCTTAATAATTATCATAGATTAAAGGGGCTTAACATTATAAATTGTTATAATAAATATTTTTAAAAAAAAGTAGTAGTAAAAGCTTATTGGAATAATTAAAGTGATTTTTTTTAAAATAAGTTTTTAAATAAAGTAGATAAAGTTCTACGTTTGGAAAATAAAAAAACAATTTACCGTTATAATTAATGAGATAGATAAATAATAATACATAAGTATTATTGATAAGTCGGGAAGGTTGGAACTGTTATTGGAGATAATTATATTTTTGTTTGGCCCTTCTGTTCCCTTATAAATATCCCATGAGTATAGATAGAATCATCGTCGTAGGCGAGTGTTTTTTTTTTCTTTTTCTTTTTCTTTTTCTTTTTTTCAATTGGTCGTCAAGTATTTTGTGCTCTGTCGAAATGGGCTCTAGATGGAAAGACAAATAATTCCATTAGCGTAATGAATAAAATGAGGAAGATAAGTATTTTGCATTAAAAATGTATTAGAATAACGGAGCTGGTCGCGATGTAATTGGTGGGAAATAGCCGGAGGATCGAGAAGTGCCGAGAGATCAAGAGATGATTATCGATTGACGTGGAAAGTCGAGGCCCAACTGTCGCTCATGTTAATGCGTCAGGGCGCGTTAAGAGAATGGGACGAGCGTTAGGATGCCGAGCCGCTCCGGTCGGCCGATAGTCTAGGACATGCAGTCTAGGACTGCAGCAGCGATTCGACGTCCGGTCCATTGATTCGACGAGGGATTAATGGAGCCGGCCATGGATGCGGTGCGGGAGCCGAGTCCTAGAGAAAGCGCAGCGTTAACGCGAAAATTGGCATATAATGTATAATAATAAGCCTGCGGCTTGGCATCCGAACTAACTGAGCAAAGTAGCGACAGCGCGCCCGCGCACACGCACACGCACACAACGGACTCGGGCACAGGCAGGGGTCGTCCTGGCCGAGGGAGCCGATTCGCAAAAAAAGGCCGCAGGATTATCAAAGTAAGACGACGCTGTGCCTCGTTCTCTTTTTCTTTATCCTCGACCGTCTCTCTCTCTCTCCCCTCTCTCCCCCTCACTCAGCATCCTCGTTTCAGCGTTTTAGACCATCTCGCTTCAATCTAGGGGCAGCTCAAGGATCATAAATCGCTAATCATGTTTGCGTAGTTCACCTCAATAAGTAATACGCATATACGCGTTGTGGAAAGATTGAGAGAGGGAGAGAGAGGGAGAGAGAGAGAGAGAGAGAGAGAGAGAGGGAGAGAGAGCGTGCGTGCGTGCGAGGGTGGGAGGAGGAATGGGTGAGGATGGAGAGGCGAGGGAGCGAAAAAAATTTGCGGCCCGGCGGTGATCGAGGGAGGACGGGAGAGAGCGAGGGGGCAATGAGAACAAGACGGAGGCAGCAAACGTGCGCGCTGCTAAAATCCAGCTCGGCGCGATCGATGCGATAAATGGATGCGTGCGATTGGTAGCCAGGAAAATCGATGATGAACAAGGGGCACCCTATGCACCAACACACGAGCAGGATCGTTCGGTCTTTTACACGGGAGCACCACGCGGGGCGGCGCTCGCTCACGTGCCTGCGTGCCCCTCTCCCTCTCTCGCTCTCTCTCTCGTCTCTCTCTCTCTCTCTCGCACTCTTCATCTGCTTGTGCTTGAGCCCACACACGTGTCCATCTGTCGCGTGTATTACACGCACCTCTCCTTGTGTTGCACTACGAAGCCGTATCGTGAGCGTCCGTGCGTCCGTGCGTCCGTGCGTGCGTGCGAGCGAGAGAGCGAGAGAGAGAGAGAGAGAGCGGGAGAGAGAAGCGGGCGGATCATTTCTTTCTGCCTGTAAGCTATCTTTTATTTACTGCTTTAAACGAGATATTACCCCTTTAGAGAACGGCCGTAAAAGAACGTAGGATCCAAAGTGGTCGCCCCCGTTTAGCAAACAGCCGGGCAAATGAAATAAAAAACAAAAAAAAAAAAAAAAAAAAATATAAAATAAAAAAACAGGAAAAAGGGGGGGGGGAAATGGTAGAGGGGAAGGTTGCTTGCATTAGCAGCAATACAACGAATCGAGACGCGCATGAAAACGCCCGGAAGTAATAGTGGTTTATACGGTATTGTCGTCGGCCCCCGCCCCCGCCCACGGCAGCTTTCCATCAGGGCCAGGCCATAGATGGGATACCATACCTTCGGGCCCCATTGATCGCGGACTCGTCTCGTCGTAGGATTCGTCCGGATCAGCGAGGAGCGCGGAATCATCACGTGGGGGTGTTGTGTTGGAAGTTCGGGTCCGCTCGGTGGTTGCGCGCGTCAGGAACAAAAGAAGCTCTCGCAAGGATTGAGAAAAATTCTCACCTGGGACGGGGACGCGCTCGCGCGAGCGCGCGCAACGCACACGCGGACGAGGGGTAGTAGGCGGGTGATGGTTCGGTGGGTGGCTGGGTGACTGGGCGACTGGGCGGCTGGGTGGTCGATCGGTTAGTCGCGGGGAAGGGTGTAGCGAGGGGGGAGACGGAGCAGCGGGGCGGTGGCGTCGACGGTAGGGAGCCAGGGGTAGGGGCGACAGAGCGGGGTGGGTTGCGATGGCGGTGGAGGGACAGCGGTGGTAGTGGTGGTGGTGGTGGTGGTGGTGGTGGTGGTGGTAGCGGCGGCGGCAGCGGCGGTGGCAGCGACGACGACGACGACGACGACGGTGGCGGTGGCGGGTCGGTTGGTCGGCGAGGGACGGAGAGGACAGGCGAAGACCGAAATATCGATTTTTAGGCCCCTACGCGCGCCGCGGTTCGATGCTCATATTTGCCTCTGTCCCGTCGTCGCTCTAGTCATCGGCCGTCCTCGGCAGCGAACACAGGAACGGTGCGAGCGACTGGGAGCGCCGGGGCTGAGCGGGGAGGAAGCCGACTTTCAAAACACTCGGGACGCGGACGCGGACGCGGACGCTTAAATAAAGCATCGACGGTTACCTAAGAAATACGTACAGTCAGAGGGAACGTGCGAGAGACGAGGAGAGAGTGAGACGGAGAGAGACGGAGAGAGACGGAGAGAGAGAGAGAGAGAGAGAGAGGGGGAGGAGGAGGAGGTGGGCCGCACACTCGTAACCGCCCGCTCGCCGCCGCTGTTTGTTTTCGTGACCCTGCGCCTTGGGCTCCCCAGTAGCAGTGGTGCGTCCGCGACCGTCAGCGCGCTTCTCACGAGTGCGCGAGTGGCTCGTCCCATCTAGCACATTGTTTTTGTTTTTGTGCCTGGGTTGTCGGGCCGGCGGCAGTGGTGTCCGCAGTGCCTCGATCTCCGGAGACGATCTACGCTACGAGTCGATTCGTCTCGGCCAGCTGAGAGCTACGGCCCGAGAGCTAACGCTGGACCTGATCGGGCCGGGCTTCCCCTGGAGAAAGGAGGAGAGATGTCGTCAGGTAAAGATAACGACGAACCATCCAAAGATCGTCTTGTCGGTGACCCCGACCCCGACCCCGACCCCGACCCCAATCCCAATCCCAATCCCAATCCCAATCCCGACTACCGACTACCGACCACCGACCAAATCCCTCGATCGACTTCTCCCTTGCACTCGCCACCCACTCTCCCTCTCCCAATAACCCCTCCCCTCCCCCTCCCACCAACCATTCCCCCCTTCGACCAAACCGACTGCGTAGCCAACGACCGCGACACTAAGAATTACCGACAGGGAGGTTATAAACTCGCGCGGCACTTTGGCCTTACGCGATCCTCTCCATCGGCTCACGTGACTCCGCGCCTTCTTCCTGGAAAATTGGGAATCTTCGTGGGCACGGGTGATTCGAGGGACGAGACTGTATAAACAAGGCGACTCGCTCGCTTATACGAGATACGGTTGGCTTCGTTCTCTTTAGCGCGGGCGCTTCAACGGAATTTACGAGGCAGCTGTCGGAAGAGCAATGATTATCCTCAGCGGAATATATATATATATATATATGTGTGTGTGTTAAGAATAAGAAAAAGAAAAAGGCAAAGAAATAAATGAAGGCGATTTACGTTTTGTACCAGTAATTTCGACTTGTGGAATACGAAGCTCCGAGAAACGAAGCATCGGAAGCATCGGAAGCATCGGAAGCATCAGCAGCAGCGGCGGCGGCGGTGGCGGCTTAACCCCCACCTCCTCCTCCTCCTCCTCCTCCTCGTCCTCCTAATTCGGATTTTATTTATTTTTCATTCTTAATCCCTTATTCGTAATAGGGCCTACCGAGTATTAGCCAATTTCTAAGAATAACGTATGCATCGCGGGCCCGTGGTGGAGAAGGAGGTGGAGGATAGAGAGAGAGAGAGAGAGAGAGAGAGAACGCCGTCGTTACACGGATCCATCGATCCATCGGAGCGGATGCTCTAATTTACCGGCACGGCCTCCGCTCTCGACCGCTCGTCGGTCGACGTTCGGCCCTTCGTCGGGGATCTGCCCTTTTCTACATTGTCGGTCCCGCGAAACGGGAATCGAAGGGGGTGAGGTTGCCTAGGGCGATGCTTAAAACGTAAGCCGAGTGCGGCTAGTGCAGTTATTGTCGTAACCGCTCCCGCTCCCGCTGCTGCTGCTGCTACTGCTGCTGATGCTGATGCTGATAACAACAACAGCAGTGACAATAGCAGTAGTAGCAGTAGTAGTAGTAGTAATAAAAATAACAATAATACTAATAATACTACTACTACTACTACTACTACTACTACTACTACCGGTTTAGCCGAATACGTCGATAATCGCAAGGAAATAGACGATTGATCGCGCTACAGGCGCTCGCTCTCCGCGCTCTTATTTTCCCTCGTGTACACCATTCACTGCATCCCTTTGTCCCCCGCCGTGCCGCGCGTCTCTCGATATCGCCCTTGATAACATTGTGCTCTTTTGTTTCTTTCCTTGGCTGGCTCCTCTTTATCCCCCAGGCAAATACAGAGCCGAGCAGCAGCCTTCCCGTTTCTCTACTTCTGTTGTTTTTTTTTTTTTTTTTTTTTTTTTTTTTTTTTTTTTCTTTTTGTTTTATTATTGTTCGAAATCCCCTGTTCCATGCCATAGTCGTCGTCGTCGTCGTCGTCGTTATTATTTATATTGGTGTTGCGTTGTTGTTGTTGTTGGTTGTTGTTGTTGTAGTGGCGGTGGTGGTGGTGGTGGTGGTAGCGTTAGCGGTAGTAGTAGTACTTTGCATGTTCCCCCGTCGTCTTTCCTCGACGACGCAAACTCGCTCTTTAACGTCTTGTCGCTGGCCTATCGATCAAGTGAGAGCGAGTACGCGGGGTGTGTGTGTGTGTGAGAGGCGTCGTTCACGCCCGAACGAGTGAGAGAGAGAGAGAGAGGAGGGTGGGTGGCTCGCTGGCTGGATGGCTGGGCGGTCGGCCGCGCGGGCGGGAGGGAGGCAAGGCAACACAGAGAGAGAGAGAGAGAGAGAGAGAGAGAGAGACTTGTGCGGCGAATTTGAAATTTTCCCACACCAGGCGCGCGCGTTCGCTTCTAATCATTCGCTCGATATTTGTAAATTGGATTGAGCGCTCCACTAGAGGAGAGCCCCGGAGTGGGTGTAAAGACTCAGCGGTTGTCTATATTGGATCAAAAGTAACGGCAGTGGCTTATAACTTTAAATTTATCGGGTTCTTGGGATTTTTTTCTTAACTCGAAAGCCACTACTAGCACACGGGACAAGCCGTAATTTTAAAAACCGAGCCCCCCCCCCCGCCCCGCCGTGTCGATATCTCGAGTCCTACGGATAACCCGTATCGATCGATGGATCTACGCATTATTCATTTTTTTTTTTTTTTTGTCACCCCATTGTTGTCGCTGCATCGAGAAACAATTCGATTCTTTTTTACGTAAAATTTTAATACCCCCGTAATCTATCGGTAAAAGGTTCAATGGGGCTGGCCTGACGCGCGCATGTCTATTGGCTTCGTATCGATAAGCACTGTTGTTTACATGTGGTTGCAAGACGCAATGTTAGCATTAAATTTGGACACGGATCATCATTGTTGATCTGCAAAATCTACACTGCGCCAGAAGACACTAATTTCCTTCTTTTCTTTTTTTTTTCTTTTTTTTATCTTCTGACTTCTGAGCCGTAATTGCTAATAATCGGCTTCGCTGGCAATTCCTCGAGAAATTTTTCCCCTTCGCCGGTGATTTTCATTCACGATCGATCCACGACTGACCCACAAGAACGACTGGGTGAAAGCGTGCATTTTTTTTTTTTTTTTTTTTTTTTTTATTGTTTTCATTATTTAAATAATCGAGCAACGACGACGACGTCGTCGTGGGATCTTGCGCTCGAGGTAAATCCACGACATTTAACGAAATAAGTAATTGATAAGGGGGAGGGGGGAGGAAAGAGAACAGAGAAGAAAAGTGAAAGGGCGGGAGGGAGGGAGGGAGAGGCAGGAGGAAGTTTAGTAATACCTCGGGGTCCCTCTTAATATAATTAAATTCGGGCGAGCCTTCTTCCATCGCTGCTTCATCAAAGCCCTCGGAATTATTACGGCGAGCCGAGAGAGCAACAGCGGCGGAGCCTCGGAAATGGAAGGAAAGGAAGGAAGGAAGGAAGGGAGGAAGGAAGAAAAAAAGAAAGAAGACCATTGTAGGATCACTCGGAATAGACGTCGAGAGATGGAGTGGCGGAGCGGCCGAAAAACGCGCGGCGGGGTGGGGCGGTGGAAGGGAGCGGGTTTATCGGGGGTGGGTAGGGCGGCGTTAGCGGGGGCGAGATTGATCGGAGCGAAATAAGCAGTCGATATCGTACGATATACGGTACCGCGGCGATAGATTATTCGAGCTGGCCTACCAACTACCTACGTCTACCAACTACATACCCGGCTAGCTAACCCTGCCTCTGGCGACCCCATTCCATTTTATTTAAGGATTATCTCGCGTCTTTTACTCGCCTACCACCCTCTCGCCACCCGCCACGTACTTATTTCCTCGATTCGGCCTTTTAACGTTGCCGATTAATTAATTGATGCGGCAGCGATGGGCTTTCGCGATCGATAATTCACGGAATGCCGAATCCTCGTCGACCTGGACCCACCCGAGTCCGGCCGATCCTATAAAATTCCTCCTCGCCAACAGTTCGAGCTCATCGAGATCCACCGCGAATCCGCCCCAATAACCGCGCACGCACATTTATTTCTATACCTATTTATTTTTACCCTACACGTAAGCGCCAGCGCCCTTACGTCAATGTATTATTTTATTTTCTTCGTTAGGGATACCTAACGAGGTTAGGTAGGTGGTAATGGTGTTGGTGGTTGCTTCTGATTCTTTGATGCGCTCTGAGCTATTGGGGGGGGGAGGGAGGGACGTTGACGCGGACGAGACAGAGAGAGACTCCCTTATTCGTTATTATCGATCGGTTCGATATTTCGCCCTTTTCCGCCTCTCCGTCATAATGCACGCAGCTTTCTCTTCCGGACGGAGGATTTTGTATAAAAGTAATTATTACCACGTTCATTAATTCCCATCCGTCGATACAAGAACGAGCCTCTTCAATAATACGCCACTTCGTCAAAACGTATTATCGCCGCCTAATAATTTTTTCCGAGTTCATTAGAAATCGCGCCAACGATTATTTTATTATACGCGATCGACCGGGTGCGATTGTAATATTTCGTTTATAAAGTAGCCGGCAACTTTAGAAATTTATGCAATTTAATTTACAATTTATTTAATTAACAAACAGTCTTTTTATTAAGTATCATTAACGACGTACTTATAACGATTATAATTTATTATGGCTCAGCCCGTTAGAAATTCGATAACTTAAACAAGAGATTTATCACCAATCGTACCCACTCATCGACAATTATTTATAAACAATCAATAAGAATACGTATTATTATTCATCTTTCGATATAAATCCTTTTTTATTATAAATACCGTGATTTATGTGTACGTTAAGTACTCGCGTCCAATTAACGCCATTAACGCTTTCAATAAGACATTTTTAACATTTCACTTATTCATCAATTACAAAGTAATAACTACGACTCGTCTGCATTCTCGATAATAATATCCCCCATCTCCCGCGAAATTATTTAGATGAACATATACGACTAAATTTTACGAAGAAAATTACCATCGATTTCATATAGTTAAGTGAAATAATAAAATTTTAAAGCTAAAGAGGATCCGCAATACATGTATGGACTTAATATTAAGAATACCATCGTAAAATCGTTCGTAAAATCAAATATAAATTAATAATTTTATAATTTTCTTCTTCAGTCAAATGTTTGAAACGAAATTCTTCATTTAAAAAAAAAAGAAAAAAGTTAACACTGATTAATAATTTCTTTCAATTACAACTCAACAATAATATTTATAAGATATAATGATTTATTTTATTTCAACAAATTAAATTTAATATCTTAAAGACACTTGTTGATCTGGTGACAGTTTTTTTTTTTTTTTTTTTTTTTAAATGAATTATCTAATATAATCGTAGTCAACTGAACAAATCAATGGGCGTGTCAATTTAACAATTCTATCTTGGATAATAAGATAAGGAAAATCAACTTGTGACTTCTGTGCACTTAAATCGACATTTTAATCGAAAAATCTTTCCAGCTTTAAATATATTCCAAGGTCCTTTGGGATGCAAATAATTCCAATTGATTTATCGAATGAAGGTATTTGTAAAAACATTGAATTTTAATTTCAATATTAATTTAAATAAAACAAAATACTTCTTATTGGTTACACTTAATTCATGAAATGTTTCTAATAAGATTGTCATTTAATGAAATAGTATAATTGTTATAAGCACTGAAAATACGTGAACGTGTGTAATTTGACATTTTTATACACGTTAAATATAAGAATTTGCTATTGTCATGGATTTATCTAAACGTAGATAGATTTAGATAGATAAAGCTTAGGCCTCGATGAGATATTATTGTTTACTGTATCCGCGAGGATATTAAGTAATTGGCTGGCTTGCGTTCTTTATATATAATGCAAGCCAAAAAATAAATTTAATTTAATTTTAAAAGAATGATAATAGGAGGAGGGAGGGAGGGAGGGAGGATGTATCTGGGAATGAAATATCGAGCCGTTTGGCTTCTTTAAACTTATACGACCTTCGTCATTTTAAGACGACAATATTTGTATAAGGATATGAAAATGTTAAATTTCAGCGAAAACGTGACTGATAAATCTCTTGGATATTTTATACGATCTTCTATATTTATCGTTACTCTATCGAGTGCCCTCTTTAAACTTTTAGGAATTCCTTATTCGATGAATAAGATATTTATTTTTATCTTTTAAGGACAAAGCTTTGACATTAGAACGATAATGTTTATGGACACTTAACACGCATTCCCAATTAATAAACAAATTAAATACTTTACATCGTATTTTATTTTAATGTCTTCAATGTATTACGTGTGTATGAAAATAGCCCTTAGGCCCGATTAATATCTTATAAACAGATCTTTGTTTTATTTTCAGAATGTCACCTTCATTATTTTGATTGTGTACAATACGTAGCTCGAGGGTAATTACCGTATAAACTTTCTTCATCATTACACGGGCTATGATTCTTATAGTAAAAACCTATAGTAGTTCCCTTTCATCTCTTAATGCACAATTCATATTAATTAAGCTAATGGGCGTGTACTAATGTTATTATTATTGAACGGGCATAATAAATTTTGAAATAATAACCAGTTGCTTGTTACCTCAGACATTGTTTCAGAAAAAATAGGTATCCCAGCTTCGGAAAATTTCCAGCTGAAGTGGCACAGTTATGGAGCTCATCTTCATAGCTCGGTGGCAACGCTGCTGCATTCTGAGTCCTTTGCCGATGTTTTATTGGCCACATCTTGCGGGAGACATGTAGCAGCTCATCGATTTGTATTGGCCGCTTGTTCTTCATACCTCAGTCACATTTTCCAGACTTGTCACTTTGGCGCAAACACAAATGCCCCGATTATTGTTGTAAGTTGTAATCATCTGATTATTTCATTTTATTTCATTGCCCTTAATACTTTAGCGACAAACAGAAATTACGTACGCTCGTAATTATACAAATTAAACCCTACGACTGTTTTTATTACGTCACGTTAATTGTACACATTTACCCTCAATAATAGGTTTTGCCAAAAAAAAAAAAAAAAAAAAACCGAATACATATATTTGACAATATTTTAATTAATACAATTATTTATTCACAACATTTCGTATCGGATGACGAATTCTCGATGATTTCTTATCTTAAATTACTTGTTTATTAAAGTAATTTTTATTTTATATATATATATATTTTTGTTTTTATTCTTATTCATAATGCCATATTCGTGTCTTTATTTTTTAATTAAAACGAATCCTATAAAAAAAAAAAAAAAATTCAAAAACTCAAGTTAATTTCGATATCAATCTCGTCGTCATCAAGGATCGATTTTCGATTTGCGATAAGCCTGCAGTTTAGATAATTCTAAACTATTATCCACCGGTTAGAGAAATTATCTTGTCTTTTACACAAAATCATTGATTTTGCACAATTCACGCGTACAGCACTCGCTGTCACTGTTTTTAATACTTATTTAGTTCATTTATATCCCTCGTAGTCATAAAAATATATCGAATATCAATAATAGAGAAAATGTAAAATAATTGCTTCTCGAATCGAAGGATATAACGTGGACATTGTCGTGCAATTTATTCGTTTGATAACATTATTGTTTACGAAAGCAGTGTATTAATTGGTATCCTTGAATAACAGGTTTTGCCAACCGAGATCGGATATCGGACTCTGAAAATCCTGATCCAGTACATGTACAGCGGCGAGACAACGGTGACAAACGACCAATTAGAGGGCGTCCTGAAAGCAGGCGACATCCTCCGGGTCCGAGGCCTCTGGCGCTCCAACTCGGGCAGTAAGAAGGAGAACATTCAGTCGAACAATCAAAAGGTGAACAGGGACAAGCGGGAGCAGCCTCCGCTTGCCGGCCAGTTGCAAAAGATCAAACTCGTCCAGCCGAGCTCGGAGAAGATCGCCGAGCCCGCGCAGCAGCCCGAGTCCAGCTCGGCGGTACAGAATTCCGCGCCGACGACCCTCAAGACGTACGAAAAGAAAAATTCGTTAAAGAATGCCGCCTCGGACAGGGAGGATAATAAGGGCGACGAGTCGCCCGAGAGCAAAAAGCAGGACGAAGGCAAGGGCGGCAACAACGAGCAAACAAAGAATAAGGAGAACGTCGAGGTCAACAGTAAAAAGAGGAAAAACACGAGCAGCGACGCGGACTCTACGAAATCCAAGAGCGAAGCTGGTGATAGCGTTAGTGTATTTTACTTTTATATTATTTTATTGTATCTAAGCGTATTTAAGTCGCCCGCGATCGTATTTATACATCGACACTTTGCTTTCTTACAGACCGAGTTGAATCTCGAAATGCTCGTGAAAGAAGAGCCGATCACTTGGGAGGAGCCTATCGATCCATCCGATTCCTTAACTATAGATCACGACATTGATATAAAACCTGTACGTAAAAATACTTATGTTTTTAAGAAAATTGTTATTTTACTAAAACTTTATCCATAATCCCAGCGCCATCAAACTTTTCTTCTAAATAACTATTAGCTAGAGAACCTTTATGAGATCTTTATGAGATTATTATTATTAAAGTACATTATTATATTATAGAGTCTATTAATCCAAATGGTTAATATTTTGAAACAAAAATTTTTTTACAGAAGCTTAAGAAATTGCATAGTTTTTATTTTCTAAGTTGTATATAAAATAGTGTTAGGCCGCGTTGAATTGATTTTATTCTTTATTACGCGTTCGTTTTTGTACAAGTGAAAGATTCTCTCTCTCTCTCTCTCTCTCTCTCTAACTGGCTTTAACTTTCTACAAAATATTATACTTAAAACAAAAATCTACGCGCTTTTTATTCGCTTCATCAATCAATGCCTAGTACTTTACAATGGGATAATTCTGTAAGCCGATACGGCGCCATACTGTCGTTCATAATTCAATTATTCTTTTGGGATCCAAACGAATATCCGACAAATACGGAAACTCGTCATTATAGGCAATTTTAACGCGATCAAGGAGAACATGAAGCATCCAATACATATTTTATACTACGTAATTTAATAATTTAAACTGTAATATGTATATAGTTTGTTTTTATTATTATTATTATTATTATTATTAATATTAATGTCTTTAATTTTATGTAATGCATACTTGTGTGTTTAATTGGCAGGAAATCGTGCATAGCGCTGATGAAGATGGTGATATGGAAGAAGAATATACACCTCTTACCTGTGACATGTGTAGTCAAACTTTTAATAGACCTTCCGATTGGGTACGGCACATAGAATTTACGCATGCTGATATGACAGAAAATCGGAGAAGAAAACGAAAGGTAAAAATAATAAATTCTCATGCAAAAATAAAAAATTTCAAGTTAATTTGTTACTTTTATATTTAATACTCAGTTATAATATTACACAGAGCTCACGTGCATATGATTTGTATATGAACTTCTCACTTAAACCGTAAATTAGAAAACTAAAATCAACATTAGTAGCACATGAATGATAAAACGTGAATTATGGATCGATCGATGGTTTTTAAAAAGATTCATTATTTTTTAGGGTGATCCAGACGATGACAGTAAAGATTTTCCACCGTTGAAGTGCGATTTATGTGGAAACATGTATCCGACGCCGCAAGAATGGGTACGACACATACAAACCGAACACACAGAAGAACAATTAGCTTTAATGAATAATTCCGCGCCCCCGAAACCTAAACGAGTCCATAGTCATCAAAAGTTATGTAACATTTGCCAGAAAGTATTTCCAAGCCATGCGTCCATGGTAATACATCAGAGAACGCATACAGGTGAACGGCCATTTATCTGTTCCTACTGCAAAAAGGGTTTTAATGTGAAGAGCAATCTTTTGAGGCATTTAAGAACTTTACATGACAAATTCGTGCATCCGAGCGTATATGAAAGTAATGGAAACAAAAATGCTTAAAGAATATTTCAATACGAACTAAAGTAATATATTTTTCTTTTAAAAAAAAGGAACGAAAAATAAAAAAGCTCAATCTTAAGGCAGTGATTAAGGCAATGAATACAATTTCGTTGAACTTTCGAGTTGTAAAAACAATGGAACCAGTGGTCTGACGCTTTCAAATAGATTTGCATTTGTAAGCTTTTATCTTAAGCCAAGGTATTGACAAAAAGTTAAGTTTGTATTCCATTTTTATTTATAAATGCATTTTGCGTTATTAGACAAGTATTTTTTACTTGTACAGTTTCATAAACTGTAAAATGATATATTTAAATGAATGAATAAGTATAATAGAATATGTTTTTTTTTTTTTTTTTTTTTTTTTTCGTTCTTGTGTTCAATAAGTATTTTAGTGGTCAAAATCGATTGTTGGTTATTGATAACAATACCAAGGTTTTAAAATCAAGGAGTCTGACAAATATTGCCAAAGTATTTAATTTTATTGCTACATTAAATAATTCTTTAATGAACGTACTAATACCAAAACATCATTTTATCTTAAATAAAATTATAAGTCAAGTGTGAGTGATAACGAGAAGATGAGTGATTTTAAAATATCTGTAAGTTTACATAAGTACTTGCGTGTAAAATAATTTTTAGATTTAACACTCATTCAATGAAAAATTTACTTAGTGATTATTCGAGATCCAAATATGTAAGATTTAACTGTATACTTATAGGCTATTCCATCCAAGATAGCCCACTTATTCCCACAGTTCATAAGCTAATTATGTATTTTTATATTAAAGTAGCTTATACATTTAGTACATAAGACTAAAGATATATGAGAATTATAATTCTTAATGAATTTTGAACTTCAATTAGATTAGGGTTAATAAATGAAATGTATTCGAAATTTATCAAAAATTTTGAAAATATATATTGAGTTCTTATACATTACAAATGCGATACTATAAAAAATAATAAAACAAAAAATGTGGTCACAGTCAATTGAGTAGTGCGAATGTACATCATTTTAAATTATTAATCGTAACATACGTCATCCTACTACAACGTTAGTGTCAATTCTGTATTGCGCTAATACTGTGACAAGCCAAATGACTTTTAAATGTAAAATTTCAATATATTATCTTTGAACTACTTGTACACATGCGGTTTCTTTACATTTATCCTTACATAATTCACAAAATTTGAATTATGCAGTAAAATATGTTTAACACAAAATATATATATGTAAAATATGTTTAAATTAATTAACATTAATGCACGGGTTTCGGTTTCGATGTTTTTTTTGTTTTTTTTTTTTTTTTTTTTTGTTGTTCAAATAAATAATCAATATAAAAAAAGTACATGGTCGATTTTTGGGAGTAACGGAATAATTACATTATGGAAATATATTCGCTCAGTTCTCTTCTTCATCATCAATTTTAGGTGCAAGGTAATATCTAATATGACCAATATCTCCGATTGCGTATTCACATACTAGAGGTACATCCCCGGACATTGACAGCTTAACTTGAGCACAAAGTGGAGTGGCTTTTACAAATGAATTAAGATAACGACAAGCAAACGTTAATTTAACAGGCTCTTGCATATCTATAATAACAGCTTCTTCTTCTTTATCTACTTCGGCCGTCTGCGCCAGTTTAATATTTGCTGTGAAAAAGAAAATTTAACATTTTAAAACATAGGAAATATAAAAAACAGTTTTCAAATTATAAGTTATATACATTAGACATTAATTTTGTCATTGTGATCGTGAATTGCTTAAAATGCATGAGCTAATTTTTTTTGTTTATACAAACACTATTATTACGCAAATTTCCGACATTTTTATCTTCGATTTATTCAACGTGTTATAAAAATATAATTTACATTTCATCAGTTTTTATTGACAATTTGTTATTAAAAGTCATCTTTTGGGATAAAATACAAATTTATTGAAAACTAAAACTTCAATAATGCGAAATGTTATTTAAAAAAAAAAAAAAAAAAAATTTATAAATAAATATAATATAAAATGAACTATTTTATTCCATCCATAAAAGATTTCTATTGAAATAATAAAATAAAATTCATAACAATAATAATAAGAATAATTTAAATGAAAAGTAAATTATGTTTGGATAACATTTAAAAGTTCAGAAGACTTGAGGTATAACTAGTTTAGTCAGGGCAAAATATTAAATAGTATATTTTCAGCTACATAAATGTCATACAAGGTCAAGTGTGTATAATATTTTGATGAAGAACATCCATCGTATACTTTCTAGAATGTTGATTTTTGTTTAAATCTATGTAATTATTAAGCGCCATCTGCCTTTCAAAGAATTCAGATTATTTGATCAGTTTAATTTTAGCTTTTGTGCTTTAAGGATTACTTTTTCAAAATGCTTCAAGTTTCACGTTTAACAACAATAACACACAAGGTACGTTTATAACTTACCATTTCCATAATCTCCAGCTGCTGTAAATTTGATGCCTTCTTTAGTACACGAAATTGTAATAGCTTCACCAAATTGACTCAGATCCTTGCATATTCTGGCAAATTCCTGGGACGGGAGTTTTATAACACAGGAGTATACCGTTTCCTAAAACAGTAGTTTGACATTAACAATCGTAATCATTGTAATAGGACTCATTGGGAGAGTTTAAGCAAAAGATAGATATTCACCGGAATGCCAAGGTGTTCTTGGTCCATATTAATAAGCTTCATCTCATACTCTGATAACTTTTCTTTGTTCTGAGACTCGAATATAAAAATGATATTATCTGGATTATCCCATGCCCTGAGGGTCACCGTGTCTTCCGAACTCGCGCATCTTAAGATTTTCGTCATTCTAAAAAGAAAGTTAAGAAAAAAAAAAATAATAACGAAAGAAAGCATAGACGGTAATAAAGACATTGAGTTAATGATATTAACAAATCTCGTGCTAGTAATATCATGAGCATAAATAAACTTACGTTCCAATATTCATTCCCATTGATAAATTCCTATCACACCTATATTTGTCAAAGCCATCACTCCTAAGGTTTAGAGATACGAGGGAAACGTGGGCATTGTCCATTGCTTGCACTTGGATGCCGGAGTCAGAGCACTCGAAGGTCGCCTCCGTAAGGAGATCCTTCACAGCTTCCAAAACCTTCTTCAGGATCGCGCTTTGGGCCAGTCGTGCCTCAAACATTTTTTATTATTTTATTTACAAGTCTTATTGTTAATTGTACGTTAGAACAATAGGAATGCGATTCAAGTTATGGATGACAGCGTTACGAGTGCCGGCTCCCGTTTATCCCTAGATATGTGATGTTTGGAGGGAGAAAAGCCCGCGTTCTTATCCCCTTTGCGCGCGCGAATTATGATTATAGGATGTAGATGGCGCTGTTGCCGGAAAGATACATTGGACACGTTTTGAAGGATTCAAATTAGATGATTTTGTTATTGGAATCAGGATTTGGTTTTCGAGAATTTCTCCGTAGGCATGTTAGATATCGATCAGGGATCGACAGCAGGGCAAAAAGGCCAGATTTCCAATTGAACTGCTGCCTCCGCTTTCCTCGTCTTTTTAATATATTTAATTACAAATTAATTGCATTTACGCGTATCTTAAAGCTTGAAAAAAAGAAAATAATCCTTTTATGTTTACATTATTATTTTATTATCATCATTAACATTATTTTTCGTCACATGTAAGCCATTTTTTATTCGTTTGTAACTTTTTTTTTTTTTTTTTTTTTGTTTTTTTTTTACAAAGTAATCAATATTTCATTTCTCTTTTTCTTTACAAAATAGTATAAATTGTAAAAGTATTATAAAAAATATAATTAATTAAATATAATAAAAAAATAAATACTATTTTAAATTTAATAAGAAGATAATCTAATACAGCTACTGCTTAAATTTTATAAATATATAAATTAAAAAAAAAATAAAAAAAAAAAAAAAAAATTAAATATACGTTAATGTAAAACATGAAGAAAGTTGTATGTATATGAAGTTTTTAGTTGTTTTATAGAAGCAACAGTCAGTAAACGATGAATGATCAATATAAAAACTCTTACAAAAAAAATCTATACGGTAAGTAATATATAAAATAAAAAATTTAATTACAACAACTATGGAGCGATGTACATACATAAGTAATACATACAAGGAGCGTATATAAGTATAAATCGTAGTTAAAATACGTTACTTTATAAAAGTTGAATGAACGTTTATGAAACTCACTAGTGCGAGTTAATATCTGATAGTATCGAAGTATACATAATTATTTTACATAATACAATTCGAAATACTATTTACAAATTATACTATTCGTTAAATTATTAAAAAATTTGGTTTTATCATAGACAAGATAATTGCAATATTTATATATACTTAATTAGTTAATTATAATTCAATATCACCAGCAATGTTTTCTAAATCACTGAACATTTTGTCGAGATGCTGAAAATAAAAAAATAGTATATGAAATTATTGTCAACCTACGTATTTGAACTTTTAGAAATCTATTCAGATATTTATAAGCCACTTACATCTGATGGAATGTCGTCTTTCGATGTTATGTTTTTGAAATTCTCGTTTAATGAAGGTTTTAAATTACTTAAGTCGTCATCGTAATCGCTGTCCTCGTCATCTTCTTCGCTGTCTTGATTGTAAATTTCACCCTCGTCATTGTCGTCGTCATCGTCATCCTCTTCCAAGGACATTTCATTCATTTCATCGTAATCCAATGGCTCCTCTTTAATTTCAGTTATAAGTATTGTATCATCTTCTTGTGTATTCGCATTGGATACCGAATCGAAAATAGTAGATTTACGAGCTGGTTGTGAATTCTGTGAAAAATTTTCAATTATTTATACAAAAGAATACTTAATGCACGCACATAATTTTAAATCTGAAATTTAAAAAATATTTACGGATAATTGATTTGGTTGTTGAGTATTTTGTGCAAGTACATTGGAATCAGTTGCTGAATTTGACTTTGTAGTATCAGTTGTGTAATCGCTTAACAATGAATCTTTAACTTCTGCAGTTTTCGGCTCTAATCTATCATTATTCAAGGACGTTTTACAATTCTTTTGCTTTTCCTCATTTAATCGTATTTCATTTGTTTTTTTATCGTTTGCAGCGGATAGATTCTTTGCGGTATCATCCTTATTTTGTTTTGGATTTGATTTTGGTTCTCCGGGAAGGCATGTATTACCTCGCTGTCTCCTAAATCTAACAATAATACTTCGGGTATCCCACATCAAATCATGAGCCTGCCTATAAGCCGATATCGATTCGTCTACACTATTATATCGTATGAAAGCGTATCTAAAATAAATGACGGATTTAATATTACTGCAACATAAATAAACAATGAATAAATAACAATGAAAGAACGGTACTTACCGAGTATTTCGTATTTTTTGAGCATATCCCACGTCAACCCTAGCCGCTGTGGGAAATTTACTCTTCACTTCATTTACATTAACCGTTTCAGGTAAATTTCCGATATAGAGTGTGTAAGGGTCGATTTCTTCTGGTGTAGGATTATCCTCGTCTCTAAGCGATTTTCTTTCAACTTTTAAATGCCCTGTACCAAATGGAATCTTTCCCAATTCTTTAATCGCCTGGTCAATATTAATGTCTTCTGCCATCTGTATGAAGCAATACCTTGGCCCACTTGGGCTTTGAAAATGTATATTTTGTATCCCAGGGTGAAACTCTCTTACTATATCCTTATTTAAATCGGGATCGGGAAATTTGATTATTAGACTTTGTGCCTTAACAGTTTTATTGTACTCGTTCTCTATTTTTAGAGCTTTTTCTGCATCTTCATGATTCCAAGGACGGCTCGAATAGCTTTGTGACATTGGCTTGCGCTGTTTATTCTTTTTAACCACTACTTCTTCCTGAAGGTATCGCAATACATACATTAATTGCTCAACAATAAAATTGATTCAAATTTATAATAAGTACCTTAATATCTTGATCATTATTATCTTCGGATCTTCTAGCATTGGGAACAGTTGAGGTCATGTGTGATAATTGATTTTGCATGGGCAATTGCATATGGCTAATCAAAGCTTCGTTACTTCTTTGCCATTCCAATCCAAGACTGTTTGTCAACGTTGCTCCAAAATAGGAGGTTTGATCAAATTGGTTTTGAGCTTGTTCATAACGATGTCTTCGATTTTTGCGATGAAAATTACCTCTTTGCTGGTAGATATTATTTCGATTGTAATTAAACCTTTCTGGCTTAACATAATTACTTCGAAATGGCATCTCCCTTTGAAACGCAGCCGCAGCTATGTCTCTAGAAGTTTGTGGAGGTAATGGAGCAGATTGTGGAGTTATCCATTGCCATGTGTGAGCATGTGGCCATGCATGAATTTGAGTTGGAATTGGGCCAAAAGCACTAGGTGGATGTGGAACAGCTCCCTGGGGTGGAGGCATAGGTGGTAAAGGTGGCTGGCCTGGCAATGGCTGATTGAGCGACGTAGGTGTCGATGTGATTGTTGAGTAGTTAACAAATGAAGTATCATATCCGTAACTAACAGCTTCTTGTTTAACATACGATGATCCTTTGACTTCTCCATTTTCTTCAACCATCTAAAATAAAAAGAGAAACAGGAAGCATTAGTATCACAAGTAAAGTATGCGCAAGGGCTTAATAAGCTTTATGTTTAATAAACAAGAATTTCATCACTAGTGAATTCATTGTATTGCTTTATTTTGGAAACAGTGAACATAGTCGAAATGCGATAGTCAATTATTAATTGTTACAATTTGAAATCGCCAAGGGATACTTTTTTTGTTTTCAAAACAAAACAATACGTTAGAGGCGACGCGTTGAAAAAGCTAACCTACATTCAAGAAGTCACATCAAAATTAAATTTGTATGCTGTGATTTAAAGCTTGAGAAGTTTGATTAATTAAATAAAAACTATATATTTACCGATCGATTCATGCTGAAGAACTACCTGGAAGTTTAAACTTTTGTGCTTTACTTTTCGGCACCTCTTTAACGCTATTATAAAATTGTCGAAGGATATATAAATAACATATTTGCAAAAAAAAAAACGGAAAAGGGAAATGCACAAACAACAACAACGCAATAGGGGTAGAGTCGTCGCCACCACCGACGCGCAGCGATGCCAACGCGGTTCGAATGGGTTTCGTACGCAATCGGCTCTTTCCGTGAGGATAATAATCAACCCCTATATCTTTATAAATATAACATAAGCTCCATTTCAAATTATTATTGTAAAAAAGCGACCGAGCACCTCTTTCTCTTAATAATCTATTGAATTCTCCTTTATCTAGTATTGCATTATTATTTGTCATAAGTATTAATATTAATTTGACTCTTGTTACATTAAATTTTTACTCGAAGAAAAGTCAAATACAAGAGAGAGAGAGGGGGGGGAGAGAGAGAGAGAGAGAGATTGAGAGAGAGAGAGAGAGAGAGAGAGAGAGAGAGAGAGAGAGAGAGAGAGAGAGAGAGAGAGAGAGAGAGAGAGAGAGAGAGAGAGAGAGTGAATTTATTAAAATGGTCGCTTTTCTCCCTAATGATAATAATTCCTTATTTTATGCCTAGAAAATATGTTTTGGAACGTCAAAGCCGAAGGGTCGAGCGCCTCGATGCAACGAAAGTACAAATCGCTTCTCGCATTTACGAAAAACACGTTTTTTTAAACTAAATAATTAATTTTTGAAGGATGTGACATTTACGGCGAATCGTATAATGCCGAGAGATTGTTTTTAATAATTTAGCTTTAATACGATTGCTCGTCGAATCAATTCAATATTGAGCATAAAATGGAAATAATGTAAAAGCCCGGTGTTACGTGCGAATGGGATGTGGGTGGGGAAAATAATTAAAAAGGGGGGGGGGCGGCTTTTAATTTCAAAGCTTTTATTATTCGACAGTTTTGTTCGGCGCGGGTGTGTTACGGCAATCGAAGCCAAGACGATAAAAGGAGGTCCACCTTCTTCATTCTTACCTTCATTCTGGCCTTTTATCCTCGTCCGTCGAGCCCCCTGCCCCCCTGCCCCTGCCCCTGCCCCTGCCCAACGACCGCGTTCGATTTTTCTTTTTCCTATATTTAGAGATCGACGGGGCCCATGTATTTCCATATATCGCGTCCGACCTCGGCATCGGTCTCTCCCCCGGTAGGCGCGCCCTTACTCGCTCCACGTTACAGGCTACCTTATGGGCCCTGGCGTCTTCGTCAGTTTGCGGCCCCGAACCCGGCCCCGAACCCGGCCCCGAACCTGGCCCCGAACCTGGCCCCGAGCCCGGCCCCGAACCTGACCCCGAGCCCGGCCCCGTACGAGGACACTCGTTCGGCCCATGCGATTCGCATGTCCCACCGCTGGGCCTCTCCACGCCCTCTTAGTGCAAAGGTGCACTTTGGGGAAGTTCTTTTCGTCATTATGCTTTTTACGATACACCTATACGCATACCTCTTATGAGAAAGGGTTAGTATTTACTCATAAGAACGGCTCCTTCGCTGTGTGAGCCGTAACACCCAGTAAAAAGACGATAAATCACATTTGTGATAAATCTACAATTTCTTTTCATTGACTTTTCAATGATAATTAATAGTATTATTTGTATTGTTATTATTGTTATTATTGTTATTATTATTATAATATATATTATTATTTATTTGCAGGCCATTCAATAATTCTAGAATCTTACTAATAATGAGAAAATAATGAAAATAAAGAAAGTTAGCCTCGGCTTCTTTGACATTTAATCATTCGTATTCACACTATATATATATACCAATATATAGCCAATAATTACAGGCAGGAGAAAATGATTGGATTGTTATTGTTATAAAATTGTTTGGGGGTAAATGTTACGATTCGAGGGAGAGGATCTAGTAGGCGGAGCTAATATGATTTTTTGAAAATTCGTCTAGTATGTGAAAAGAAGGCGGGCGAACGACGCAGGCACGCTTTCATTGTGAAATAGCAATAATTTTGTGATAAATTTGCGATCGATAAGCGCAAGTAGGAGGAGGGAGTATTATCGTAAAAAAAGCATATAATACCCGGGTGAGGCTGCCTTTTTCATATCGATCGATCGCCTGGCCTACGTACAGACACGCATTCGCGTACGCGCGTACGTATATTTAAAATCGGAAATAAATGGAAATACGGCGTAAGTGCGGAGGCGGCGAGAGCGCGGTACGTGAGCGGGGGACCGGGTAAAGGGACGGGGATAAGGCCGAGCATATTATTGGCTTTAAAGTTCCCGGGCCGAAGACGACGTGCGTGGACAGAGGAATGAAAAGTGCGGCGGGACGAAAGGGGATCGTGCATCCGCGGAAGACAGCAGGAACAGCAGCAGCGGGAACAGCAGCAGCAGCAGGAACAGCAGCAGCAGCAGCAGCAGGAGTAGGACGAGATCAGCTCGTCGGGCCGAGCTATCCAAAGGCCAAATCCAATTGGTCGACGTCTTTGAATCAGACAGCCGTGGTTGGTCCAATGGGCCAAGGGGCATTCAGCTGGAGGAGACCTCTCCGGGAGCAGCTCCTTCTCGCATCCGACACGGGCGCCACGTACGAGGAGATAGAAGCAGACCGACCGAGACTTCTAGAGCTGCTAATTTCACCGCGGCAGCGCTCTACCCTTGAGCTTGCTTGCCGAGCGAGAGGGGGAGGGGCTCTGGTCGTCGTAGAGCGATCAGTAAAAAAAAAAAAAAAAAAAAAAAAAAAAAAAAAAAAGGAAAACTGAGAGGAAAAAGCGGAGGCCGATCGCTGTTTTACCATTACGTTCCCTTCCCGTTTCGGCTCGACATACAGAGAGACAGAGAGACAGAGAGAGACAGAGAGACGGAGAGAGACGGAGAGAGAGATAGAGACAGAGAGAGAGAGAGAGGGGATCGTAGCCAATGGCTTGGTTATTAGTTCGCTAATAACGAGTCTGGAAGTGAAAGCTTCCAAGAGGAGTAAAATAAAGGGAAGAGATACGAGTATAATTCGTCCATCCCCTTAGAGGAACCGAAGACTCGGTGGACTCGACGAGCGACGAGGGTCGGGGATTATTTTTCTTCTTCTTACCCTTGGGTTCCCGTTGCTTGGCTTGCCGAGGCTACGCGCGGACGAGTTGGGGTTAGGAATCCGGCCGCCCGTGGGTGTCGGCAGATGTCACAAGTGCCAAGAGACTCGGTGACAGAAACTCGGTTTCGCGCTCGTGGGTGCAGATTTTGTGATTTGTGTCAGTTTGTCAGTTCGTAGTCCTCGTCGAATCAAATTTTTCTCACAGCATGGCCACGAACACTCCCGAGGAAGTCGAGGTATCTCGTGTATGTTGTTATATTGCGCAACGAGTTATTCGGGATCATCTCCTCGGCCCCGATCTCTCGTTCTACCAAAAAGAACGCTTCCCTTCCTTCTCCACCCGACACCTCCATCCAACCTCCACCCGACACCTCCACCCAACCTCCACCCAACCTCCACCCAACGTCCGTCGAGGGTCTGTGTGTGCGCGCGTACGTGTGCGCGTGTGTGCGTGTTGTTACCACCTCGTTCACCTCATTAACGAATTCTATACGCTACCAATCCCATTATTTTTTTCGATTGCCCATAACCATCGGCTCGTGGGCCATAATTGGCCCACGAATATTGAGAAGGAATTACAATTGCCGGATTCCAGTAACGCAACTAATGGCATTGATTGTATTAAAAGAACGTATAATGATGTCGGCTCGCCTGTCGAGGCTGTGACGTCGATCGTGATTTCTGTCCCATTTATACCCGCTACGATTGATTGGCATACTTATTAATTATTTATTAAGCTCCCGCGATTCATTTGTATACGCTCTAGAAATTCGTAGGAAGCTTCGGCCAAGGCTAATCAGGCTAATCAGGCTAATCAGGCTAATCATTGAGCGTTTGACACTATTGGGGGGAAGAGGAAAAAAACAAAAAAAAAAAAGAAAAAAAGAAAAGCTCGACGTGGTACGGCGCGGGTGACAAAAAAAAAATTACCAAAGAAAAGCCTAATTTTCTTGCTTCGTATATTATCACGATACGGATGTATCGGCGACGTTTTTTCTTATTTTTTTTTTTTTTTTTTTTATTTTTTTTTTATTTTGTAACAAGAGAACGAAGGTCAGCGGTACATCTGTGCTAGAGGACGTGCGTCCGGGTGCTCGGTCTCTGTCGATATTTAATCGACAGCGTGGTGGGGATCCCCCGGGGGCCGAAAATCACTTCCCGTCAATAATGCTCCACGATGAAACCGCTCGCTAACCGCTCTGGGTATAAATAACATAAAAATATGGTAGTAAGTACGTAGAACGACGACGGCTAGCCGAGCTACGGATACTACTAGTTGGGTGTGTGTGTGGGTGTGTTTGCGTGAGAGAGAGAGAGAGAGAGAGAGTCGAGAGTCGTCGCGTTATGGCTCGCATTTCCTAGGGTTCTCTTGTTCTCTCGCTCTCAAATGGGCATGCAACGTGTTCCTTAGAGTCGTCCCTGCCCCCTCGTGCTCTTCGTCGATCCTCTTCCTTCTTTGGTGGAAATTCTTTGATCGCGTTGAGCGCCTCCGCTGCGAGGTTAATTTCTCTCACCTCACTACTCGTTCCTTTTCTTTTACTTATTTATTTATTTATTTATTTTTTTTTTTTTTTTTTTTTAATACGCCGATCATCTGGCCGAATACGTATATTATTTAGGCTAACGTGATGCTCGCGGTGCAGACAAGGCAGGAGGAGGCCCTCGCTAACCCGACAACGGTGCTTATGCATACAATAATTTTTCCACCTGAAAATACAGAGACAATTTACAACAACAACAACAAAAAATAAATAAAAAAAAAAAAAAAAAAATTAATCCATCGGATTGTATTTTGAGCAGCCAATTTCGCCAACTCGTTATTTACATACGATTTTTCATTATTTTCATATCTGAGGCTGCCAGGCTACCACATTTTTATTGCAGACCTACACCAAAAGCATTTATTCGCGTTTAACTAAGTTTTTCTATTTTCTCTATCAGGAAGTAGAAAAAATGGAGCCGGAGGTTACCAGTTTAGAAGAATTTCCACCTGAGCTATTGATTAAGCATCCGCTACAACATACATGGACCCTATGGTTCTACGAGCTACAGCAAAACAAGTTGTGGCAAGAGCGTCAACGTCAAGTTACAAGTTTCGATACAGCTGAAGATTTTTGGAGGTAAAATATATTTTTGCCATTTTACTTGCAATGTTGAATGTTCAAGTCCTTTCATTCCTTGCGAGCCTATTAAGAGTTGTAAGTTTTATTTTTTATAAAAAAGGAAAGGTTTACACTTTCATTGAAGCATTAATAATGAAGTATTAATACAATTGAAAATAAATTTCTAATGACAATTACAAATAGATTCTTAAATCTTAATCTTTTTGATTTTAGCTTATACAATCATATGAAGCTAGCATCGGAACTGAGAATAGGTACAGATTACAGTATGTTTAAACAAGGTATTCAACCGATGTGGGAAGACGAAGCGAACAAGCATGGTGGAAGATGGACAGTTAACTTGGATCGAAAACAGAGATCAACTGAACTGGATTATTGGTGGTTAGAAACCTTGCTTTATATGATCGGAGAAGGTTTCAATGCATACTCTGATGACATTTGTGGAGCTGTTGTAGGTGTTAGAAATAAGCAAGATAAAATATCAATTTGGACATCTAAGCATTCAAATCATGTCAGTGTGATGGAAATTGGGTAATTATTTTTATTTTAACACTTTATTTAGAATAATTTTTATATTTAACACATTTTATTTTCGTGGATTTAAAAATTATAATACTTTCCTTCAGCCTATTTTTTCTTCGCGATAATTTAAAATTTTAATTATACAGTAATTTATAACCAATTTATAAAACTATTTAGATATTTTTAAATACAATTGAAAATTGTTTAATAAATAAAACATTTATTTATTTTAGACGGCAATTCAAGGAACTATTAAAGGTTCCATCTAACGTAATAATTGGATATCAAGCACATAAAGATAATAAGAACAAATCAGGAAATGCAATTAAGCTTATGTACACTCTTTAAGGTGAAAATGTACTATTTTTTCAGTCTTATTTGTATTACTGTTTATGGATCATAAATACCAAATTTCTGTCTGAAATCACACGTTGTCAGGCACAAAATTCAGAAATAAGTGACTTTTCCTATCGTTATGTATGATGTACGAATATGTAATATGTCGGATATACTTTCGTATATTTCGTGAAATAAGGCAGGTTGTTGTACTATTTAATCATCAAATGTTAACAGAAACCGTTTTAGTTTGAATTGAAGTTTGTTTTCTGTAATAATCGCATAAAATATAGCGATCTGCCAATATTACTATAACATATTACACTAATGATTAGATGTATTATAAATGCATTCTCATAAAACTTATGTAATTCAGTTTTTTATGTAATGTACATTTGAAAGTACTACGAATAAATATACTTCTTTGTATAAGTCTTTTTTTAAATTTATTAAAGTCAATGTATAATTTTTTAACTCGAATATTAAAATTTACAGTTAACAAACATTCAAAATTATTTATATCAAACAATAAATTTTTTAATGCAGGAAAATTTCTTTTTATCGCATAATTGAAATTGGAATTATTTTATACATTTTAATTATTTCGGAATCATATCGATGCAAGGATTTTTTCAACAATTTCTCTCAAATCCTTCCTTCTCGAGAATTCTAAAGCTTGCATTAAATCAGTTTTCCATGACAGATGTCCTTCTGAGAAATAAAGATTAAGAGCCTAAAAAGAAAATGCATTATAAAAAATATATGAAAGCAGAATTGTTAAAACATGGAAATTACCTCTTCAAACATTTTAGCAAAACTCATGGTTGCATTAATGTACTTTCTTTCAATCTCTTCTATTACGGATTCTTCAATATTTAATTGTCTGCAGACATCTGTCCAATATTTACCTATTTTTCTGCTTATTCTGCTTATAACTGCAATACGAAAAATTATTGTTTTTAAAAAGCCTTGAAATTTTTTTTTAAGTCAATCAAAGAAAGAAGTATATTATTTTAAATAGGTAATTGTTTAATGACGTAGTATTTTCTTTATACGCGATGTAGTTCATAAAAAATAAGTAATATTTCATTTACTATTTTATATTTATAAGAATAAAAATTCTTATTAAGAATGTAGCTTACTTAATTCTTGCAAATATATTTCATGATTTATTGTTGAATGTCGTCGTCCAGATTCTTTAATACTTGGGTCTTGAATCGCAGTAATAGCTATTAATGATTTCAGCATTAATTTACTAATTAATTAATAGATTAATGTACACAAGTAATAACACATTATTAAACAAATATATTTAGATGGCAATATCTTAACCGACTCTGATTTATGAAAATTATTTTGTTTATTATAATTTATAATATACTTAAGACTGTATTATAGGTAAATTAATTAAACTTTATTGAATAAATTTCATCACTTACCACAATTATAAAAATGATTTATTTTTAAATTCTGTTGCAAATACTGCTCATAATCTCTTATTAATAAATCAATAGAATCATTTTGCACTACCTGACGAGTCATACTTATCAAGATATTAATGTTATCGTATTGTAAAACACCTCGTTTTTCTAACACTCTTAATAAGGTATTAATATCAATAATTTCTTCAGTCACACGTCTAGAACTGATTATATCCTTATAATCATCTTTGAACTTATTGAGAATTTCACAATTAATGTATGGATGTAACATGTTTTTGAACTTATGAATGAACCGTACATAGTTTTCCATTACTACTCAATCGGTATAGTGTAATAATAAAATTTTATTTAAAGTGAAAACGTAATGGTTATTTTGTTGGAATTGCGAATTGATAAAAATAATAAAATAATAATAATGTTAACATTGGTTCATCTATAACAGTTATAAATAATTTATACGCACGTACATATAGATGGATAGAACTATATATTTATAAAAAAATGTCAACTTAATTATTAAAAGTATTTTTTTTTAATTTAACAAACTTATAATAATTTATTATTGTATTAAATATATAGAGGAAAGATATTTTACAATTAATGTTTGCTTACTAGTTGCTAGTTCGTTCATAACCATCAATAATTACTAACTAATACAAATCTATTCTAACCAAACAAATTATTTTATTTATATCTAATAGAGAGTACGAGAATGTTCTTACTGCTAAAAAGTGATAATAATAATAATAATAATTATTATTATTATTTATTTATTTTTTTTTTATAACAAAGTATTGAGTAACTGATCTATTTGTATGAAAAATCTAATGTACATTAAATGCATGCATATGTGCATATTTAATTACCACCGAGCTAAGTAATTGTTATTGCATTATAAATTTTCATATCAGCTGTGTATCAATGTAACACGTAGACAGCGTAATGCAATAGAGTATGCAAAATCTCTTTGAGCGTAACGTGTAAAAATTTTTCTTATTACATTGTACTATTAATAGATCATTAATCTTTTTATGATAGGCATAATGACTTTTTTAAGTTAAAAAATGAATGCTTAAATAAATAGCCGTTCATGATATTAAAATAGATTTCTATTAAAAGTGCATCAATCAACGAACAAGTCACGTGGTGGATTTACACGAGTAGTTTTGAATTCCTGGAGAATGAAGAAACGCGGAGAGTGAACTGACGTTCGATTGTAAATAAAAGGAATTTTAATTCAAATAGTTTTTTTTTTTTTTTTTTTTTTTTAATACTTCAGTTATATATATATATATATGAGTTAATTATTAAACAATAATTATATATGTGTACCTGAAGAAAATGCAGAATGTAGAGTAATTCGTAATGAGTAACTACTAGTAGTGAATTGTTGTATTACAAGATCGGGAAAGTATATTGGGCAATAAAATATATTAATAATAGCTAGAGCTTAAAAATTGCATGGAATACGTTATTATTATTAGCCGGTTCGTCGGATCTATTCTTTCAGACAATTGAAAATACCGCGCTGGATCATTAGCCCGTGAAAGCGAATCGACTCGCTCCGACTGGCATTACTTATTTATCATTTAATTAGCGATTCGTATTTATATAAATTTCAGCGTTTCGCTAATCCACACGGCAGCCCGCGAAGCGCCATTCCCCCCCACCCCACCCCCTCGTCTTCATTATTATTATTGTTGTTGTTGTTGTTGTTAGTCGTCGTCGTCGTCGTCGTCGTTGTCGTTGTCGTTGTCGTTGTTTTTTATTTTTTATTTTTGAAAAGAACAACGAAGTCTCGCGCATAACCGGTAAATGGTTATAATGAATGGTTCAGCTCGAACGAAGGAGGCCGTATAATGGGCTGCGGCGGTGTCCGCGGCCCTTGGACGAATATATAATTAGCCGGAAAAGTCCACTGGATACGTACCAAGTCCTGGCCAATTCGTAAACACAATTGTAAAATACGAATACGAGGTCGTAAAACGTAAATGAGGAAAAGTAAGGAAGGAAATCCTCGAAGGGACCCTCCACCCCCGCTCCCCGATTGTCCACGCGAGGATTTCCATTGGGAGCAAATGGTTTATATTGGGTGGGCGCAATAAAGCACCTTCGAAAGCTGCGGGTGGCCCGAGGTACACGAATCGAGCAGCTGTTTACCTGAGAGGGAATAGCGGTGCGATCCTCTCGATGTGCGTTCGATCGCCTTAGTATTTCTCGGCCATGAACCACACGATTGGCAATGAAAATTCAAAGAGCTCCAACTACAACACAATTAATTCACCTTCAAATCAATGAGATAAATTATTGAATATCATGCCACGAACAATTGCAGATAAGGCAGACTTTTTTATTTTTAATTGCAAGATACGGCATGTCGAACTTACGTTTAAACGTTTATTGTTGTTGTTGTTGTTGTTGTTGTTGTTATCGTCATCATCATCATCATCATCATCATCATTCATTTAGATTAGTTTATATTTTTTTTGCTAATTAGTCGACTATTACCGTTCGTAAGATTCCGAAATTAAATTACGCGTTTCATTTTTGTTTTTAATTGAAAAAGCAAAGACTTTATGAATGATCTCAAAGGCCATTGGAATATTTAATATTTTAATGTTAGAATCTTAAATTAGACCGCGAGCGAGAAAATTGGTTTATTTTATTTTATTATTCTTATTATTGATCAACGAATGAGACAGAAGAGAGAGAGAGAGAGAGAGAGAGAGCTTCGTAGCGTTACCATGCGCCGCTATTAATTAATCTTCAAATTTGTAGGAATAAAATCTAATTAGTTGGCAATTGTCAAGCTCGATGAAATTTTATTTATTTTTCGCATTAGTCTAAGCGTAAATGTTGTAACGATTAGACACTTTTTCGCGCTGAAGGGACGCACGAACGCGTCTTATCTGTTACAACATACGTTTATTATCTATATTTATTAAGCACGAAAAAAATTACAAAATTCTTAATTTAAAATTTGCCTAAGACGTAATGGAAATTCATTAATTTCGGAAAGACATGGCAACATTGGCCTTTAACGAGCGATTATTGTTGTTTATAGTATGCGCGCACAAGCCGTATTACTATAATAATAGAATTTTAAAAGTTTATGCTTCTTCTATCAAGTCGTAAAGTTTTTCGATATTCTGAATATTGTAAACATTTTCATTTCAGTTTCTTGAATAAAGCGTATATGTATATATATATATATACATATACGTATATGTATTACGTTGTTCACGACGGAGTATAAGAATACGAAAAAAAATAAATAAATAAATAAAAAAAAAAATCAAGTGTTATGAATGAAGCGTTGAAAAATGAAGTCGATCGTAAATTACTTTAAACATTATTTTAACATTAGTTTAAATGAAAAAGTAATTTTTATGTCTTTTTTTATCTTTTATTCAATAGAAACTTTTAAATCCTTATCAGAGGAGTTTAGTTCTTCTTCTTCTTCTTCTTCTTCTTCTTGTTATTTTTTGTTATCCCTCCCCCACCCCCACCCCCCGCCTCGAGGAAAATCATCGATCTGGGCTTCGTTTCGTTCCGTTAAATCATTATTAATCTTCGTTATTTATAAAGTGATGATGATATTGATATCGCGATTGAGAAGTTTTCCCTTTTCGCCAATAAGCCGCTCTCGCGGTTTCGACAAAACTCTTATATGCGCGTATTAAATGGGAATGATATAAATAATAATTACCAAGGGACATACGAGGCGGCCGAGGTCTCGGGAGAGTCTCGCGAGGGCGAGTAATAAATAAACTTGTAAATATGCGAATAATACGTAAATTACAGGGGGAATTTTATTAGGGGCTCGGGCTCTGTTTTTTTCTTTTTTCTTTTTTTTTCTTTTTTTCTTTTATTTCTTTTATTTCTTAGCGGTTAAGCCTGCTGCGCAAAATTCGAAATAATCACCTCGCGAGTGCCAATAAATTCCGTCCGAGAGCAATTATCCCCGGAGGGGAAAGGAGGCTGCGCGCAAAAAAATATTGTAGAAGCGCCCTGGAGCTCATAGAGCAGGAAAGAGCAGGAAAGTGCTCATTGTAGAAGATCCTCAACTTCGCGGGCTGAACGCTTGTGTTAAACGTATGTAATTCGACGAGGCGGATTCGCGTAGAGCCAGAAGAAATAATCGCACGCACGCACGCACGCACGCACGCACGCACGCACGCACGCCTGTATGCGTATTATTACCGAGATTAAACCCTTTGGATAAAAGCTTACCTCGTTCCGGAGTCGCCTCGTTCTCTGTAGAATGTCTCTACGTGGAGCTCGCTCGGGTCGTCTTCCCCCGAGTAGAGGGGATTATTAGAAAAAATTGCCAAACTAACGAGACCCGGCCAAGCTCAATAATCGTCCGCTGGGGCTTTCGTTTACGTGGACGTCGTTCGCCAATATAAAGTCAAGTGTACGCGATACAAGCCCTATTATATCCGGGTAATAACGAGCCGCGGCACGTGGTGCAATTCGCCAAGATCGATTTTCCCCAGGAGCCATAGAAACAAATTAAGTACGTGTATTACGTTGGCCTCGCACATATGCGAGGGATACGCTCTTAAGCCCCGACCGTAACATCGCAAAGTGTATTTTATGACCCCCCGGGGTGGGGGGGGGCGGCGGCACCTCCTAGGTGGCCACACGCCACATCCTCTTGACGGAGACCTGCAAATTAGGGGTGCACTGGCTCATTTGTTTTTCCAGGAGATTCGGCCAGCAGCAGGACACCAGATCCGTGCGCGCATATGCGCGCACCCACACAGTCCAATTTGCGCGTACACCATACTCCGAAAGAGGGAGTGAGAGAGAGAGAGAGAGAGAGTTCCACCTGCGCGCGCGCGCGCGCGCGCTTTATTACACATTCTTTTCTCCTTTCTGTTTGAAGTCTCCAGAATCGACAGAGTAAGAGTAAGAGAGAGAGAGAGAGAGAGAGAGAGAGAGAGAGAGAGAATGAGAGGAAAGAGGTGGAGATATACAGTGGAACGTTCATGTAGAGAGGGGCATAAACGAGTGGGGGGAGAGGGAGAGAGGAGTGTAAACGAGCGGAAAGGATCAGCCCAGGGGAGGATGCACTAGGTCAACGGCGCGCGGCGCGGAAAGGAGGAGAGAAAGAGACAGATGGAGAAAAGTCGCTCCTGATATACGAACTCGTTTCTCTTTCTTCAGGTCAACGATATATACATACATACGTGCCGTACATATGCATGCACATACGCATACGTGCATACATACATAAACGCACCCTATATTCAAACTTATAAATATACTAATATAAATTATATGCATATATATATATATGCTGTGGGCTGTGCACGTACGTACACGCAGGCACGCATGATAGGGCTACGCACACCTGTGCTATCGCATATAAATTTATATACACGTACTTATATCTCCTCGCTCAAACCTTTACGCTCCTACGTATACGTACGTACACGCGTATGTATATAAATTGCAACATACGTATAATATACCCGTGCGGATATAGATACGTGTGCACGTATGTAGGTTCGCGGGTGCAAGTACGCGGCTGGGACGTGTGTGTGAGCATGTGTATATAGACACACGGTGGAGGCGCGCGCGCGCCGTGGAGAAGGTGCTGCTGCTCGGCTGCTGCTGTGTGAGACACAGACACAAGGCAGACGGGGAGGAAGAGGACGTGGACGGCAGCCAGGCAGGCTTACACAGGCGGCACAGGCGAATTGTCGTTTGTCCTCGTCGTCATCGCCGTCGTTGTCGTTGCCGTCGTCGTCGTCGTCGTCGCCGTTGTCGTTGTCGTTGTCGTTGCTGCTGCTGCTGCTGCTGCTGTTGCTGCTGCTGCTCCTGCTCCTGCTACTCTTGCTACTCTTGCTGCTGCTGCTGCTGCTGCTGCTGCTGATCTTTCTTTTTCTCTCAACCGAGCAACGGCCAAGAAGACAGAGAAAGAGAGAGAGAGAGAGAGAGAGAATAGAGAGAGAGAGAGAGATAAAGAGAGAGAGAGAGAGAGAGAGAGAGAGACATACGCAGATACATATAAGTGACTTTGCGAGGAAGAAGAAAACGCACGCAAGATGTGCGGAGCGTCGCGACCTCCACGGCTTCCTAATCGAGACTTCTTCGAGGTAATTGTGATATTCGGATTGTTAATGCACCGCTGCTCCGGAATCCGCTCTTAAGCTTTCTCGTTTTCCCTTTTTTATTATCTTCGATTCTGGTACTGTGTTTGAGAGAAGGGAGAAAGAGAGGGAAGACAGTGTTGTCTCTTGGTGTGACAATTTTTAATGGCACATTCGACTTTTTCCGTTTTGCTTTCCGATTTTATGGTGTGCAGGACCGACCCTCGAAGATACCAAGTTTGTATTTAAACAAAGCAAGTTTCAAGTGTTTCCGTTATTAGATTTTCTAAGGATTATTGAAGTCAAACGTTATTTTCAAGTGAAGTATACAAATATAATGTTATGCTTGAATGTGAGGTTCGTGGTCAATTTTTCTCAGGTTTATCATTATTCTATTAAAATCTAGTTGATTTACAATTTCAGGGGCAATACTATACTTAAATTGCACAGACATTGTACTCAACATACTACTTCATCTCTTTTAACACTTTTTTAATTATTTCCCTACCAAATCTTAACTTCTCTTATCGTGTTCGAAACTTAGCAATTAATGTCCAATTTACGTGGTGTCTCTTAATGTCTTTGCATATCGCAGGCTTATTAAAAATGATGTGATTTTTTATTGTTAGGCTTGTAGTTTCAATTCAATTTATATGCTTATGTATGTGCATGCACAAGTATAGGCACAAGATTTATTCACAAAATACATAAATCATGTGTAGGTATACAATATCTGAAATTTTACAATCTAACAAATTACTGCAACGCATCCAGATATCCATGCAAATTATTTTTTGCTCCATAAATGTCCATTACTATAAGTCAAATCATTATATTAAATAGCATTTACTTTGATAGTATGCTGATATATACGAGAAAATTATCAAAGTTATGAATTAATTGAAAATGAGCTCATTGAATAAAATTTTACTCACTATTAAGTGATAAACATTCTTCTTCACTTCTATTTTAAGTCAACAAATTTAGTACAATAAATTTAAGTACTTTGTATGACAATACAAAAAAATTATGCTATTTATATTGTCAAATTAATTATAAATTTACATGTAACTTGTTTCAATAATAAGTCATGGAAATATCTTAATTTTCATATGTTCTTTAATAATTCACAATCAGCCTTTTAAGAATTAAATATAAGGTCTATTGATCAAAACAACTAATTTCCTAAATTATTACAGAAGCACGTAGATTCTCTATTTTATTGAAATTTGAATAAAAAAATATATTCAATAATATATTCAATAATAATTTTTATGCACAGTGTATAGATATTTTAAACATTTTACTGTCAAAAATCAAGAATTGCTTTTTTAATTATTATTATATTTTTTTGTGTTGAATTAATTTTTTTAACATTCAATGAGATATAATAGTAGAGGACATTTATACTTCAATTATATTTTTTAATTTGATTATATCAAGTTACGTGTAAAGTAAAATTTGTTCAATCATCTTTTATACCAATAAAATAATAATGTAGCACGTTCATCTAATAAAAATTGATTATCAAATTTAAGTAAAGCATACTTTTTTTTTTTTTATACATTGTCTAATTAGAAGTTGCACTACTTTACATTAAATTGACATTACTGATTTTTTTTTCAGTTAATATATTTAATAAATTTACGAAATTAGTAAATTTAAATAAAAACTATATTTGTTGATATATGCGATTAATTTTAGTATTAAAAGCTTCAGTATTAAAGTCAGTGTTTAAATGAATTATTAATAGAATTCGTAATTTACTATTTTTGAGTGATATTTCCAAATTTTTATAGATATTGGATATTTTGCAAAATTAAATTAAAGCATTGCATCACTATTCTAGACTGCCTTATTACTAAAGAAAATATGTTTTGTTAAAAATAAGTTCTGGATTTATTCCAAAAGTTTGAGGCAAATACTTTAATATTTTTATTCCACATAATATCTGAATAGATGTATTTATGAATTGATTGAATGGTTATTAGAATACTGTAGCAATGATATCTTTACAACTAGTTTTATTTATTTTTTGCATTCCCATGGTATTTTTTCACAATATATTTATTTAAACTGAATGTTTATAATATAAATTAATTTGATATTATATCTTTTATTTTCAGTTAAAATCTACAGCACATTCTAATCGTAACGTCATCAAATTCCTGCAATAAATATGTTAAAATACTCAAGATATTTAAGAAAGCAAATACATATAGGAAATTATAGATTTTGTGCCCAGTGAACAAATAAAGTCACTGCCTGGCAGCACAATAGCACTCCAATACAGTTTCAACTGACATTCAATGCTGCGATAATAGTTTAAATGTTAATGGAACTGGTGCTGTTAAAATATATTCATTATATAGTTGTATTATTTAACTTATTGAAATACTCTATTCACTTTAAATCTGGAGGGAAGTATTTTAATGCTTATATTTACAATGTAATATGAAGCTTAATTTACATTTTCCTAATTGAAATTATTTGGAGAATCAGAAATAATTGAACAATCAGAATTTACTTAATATGCATGGAGTCCTACGAGAAAACGTGTAATTAATGACATGCAGCATTAAATAGTGTAAATAAAAATGAATCTTTTAAATGGTACCGCTTCAAGATAGATTATTTATAATATTGATCAAATTACCATTAAAATTTGTGAGAATGCAAACTAACGAATGACTGGAAAGAACTCAAAACATATGTGATTTCAAGTGTAGAATATATAAATGTATAAACTCTGAAACAAAATGAATACGAAAAATTCAGAATATTTTTCTAATAAAATGATTTTAAAACGTCAGGAGGAAGAAATACTACAATTTTATCAATATTCAATGAATGATAGAGGACAAATCTGATAACCCTAAGACATTAAGGTAATTTCAACAAATGTTTACTGTACTAACAGTCCATGTACTCGAATGTGTTTCAATTACGATTAAAATTCTTATAAAGAGGCAGGTCACTTTTGCTGTACAGACGACAAAAAAAAAAAGAAAATAAAAAAAAGAAAAAAATACCTCGGCCAAAAGGAATATTTACCGAATAACTAATAATATTTTTAACGTCATTAAAGAATGCGTAAATATTTCAGGGTTGATAGATATGGATAATAATAGTATTGGTGTGGTGCAAGTATTCGTGGGAGAATGGAGTGCCGAGTACGAAGCACTCTCCATTAGGGCAACTAAGCAAACATCTTCTGCTGAAATAGTAGAGTGCATTATTGAAAGACTTAGTCTCATAGATGGTAATCTATCCAATGGATACGAGCTGGCGGAGGTTATTGGCAATTCCGTTGGTCAGGAGTGTAAAGAGCGAAGACTTGGACCTACGGAGTGCCCTGTTGCGCTTATGCTGCTTTGGCCAAAGAAAAATGCTTCACAGCAGGAATATTACAAGTAACCAGTATTATTATTTATTCGTTATTTTAAAACAAAGATAATGAAAGTCTAGTCGGCGGTAGGATAAATATTTACGATTGCCGGCTCTTAAAGTCTTAAATCTAATCAAAGGCACTTAGTACATAGTTTAATTACCAATAATTTAAATTCATATTATTGCTCGCGAGGAATAAAAGGCAAATTATAATCGAACTACTCTATAGAATTTTATTTTATTTTATCCTTTGATTAAATGGTACTTTTTATTTTATTTGCCTTCTTTGGCCCTATAGGCACGCGAGTAAAATAACAACACCATAAATATCCTGATAAGGGGTAAATAAATAAATAAATAAATAAATAAAAATAAGAGAGAGAGAGAGAGATGAATTTGTATTACGAGCGACGAGGTCGAATCGATTGTAATTTCAATTAAAAATTTACAATTTACAATTCCACGAGCACGATAAAATTCGTCTAAATTTGCATTGTGTATTTTCTGTTTTGTAGATTTTATCTTAGGAAAAAGCAAGCGGATTACTTGTGGTCCGACAGCAGGTTCCCCATGGATCCACAGCTACTCAAGGACTATTTCAATCGCTTCCTTTATCAGCCGCGCGACAAAGAGTATCCCGACCTCTGTCAACTTCCCGACCTCAACGAGCAAACGCTTCTTGACAATCTACGAGCCCGATTCCTCGCCGGCAACATATACACGTACGTCGGGAGCATACTCATCGCCCTGAATCCTTTCAAGTTCTATCCCATCTACAATCCAAAGTACGTGAAGCTGTATCAGAATCGTAGGCTCGGCCCGGACATACCGCCCCACATATTTGCAATAGCCGATGCCGCGTATCACTGCATGTTGAAGGAGAAAAAGAATCAGTGTATTGTGATAAGTGGAGAGAGTGGATCCGGCAAAACTGAATCGACGAATTTTCTCCTACACCACCTAACGGCTTTAAGTCAAAAAGGCTCTCATGGCAGTGGTGTCGAACAGACTATACTCAGCGCGGGTCCCGTCCTCGAGGCCTTCGGCAACGCCAAGACCGCTCATAATAATAACAGCAGTCGCTTCGGAAAGTTCATTCAAGTGAACTACAAAGAAAATGGAATGGTGCACGGGTAAGTCGTCGCTGGGCCTTCAGTTTTATTCGCATACAATAACCAAGTGATCCTTTAAAAAAAAAAAAAAATCATAACGCCGCTTTGTTCTTGTATGCTTAATTGGCGAGACTGGCAGATTTTCTTCTTCTTCTTCTTCTTCTTCTTCTTTTTCTTTTTCTTTTTTTTTCTTTTTTTTTCTTCTTCTTCTATTTTTATTACGTAAGATATATATATCATTATATCATTGTAGAGCTGTGGTGCAAAAGTACCTCCTTGAAAAGTCAAGAATAGTATCTCAAGGGAGGAACGAGCGAAATTATCACGTGTTTTATTATCTATTGGCCGGCGCGAACGAGCAGGAGAAGCAAGTTTTACACCTTAGGAATTACGAATGGTATAATTATTTGAATAAAAGTGGCTGTTACGGGCTGGAGAACATCGACGAGCGGCACGAATTTTCAAGACTCAAGCAATCGATGGAAATGGTCGGTTTCACTCCCGAAAAACAAAGACGACTCTTTGCTGTTCTATCGGCCGTATTATTACTTGGTACTTGTCAATCTTTCATTTAACGGCGCACGCATTTTTATCGTTAATTTCATATAATTGGCCTTTCTTTTTTTTTTTTTAATAAGTGTTTATGGGAGAAGTTTTTTTGTTTTTTTTTGTTTTTGTTTTATACTGTTTAAATTATAAGCAAAGTAAGTATTGATGTGCTCGTTTATAGGGAATGTGGAATTCCAACCGAGAAAATCGTATCATCATCATGACGAAGCTGTAGGGGTTAGAAATCCCGAGGTTGTGGCATTAATATCAGAATTGCTGAGAGTCAAGCAGGAAACTTTACAGGCAGCTCTTACTGCCAAGAGAGCAAGAGCTTCGGGGGAGACATTAGTTATAAATTACAGGCTTCCTGAGGCGATTGCGGCTAGGGATGCCATGGCTAAATGCTTGTACGGCGCTCTCTTTGACTGGATAGTCTTGCAAGTGGGTATTAAGCAAACATTTATGAGTTATTTATCGAATTATTTATCGATTAATTCCTTAATTAAACATTCCTTACGTAAATTATTAAGTTAAGTTCAATCATACGTGTCTTTGATCAACATGTTTTATTAACGTTTCGCAGGTCAATCATGCACTTTTATCGAAAAAGGATACTTTGAGAGATCACCAAGGCAATAGCATTGGTGTATTAGATATTTTTGGATTCGAGGATTTCAAAACCTGCAATAGTTTCGAGCAGCTCTGTATCAATTATGCTAACGAGCAATTACAGCATTACTTTAATCAACACGTCTTTCAATACGAACAACGAGAATATAGAAAACAAGGAATTAGATGGACGGACATTGGCTACAGCGATAATTCCGGTTGTTTAAATCTCATAGAGGCTAAGCCTAATGGTTTGCTTTGCCTTTTAGACGATCAGTGCAAGTACGTGGAGTCGCATTCAGAGCTTATTAAATTAATCAATAATATTCGTAAAAATTATATTGGAAAAGATCTTTTAAATTCGATCACCGAATTCGAAGTCTTATAAATATATGTACGCGACTTACTTTCCGTATTAATTTAATTTAACTGCTTGTTGTTTAATAGTTTTCCAGGTGCAACTAACGAGACGCTACTCCAAAAGTTCAATTCGGTTCATAAAGATAATCCGTTTTACGAAGCTCCACAACGAAGGGAAGGGACATTTGTCGTTCGGCATTATGCTGGAGCAGTGAAGTATCAGGCGTCGAATATGAGGGAGAAAAATTTGGATCTCATGAGACCGGACGGCGTTGTGGGGGTACTGAAAAATTCCTCTCTTGCTTTCGTTCGTGAATTAGTGGGCGCTGATCCAGTCGCCGTATTCCGATGGGCCATACTTCGAGCTTTCTTTCGCGCCCATTTTGCATTTCAGGAGGCCGGAAGAGCGCACAGGCATGGTCGAGGTACATTTTCTATTTAATAAAAAAAAAAAAATGATTGATTTACGTACACGTACATAGGAATAGACACGTCTCTTCTTAAGAATATTTATGAAATATATTTATTATTGCAATTCGATATTAATAATATTTTTAAATCGAAGCTGCAAATGTTTTTAATTATTTTTTTTGAAACACATATTATCTAGTACAGCATTAAAATAAGTAATGTATTGAAATAATTTATTTCTTCTTCTTTTTTTTTTTTTTTTTTTTTTTTTTTTTACATATTTATAGCCGATGGGAATAAAACATCTGTGCAGAATAGATACAGAACTCCAAATGAAAATGTTATCAGGTTAGTTTTACGACTTTATTCAGCGCTAGAACTATTAGAATCACGACATATGTATTTGTTTTAAATACGTGGGCAAAAAAATTTATTTCAACTTCAACGACTTAATCATTGATGATACAATCAATAGCTGCATTACACAGTTTTCGTTAAAATGTTTTATTTGTAACAAAAATTCGCGTCTCAATGCTAATGTACACCCACCTGTGCTTTGATATTACATATTAATCTTCCTCTATTGTTTTTTTTCTATTTTTTTTTTTTTTTTTTTTTTTAAATGTGTAAATAATTGTTTTATAATAATTAATTGAAACGTTGATTAATACGCCATTGAACTGTTTAATAAGAATTAAGGAAAAAAGAAAGATGATGAGATTTACATTGTCCAACTTATCTTTTGTCCCTGTAGCCATCTTGTGACGTTATCTGCAGTGAACCTAACTATTAACCGAATAGCGTAAGTGGTCCTACGATCCACTATCTGTACTGTTTAAAAAACTTTATCTTTTATTAAATTTTTTTAGTTTCCTATTGGATTTACGAACGAGCATCAATCATTTCATATATTGTAAATTAACATACTTTATTTCTTACATTATTACGTTTACTTTTGTAATTATTACAAGCAATCTCGAGAGTTTCGTTCTTTGATTTATCATTGTTTTACTGTTACATGTTGAATGGAATTTGAATGTAGTTTTTCTTGTAACTTACAACCTGCATAAAGGTTTCGCGATACAATATTCAGTGTCATTGCACATCTTCACTTCATGGCATTACAATGAATGATGAGAATCCATTTGATGAAAAAAAATCATTCGAGCATGCTTTCAACGAGGCATAATAGTAATAATATCATTTAATCAAATCATCGTCATTATTCTGTTAATCATCATTGTTCTGTTAATACAATAGCTTTTAGAACAATGCCTAAATTCAATCGACATTGTAATATCCATTGAATAAATAAAAACACTTTAGGATTTTATTTATTTTTATAATAAGGGCAGACATATCGTTACGTTAAATATCTTTTGGATTTAAAATATAATATTAATATTAACTAGAAGAAGATTTATATATTTAATTAAGTATGTACATTGATTGATGTAAAAGTTTATATGTTTATATGATTAACGGACTTTTAATTAGAAACTGTAAAGATGGGTATTAAAATTGAAGAGAGAAAATCCTTATAAATCGTGAGCGTCGACTTGAAATAACAAGGAAACAATTTTTAAGCCCAAGTCATCGATAATTTATTGAGTACGTTGGAAAATGTGTTTTTAATCACTAATTATATATATATATATATATATATATATATATCAATAATAATTAAAGAGATAATAGAATATAATATATGCAAGGGCAGTTTTAAACACATACACGTATTTATATAATTAAAATCGCGCGCTTCTTAAGAAAAATCATGAATTTTTGAATGCTACACATTGAAGCTAACTTTGTCGTGAATCTTCTGATTGATCTCTGTCTTGCGCGCTAAGCGTACATTTATTGAGCATTTGACCAAGCCCGCGTATATAAATAAGTAAAAAAGAGGAATTAAAGGTGAATGGGTGCGGGTGGGGAGATATCCATATTCAGCTGAAAATGAGTATCGTGTCCCTTGAGAGAGATGAGAGAGAGAGAGAGTGAGAGAGAGAGAGATGAGTGAGAGAGAGAGAGAGAGAGAGTGAGAGAGAGAGAGAGAGAGAGAGAGAGAGAGAGAGAGAGAGATTGGGAACGATGAGGCATCGAATGGGCACCAGCAGGGCCACCCACCTCTAAGCATGAGAGCGTCATTTTTCCAGTTCGCACAAACACACCCGTCCGAGCTATCAGAAGCAGCAGCGCGTGTACCAGGTCGCTGCGAGTCCAACCAGTTGCACCGGTGCCATTACACAAAACAACGACAGCATTAACAACAATAATCATCACCACCACCACCACCACCATCACCATCATCATCACCATAATAACAACAACTCCAACAACAACTCCAACAACAACAACAACAACAACTCCAACAACAACTCCAACTCCAACAACAACAACAAACCAACAACAACAGCAATCGGCTGTCGTGGCCGCAGTTTCGAAACGTTAATCAGGCGAGCGGAGCCGTAGGAAAGGGCGGGCTAAGGGTAGCCAGAGATCATGAGCAGCAGGGCTCCGGTAGAAATAGACAGAGCAAGCTCGATTCGAGAGTTCTGCTGAAAGACGAAGCGAGCGTCATGGAGCGTGCCAATCAAATTGTCATGTATGTAAAGATTGTGCCGCCTTCGTCTATATTTTGATATTACTTATTCGTATGCTCGAATGTCCCGGACCCCCCCCACCCCCTACTCCTCCTCCCCCATACCAATATACGTATACCTACGTATACGTACGTACGTATGCCTACCCACCCACCCCTTTCTTCGTTACCTCGATCGTTAAGTGGCTCCAGTACGGTAGTAGTATTATTTATTGCTCAGAGTCACTGAGTTGCACTTACGTGTCGTCACGTATCGGCATTTATAGCCGTTAATTTTATTGTTATATCGTTGGGAGAAAAAAAAAAAAAAAAAAAAAAAAAAAAAAAAAAAAAAAAAATTATGCTCAACATTAATGGTTTCGTATAGTGGCACGCGAAACCAATAGAAACGAAATCGAACGAGCGCGACGACAAAAGCTTCACGCGTAATAAGGATTTTGAATTGTTTTTTTTTTTTTTAAATGTTCCTCCTGTGTATTATCGAGCCATTCGGGTGTTAAAAAGGAAAAAAGAAAATAATAACAAAAGAAAAGAAAAGAAAAGAAAAAGGTATTCGAGCACACCCATAAGTACATTATCAGAAATATTGAAATTCGCCAAGTTAAGAGTATACGTAGCGGCCAATGTGAAATCTAACAGTAATGGATTTATTATGATTTTATAAGATAAGACTTTGCTGGCATTAGAGTAGATAACATTTGTTTTTTTTCCCCGTTATAGTTATATTGTTTTTGCTTAATTGATTATTGATTATTTGTTTAATTGCGCTTGAGACTTGATTTGGCGGGTTTGGAGGGGTAGGGGAGATCAATATAATGAAATCAGAGTCTGCTTTAAGATCTAAAGCTTGAAAATGAAACGCGACAATGAAGAAACGAAACGAAAACAAACAGGAGCTTCCACTACTTCTTTACTGGCATAATAAAAAGGCATAATAAATTTAGCGAGGCGCACAGTCTGGTTACGGAGGGTGAAGGGTGTTTTTAACTTTGCATTTACGTAGGTAATGGAACCCGTAGAAGGGTATAATATAATATATCCTAGACGCGTTAACGACTTAGGAGTCTTAGTTGACAGCGATGGGCTAATTTATTACACGAATCGAACGTAATTTACGTCATTCGTGCACCTTAATTGTGAAATGCCATTGATACCAACAATGGTTTGGCAAAATTCAAGGACAGTTAAAGGACGAATAATCAAATTGAAAAAAAAAAGAAAAAAAAAAGAAAATGAATCGATCGATCGAGCGCTTAAATGTAATTACGCAAGAAACGTGATCGATTCATTGACGTTCACAAGTAAGAAAGTAATTAATAAATTTCCCATCTCTGAGCAGTAGTAAAGGATTTTTTTTTATAGCGAAAGATTATTTATTCACACTGTAGTTGGCATTTATCGGTAAATACACTCCGATTCCTTTCGAGTACATCCATACCATACCATACCACGCCACGCCACGCAATACATAAATTATAGTTTTTGCTCTCATATATACATGTCATCGCCACAGCCATTGTCATTTATTCCTTTTTGGCAACTCATTCATTTATATTTATATATATATATATATATATATATATATGTATATATATATATATCTGCTCATCCATTCGATTTCCATCGCTTCGATTAAAAATACGTCACGTAGCTTTAATACATTATTATAATACGAAGATCGTGCATGAAAAATCATTTTCATTTCATTTTTATACTTTTCCGAGTAAATTAACTCCGAGACTTATAGCCAACGAGTCGATTTGCTTGATTAATGAATCGCTAATTACACTCTTGACACATTTCCATACTTATTGCATGCTTTATACTAAATGAACTGTAAAAGTTTTTTTTTTTTTTTTTTTTTTATACGTAGGTTTCTTTCTTTTTTTTTCCTTTAATTTTTATAGATTTTGATTGGATATCAAAATTAGAGTACATGGTTGTAAATATTTATCATTAATGAGCTTTTATATTTATATATTTATGCAAGAACTTAGTTTTTTCGCAGTTGCGTGCAACTTTTTATAATTTTTTTTTTTTTTTTTTTTTTTTTTGTTTTTGTTTTTGTATGGATACTAGAGAGCAGAGGTATTGTAGAATATTGTTAACACAGTTGAAAATACACTTCATCGCCACTTATTCGCGATTTATTCATTCGTACTCGGATGCTCCGAACCAAGTCTTTATTAAACACTTGCAGTTTAGCCGAAAGCTTGCTGCCAAAGCTCAGCTACTGATAATATAAATTACCTTTTAATATCGGAATACCTTTAAAATAAATAAGCCAACTTTATTCCAACACGTTGTTGCAATAAATTTAAAAGGAGCATTATTTAACGCAATGTTCTATTAACATTTAGCTAATTCAGTCAATTGCTCGCGCTGTATTATCTATCATTTTCAACTGTGTATCAACAATAGGAAAGAAAGAAAGAAAGAATGACAGAAAGAAAGAAAGAATGAAAGCAAGAAAGAAAGAAAAAAGAGAAAAACAAAAAATTCTCACTGAAAAAGGGCTATGCTTACATAAAATTTTTCTCTAGACATTCTATTAATTGATTCGCTGAAAGATTTGACGGTTAAGTGAAACAGGACTAATCCTTGGTCATGCCGATGCTTTGTCATGCAGGAAAAACAAATCTTTCCGACCACGGGAGCGCGGCAAGAAGGGCTTGAAGAACCTTCAGACGGTGAAGACGCTGGCTGGGAGGACGCAGAGCTACGGGACTGGGCCGGGAAAGGCGAGGAAGCAGCCGATGACGGTCTCCGCCCAATTCCAGCAGAGTCTGCACAGTTTGATGGATACGCTTAACCAGGCCAATCCCTTCTTCATCAGGTGTATCAAAAGCAATGCTAATAAGGTGCCAAATGAATTCGACGAGGAGACGGTTCAGCGACAGCTCAGGTGCACACCCACGCGCCCCCATAATACCCCATAAAGAATTATTCTTTATTGTTGCATGACGTAAAGCCTGCCCGCAGCCAATTAATTCTACGGCCCCATTAAAGACCGATATTAAAGATTTGCACCCCCCCCCTCCCCCTCCTAACGGTAGCTAACGGTAATTTCTCGTGTCAGGTATACCGGGATGCTGGAGACCGTGCGAATCCGCCAAGCGGGATTCAACGTACGGCTCACCTACGAGGAGTTCATTCAGCTTTACCGGATGCTTCTACCCAAGGGCCTACTCAGCACGCAGGGGGACGTGCGCGATTTCCTTCTGACCCTGAACCTCAATCGGGACAATTACCAATTGGGCACGACGAAGGTCTTCCTGCGCGAATCCGAGAAGATCAAATTAGACATCGAGCTGCACCAGCAAATCATCACGAGCATAACGACGATACAAAAGTGGTTCAGGGCCTGCCTCGAGAGACGGAAATTCCTGAGGCTCAAGAACGCCGCCGTTCTCATACAAGCATTTTGGCGGATGGTTACTGCCCAGCGGCTCGCGAGGTCCCTCAGGACGAGAATCGACGCCGCCATTCACATACAGTCCGCGTGGAGGGCGCACAAGCAGCACAAGTGGTTCAAGAAGCTTAGGTCCGCCGTCGTGACCTTTCAGGCTTACGTTAGGGGGAACAACGTCAGAAGAGCCTTGACGGAATTAAAGAAAAAGAAACGCAGCATGGCCATTAAGGAACAACGAGAGTGAGTATCATTAGTCCGTCATTTCCTTTTCCCCCCATCGCTGGCATTGGCATGCCACGTATCGGGGTTATCGGGGTTTCCTTTTCACATTCACGTAATTCCAGATCGTTCGGCCACGAGTCTCCTCAGGTCAACTCTGCCGGCTCCGTCGACAGCAACCCACCCTCACGACTGGAATTCAACAATCGAATTACCCATTTCAGGTATAACGTAATGCAATGTATATGTATACATATATAAGACTCTTGGTGATTTTAACGCGACAATTGCCGTCAATTCGACTCTCGGTAGCGTTAAAAAAAAAAAAAAAGACGTGGAGAAATACGATTAATGTGACTTGCAGCAGAAACGAGAACTGCAGCCCATACAACGAAACGACTCAGGAGACGGGCGTGTCGCTGTCGAAGCGCAAAGTAATCCTGAACAGGCGCATATCGAACGAAACGCCGGTATCGGCGAAGAGCCCCGTGAGCATCGAGGCGTACCAGCAGTGCCCGGACACGAACAACACGAGCAGCAGCGCAATGACGACGCCGTCGACGGGGTCAGGGAGCGAGCATCACCAGCGCAAGGGCAGCCTGGAGAGCCTCGCGAGCCTGCTGAGCTACGAGTCCCAGGTCTCGGTGGAGTCGTCCGAGTCCCAGCATTCCCATGACAACAGCGCGACGAAGCCTGTACCGAGCACGAGGTTCCGACGCGGTGGCGGCGGAGGGGCCATCGGGAGCGGCAACGTCAGCGGCAACGTCAGCAGCAACGTCAGTAGCAGCGCCGGTGGCTCGGGCAGCATCGAGCACCAGTCAAGCGTCCACACGGCCTCGACGCCGAGCCGGCTGTCCTCGGCGAGCCGGCGCACCGACAGCTCGTCGACCGGGTACAGCGACGGGGAGACCGACGCGGAAACGCCGAGCGCGGTCCACAGCGCCCCGCCGGTATTCAATGCCAGCGCTGCGTCGTTCTCGAGTCCCCGGGATGTAAAGTATCACCAGACTTACAGTCCTAACTCGGACATTTGGCGCAAGCGGCCGGAATACGGGGCGCCGGAGTACCCGCTTCAAGTACCGCACAAGCCGACGATAACGCGCTCGCCGAACGTCACGCAGCATAGGAACCTGAGCGAGGCCCTCCTCGAGCAGGAGAGGCTCAACAGGCTCGAGCGGCTGAGCAAGGCGACGGCCAGCTCCGGGGTCAAGATCGAGAGCCCCATGAGGAGGGAGCAGAGGAGGGTCAGCGAGGAAAACATCAGCATGAGCAGCTCGGCATTGTTAAAACGCGAGCAGCAGCAGCAGCAGCAGGCTTCTTATGCGAAGGAGCCGAAAGATTACAATTACCTGAGGAGGCAGAATTCCGAGGGCGACGCGAGCATCGCCGAGAGCAGCGTCCACGTTACGACGCAGCCCAAGGTCATCCTCGGACCGCATAAGTCCGAGCCCGACGTACCGGTAAGGATTAGCCCTCCTCCCCGTCGTACCATCCAGCTCCCCAGCACCCCCAGCCCCGTCACCGTTGCTCGGCCTACTTCCCTCCTTTTCCAACTGATTTTATTTCATTTCATAAACAAGCTTTAACTAGTGCAACCACTACCACCACTACGTACGTATAACATTTAAACGCCGTGTATTTTTAGGAGCACGTTTAGGAGGGCGGGCGGTTTATTTTTATAACCCGCTGGTCTATTAGCAGTCCAAACGCGCTCGAGGCATCGCTCAAATTATTTGCATTTCGGCGCTTTCGTATCATCGGCTGAAGCTCCCGCGGACACCGCGAGCTTCGGCCGCGATTCCCATTAAACGGATGTCCCCTGCTCCTGGGCAGAATGCCCCGATGAAACACCGCTTCGATGGTGAAAATCTCTCTATCTCTCTCTCTATCTCTCTCTCTCCCCATTGGTCTCCCTGTCCACCATCTCCATACGAGCGCTACTCCCCGAATTCAATCAACTCGGAGCTTTAAAATATTATCAAGACGTTTTATATCCGCGGAGGGCCGTGTATATTGCTAAGGGTTTCGTAATTTTCGATCGTTACGTAACTTGTAAATAAGCTGCTGTTGCACTACACGGTGCACTACATTGTCTATCCTGGCGTTACCTCAGCCACTGTTCATTAATAATAAACTAAGGAATTACCGTTACCGAGTACGGTACGGTCAGGTCGGGCCAGCCATCGGCGAAAGCACTCAATCACCGTATTTATTGATTGATCGATTTATCTTTTAAATTAAGAGGGCGATACGATGTAAATTTCCAGGTGAGAAGTGCCCGACGGAACAGACCTTCACGGGAGCTGCAGTGCCGTTCGATGGGCGAGTCCGTGAACGAGGACACGAGCGAGGCTCGCAATGTCCTTCTAGGCACGATCAAGGAGGGCGACCTCGGCAAGGGTAACGTTTGGTCGCGCAAGGACGATGTGAAGCACGAGGTCGTCTCGCGCTCGGTCACCGATTGGCCCGTCAACAAGAAGGACCCGCACTTCAAGGCCCAGTCGGCCGGTATAAAACGCGTCCGGTCGAATGCTATAACGACGATGGAGCTGCGCCGTCGGAACTCCGATCCCGCTACGAAGGTGTCGGGGCTCGGCGACGACAAGGCCAACGTCGAGACGAGCCCGAACGAACTCAAGCCGGCACCGGGCATGAATCTCCTCGAGTGGAAGGGCAATTTGTTTATACTCGCGGGACATCAGTTCAGGAAGATCGCGAGGTTCTCCAAGGACGACGTGTGCGTCTGCTGTCACGAGAAGATGGACGCCTTCGTTACTCAGGTAAGGGAGAACAATTAAGACGAACAAAGTCGAACAAAGTCGGAACGAACGAACGAACGAACGAACGAACGAACGAACGAACGAACGAGCGAACGAAAAAAGTAGTCTAAAATCGTAAATGTTATAAATCCAGGGCTACAAGTGCATCGACTGCAAGCAGCCGTTTCACGTAAAGTGCATTCAAAATGGTGGGGTTTTGAAGATGCCTTGTATACCAGCGAACACGCCGAATCGACGAAACAAGAGGAAACCGCCGAGGACCCCTTACGACCAAGTCAAGCAAGCCGTCGTGTCGAAGTTCAGCTTAACGGGGACGTCGGCCTTCTCGGACAGTACCGACAAGATAATCTCCGACGCGAAGGAGTTGGCCCTCATGCAGGACTTCATTACCAAGAAGATATACGTTATGGACGGTCAAGACGACGGTAAGAAGCCACCGAGCGAGGTCGATCGGGTATTCAAGCAGGCGCTGAGGAAGTTCAAGGACGACCTCGTCATAACGTACAGCGTGGCTATACAGCAAGGGATCGAGGGCAACATAAAGTACACCGATCTCATAGCGAATTTCCTGCACGTCATGGAGACCGTCTGCAAGCAGGAGAACTTGAAGGAGGACTTTCCATTGACCATGGGCGTCAATGCCTTCCGGGGCTTTATGAATGAATTCATGGCATTGGCGAAGACCGAGTCGATGGAGAAGCAGAGCAAGAGCAAACGGAAGAAGGAGAAGAAGGAGAAGAGGAAACAAGAGGAGCCGATCAAACACGGGAATCACATGTTCCAGCTGACGATCATTAATATCCCCACGGCCTGCGAAGTATGCACGTCCTTCTTTATGTGGCCCATCGAACGCGGACTTATTTGCCAAAGTGAGTTCTCCATAACTCTGTTTATCTACTTTACGTTACGGGAGAAAAATCATTTATAATACATACATACATACGTACGTACGTACGTACATACGTATGTACATACGTACACACACACACACACATATATATATATATATACTTGGTAAAAAAAAATTTGTTTCATCCTTGCGTTTGTTTGTCAGATTGCAAGCTAACCTGCCACAAAAAGTGCTACACGCGAGCGTCGGCCGAGTGCGGCAAGGATGGCGTGCTGCACGATGCGAATTCGCGGAAAGTCTTCGGCGTGCCGCTTTACAAGCTCGACTGTGGCGACGGCAAGGTGCCCCTCGTCGTCGATAGGCTAATAACGACAATCGAGATGCACGGCCTCTACACCGAGGGCATATACCGGAAAAGCGGCGTCAGCTCAAAGGTTAAAGAGCTCAAGGTCAAGATGGACGAAGGCGATCTGGAAAGAGTCGACTTTGAGAACTATCAGGTCCACGTGCTGGCCGCCGCGCTCAAGAGCTTCTTCAGGGACATGCCCGAGCCACTGCTCACTTTCGAGTACTACGATGATTTCCTCCACGCGGCTAGCTTGACCGAACCTCAGGATCGAATCAGGTAAGTCCGGCGGCTGGTATTCGTTATATGCCATAGCCGGTGGCAATTGCATTCACGCATCGTAAAAAACTAACGTGATACGTGTGATGGCCATTTGAAATTAGCACCCTCTTCGCGATCCTAAAAAAATTGCCGAAGCCGAACTTCGACCTGATGGAGCGACTGATCGTCCATCTGGCCCGGGTGGCGCTGCACGAGCTCGACAATCGCATGTCACCCTCGGCACTCGCCATAGTCTTCGCCCCGTGCATCCTGCGTACGAATCGGACGCTGCCTGCCCAGGACTCGCTGCAGGACGTCGGCCGTCAAACCAAGTGCGTCGAGACCATCGTCCACGAGAAGTTGCGCATTGTCAAGACGACCCTCGCCGACATCAATACATTGGACTCGGCCTGCCACTCCGCGACCTACCGACTCTCGAGCCTCAGGTCATCCAAGATCTTCAGCCCCGAGGAGCTCAGCACGACCTTGTCGAGCGTCGTCGCCGGCAGGGGAAGCAACAGCACTCCCACCGACCCCGAAAGGGACAGAGAGGATGAAGAGGAGGCCCTCGTCGGGCACATCCAAGAAATACAAAAAGAAAAGGCATTGCTAACGTCTACGTTACCCAGCCTAACGAGGGCCTCTTCCGATGACGATTTACTGTTATCCGCGACGGATCTTGACGACGGCTCACTCGACGACCTCTTGCCCTCCGCTGGTGAGACCCGTTCCGTTCCTCAATTCTTCCAACTTCATTAGAACCAACACGTACACGCGCGCACGTATATATATATATATATATATATGCATACATGCATGTACACGTTGCGTATTTTTCAGAGAACGCTCCTTACGTCGTAATTCTAGACATAAATTTCTATTGAAATGACATTATATGCGTCCGTAATCCATCTATCTAAAGTACTATTTAAGTCAATTATACGGTACGGAGTCGCATAAAAATCTTACAATAATCTAATAATAATTTTACTCGTATTTTAGATGGACTGGTCAGAAAGAAGCCCATTCAACGGCAAAGTTCGGCCGATAGTAGCTTCCCGACTATTATCAACGTAGACGAGGATATGGTAATGGTGTGATCAATGGCGAATTTACACAATACGTCTTGCCTTTGAAAAAGAGCCGACCCGTTAACCGAATAGCTATTTTATTTGCAAAAAAAAAAAAAAAAAGAAAAAGAAAAAGATAAAAAGAAAATAGCTCTTTCTCATTATCTGGAGTTAATGTTCTTCCAGCGTATGATGATATGTTCATAGTTAAGTATGTAAAATGTAAACTTGGTCAACTTGTCCTCTCTCACAGACAGTCTAATATCTCGAATGCGCTGTAAGAAGAGAATGAAAGATAGATTTACTTATACATACATGTATACACTGCATCGAAGCACCCGATCTTTTATTGAATCTAATCTTCCTAGAATGCATTCCTCGTTAAAGACTGTCATTTGCATGTGAGTGGTTATACGATAAGCAAGTGTTTATTGAAAAGCCTTTCGTCGGTGTATCGCTTCGCCTACGTTCTTTCGAGTTTTAGGGATTCGCCTTGAAATAATAATAATAATAATAATAATAATAATAATAATAATAATAATAATAATAAAAGTAACACTCTATGACTCTTGTGACAATGTGAAAACTTTACTACTCTCGATAGATAAAAGTATAAGAGTGAGATATTTATAAAGAAAAAAAAAGAAAAGAAAAAAGCGGATCGATATTGTTCGCCTAGAATCAAGAGATGCGCAAGTGTGTGAGAATGATCGTGTGAAAGAATAGTAACACTACAAACCATGTTAGATGTATTCATTCATTCATTCATTCTTCTTCTTCTTCTTCTTCTTCTTTTTTTCAAAAAAGTTTTCCCTTTTTTTTATTTCGACTTGGCGCTTTTCTGTCAGTACATTTTCTGTAAAAACGAAGAAGGAAAAGATAGAAAGGAAATGGGAAAATCGATTAAGGTAATATGCTAAAAGCAGAAACAAAGGTTTATAAAGAGATAGATGATAAACCAAAATATCTTACGTGTACATAATCTGTTACTAGTGTATTGTTGCGGTTTTTTGCGAATGACGTTACCAAGATTTATATTTCTACTATTGATTTTTTCGTCGATTAAGGATCAACCTAATTGCGAAGCAATCATACAGCTCTGTGAATCAATTTTTAGCGCGTTATTCCCTGAATTTAACTTTCAATTCGTTTCCCCTTGTATAAAAAATATCCTTGCGCGCGCGTAAGCGTTTTTGTATATTTATTATATACTTTTCTTTTTAAGTATACTTTATACACACCCACACACACACTCACTCACACACATACACACATCATATATATATATATGTATGTATATATATATATACATAGACATAAGAGAAACCACTCACAGAGCGCAGAACTGATTGATTTTTTAAATCATAATATCAAAAATTTCCATGCGTTAAACATCTTGACATGAAAATAAGAATAAGAAATAGGATCCGAATAAGGAATAAGAATGAACACAATGCTTTCCTTTATGAATATATTTATACTTATTTTTTAATTCTTAAATAATAATAATTCATGAAGTGATACTATATTTAATTTTGTTGCAATTATTATATGCAGTTGGATTTAGCTATAACAATTATACTGCTCTTAAAATAATTTATTATATTAACAAGAGTATATTTTAATTTTAATTTAAAAATGATTAATTTTATTCACTTTTAATTAATTTTACGTTAATTAAACACTAACAATTATTTTATATTTTATTGTTAATTAAAATAATGTTTTACACAGTGTAAATGCTACCTTCTAGTTATAAATTTGCAATAGGTAATAGTTTTTTTTTTTTTTTTTTAATCTTATTCTTAATTCGCCCTTCCATTCCATATTCTTATTTTTGTTCAAGTCACAGGTCGAACTTGTATTTTCTCCTTGATCGATGTTTATTTTTCATTTAATACGTCAACGTTGAGACGCAGATTTTTGTTATCACCTATTATTGCATTTTGTCTTCTGTCTGATGAACTACGATGACAAACTGTTAAGAAGATTTGTTTGCTCGGTTAGAAGGAATTTTGTCAGATGTTTAATATAGTTTAAAATAGTTTGTATTTTATACGAAAGCAGTGATCAATCATGATAATGTAAAAAAGTTTACGCATTTTGTTATTACTAATTAACCAGTTAATTAATAAATAAATTAAGTTTATTTAAAGGTTAATGATGATGTTGCGATCAAAAATAAATAACTAAATAAATAAATAAATAAATAAATAAATAAATAAATGATACGTTCCTGTTTTACGCGTTGCGTTTCGACGGAAATCAGTTGAACGACGCGCAGTTAAAATTTTTAATTGAGATATACTTCGGCATGTATACTGTATAAAGTTTAATGTTAATGTTTTTTAAGTCGGGTAGATAACTTTTTAGTGTTTCAAGAAGCAGGAGATTGGCGGCTTTTTTTAATGCTCGATGGTTCTCTTATGTTTTCATTGAAATCAGGTGTAAACGTTAAGGAGAAAATAAATATTATACACAGTTATAAGAGAATGAGTATGATTGCATAAAAGGAAATATTGTGACTTACTGGGATCTTATCTATTTTCCTCTCGAGCTTATAAAAAGATTTTGTTATATATATATATTTTTTTTTTTTCTTTTATTTTGTTTTTTCTAAGGTGTGAGTAAACGTAACCATGACGTCTAAGATCCCTAGAGTTATTATATAAGGAAGCTTGAGCGAACGTAAAATGTGAATGGAAATTAAAATGGAAAAACAAAACAAAAAATATCTTGCAAACGAAGCTTCTAAGTCCTGTGGTATGTACAAAAAAAAAAAAAAACAAAACAAAAAAACGTAGAAAAGGAGAAAGATCCTATAATTTTTTAGATGAAAATGTCGTCGATACTTTTGTTCAATGAGCTATTCAACGATGGACATGATGTTTTCGGGTTTGCAAGTGTTTGTACTTTGTGCGAATAAACTGAAATTGTATTCAATGATTGGAATACAATATTACTTTGTATGGATGCTGAGGTGAGTGATTCGTTATTCACTCGGGCATAAGACGTGTTTGTCATGTCGTGCAGTTATTGTACGCAGTGCGAGCACGTTTAAATGAAAAATAAAACATACCTCTAGAAAAACTCGGATACTTACTGCATAAAAAAAAAAATAATAAAAAAAAATAAAAATAAAATAAAAAAAAAAAAAAAAAAAAAAAAAAAAAAAGTGAAACGAAGAAAGATATAAGAGACGGGACTGAGTTATTGTAAAAATGACGAAAGATATCCTTGGCGAATATTATTTTTTATTCAAAATTTTATCCTGCTCTTTTTTTTTATTTAAACAGGTTATAATCATACATTTTTACACGTTTAAGAAAACTGTAAGGCTCTTCCATATGCTGTCGTTTTACAACGATTATATGTATAAAATAATAAAATGCGCAATGAAATACGAACCAGGTAAAGAGACGATGAGAAAGATAAAGATAAAGATAAGGGGAAAAAGAGAGAGAGAGAGAAAGCAAAAAAAAAAAAAAAAAGTTGATCGACTGAGACTGCACTACGTGCGGGACGAACTTTTAAAGCAACAAAATGTCTGTATATTTTTTTAAACATACTATGTGATATATATATGCGTATAAATAAACTATACAAAAAAGTCTCTTGATTTTTCGGCACTTTTCAATCATTCAGTCTGACACGAAACGCATACGCTTTTGTCACTCTGTTGTCGCTAACTTCGAAGTTATTATTCTTCTTATAACGAAATCATCGGCCTTCGCGTAGAATCTGCACGCAAAAATGATATTAACAAGCAACTACGACGACCTTTCGAATGGAGCTTCTTAATTTTCTAATTAATATCGTTATTTCGTTACTCACTACTTATTCGACCTGTCATATCATTATTCTTTTTAAGCAGATTTTCTAATAGGATTATACCAAAACTGCAACTACCACTACCTATTACCACTACCTATTACTGCTACTACCGCTACTACTACTACTACTACTGACTACCACTACTACTACTGCTACACAAGAAACTGTAATTGTCGTCGGGTCGTGACTCAAATATGTGTGATACAAAGTGACAAAATATTAGATCGATAGGGATAATTAAAAAAATCTAAAACGACAATATTAGGTACGAAAACCTTGATATCGTTAATTCATGGTTCAGACTTCCGTTAAGTTATCGTTTAACAAAATCAATTTGATTCAAATGCATTACGATACATATGTATTTTTTTTTAAGCCGCCTGCATAATCGTTAGAATCGTTATAGACGTTATACCTAATGGTAACAAAGTCAATGGAATCAATCAAATTTCAATGGAATATTACGGTAAAGTCATAAAATTAACTTTGTTGCGACGTTACAAGTGCACGAAATATCGTGTTATTTGTGTAAGAACCGTCGTTATCCACATTTCCGATTCCTCCGATAAATAGTCAGAGAGATTGGCTTAATTAATGAAATTTATTGAAAATTCATGGCGACTTGGAGCATTTCGAAATCGCTTGTATTAGAATTTACTTGAATTAAAATAATACCAAGTATTATCAATCCGTGGGCGATAGAAATTCCATAAATCCAAAGTCATACGATATTTTCATATTAAATTTTTACATCGATCATTAAATTCTTATGGCCCTTTTCAAATTTGCATATTTTTCCTGTCTCTGACTCTAATGCCTCGATTTCAAATGGTTATAGCGTCTTTTTTCTTCTAACTTTCGAGCAGAATAATACAAAACGGTAAGTTCGACGTTAAATGAAAAAAATGAAATGGAATTTCGTCTCGGATTCATAAAGAAAGACAAAATACTTTTATTGTTGTTATTACTATTACTACTACTACTACTACTACTGCTGCTACTATTACTATTACTATTGCTATTATTATTATTATTATTCGAATGCAGCGAATCGAGTCGTTATTGTTTTCGTTGTTTAACGCCGAGCATTCGATGGCTGGTATTCCGACGTATTTTTAACGCAATGGAGAATTTATATTAAAATAAAAAAAAATAAAAAAATAAAAAAATTAATGCTATAAGTAACAAAATTGCTCGTTTGGCTTAATTGAAAGTGCATACTTAATAATAAAGTTAATATTAACGATAGGATTAAAGTGATTGTTTATTTTTAATGGATAATGTAAAAAATTCTGTACATACACATACTCACGGAATGCGTGGCTCGTCGTCGTCTTAAAGCCCAAAGCCTTAGTTAGTTAGGTATACGCAGGCTTGGCATAATAATAATAATTAGAGATCCCAGCTTAGCGTGTCTTTGCCACGATGATTTTATTGCGTAGCTTACAGCAACGAAACCACGGCCTCGGCGCCAGCTCTCAACGAATCGCCATGGATTTCCCTTGGCAGTTTTACCCCCCTTCCCCCGTCCCCCCATACTCCGCTATCTCACACTTAACAAGTGCTAATAAGAAGAACGGTCGCTCAAATTTGCCACGTTTAATTAGCGAGGTAATGATGGAATAGAAGCGACAAGTTATAGAGGCCTCGAGTACACAATGTAGTGGGAATTTCTTGACGGGGGCGACGGGGTTATCGGGGTGAGGAGGGACGTGAGACAATTGGACCGGGGCTAGTGGATTTCGATCTTTGCACCGAGATAAATTTTTCAATCCATCTAATTATACATCTCGATTATATATTTAACTCGATTCTTTTCATATCCAAAATATACGAATTCACTTTCGACATTTGCAAAGGCTGGCTATTCATAAAGTTATTCGGCTTTGGCTTCGGAATGTCAAAAATAAATTAGGATTATGTGACCGAATTACTTTCGTGTCAAAGCGATAAATCTTTTTTTATAAATTGCACGACAGCGAATTTATCCGTTTATCAGGTTTTTTCTTTTTCTTTTCTTTTTCTTTCTTTTTTCTTTTTTTAGAAAGCATGGGTAGTGCGTGGGGGGGGGGGGGGGTCAAGGTGTTGGCGAAGGTGGTGTAATTGAGGTCGTAAGGAGGATAAGGGAATAAGTAAGAGGTTGCCGTTGAAAAAGTTTCACGAGGAGTCGCAATTAATTGAATACCGAGTCCACTGTCCCGGGGACTCCTCGCTCGACAAAGGGATATCGAATGGTTGAGTGACAAAAAGGACGAATAAATCAATGAGTAAGTCAAGATACATTTATGCTCTTTTCCCATTCGTGTCTTCGCTTAAATCTAAGCATAAATAAGAATATATCTTTGTTATTATTATTCGACTACGACACGAGAATCAAAAGAAATTGCGCGTTTATTGCATACTTGCGCGTGCACAAGTATAGGATACACAAGTATGGGCGCGAACGTTCGGTTAGGCAAATTCCAAATGTCGTGAATTAATAAAAAAAAAAAAAATATATATATATATAACGGTGATACGTTAAGGTTTAAGGTTCGCTTTCGCGTAAAGATTAAAAGGAAAAATCTTTTATGTCAAATAATTGTATCGTTAAGCATGCTAGCTGCTTGTCCTGCATAATGCGCCTCGTTTCCTAAATATAAGCTGTCCTCGGTACCTAAACGCTTTAAAGCCAATCGAATAAGGTAATATTAATATATTTGCGCGAGTATCCAAAAACACACACGATTTGCCGATACAAGCACAAGTAACACGAGCTCGCGCGCGCCAACAATAGCGAACTAAATAGAGAAACAATCGCTCTTATCGTGTAATATTCGATATTTTTTATATTTATACACACACGCACACGCACAGGCTGACCGACAGACAGACAGAAACACATAGCCGAAGCTTATTGTTTGTTCTTCCCTTGAGTCTTTTAATAATTTTTGTTAAAGGACTCTTATTCAACTCTATTCCACTAATTTATTTTTTTCTCTTTCATCAACGTTTTATTTTTTTGTACCATTATTAATAATAATAATAATAATATAATAACAAAACAACAACAACAACAACAACAACAATAATAATGATATGGATGAAAAAAATCATAATTATAAGAATAAACGTGATAATTATTCTTATTTTTGGCAATTCGAAGTGAAGTTTATGATTTTTTTTGTCCCCCCCCCTCATAATATTTTCCTTGGTCGGTATCCCTTGAAAGTTGACGAAAGTTTTAAAGTGAACAAACAGTCAATAAAGGAGCAGACATTGTTCTAACAACACGAGCGTTTATATATTATTTAAAAAAAAGACGCGCATCGAATCAGAATTCGTTAGATTTTATTTTATAGAAACAATATTTTGCTAAACAATCTGCGGAATGAAAGGGTGGAGAGCGTGTGTCAGTGTGTAGATGATTATGAATATGCGAATGCTCTATCCCGACTGAGTGTAATTTTATATAATATTTGTAAGGCAAAAGGAATCTTATGTACAGCATACCTGATGTATCAAATAATAAGTATCAGCCCCAATAACCTACGAGGCAATTAATTGTTGTGTAACTTATTTAAAATACCTCATTCGCGCGTATCGCTTTTACATTTTTTCCTTATAAATTGTCCGCAAGTAGTAATAATTTAGTTCAGTTATAATAAAATGTCGAGTCGGAGGATCTGGAGGAGGCAGTAATAAATAATTCGTATTATACGAAGTGAACTTTACATTAATCAATATTAGTCTGGAGCGTGGTATTATAAGCAATAGTCGGGATTTAGGTCATTTGAACCATATGAAAATCTTGTTTGCAAAGACGAATTTCGATTAATAAGCAAATGACTTTATGTCTCTACGTATTAATTGCCTAATTAACGATATTCTTCGTAAAGTCATTGGCGACTGAGAAGAAGCTGAGAAATGAAAATAATTACAGCCACGTAGCGATCGGATAAATTGTACGGACAACGATGGATTATTATGATTAATTGGTAGGCAGGTTTATTCCATGAACGGCGTTCGCAGCTTACATTATTAAAGGATTAAGGCTTTGGCCTTGATGGCCCGGCACGATTAAGCGGTCCGATCGTTTTGTTGAAATATTCTTAAGATACGAAGGTTTTAGGAAATTTGAGAATATCCCGTCGTCGTCTTATTCCCATTTATCCAATGGGCCGAGCGAATGAACGTAAAATATCTTTGTCTATAAGCGATACAGTTTCAAACGATTCTGTATTATCAAGGGTCGAGCAAACGGCTGCTTGACGATTCTTATTCCCCTGGGCCATAATAATGGCTTTTATCATACGTACCGGACTCGTCTTACCTTTAACAAAAGCAATGGAGGAGGATAAGCGCTAATAAAAGTTCCTTAATTTATACGACTGGCGAGTCAACGCTTTCCATTGGCGAGTCGGGCCTATCGCCACTTTAGAGAGAGAGAGAGAGAGAGAGAGAGAGAGAGAGATCGCAAGTAGATCGGCGGATGGTCTCTCTCCGGTACCCTCTCCGCCCCCGACCCACGGAAGCATTGAAATAAAAGGAATGGCCGAGAAAAGAAAGGAGTCGAGATCGGGATTGGAGAGGAGCTCGGATTCCCGGCGCGCGCGGGGGGGAAAAAAAAAGAGTAAAACAGGTAAAAGTTTTCTCGATTCGGCTGCGCTGCCATTAGGGGGGGAGGAGGAGGACGACGGTCGCCGAATGGTCCGGGCGCGGGCGGGGAACGGCCGGGGTAATGTACGAACCGCGTGTATAGCTATACCCAAAGGCAAAAAGTGCACACAACGGGATAATGTCTCTGGCCGACCGGAGCAGAAATGAAATTTCGGGTGATTTAAGTATTCGGTGCACACGGGACGACGAGGAGTGGTTATTGGGGTTATTGGGGTTATTGGGGCCGGTTATCCATTGGACCAGTGACACGGGGGAGGCGAGCATAAGAATGGGAAGGACGGGAAAGTCCCCGGTGACGAAAGCAACGCGGGGCATAGAAGACAGTGGGGGGGCGGGGATGGGGGGATGGGCGATAGAAAAAGCAACGAGGGATTAAACTCTTTAAATATTTTAAGTGTCACGTGGCCTTAAACGCACTCGCTTCGTCTCCTTCGGCCGATAATTTTAATATGCATCGATAGAACGAAGGTCTCTCAAAGCTGTGAATCACCGCGCGAGATTTAAATATACGAAAAAGCCACTGTACTCATTTAAATATATATATACACGTATAGAACTATAAATCTTTGCAAGAGCTATTGGAACGTGCACTATCCGGCATCGGCTGCATTCAGTTGAGCATTATTAAATAAAATCTATAGAAATTTCGCAACAGCTCCGCCCGTAGATTAACAGAAGGGGCGGAAACGTAAACGTAAACGGAGACGTATTTTATGCAATAATAATTATAAAGGCCAGTGTTGTTTTTGTATTTAATCCACCGTCGAGATGTGCTAATAATTTCACTTTGGACAGGTAGAGGGTCCCTACCTGTTTGCTAAAGGACACTTTATTATTCTTCATACGCGTCAATTGCTTCGGCTATTTTAATTTGCCGGTTTTATAAAAATTATTCGTAAATTAACCAGCCGAGTGGGAGGGGTTATTTGTTTTATTATAAGGTAATATCTACGGGCGGTTATTGCATTGCCTGTATTCGCTTAAATGCTGGATTCCTTGATTAAGCTCTTTCTCTCCTACCCCCCCCCCCTCCCCCCCACTCTACCCTTTCCGCCTACACCGAAGACTGTTAGCGTCGTAAAATATAATTTTACCTTCATGCGTATGATTCGTTTATTTTATAAAAATTCCCACGGCTCGGGGTTTATTGTAGATCGGAGTGGGGCATAAAATTAAGCTCAAACAAAATCTGTGCATTTGAATTTTATGCACTTAAAATTGACCACAAAGCAGAAGCTTAAAGTTGACCGAATTTCCGACTATTAAACAGATAAAAATAAGGGAAGCTGGGAGCGTATAAAATAGAGACGGGGAGAAGAAGAATGGCCAAGGGAAGGAGATGGATAGATAGAGAGCGAGAGAGAGAGAGAGAGAGCGAGAGAGGTAGATGGACTGATAGAGATAGAGATAGAGATAGAGATAGAGAGCTTGCAATCGGTGAGGAACGAGCAACAGTAAATTCCCTTCTAGTTAAAGCGGCTCTTATTCTTCTCCTTGCTGTATCAGGCATCTCGCGGGTTATTGGGCTCTTTTTCGCATTTTTCGTATCTCCCTCTCTCTCTCCCCTCCCTCTTACCCCCTCTCTCTATCTCTCTCTCTCTCTCTCTCTCTATCTCATTCTCATTTGGACTTAAACGCGTTTAATTGATTATGTAATAAAAATGACAGTCTCTACGAATGGAAGATTGAGATTTTGCGTTGGTCTTCTGGTAGATTGAATTTTCTTTCCTTCTTCTTCTTCTTCTTCTTCTTTTTCTTCCTTTTATTTGATTGAGATCTGTATAAAATCGTAAATTAAGATGGATTCTTTTCAAATCTCTTATAAAACGGGGACTATTCATTTCATTTGAGATATGTCATTAGTGCAGATTGGATTTATGGGCAAGTTAGGCAAAAAAAAGCCCGTCCCCTTACAAATTATCTAAATATCATTATTAGAAAAGTTATGCTGCTCTCAAATACACGTCCACGCATCCACGTAAGCGCGTATATACGTATACGTATCCGTATATTCGTATAAAATCAACAAAAAATTGGAAGATATTATCATTTATCTCGTTATTAATCTTCAATCTGTTTAAACAAAATAGTAAAATTGTCTAAAAAGTATGCAGGACCATGCATCTAATTAATTTTCAGAAAAGTCGTTATTCCTCGCTCGAGTCCTTGAATACGAATTAGCATTAACCATTTTTTTTCCATCCTGAAAAGTAGATACATTTTCTTTTTTTTTTTCATTTTTTTTTTTATTTCCAATACAAAACGAACGGAATCCCGTATCGTGTACTCATTTAATACGATTCGCCAAACGCTAAATATAACAATTATGTTTCAATTTCTTTATTATTTTTTTCTTCTTCTTCTTCTTCTTCTTTTTTTTATTTTGTTTCGTTTGCACGCAAATAAGGCGCGTGAATTTAAATATTATCCCCCCCCCCGAAGTTATTATACGACTTGCGTGAAATTTGTTACTTCTTAGAGAAGCGAGTAAATTATAAATTATAAAGCAAAAGTACAGAGGTCGGTACCATTGTTTGACTTGATTTAAAATTGTAATGCGAAACTGCCAACTTCATTACTTAGAGTAACGTATTAATTTTATATTGTGCCGATATTTGAATAGTACGGAATAGAAAAGCTTTATCCCCGTGCAGAGAAATTCTCTCGTAAACGTCAATCAAAAATATTAATTATCGCGACAAAAATCTCATTATAATAACAATGACAAACGAAAAAGAGGATATTTTACTCACATCGTTCACGTCGTTAGCGAGTGAGTAAAGCGACTGCGAGCCCTCACCGATTGAAAAAGTATTTAATTTACACATAAAAATGTTGTAAAAAAATTATCGCGAATGTAAAAAATCACAATAGCCATTCGCGTAAAAAAAATTATTAGATTTAATTTAATATTCAATTACGAGAGATGGTAAGCTTTTAATGATCATTGTGATACTGAGCCTCTAATTGGTATAGCAGTTTCACTTTATCCTCTTTGCTCGTTAGCCCGATCCGATTTATAAATCTTTGAATAAAAGCGCGGATACGTAGCCGAAGCCTTTATTTGCAATGTGCTCCGGTTAGCTTTGCCGTTTCTAATATCAGCTAACAAATTAAAGGAAAATGCCGAAAGAATAGAGCGGATTCGAGGGGGTTTATCTAGGAATCCTCGGAAAGAGCGCGCCACGAGCATACATGAATGTCAATTTGAGTTTAGCACCTTATAGGATTGCAAAGCTCGTCTTTCTCTCACTTTTGACTTCTTTTATTTCCTACTTTACATTATTTTCTTAAACTTCCCGAAGGCTTTATTTATTTGCTTATGCAGACGGATTTTTGTGATTCTCTTCTTCCGAGATCGAAAATCTCGCGATCCCAATAAACCATTAATCGAACACAATTATATTTTTGCCATGCCAATTAATATAACATTTATTTGCTTCAAGAATTCGGTATTCGCGCACACGCGCACACGCGCACACGCACTATTTACTTCAATTTTAAGAAAGATTTTTTGAACGATCTCTTAAGAGATTATGAATTTAGAATGAAAAGCTTAATGGTATTTACGCAGAGGAGAATAACACGAGAGAATGAGAGCGATAGAGTAAGTGCTGGGGGGAGGGGGGGGTTAAGCTGGGTAAGTTGATTATTTTTGGTCTGTGAAAAGAATACTTCAAAATTTAAGACTGACAACATCTAAATATATATTTAGACGGCTTATTGGATTATACTATTCGAAACTTATAGAAACGAGATGCATGTATATTCAGAGTTTCTCTGATACCTTTAATCAATCATATTTTTGATAAAACATTATGTTACGGCTGAAATAGCTCCGTCGCAGTTATATAAGTATATCGGCGATTGGCGGGGGGAGGGGCGTTTAAATAAATACCGCTGTTGCTTGGACGGTTTCACTCAACGCCTTGGTACCTTCGTCCCTCGAGGAGTCCGTCTTGCAAAAGGTGAGACGAACCCAATAACCTCGACGTAGTGTCGCCGGATTATCAAATTTTCGGGTAAATGCAAGGTCGCGGACTACCAAGAACGCGATTCCCTTAAATTCTTACGTAGGGTTACGAACACATGACTACTCTACTCTACTCTACTACTCTAATCCTCGTTAATCCGTTTCTTTGAAATTTCTCGAGCTCGCGCCTTGTCATTGTTTTCTTTTTCTTTGAAACTTCGTTATCAATTGCATCAATTTCATGAAAGAATTACACAAAAAAATATATGAGAAATAACCGCCCTAGCGAGCAAAATGAAAAGACGCATGCTGACAAGATTTAAAATGGAACATTAAAAAAACAGAGAAAAGCATAGATGTGCATGGGAAACCATGAAATGGCAGAATTATGTGTATTGTTTGGGCCAGGCGGGGACGTAGTCTGGCAAGAGGTTTATGGACTAATGAATCGAATACCGATGCAGTTAGGCCGCTCTGAGACCCTTGACCTAAATGATTTAAAGAATTCGCTCGCTAGGACAGACGGAAACGAAAACCTTTAAAGATTACAAAACAAATAGATGTTATAACTTATAGAAAATAAGAATCGCGAATTGGATTGAGTATGGATATAAGGGAAATGAAATCTGAAAAGAAATAAATGGTAAATAAAGGGTGAAATGGTGAGGGAAGGAGGGGAGAAGGAAACTGGTGGACAAGTCTTTGTTTCATTTTTTTTGGAATTGCAAAGAATTTACAAGCAAAAACCAAAAAAGTAATTAAACAGTCTTAATTATTTTTTTTTATATATAATAACGTTTATTGATTAGGTAATTCGTAAACTAAAAAATAAATTTTCAATTATTTTTACTTTAATTATGACAAAGTACTTTCAGAAGCTGTAAATTATATTATAAGACAGATGAGCGTAATGTAAAGTAGTTTATTTTTAACGCATTCCTTAATATAACTCTTTTATTCTCCCGTACGAACAGTACAAGTGCTTAGTTATTATTATACTTGCTGAAATGAAATGAAAATACAATTTTCCTTTAGAAAAAATTAATATTTTGTTAAATACAGTTATTTAATATATTTTGGAAACATTCGTTTATTATTAAATGAAATTTACATAACCGAAAATAAAATTACGAATCAATAAGTCTTATAAATATCAAATAAATGTACACTACTTATAATTTATAATACATTCTTAACATCTGGATGAAATAAAATGTTGCTAAACAAACTACTATTCGACTATTTGTAGGTTTTCATATAAATAGAAAGCAATTAAGTTATGCTAGTGAACCAGCAGCTTTTCATTAACGCGTAAGCTAAATTCACAAATACATTTAATACATGTATATGCAAGCTAAATTCTAATTAAGCTACGTCTCTAAATAAAATGTCTAGTGCATATCGTAGTGCATATCGTACTGATAAATGTTGGCCAAAAAATATACTTTTATTATAAAAAAAACGAGAAAAACTAAAAAAAAACGAAAAAAAGATAAAATGAGAAAGAAAGATTTTTTTTCACCTACTATTATTAAATAAAAAACGCTAATGAAATAGCTCTTTATTCAATATAGAAGGGGCCTACATTGAAAAAAATGTACGAAAGTAAAAATCTATAGTATACGCTCGTTACAATAAAAATAATTGCTGTTGTAGTGCCGAGCCTTTAATTTAATACAAATTGAGAGAAATTGAGAAAAACTTTTCTCTCTCTCTCTCACTTTTTTTTTTTTTTTATTTCCCTACGTTTTTATAAAAAATTACAAATGTAAAATACATAACGTATGTGTATTTGCAAAAGTTGTCTTATAATAAATGTAAAAATGTAAAATAACGTGGGTATTATATTATATTATTTGTAATAAATGTGTTTGTTTTAATTAACGAATAAAAATCAATTAGTAGGGATAACCAGTTTTCGCGTGTCGAAAAAAAGGAGTTATAATAATTTGCGATGGATAGGGTTTTTGCATTGTATTTGTTTTCATTGGCTGACAATCGAATGATTGTTCAATTGAAATAGTAATGAATAGCGTCAATATTATTATTTATCGTTTGCCGGTAAGCCGATCATTGTTGTAAAAATTTTACATCAACAAAGTCCCGGATATTAAGAGAAATACAAATAATTTACTCGAAATAATTAATAATGATTTTAGAATTAAAAAGAAACAAAAATAAAAATAATAAAATGGCATATATTACGTTCGACTAAATAATAGAAGGGGAATATATTTCATAAAGAGTTCTTTATTTAAAGATTTGGCTGAAAAACAGGAGTTTGGGGGCTCAATTGAGGATTCAGTTGAATTAAGAAAAAATACTCTAAATACTATAGGCGCGGGTAATATAAATTTTGAACAAAGGATGGAAGAACGAGCGTTCGTGGATGAAAGAGAGAGAGAGAGAGAGAGAGAGAGGAGCAAACGACCGCGGAGACAATGTGATGAATAGAGATTTTAAAATTTTAATGGTTTATAGAATGGATTTCTGCTTTTTTTTCTTTTTTCATTTTTCTTTTTTTTTTTTTTTTCCCCAGGACGATAATGGCCAGGAGCGATTATGAGAATTTGCAAAACTTTATTTGACATGTTCGGCAAAGCGAGAGAGTAAAAGGCGGTATTAGCAGTTTTAATGCTAATGTGCTGACGAACGAACGATGGAAATAATAATTGGGCTCATTAAATGAGTAGAGACAACAACATTACTTATCAATGCGAGGAAAAGATTTGTTTGTTTGTTTGTGTTTTGTTTTTTGTTTTTGTTTTTGTCTTTTTTTTTTTTTTTTTTATCACGGCTCCGGGAGCATTAAGACTAGTGGTGGGCCAATAAATTCTATTTAACTCTATACTGTTTTATATCTGATCGGGCGATAATCTCGGCTCACCGGACGGCCGGCCCCGGATGGACCGGGATATATTTATCTCTATAATTGGCCCCTTGTTCTTAGCGATATCCCGTCGCCAAAGGTTAAAGGACAGCCCCGACAGGACGCCCGCTCTTTAATACAACGAAGGCCCCGCGCGATACATTAGCCCGACGCCGCGGTATCGCAAACCCGACCTCCCGGTGAACAGATATTTAAATCAGAATTTAAATGGGTTCGACGCGGGGGGGGGGGGGAGGGGGAGTTTAGGGTTTGGAAAAGAGGTGGATTCGGAGCCGTGGGCGGGTATGCCGGTCACGTACTCGGTACGGAGCTCCCTCTGGGAGGAGGATGCTGGTCGTCGTAGCTCATTTACAAATCCAAAGAATCGAGTTTTCAGCAGCGCTTCGAGTGACCGTCCTCTCCTCTCTCTCTCTCTCTCTCTCTCGCTCGCTGTCTCCTCCAGCGCTGCCTGCTCCAGCGCTGCTCCTAACCCCTTTGATTCGCGAGCCGAAGCCAACGAGGAGGAACGACGAGGAACGGATGAGGCGCGGAGCTCTCTCGCTCCCTCCGGCTGCTCTCCATTGATCTGACCCGAGCTTGCGTGCTCGGGAAAACAAATGTAGGTGGCACCGGCACCGACACACCCGGCACCCGCCGGCAACCCGGCAAATTGCTGGCGTTGATGCTGACATATCGGGACGAGTTGAGGCGCCGCTACCCGGGGCCGCGATAAGCCACGTTTTCATTTTCCGCTTAGTCGATCGCGGCCAGGGCGGCCGCCCTCCCTCGCCGGCTACCACATCAAGTGCCGATCGAGCATTTAATTTTAAGCCCGGCTGATTGTTCATTGCCGCAAATATATATTGCATAGCCCCGGCTATTTACCAATCACTCCCCCACCCCCCACGCGCCCTTGCGTCACGTAAGATCGATTTTATTATCCGAGTATCCGATCCACGGGAGACTTCATAATCGCGAGTACAAATTTGACGTTCTGTACAATGCGTTGCCTGCTCGTCCACTCCGTCTTTCCCAATAATCATTCTCGTTTACTTCTCGCTCGGTACTTCTTTACTACCAATTATACCAATAACCCTTTTTTATCAAATCGATACGACCCTCGGTTTCGATGATATACGTATCCGAAGCAATTGCCACACCATCTTTAAGCAATCTCAAGTCCTTTGGTTCAAATGAATTTCAACGTCTTCAATCGAACTGAACGTCTGAATTTATTTTCAGAACTTTTTAATCGCTCAGACCCCCTCGTACAAAGTGATCTTTTAATAACATTTTCATTTTTTTTTTCAATACGCCTCATATGCCTGTTTAATTTATTTTACAAAGTACGCGCTCGTAATTTTACCGGTTTTCAAAGTTTTATTAAATTTTACAGTTCTTATCTTACGAATTTAACCATTAATTACGATAAATTGCCCAAAAAAAAAAAAAAAAAAAAAAAACAGAACAAAAATTTAAGGAAAATGAAAAGTGTCACGTAGCGTAATTGTCAATATTACTGGCCGGATAGATAATATATTAAATGCGTACACGTTTTATAAAAATTTTACTTCAATTGAGTGAATTCGTAAAAGAAAACACGTGATTTTTATTAAGCTTTTCTGTATTTATATTAAATTTATAATACCATAAAAGCAGACATTTTAAATGGATATTTTTATAGAAAAATTGAAATGTCAATTAGCTTATGTATTTAATGGAAAAGGGATTACGAACGTTTCTTTTTTTTTTTTTCTTTTTTTTTTCAACATTTTTTTGTAAATAGATTACAGAAATTAAAGTAGTCCTGTTGTATTTTATTTTGACTTTGAATTGCAACTTTATTAAAGAAAAATGTTTGTAAATCGCACACGATTATCTAAATACCGAAATTCATTAGCTTGTTTTGTTTATTTGTTTTAAAAAAAAATTTAATAATCAACTACAAATAATGCTAAAGAGATGTAGATTTCTTATAAATGACTCGTAAAAACTTGTTAATATCACTTTATTTAGTAGAATAAAAATTTTTAATGACTCTTAGCTCGTTTTTTACGTGGAAGAAGTTAATCAACATCAAAAAAGCTGCAGAGTAATTGAAGAATTCGTGCCGTATGACTTATTCACTCTTTTTAAGAAGGAAAACGTGTAGGGAAAATGCACTATAATAATAAATAATAATAATAACAATTTTCATTATTTTTTAAGTGATCAAATTATTTTTATAAAGCTTCAAAATTTTCCATAAAAATGTGTAGTATTTCTAATGAAATATTAAAAATCTCGTAATGTAAGTGTCGAAAATTATTTGAAAATTAAAATTCAGTTTTTCTACCAGTGTACATATATATATATTATATTGTTGTAATTATTATTCAATCACAGGTACGTAAATTAATGTATTGAAATCTCGAGAAAACGTTCTGTCGATTCGGATTTCACGAAATGAAGATTTCGAAGATCTTGGCGTATTATTACTTTCGCGTCAGTGCTTCTCCTCGTATGCGGTACGCTTTCTTTCTTTCCTTCTCTTTCTTTTTTTACTTTTACAATGATAGCTAACAATAGCGAATAAGGGAAATTGAAAAGGGGCAAAGGTGGATATCTTGGCGGAAAATTTCTTTCAGTCGGAACTCGGATCAGATTGACTGAGAATAAGTTAATTTCCATAAGGTACATGTAAACGGAGCGAACAAGTGAAGTTTGCCGACGTCGTGGACGTTTTATAAAATCTACTCATTCATTTAAAACAAATTCATTATGAAGTAACGTAAAGTATTGTGATTTTTTTTTTTTTTTTTTTTTTCAATGGTCATAGAAGAAAGGACGCCTCGCCTAATAATCAAGTATTCATTGATTATCGAATAACGTGAATTTTAAAATATTACACGAAATCAGAGTATTTGCTTTATTTTAAAAGCAAACAAACGTACAATGTAATGCAACAACACATATTTGCAAATTAGAAGGATACGCTTTTTGTAAAGCATTTGCGATGCTTTAAAAATGTTTATTTACGGCAAGTTAAGTGCGGTAATTGAAAATATCGGAATATTGAAATGCCTGTAGGATGTATTTGTTCAATTGTAGATGGAAAAAATCACGATAATCAATGATAACAAAGTGTTTGCTAATTAGCAGATACTTAGAGCAGATATTTCAATAATTTGTTTTTAATTTACGTGAAAAAAAAACAAAAAAACAAACAAAGAAACAAAAAACAAAATGTTTATTAATTTAATTATTAAGTATTGGGGTTATAATGCAAAATAGGAATAATAATGGAATAAAGCAATCAAATCGTCCGATCGGATTACAAGGCTTTATTTATATCCGTAGCCATTGTATTGCAAAATTGTTGAATCTAAAATTTATTAGATATGCCGAGCAGAGGACGGCTGTGCATATCCTTGCAATTATACAGAATGATAACGTTTTGGCAATCTCTCTCTCTCTCTCTCTCTCTCACTCAGTGAAGATTAATATTTTATTTCGAGACAATGTAATAACAGAAATGACGTGCTAGAGAGGTTTATCGCAACGAAAAGTTCTAATCGAAATGTATAATTTTAAAACTTTCAACAAATTGCAGCGTCGGTACAACAAAGCTAGAGAATGGGATACTAAATGCATAAGCGCTGAAAAAGAAGTTTTACGACCAAAACTTGTCTTCTTCTCGCTTTCTCGTTAAGCCCGACAGAAAATCTGGAATCGATTGGAGAATCGTGTGAGTAAGAGGGAGAGAGGGAGAGGGAGAGGGAGAGAGGGAGGCGGGGAGCTTCTAGCTACCCGGTTATGGAGTCTGCGCATCCAAGATTCTCTCCTCCTATCCTCCTTATTCGTCCGTCTCTTCTTTCTCGCTTTCTCAGGGGGTCCGGAGTTTTCCACGTTGCGTATCGATAGCGAATCCTAGTTAAACAGGACGAATGAACTTTGCCGATGGTGTCTCGAAAGAGATTGCGAGAGTAAAGGAGCGATCGGGAGGGGGGGTGACTAGATATACGCCTGTGTACGTATTATAGAACGTTTTCATCCTCTCTCTCTCTCTCTCTCTCTCTCTCTCTCTCTTACTCACTCCCCATCTCTTTCTCCGTCTCTATTCTCTTTTCCAATTTTCTTTCTTCCATATTCATTCGGCTCGCATAATTTTTTTCTTCATATTTCCCCTCTCTCGTTCGTAACCTTCCCATCTTTGCTCCTTCCCTCTTCCGTCTCTTTCTTCCTCGTGATTTTTCTTTTTAATTAAGGCATTTCGATATCGATGACTTTTTTTTTTTTTTTTAAAAGACTTTTACAGGAAACATACGGTTTCCCTTCAGCTTTTTCCTTCCATATTTGATTTTCGATTTTCAATTCGTAAGCGCAATATACGGTAGTAACAGATTTCTTTATGGCATTGCGTTTCGGTAGTTTTGCTCATGTTAATCTTATCGTAGAGATTACCAGGATCGAATCGAGCCTTTACGCTCCTATGGTATTTCTATATATTCCCAGCAAGGAGTAATGAAAGCACGCTCGTATGCTCGTATGCTCGTATGCTTGTATGCTTGTGCCAATTTATCTGCAGGCCAATGTACGGGATGCTTTCATCTGTATATACGAAACAGCGAAGTAAAATTTTATTTTGATTTACAGAATAAAGTATTAAAGTTAACGTAACAAGTGCCAATAAAGAAGGCTCCTCTAATAATTGAATTGCCACATATGACCTAGCAAATATAATTTTATGTACAAGCAGAAGTGTAATAGACTACATGAATATTCGATAAGCGAGATGTTATGATGGGCACGTATACGTACAACAATTCGGCTTTTGATTTTAAAAGAAAGCGGTTAATGTATCCCCGTTTCAAATATTTTTTTCAAATACAACGTTAGTTACGTCACGCAAATTTCATTACTTATAAATAAACTTCCTTTTAATCAGCAAAAATTTCTCATTCTACAGAGTAATAATTATTTATTACTATCTATATATATATATATATATATGTACACGTATATGCGTTACAAAATATCTTAATTACGGGATGTTTAGTAAAATTTATAATATCAGATTATTAATGAACTCTCGGCCAAATAACCTCGTTTAATCAACTTTGTAAATAATAATAAACGGACCGCGAATAATTATTCGAATAACCGGGTATATGGTATACCCGTCGCTTGTCCAGAATAATCTAGTGAAAAGTGTTATTACCATAATACTAGTCCGTTTACTTTGATTGTTTTAGATATTCAGGGGAAAGAAGCTAATGCGACGACGATTCGTAAATAACTAGATAATTAAATAAAGCTCGATTACATGGGGTTATTGGGAGGGAGGGAGCCGTGGGAGGGTTTGCGGAAAGGCCGTGAAAGGATATCCAGGCAATTAATGTAATTTACATAAAACATTGGGGAGAAAAGAAGCCCCATCAACGCTAATGACGTACGATCCATTAATTTAGAAACGTTTACGCTCGTTTGTTGAATAAAGAAAGTAAAATAGAAAATAAAAGATATATATATATGTATGTATATATATATGTAGAAAGAGAGAGAGAGAGAGAGAGAGAGAGAGAGCTTGCGGTTATATAAAAGCTGTCGTCGAATGCTCGTAGCGCATTTACGGCCTCATTAATAAAGCCGGGGTGCAAAGTGTTAGGATGCACCAGGACTGGGAGAAGGAGTATCGCCAGACAGAAGTGAGAGTGACGAGAGCGTGGCCTCGCCAACTATTTCGAGATAACCGTAAACAAATTATCGCTATTCGCACTCCAAGGAGCTCTCACGTCTTTTTCCGGTCTCTTTCAATCGTAAGTGCGAATTCATTCGCCAACTTTTCCATTATCTTCCTTCCCCTCGATCGGCACAAAGTACTTCCCTTCTTCTTCTTCTTCTTCTCCGTCTTCTTCTTCTCCGTCTTCCTCTCCTCTCCTCTCGCTATTCAATGGTTAAAAATAGAAAAAAAAAAACAAACAAACAAACGGACCGCCTTCGAGGCTTCCGAGAAGCTTTGAAAGGCCACTGTTTTCAGTTTTGTTTACGACTCGACTCGACCTCGGCATTTTAACTTCCTAATCGTCAAAGCCACTGCGAACAATTACAGCGTTTAAATTTGCGTTAAATTAATCTAGCCGACTTTTACCGAACTAGAATCCCGTGCTTTTACTTACCCCTCCCTTGCCCACCGCCCACTAACCGCCCAGCCGCCCAGTCCACTCAAAAGCCATATAGCCAAGCTGCTTTGATCCCGCTATACTAATGCTGGATAAATAATCTGCAGTTTACATTCATCAGAGCTGAATAAATACCGCGATTCCAAAGTTCCATCCGTACCACCTCCCGCAAGACCTTTCATCCAAGAATATCGTGGAAAATCGGAAAATCCGTGGGCCATTGTTGAAAGGGAGGCTCGGATTTTTTCTTAAACCACTTGACTGCGGCCTCTGCTCAGTTCTCAATGGCTAATATCAAAAGAACGATAACGATGCCGGCGAATTACACGCACGCACGCACGCACGCAGCCAAATATCCAAGTATCACGTTACGTTGAATAGCTATTGGGGAAATGCATGATGGGTAAACTTAATCCCTTTCGACCGATGATGTGTAAACGCGTTAGGAATTACCTTTCCGATACTTGACAATTATTATTTTTCATCGACTGAAAGTAAACTTTATTTGTATTCAATCGAGCATTGGTCACGTGTTTGTTTTTTGTGTGTTTTTTTGTGTTTTTTTGTGTTTTTTCCCCCCATAACGCTTGCCAATGAAATTTCCTTCAACGAATCTGATCCATGGATCCGCATTCACATAATTCACGTTGCAATTCTGATTTGCGTACGTACATTTGATTACGAAATGGATCTCCGAATAATAAATCACTTTATAATCTCGTCAGATATTTCGTCCTTAGCTAAAGGCATGCAAATTTTTAATAAAATATGCGCTTATAAGCGCTTTTAATTGCGCTTCTCTGATAATTTATATTATTTTCGTCGGTTCGCAAGATCTTGCGGAGCTGAAATTTTTTTTCTTCGGTGGAAAACTCTCTCTCTCTCTCTCTCTCGGTTTGTATTAAATATCCTTGTACGATTGTCTAAGCGCGATCGATGATTTAATCTAAACTATAATTATTGATACGCAACAATTGTGATATGAATACTCCTGTATCTTTTGTCCGCGCCAGCCCTCCCGCCCCCTCCCTTCTCTCTCTCTATCTCTCTATCTCTATCGCCACCAAACAAAGCACCGAGATTTTATAATAGAGAAGTAATACAGTTAGTTATTTTGAATAATATACGTAATATTTATTCATCAATTTTACAATTGCCTTTCGACGGCTTATTTGTTCATTAGTTCGTCGTATGTTGTAATTTTACAGAAAGATATATATTGAATTTATAAAAATTTATGAGGATCTTTGTACGAGAGGCGAGAAAACTACTTTAAAACTTACAGTTTTCTTAATTTTCTTTTTCATCGTTACTACTACTACTACGCTGCTACTACTACTACTACTACTCGCTGCTACTACTACTACTACTACTACTAGTATTATTATTGTTATTATTATTATTATTATTATTCGAATATGTACCTCCGAACGACGCGGATTTTTAAATATATTTCCGTCTTCGCTGCTCCTGATTACTCTTTTGCTCCTTTAAATTTTTAATACAAAATTCCGACCTCGGATAAAATTTAATATAAACCGTTAAAAAAGTTTCCTTACCGGAGCCATCGAATTATTGTTCTAAATGATCACGGTATTGACATCATTTTTTACTTATGCCTCGGAGAACCGTACCTCCCGTTTTTTATTTAAAAACAAAAAAAAAAAAAAAAAGAAGGACATTGTAAATCGACATTTTATTATTCTTTCAAATAGTTTCATTTTACTTATTTTTAATATCGTTTCCTCGAGGGATTTTTTTCCCTCTTATTTTTATTCGATCAGTTAGCGATCGCTCGTATTTTCATTGATTCGTTATCGACAATGTCTCCTAATGATTATTAATATTTTCTTTCCTGCGAAATTCTATGCGATTGAAAATAAGAATTTAATTAACGAACTCTACGGTCGTCTATTTAGACGATAATATTTAGACAATTGCATTCTCTTAATGTCAATAAATACACTGAGGCACATAGTATTTTAATTCAATTTTAAGATAACATCACTGCTATTTCCTAATGACTTCTAATTTTTCATTAGACTTTCGTATCTCCTAATCACAATTAATGCTACCGACATGTGCATTCGTTACACGGATTATCTAAGTTTACTTAAATGTTGATTTATTTTTTAACAAGACTTCGGGCTTTTAATACTCGTTAGCAATAAATTATGCAAGACATTTCAAAGACCACTTGTACCGTATTCATATAATTCGTATTTAAAATACGTTTAAAGTACGAATTTAAAAGACGTTCGTAGTTTAAAAAAAAAAAAAAATCTAAAGTAGAAGATTATATATATATATAATGAACTCGAAAATACTTAATTTATACTGAAAATGATTGATTTAGTAAATAATTGTGCTTTATGTTAACGAGTGTAAAAGTGCCAGCTTAAGTACAGAATAAATACAATAGAGTAGTTAAGTTTTTAATTCTAGCTAATATAATATAAAATATTTATAATCTAAGGTGCGATGGCTTTGATTACGCTGTAATTCATTTCTCTAAATTGTCAGGAGCAAGTGAAATTAAAAATCATTAATATTTTAATTGTCCTTTAAAGAAGTAATATTGTAGTATTATTTGTTTAATAGCAGTTAAATGCATTCAAACGTAATATTTAGGAAATACGGGCTAATTGGAGTAATAAATATGAAAAATTATCCGTATTAAAGATTGACGTCAGAGAATATTATATAAAATTAGAAGGGAATTGATTCAACAAGTTTGTCCATTGTCCATTAAAATTTCTAATATTAATAATTTATGTACAATAATAATAACAACAACGACAACGACAACAACAACAACAACAATAATAATAGTAATAATAGTAATAATAGTAATAATATTAATAATAATAACTTCACGGGACTTTTTAGCTTTGTTTATATATGTTTTGAGCGAATAAAAGAAATTAGAAGCTTGATACAATGATAGTTGCATAAAAACATTTTATTGCTCAGTACTTCTCCACAGTCTCATGCAAAACTTTTTTTATATTTCGTTGCTTTTGCAGTCGGTGCAACAAAGATACAGAAAAAAAAAAAAAAAAAAAAAAAAAAAACTACAGTAACTCTAATAATTAAAGCCGGTATTCCTGTTTATAATATGTATAACAATGTTTTAGAAAAGAATTCTGAATTCTTTAACCTAAGCAGAGAAGCAGAGAAGCAGAAAAGCAGCAGAAAAGCAGAAAAGCAGTAAACAAAGTTGTACAATGAAAACTAATGAAAAACAATGAGCTGTAATTGATTATTAGAAGAATATCATAATAAATAATAATAAATAATAATAGCGGGGGTAGAATAATTTGAGCGAGTGGGCTATCGTCGGCAAGTTTGGCCGGGCTAGAATCCAATATTAATAGAACAAATTCCCGGAATTAACGCCGTGAAAAAGTATTATTTTCACGAGGCAGCTCCGTGTCGAGTCTACTCGACATTTACTGTACCGTTGACATTTAGTCAATGGAAATTCCCGGCCCGAAAGAGTGTTGATTTATCGTTAAACGCAAGAATGTCATTGTTAAATCAATGTCGCTTTCCGCCCTCCGAAGCTCGAAGATCCCGCAGATTGGAATTCTAAATGGAGGATAACCAGAGCCATACGAGTCATAAGCATTTTTCATTCATCAGTATTTCCTACATTTGCCAACATACCAACAATTTTTCTACCTCCATTGCCCTCTATCCTCCCATTGCTAATTATTATTATAAAATCATTATATACGCTCGCTCGTGCGCTCGCGTACGTATAACGATTAATAACCGTAAGATCTCGTCTGCATTGATTAATAAATACGAAGGGAGCAACGATCGTAGGAACTTTACAGTGTACAATTTCCTTTCTTTTTCTTTTTTTTTGGGGGGGGGGATCGAGCTATTTTCATTCGAGTTTTATCAGGATCTAAAATTCTATTTAGTTACATCTTAGGTCAAGATTGAGTTCCGTTGTACGCTAACGCGCGAAAATTTTTCCTTCTCGTTGAGTATACGAAGGAAACGGGAAAGGAAGGGAATTTAAATAAATTCATAAAACGAGGGAGCTCTCCTGTAAAAAAAAAAAAAAAAAAAAACAATAAAATGTTTGCCCGTGAATTTTATCCAAACGCGCCCGAAACGCTTTTGGTTCGTTTGGAACGAAACAGAGAAAGCTCATGAAAGGTCCGCTGGTAATTATTTATAATTATTGCGAATACGTTTCTTCTTGCCGAAATTCTTACCGAACGCTGCGTTAAGAAAACAACAAACAATTCCTAACGGAATGGCGTAATTAGGTAGGGAGGTGCTCTCGGGCATATAAATATAGTTGTCCGAAAACGTTATAAAGCTATTTATAAGTATCCGCGTAACTTTAAACATGTACATACATATATCATGTACGACATAATTCGAACACTTGTCCACTATGGAGCGGCGGTGCAAGCAGCAGCAGCAGCAGCAGCAGCAGCACGTTTTTGGTGTACATTAGTGCTTGTATCCCCAGAGTATAACAGAACTTTCTGTATCCCATTAAATTATCCGAAGCTCATTATTTGAGCGGCTGAAGACCGTAAAAAAAAAATTGTACAGCCGATACTTTCTTTCGTATTTCTATGCATGCTAAGTGGCCTTATTGATTAAATATACGTCAATATTATTATTATTATTATTATCGTTGTTGTTGTTATTGTTATTGTTATTATAAAGTAAATTGCCGTTAAAGAAGATTCGATATAAATTTAAAATATATTATAATTAGGTAAGCAGGATTGGCTCGGCGCGATGAGTTTTTACCCTCCCCCAATAACCCCAATAACCCCGAATGAATAAGCATTTTCTGATCAAAGTACCATTAGCGACGCCAGAAGCATTAATCCACACAGTCTATTATAATAATTCCACGTTAATTGATGTTATTTAGCCTTTGCACACGGTCGTATTAAGAAGTTCGTTTGCCCTCGCGGATATACAATTACGGATATATGTATTGTAATACGAGTATACGGAATAAAAGGGGCTCGTTATTTATTAGCAAACGTGCTTATTTATTCGATGCTTTAAACTTCAACAATGAGACAAGTGTGCATTTAAGTGGACGGGGAGATACATAAATGCAGCTGAGACGTAAATATAAAGATTTCGAAGAGACGTATTATTTACCCGAGCTCGCTCTTTCGACTCGGTTCCTGTTTTTCCAGACGCTGCTGTGATTTCATATGATTTCAGAAGATTTCAGCTGGAAAGGGGCTTGCACGATCAGACGAAAAATTCATTCGCAAATACGGATAAAGAGCCGAGACTCCTTCGGCTCCGCGTACCCCGAACCCCAATAACCCCCCCTGCCGCCCGCAGCCATCGCAATTCTCATCCGCTAAGAATCCTTATGAAAAACTACGAACTTTCATTATTATTTAGTTTTTTTTATTTTTTTATTTTATTTTATTTTATTCTATGCCTCGTCGGGATACACGATAACGGGGGAGGGGGGGCTGGAAGAAGAAGAAGAAGAAGAAAACAAAAAAAAAATCAATCAATTTACGTCGTCATTGTATCGCGCGTGCTTATTTCTCTTATAATTTCTTATAATTACGTGAAAATTCTTGTCGGCAAAGTGACTCTTTAATAATTGCCAATAAGATCCCACGGAGAAAAAAAGTATAAACAGGAAGGAGGGAGGCGGGCTTGCCGAGGACTTAATTAAAGTTTCTATGCGATTGTATTATAATAGAGGGGAAGTGTATGTTAATATAAACTTGACGTTGTAATTGAGAGACGGGCGAAGCGAATTCCCGTTTAATTATTCGAACGGAATAGTATCTATGGGGTCGGCTATGGGAAGTTAGGCCATTGTCATTATTATCGTTATTTACGGTCCTCACTCCTGGGTGTAACCGGACGATCGTCGACCGTTCGAATCCAATAAAAATAATAATATTCCCTCAAAGTCCGACTCGAGTCACGAATACCATTCAATAAAAGGCAATAAAAGGCAATAAAGGCAAAAGCTCCGAGTTTAGTTATGCGCGGTCGATTTAAGGATCTCGAATTCACTCGCAAGGCAAGCCCAGGTGAGCTACTCGATCCCGCCGCTCCTTCGTCTACGCTCTCCGATCTCCGATCTCCCTTAACTTCCCTCCCCTGGTTTTCACCGGCATTTGCGCAACTCAACGTCAGCCTTAACGCTGCACGAGTATCGCCATTGTCGCATGCCAATCGAATAAACCGTCGTATTAATTAAAATTACTTTCCCGATTAGCCGTTATTTCTTAGCTGACGGTGACGGTATTAAAAAAAAAAAAAAAAAAAAAAAATACCCGTCAAATAGCCCGTTATGAGGAAGTTTTACATTTATTATCCAATACTCGAGTATCGAGCTAAAAATAAGAATATCCATTTGCTGTTAAGAAATTTTTCAAGTCCACAAACTTTTGTACACAATATTTTTTACACAAAAGCTTTTACCTACTTCTTATTTTATGGCATTTTTATGGGAAAAAGCGTAATATTCAATTTACATTTTCATGCATTGATTTTTACAAGCTTAGCGCTTTTTTTTTCTTTCTTTTTTTTTTTCGTTAATAATATTCGTATTATTTTTTTATCGTATCATTCGTATACGTACATTTTCTTATTACTCGTAAAAAGTAACGGATTAGAGATCGAATGTGACGAGCTTGGCCGCTAAAGTATCGGTATATAGGATGAATTTTAACGTAAACAGTTATTCACAAGTAATACGTATTATTCTGATATTTGTAATACAGTGATTTTTCCTCTTACGTAATTTACATTTGATTTAGCTCAGTTACTAGAAAATAAGACTGGCTATCATAAAGGCTCGTTCTTTTTCTTTTTTTCTTTTTTTCTTTTTTTTGCGTAACGGCTATCCGATTTTACTTCAAACGTTCTTAGAATTTTCCGCTACGATCGGTGTAAAAGGGGGGGGGGAAAGTCATCTAGTTTTCTCCTTGACTGAAACCTTTTTTCAAGGAAGGCAAGACAGATTAAACTTTCGTTTAAGTAATAGAAAAGACGTATTTCTCAACGCCAAACTTAATGTCCATACGAGACATAATCCAACCGCTTAATACTTATTCCTTAGGTGTAAAAATAATTTTTTACACTCCACGCATATATTACATATATATATATATATATATCGCCTCGATTAGACTATAAATTCAATCAAAGAAACTAGCAATTAACTTTTATAAAACTTTTACATTCCATAAGCTCGCGACATTATGTATTGGTATCCATTTATATTTATTGAACTAGATAAAAATTTATTTGTTTTATACTGTTTTTTTTTTACTCTATATATTAAAAGACAAATTAAAAATATATATACCGTACGTATTAAAAAATTTTGTAACAATCATAATAACGTAGATAAAAATTAATGAAACAGAAATTACGTGAATATTAATTCAATCGTCTCAATATAAATTATTGTTGGTTGTTGTTGTTGTTGTTTTTTTTTTATTTTCTTAATTAATAAAATAAACCGACAATCGTGTTTTTATTTTCAGTTCTCATGAAATAATGCTTCCTACGTATAAATTGAGTAAAGTTAAAACTTACTTCGTGTAAGTGTAAAAAAACATATAAACGTAGTGTAGCATAAGAAATGCCACATACTTCTACTACTACTACTACTACTACTACCTAAGCAACGCGAAAGTTATTGCGAGCGGTGTTTTTATTATTTTATTTATTATTGTTATTAATATTATTATTGTTTTTTTTTTTTATTAATAAAATTTAAAAATAGTGAGTTACGACGGAGAAGTTGGTATTAAAGTGATTTATGATAAATTGTCGTATAAGAAACTGTAGTGCTCAAGTTAAAATAACTTTTTCGTGGAGCGACAACAATAATACATTATTTTTATAGACAATAGTAGTAGTAGAAGACAGATGTTTTGTCTTACACGTAGCAAATAAATCCTCCGTATACAGTTTTATTCGAAAAAAGGGGGTTTTCTTTTTTTTTTTCTGTCCATAAATGCACTGGCTGTAATACATCATACGTTGTAAGGAAATTGATTATCAGCATTAGTGCTCGTAACGTCCGTAAACTTTCATCTGAATTTCTTTGGCATTGAAAGAGAAATGCACATTTTTTCAACAAATTGCATTTTGATAAGAGTTATTCTCACTCGGTGACAAAATTCTTAGATTGACGTAATATTTTCTTTTCTTTTTTGTTTCTTTTTGTTTCTAACCAATAAGCGATACGCGAGAGATAATTAAAATATTACAACAACGTACGTGAAAATACAAAATCCTTGCCTTCGGAATGAATATAAGACTTTGCACTACGGTTTCTATTACATTACATCAAAATGTTATTAAAGTTACGTACTAGGATACTTGAAGCACTGCCTACAAGAATATTTTGCGACGATGTAACAACGTCGTTTAACTGGAATAAGAACGAGAAAATAGAATCGACGTAATTTATATATATTTTTCTTAATCTTGTAAACGATTAGGTTCGGTAAGAATTTAAGTAATATTACGTACTCGAGAAGTTGTTTAAAAGTTTCATCTTACAATGGCTTGATGATTTAGTTGATAAAGTAGTATAGGTGGATACAAGGAAAAAACGGACGTGATAGGCGATAGGATAGTTTTAGTATGACTTGCAAGAGGATGTAGCGCAAATATCAGAATAGAAATCTATTCATAGATCATAAGCTAGGCAGGATAATAAATGCGGGTGGGGGGAGGGAGTCTCGATGCTCTCAAGAAGCTTCCACTCGTCGTGAAAAGTGGCAAGGATGGCGGCAGCGGGGGTGGGGGTTGGGGGGTTGATAAGGAAAAGTTAAATAAGTAAAGATGCAGGGAGCTCGGTTTTTATATCGATCATTCTAAATATCTCAATTTTCCAGGTACAGCCTGGCGCGGTTCTGCGAGAAGTCTCCCCCTTTACCGAGGGCGGGATCAGATCCTTAATAGTCCTCGCGATTACGCGCACCTGACGTTAGCAAAGATAATTCTAACGAACGGGATCCCGGCGGACTTATTTCTCCAGCGGCCCGGAAACAAGCTCGTCTGATCCACCTCTTCCTCCCGAGCGCCACGATCTCGAACAATAACAAACGCTAATAGCCGGATTTCGTCCCATCTGACCGGGCCCGAAAGGGTCCAAGGCCTCATTTTCCTCTGATAACTTCTTCTTCTTCTTCCTCCTCCTCCTCTTCTTCTTCTTTTACTTCTTCCTCTTCTACTCTTTCTCTGGCTGGAAGAAACGTCGGGTCATTGAAACGGGATGAGATTGCGGGTCTGACGACTATGGGCTTTAAGGGGTAACTGTCTGCACGATGGGGTAATGATTTGTGAGAGATTATTTCGATTCCTTCTTAAAGATTTTTCGATTCTCTCCCCCCCCCCACATTCGTTTCTTACATTTTCTTCTTTTCTAATATGATCTCCGCTCGATATCTGCATGGCCTTAATGTAATAGAGAGGGATCGACTTTCAATATTCCACGATCGTTTAAGAAAAAGATTATTTCTTTCTTTCTTTCTTTCTTTCTTTCTTTCTTTCTTTTTTCCTTTTCTCTATCCCCGCCTCCTCACTCCCCGCCTCCCCGACTCCCTGCCCTCCTGCGCCCCATCGTCCGGAGGGATGGCTATGAAAAATGCTCTTAAACGCGAATGCAATGCTCGGTATTAAATGGACGAAGGAAATATTTAGCGAGAGCATTTTCCGAATTTCCCGAATGCATTAAAATTATGAGCAACGTATTAAACTTCAAACTGTTACTTATCCTTTTGATTCGGACATTTTTCGAATGCCTTACCCAGCCGTAAACTTATAATAAACAATATTTAACCATAATCCTTCCCAATTGCTCTCAATATTTTACATAACACACTACAATGTTTAAATAACATTCTATAATTACCTATTTTTATATATATATATATATAAAAAAAAACAAAACATTCGATTAATTTTTTAATTTCACTTTCGCTATCCTATAAACGGACATTAAATTACTATGTAAGATAGTCACTGTAATAATAAAACGTTTATTACGAAAGAACACAATACTTAAAGAACGTTAAATTAATACAAAGACAAAGAATTCTACTTAAATAGTAGTTTCGTGAGAATATTTTAAAAAAAAATCTTAACAAGTACTTTCGTAAACCAGTTTTATAAAGATGCTAATCCTTTACGGCTAATCCTCGCAACTTTTTATTTTATAACTATGTTTTAAAAGTAGAAACAAGGACTTTTGCGATACACGAGGAGGACAGCGATACCGAATACCTGTAAACTTATGAATTCGTCGAAGTCCACTTTCCGTTTTTTTACGTCTTTATTCTCCCGTACGAGTTTCTTTATAAAAATGTTTTAAATTCTAAAATGCAGAATAGACACGCAGAATAAAGAAGGACTTAATATTTTTATTCGTTAATACGTAACGTGCATTCAACGTATATTCAAATAAATTAATTAAGCGATATACTTAGTTCCGAGCGCAATAAAATTAATGTAAAATCGCAATTGTTGATAATTGTATAAAGCCATTTGTCGTAAAGGTTGATAAGAATAAAAGAACCGAAGGTAAATTTAATATAAAAGATTCATTCCCTCGTAAAGATCGACACGCGATATTGTTTTAATTCGAAAGCATTGATCGTTAATTTATTCCCTAATTGGCAAAGAATTATCGAGAAACAAGTGTACGTATACCGTATCGTATTGGATTGCCTAATGTTCTAAATAATTTGTATTATAGAAAGGAAAAAAAAAAAAACATAGAGAATTAGTCGGGACAACGCTCGGGAGAGATAAAGTAAAGGCTCGATAGGGGCGACGTAAGAATGTGTTTCTTTTTTTTTTGCACGAGGGTCAGTCCGCCGTTTAAATAATAACCCGTCAGAAGTGGCGAATGAGAATTCTGTTGAGACGCGGCCGTGGAAAAGGAATTGATTCGGATTATAGGGTTGACGCGAGCGGGGGACATCCATTGTACGAGTCCGTCGGCGATGGGCGATCTCGCTAGGATAAAGAGGATAAGTCGTCGCGTATCAATATCAGTTAATCTGCTGGCTCAGAAAACTTAGGAAAACCTGATAAAATTTCTAAAGCCAAATCTAAAATAGCTCTTGACGAAAAATCTATAAACTTTTTTTACCCTCCCCCCCCTTCTTCTTCTTTTATATTTTACGACTTTTGCTTGTTTTACTCGACAAGACGAGCACCCGGAGATGCCCCAAAGAGCGTATTATTGGCTTTTATTGTACGCTAGCACGTGAAATAAAAAGTTTGACCATCTATCCATACGGTCCACACGGGCATTACAGCGGAATATTGATATTTCTGCATACTAATGACACGTATTGTATGCACCTGCATGTACGTACATACGTACGGCAAAAGGGCACGATACGTAAGGGTGTATGTAAATTGTTTTGCCTCCATTTAAATATAAATTTATGTAGGAAATATTTTTTTCATACGATTGAATACCCTTAACGGATTCTTTATTCGAGTTTTAAAAATGTTTTCGTAAAAAAAAAAAAAAAAATGTATTTTAAATACAGATAATGAATATGGCACTCGTCCGGTTATTCAAATTAATAACAAATCTTTTGTTGTTGTTGTTGTTGTGTGTTTTTTTTTGTTTGTTTCTTGTTTCCTGCGCCGAATCTCCGCAATACATTTGTAATACATCATTGTTTATTATAAACAGGAAAATCGCAAGTTTAACACAATTACGGAATTCAATAGTTATCTTATTAATTTTAGCTCAATACGAATTTATTGTTTCTGCACCCACAATCGAAAAATATTCAGTAATTTTATCCGTAGATGTATTACAATGTTAATTAAGTATTGCTTACTCTGGCGAATGATGTTATTAAATTTGGTATTTGCGAAAAAAAAAGAAATTATATGCGCATAAACGTGTAATTCATAAATGATTGCATTGCATTGTGCCCATTGTACTAAATCATAATAATTCTTACTCCCAAGGATTATTTATTTTATTTATTTATTTATTTTTTAAATTAAAATACGATTTATTTGAAGTGTAATAACGGAAGTAAATGTAGATTTTGCATAAAGGTCGAATGTAATTGATATTACGAAATCAATTTATCAGAAATTCGAATTATAATTACAGCTCTAGCGAAACTTGTATTACAGGGTAATTAAGATTTTATAATATTTTTAATAGTTAAGGATACATTGTTAAGCTGAGCTTTTCACAAATTTAACAATAAAACAATTTGCTCAGAGGAGGGAGCTCGTACAAAGAACTTGGATAATAAATAATTATAAGTTCAGTATCTTTAGTATCCTTATCGGCCAACGAAATTTTAATCATTACGTTAAAATTTATTAGGGGTAGTTTGGAACTGGTATAGGGTAATTAGATGCATCGATTAGAACGAACAAAAATCGAGAAATACCTGGTTGAATTTATAAGACGTTATTTTGCTAACAACCTGACGACAATTTCCCCGAATCGCTATCTATCTCAGAAATTCTGCAATTTTTCGAATTTATTACATACCAATGATGGATTACGTAAGCGATTAAACGATGTATCATTACACGTAAACGTCGGTTACGCACGAGCAGAGAATTCCTGCACAGGCGAAGACATTTTTTTTTTGGTAGAATTAAAAATTTCACGTGACTTAATCGATGACGTATAAGCCATTGCAACATTATATTATTGTATATACTTAAAAAAAAAATATATATATATATATACATTGTTTACAGGATATTACATTGTAGAATGATATTAATTGAAATTATGAATTAAAACAATTGGGGTGGTCCTTTGTCATTTCAACAAGAGCTTCTCTGTCAATTTTGCACTACGTAAACTCGCTCATACAAACACAGAGACATGCAAATATACGTATACAAAATGTTTGAAGACCTTATTCCTAATACAATATACATGGTATACGGCATATGCTATACCTACGTATTTTGATATACTATGCGAGGGTGAAAATATATATTTGAATTTGATTGTTCGACTTATCAATGAGTTTTAATTAAATGTTATTAAACATTTTGCGCGCATTCTGCTGTTTCCAGTGCTTTATTAAAGATATGAATTACACGTGTATGGATTATTCTTATTTCTTACCCGAGAGTAATTCACCTCGTTCGAGACAGAGACAGAGTGAGACAGTGTGAGAGAGAGGGAGAGAGGGGGAGAGATTTCCCTGTTAATTTATATCGATTATTTTGTATAAAAATGCATCCAGGGAAAATTTCGTCCCAGACTTGGTGCTTAAATTCCAATTAGAAATTAGAAATGCTCGGAAATGAGACAAGTAAGGTGTATTACGTGGCTAAAGGGGGAAAGGGAGGCGCGTTATCTCCTCGTATTGCTTTTACGCTTCAACTAGCCGTTAAGATTACGTGGCTCGCGTATACCCATTGACCGCCTCGTCCTTTGTCTCTGCCCTATCGGACTTCAATCATTATCGGCGGTGAGGTTATTGGGGTGGCGACTCCATCTTCAAATACCGATACGCCCGTACCTTCCCCTGCCCGGACAAAAGGACGCAGCCAGCCTCGTCGGTAGGGAATTGAGTTTCACGCAAACAACCCTCCATAACGTACTGACACACATTTTTACCAAAACTATTCGGTTATTGCAATATTTTCATAAGGATTCCAATACGAGATACGCACATCGTCAATATACTTTCCACTAGCTAAAGCCTTCTATGTATTTTGTTCCTCCTGTTCCGTCCTATTATTCCGAGTTCATTATTTATTTGCATCTCACGTAACGCAAAGGCACCGGGTCTGAAACCACCAGAACCCGTTTGATCCGTAAAACCCAATATTAATCTATTATTAAACAAATGCAATGAATTTTTTGCTTTTCCACGTAACGATTTTACCTCGACTAGCTAATTATAATTACTTTTTCTTTTTTTCTTTTCTTTATAAACATCTTCGATCGTCTTCGTAGTCGTAAGCTAAGCGACACTACGTTTCCTTAATAAAACTTGGCGATTCCGGCGATTGCACACATTCGCTACATTAATTTGTTACTCTTCTTGCCGGACGTTTACATTCGAGTTGACTATTTTTAAAGTGCCGTAAATTTTTCGCACGAGTGGTAAGAGTATCGGGTCGCAAGTGCACGAAGTTCGCGCTTGTTCGGAGAAGGCCACGAGCCTGTCTTCTAAACTATTATACACGTTACTCCGAGATAAAACTCAATTACGTACAAGTAATTGGCCTTTGCCGTTCGGTACATTCCTCCCTCATTTTACAAGTTAATCGTTGCCCTTCTCCTTACACTAATACGAAACTAACAATAAATTATTCATTACTTCGTTGAATAATAATCATTTAGCCTTTGGCCTTACAATGCAACGTTTTATCTATTTGCCGAAGATCGGCTCGTTGTTATTAACAGACTAAAAACCTTTGACGGACATTCGGTAGACAAGTAATAATGATGTAATAAAGTAATAATAATGATGATGATGACGATGACGATGATGATAAAAGCAACAATGGAACCTCGTTGTTGTCGGTAAAAAGGTTTTCGTTTGCTCAAAATACTAAGGGTACGATATAGTCCCGTGAAGTTTGTACGCGTTTATGTAATATTACGTATAATATTTATTGAAAGTTTCGAGCCAATGATTATGCAAATATTGAATACTTTGAAAGATTCCCGTGGCACGAGAGCTTTGTACAGCCACATGTGGATATTATTTATCCACCTCCTGCCTAATTATTTAAATATCAAGAACTATTTGGATTTGGACTTTTCTGCCCCAAATGAAACTTTACTTTCCATTTTAGGCGTAAATATTATAAAAAAACGTTGACATTTGCAGGAACGCGAGCTAATGAATTCGCTTAACGAACAATTCGAACATATAAAGTATTAGAATTTGTAGACGGGGAGGAGGGGGCAAGAGTGGGTTGGATCGAATCGCGCGATCCCCCGGCAACAGTTTGATCCTATAGAAAATCTACAAGTAGTTTTATCAGGCAATATATGGCAAACATAATCTCCCTAGTCTAAGTTGCTAAGGTAACCTCGAGTTTGTTTGAAAATGGAACTCGATCCGAAGTACACGTTCGTACCCCTTATTCCGAGACACTACATGGGAATTGAGAATAAAGATACCCGGGATTATTTTAGAAAATGGTAAAATTGTTATAAATTTTTAAACAATTTACTTCTCTCTCTCTCACTCTATCACTTACTCTCTCTCTCTCTCTCTCTCTCTCTCTCTCTCTGTCGCGCACACTCTTTCACGCGTATGCGTGCGATTATACGTGCGATTTGGGTTAAAGTTGCGAAAAGCCACAAATCGAAGCTACGTTCTCGGTAGCTTTTTCCCACGATATGATTTAGCGTATTTCTTTTTTTACTTTTAAATGTAAATCACTGAAATTGCTTGCAATAATTTTCTTACTTCGCGCGCACATATATATATATATATGTGTGTGTGTGTGTATGTACGTATACGCATACATCCAATAAAACTTGAAGTATCGTGCATTTAGTGAGCCCGTAGGAATAATTCTAGCTTTCAACGCTTTTTAATAAAATATTCGGCGCGATTATTTAAAATTATCAAGCCTACGTTTAATCAGGGCTTTAAAAATATAAATTAATTATACGTACTCTTCCGTACGAAGCTCGCATATCATACGTATCGCAGCAGTTTTTCTTCTTCTTTTTCTTCCTTTTTTTTTTGTCAATTAACCTTTTGCATTAATACGTTTAACGATTGAATTACAGGGGAATTCATGGAAATTTCAGCATACAAGATTTTTCATTCAACGAGGAATTTCAGCCTTACAACAAATATCACATAGCCGAGGTAATCTAATTTCTATGAAATTATTTGCCTGTCGTAAATATTACATGTTGACATTACTTAACTGAAAATTATTTATTATCGCGCGGCCAACATTTTACATAATTTTAATTTTAATTTTAAATCCAAAGCAAAATATTTACCCATTATGAACTATTTCGCGGACGATGTAAATTTCCTGTCTGCATTTAATCAACGAGTGAAATCACGAAATTACTTTCCCCCACCCCCCCAAGGAAATTGCAAAAAATTTGCAATAACTTATACGCGATTGTTGATACATTTTTTCAATTGTGTCCTTTTGCCCGTCAAGGCCTTCTTCAAAGATGACGTGGTCGCCAAGTCGCTATTGCTCAAGGAAGGTGATTCCTGGATTAATAAAAGTATGCTATATCGTGCAGTCAGTCGTAATCTATAATGATTGATTGTCTGACATATATACATATTGAATTTATAATTACAGATATTAAAGCGGAATCGGTCGACGTGACCGTAGTGCCGTGCACAATTACAAATATGTCCTTTTTCGATAAGCTACTGGACCCCGAGAATCAAATAATCCAGAATACCGGAAATATTCGGCAGCGGTACGATATCGTCGTCGATGGTTTTTTCATTTCCGATAACCTAAGAGGCGTAAGTATAGATATCATCGTGAAATGTAGAGTCGCGCGTTAAAATCCACCCCGTATAAGAGGAGGTAAATTCTAATAATATGACGGATAAATTAGATGTTACTCGATTCCGAGTCCACGGAATACAGCCTCTTTGCCGAGGAAGAAAGGCAGGAATTTATTTTCCGGATCTTCGAATTGTTAGTTCTCGGCGGATCCTTGTGCCAATACGAGGACGATCTGAAGCCTTATTTGGAGGTGACAAAAAAAATCTACAAAGATCTCATTAGGTATGGAAGCAATTATTTATTGTATTATTTATTTTTTTTTTTAACTATAAAAGAGCTCTTGCCATGTTGGTTTGTGGAACCAACTTTGGTTACATTATTTTCTTTACGCAGGTAGAGTGAGGTAGAGATAGACTTATTTTTATTTACCATAATATCGTTGAGTTTATAACAAAATTCTTGAAATTGTTTATGCGATAACGGACAAAGTGTAACAGCGCGTGCAATTTCTGTATCGCGAACAAAAACTTGAAACTCGCTTTGCTTTCCCAACTTTTTTTTCATTATCCGTGCTTTTAAAACTTCTCAATGGGGACTTAAACTAACCTGATAAAATTCTGGAATACATAAAAATATATCGTTACGCTCTCATTAATTAATTAATTAATTAATTAATTAATCAATCAATTGCCGACGTTGTATCAAGGTATTCGTTAAATCTTGCGCAGCGAATCGTCTCTTGCGTAAAAAAAAAAAAAAAAAAAATCTTTTTTTAAAGTTAATTTCAATTTTTAATACCTCGATATCGTACATTAAAATAAGGACATAAAAACATAAACAACACACAAAAAAGAAAGAAAGAAAGAGAGAGAGAGAGGAATATAAACCATAATTTCTTATAGTGATATTGGAAAAATTGCCTTTCCTTATTTCACTTTGTTTTCATTCTTTAATTGCCTATGCATAATAGAAAGCCATAAAAAGTTGAATTATGTATGAAATATTTTTTTTTAAGCTCATGCCAAGAATAAATATCGGTAATAAAGATATACGTGTATTTTTAAATGTTTTTTCTTCTTTTTCTTATTATTATTATTATTTACTATTACTCCGCTGCCGAGAATGTAAATAATTTAAAAATATTTCTAAGAAAACTTTCTTTATCGTATATATATAATTTTGATTTATACTTAACGATCGTGGGAATCTTGATGGAATGTTTTGTTTAATAAAATAAAATAAAATACAATAAAATAAAATTGAATACTTTATGTATTTATTTAATTCTTCTAGGGTTCAGGTGAACGAGCCGAACCAAAATTTATCCATAGGATCGACGGTCTTGCAAGTCGTTGCGAAGAATTCTCAAAACGAGGAATTTTTCCCCTCTTATCCCTACGTTCGTCAAAACATTGGATTTCTCTTAATAGACGGCATGAATAGACACATAACGACCTTTTTACATCAATTCGGGACGTTTCATTGGTGAAGAAACATTGGCGTGCGATCCACGCTTATCGGCCATTCGATTATAAGGAATTGTTAATTTTTAGCATTTGCGAGGTCATAAGTAATATAAATTCTTACGCTGTGTTCGTGCAATTTCGCAATAATCTACTTATAGTTGTAGAATTAGCTAAAATCCTTACTCCGTTGAGAATATTAATCATATTCCCGTCAATTGTATTTCTCAAGTTAAATATTTAATTCTTCTTAATAAATCAATAAAGATATTTATTTGTAACGTTTATTTACGTCGTAAATGTAATGTAAGTTGTTGAATTTTAAATCTACGTTTACCGCGGCGCAAATACAACCGCTACTCTTATTTCTTTCCTATAAAAATTGTATATATTCGCTGTTTCGCGAGTCTACAGAGTATCGATACCGAGTTCCAAGTGCACTTGTCTACCTTCTCTCCTCGTGAAATCGCGCCGTGCTACAGCGAGGTCATAATATATTATATAGTATTTCGCACATATAGTAACTACGTATTCAGAGTGAGAGAGAGAGAGAGAGAGAAGTGGTCGTCATCGGTACGACGTGGACAGCTAGCTATCGGTCGGACGTATGGATCATTCTCTGCATCTTGAGGATTTGTTCACAGGTGGCAGTTACCCCGTTATTCGAAGGCTAAATAAGATCTCAAGAGCTTCCAGCTGGACATTACCTAACCTCGGCTGTCTACAATGTGACCTCTCATTACCTAAGAGTGTGAATATATATATATATATATATATGACGTACATTCATAATATACATATAGCTGTAGGCTTAATTACATATGAATTAATAATGTTAATTGTACACTTTCAAAGGGACGCTTTCTTCTTAATTTTTTTTATTTATTTATTTTTTTTTATTTTTTTAACGAACGCACTAAAACGCATACAAATATATTAAAAAAAAAAAAATTTTTTTTACTTTTCAATTAATTGTGTTACGTACTTTTATAATTAAGAGAACAGAATTGAAAAAGGCGATGGAGGGTGTGTGGGTTCGTGCGCGCGTGCGACTAGGGCCGAGCCAGCCAGAGACAGAGAGAGAGAGAGAGAGAGAGAGAGAGAGACGAGGGGGAGGGGATATGGTAAATTTCCGACGTACTTTATACTCTAGTTTACATATTATGCTCTGTATAAAAATAAGAAATCTCATTAAAAGCTGAAAAATATACGAGCTTCGGTGTGATTATGAGGTTGAAATTGCGACTGTAGACTATCGACGTTGTACAGCTACACACGTAAACATCCAGCCCGGATTATTCTTCTTCCCAGAGACTCATTTGCATTCTTTCTTCCCTTTCATTTTCTAGCATCTTTTTCTTTGCATTATTTTCGTATACGTACATGCTTACTTTTTGGCGTTTTCCTTACACATGTTTCTATTACGTCTGTATTATTATTATCATTATTATCATTATTATCATTATTATCATTATTATTATTTACATTTTTCTGTTGCCTTTAGCTCGATTCCAATTTGTATGCTAAGTTTACGTATTACTTCCATATGTTATTATTTGTATTAAACAAATGAATGTTTCGTTTAAAAATAACCACGATAACCAATTTTTACAATTGTAATTCTGTATACTATTCGTGCTTGTACGCGATTTCAATCCATACTTGTACGTACATATTTATTTCCAAAAAGATGTTAATAAGCAGTCACCGAGAGAGTACGTCTCCGTGTAGAAAAGAATATAGATAAATTCATAATATGCTCTTTTTACGTCAAGCCTCTGCTCATCATTTCCGTCATTGTATTACTCTCTCTCTCTCTCTCTCTTTACGTACACCTTTTCGTTTTTCTTTTTCTTTTTTTTGACTAGATATATATATATATATACAGAGTCACCCTTTTATTTCTTCATTATTCAGGAGTGACTTGGCCCCCTCGAGTCGTCGTATTCCCTATCTTACGCAAAATCACTCCCTTTTTCATTCCTCGACGCTTTCGCGCATCTGAATATCAAATCTTATCCGCAGTATACAGTTGCGCGGCATCGCTTTTTCCAACTTGACTTCGATTACGGTTCCCTCAAGCTAGTCTATTTCTTTTTATCCGTAGAACGAGCCAACGCCTACGTCTAAGATTACAAAATTTCAAAGCCAAAACCTAACGGATCACGATGTTTATTGTGGCAAATTTTTATTTTACAACATAATTAATTATTCCTTTATAATTCGCTAACACGATAAAAAGTACGTAAACGCACGTATATTTTACGTAGTTTTTTTATTAATTTGTCTAGACCTCTTCTCTATCATCATATAATCCATAAATATCCCTCGTACCTTTTTTTTTTATTTAATATTAATATTATTGCAAACTTTATATTAATAACATTTACTTTTATTCCATTTTTCTGATCGATGGAACTTTAATAATTTTATTGCTCAGATCTAATAATATTGATTTTTTAATATTACCTTAGAAATTTTCTCACAAATTCTAGAGAAAAGGGTATGTAATCTTAGAAAATTGCTACTTCCTATAATATTTATTAGACTATATTCAAAAGTTAAAAATACAGTAGTTACATGAACATATCTATTTATTATGTAAATCCTAATTTATTACAAACGGGATAGATTTCTAGCGAAACTTAAGTTCTTATGATATAACAAGAAATCGAATATAAACGAATGAATCAAGATCATTTTATTAAGATATCGTTATTTCTTACCATCTCGTTCTGAAAATTAAAAATCTCATTTTTTGTTCACCAAAGTGTTACATTGCAGTTGTGCGACTGTACAACAGTTCAGGGATATTGAAATTATCGCAATTTGCATGAACTGCGGCTGATAAATATTATATATTATTATGTAAAAGAAAGTCGGAGATTTTAAATTTACTTCCAAACTCCTTCCATTTATCTAGTTCTAGCCTGGATAATTAACGTAATTAATACGATATTGATTTAATAAACGTGTAATTAAGGGGATAATAATCTGTATTGTGTAAGTGCTTTGGTAGTGAATTTTCTCAAAATCTATTGAAATGCAGTTGTAAAAGCCAGTGTACGGAGACGCACTTTAGTATCTAGAATGCCATCAATTGATAGATAGATTCACGTAGCGTGCTATTTAGTTGGCTAGCTTGATTACGGAAGCTCTATAGCAACGTAATTATAGCTCGAGGCTTGGTCAGACCTGACGTGATGGTAGAGAGCACGAGGAAAGTCATCATTAAAGCCCCTTTCGTATAATGACTTTTACTCGCGATTCTTCAATACGTACATACATACATACATATATATATACACACACACACATATCCGCCCATTAAATAGGAAAATACTCTATATATCTATACATCGGGATATCGTAGGCTAGCTTAGCCAACAACAAACCTTCGATACATACATTCAACATAACCTGATATTTATCTAACTCGTGATCGCAATCATTATCTAGATATTGCTGATTGCTCAGATACTTAAATTGACAGACCGATGGCAAATACTCTTAATTAACCCGACGAATTTAATTATGTTATTAAATTATTAAAAAAGAAAATCTCCCTTTTCCTCAATACTTCAACCTTCAAGGGAACATTTTTGACTGTAACGAGTCATTGATTATTTATAAAACTTAAAAGTTTATATACGATTATATAAATTACAATAAGTATATAAAAAAAAAAAAAAAAAGGATAAACACCTGGAAGATAAAATTTATATTAAACATAAAATGCGCTTTCAATATTTTCTTACATACTTACTTACTCATGAAAAATTCTATTTAGAAACTAAAAGGCAATCTCATAAACTGCCAATACATTAGCGCGTGTGGATATTTAAAATTACAAAGATCTATAATGATAGCAGCCAGAAACAAAACAAAACAAAACAAAACAAAACAAAACAAAAAAAAGAAAAATGAAAAATAATTATAGACAGTCATAGCTGCTCAAAATTATAAAATTACGTAAATTAAATATTCAATACCGTTACATTCCAACGCACCTACTGCTCAAGCTTAAATTTACCCACACAAATACACAGTGAAGCGATACGTATGCTTACGGTATATCGGAAGCGTACATTATACGCCATATATGGGATTAGTCTTATATAGACAAAATACAACGTGTAATATTCGTGGTCACGAAGCAACAAAGCGTTTGAAAGCGCATTGAGGGATTTTGCCTTTTAGCAAATTAATATAAGAAATTATGCGTTAAAGAATAGAGATGAATGCAAGTAGGAGGTCGTAGCCCCTTTGTGCTGCTCGCTCGGCTGTAGATATTCGGATTAAAATTAGTGTCCGTGTACTATACACAGCTCCTTATTATACGATAAGCTGAATTTCAGTAAATTAAATTATCCCGCTGATTCCAATTTACTTTCGCGTTACTTTTTTTTTTAATAAAATTTGAAATGCATATATGTATATATCACAGGATAAATAAAGATTGCAATTCTTTTATATGCCGTTTATTAATGTGTTGAATAAGCGATTAGTGTAGGGAGTAGCGAATGTACGTGTTGCCTTAACCGAATCCAATATCATTGCAATAAAAATTACGTGGGGGATTATTTTTACCTCGTTTACACGGGATGTCCAAGGTGCGCGGGAGCACGTGCAGGTGTGCAATATTCATGTGTCTCTGCTTATGCTCCCTTCTTCTGAAACTTTTAAAACTCAATATACATGTAAAGCTCGTGTGCTTATTTATACGTGAGCGAGCGAGCGCGCGCGAGACGTTCCTTTCTATTTATCGTTTCGTCGTTATAGAGCGACAGCGTCAGATGTCAAAACAGCCGAAAATATTGAAAAGATCCATGTTTTCTCGGTCGCCGGTGTTCCGAGTTACGTCATTACATGGCGTAAGTACATGGCATATTACATGACGGGAGGCTGACAGACAACATTGCCGCCCGTAGAATAATAATATTGGTCAATCGTCTTATTGTCGAGGGTTTCGTAATTGTAAATAATTTACGTAGCGCTAATTAAGCGCTAATTAAGGTAATAAATTTCCGGTCACAGTGCAGAAGAAGACTTATAAGAAGCTGATTCGTCTTCGTCGACTGTTTACTCTAAAAATACAAAACATTTGCAAATCCTCCCCGAGGTTGTAAATAATTTGAACGAAAGAAATAAAAGAAAAAGAAAAAAAAAAGAAGAAAAAAAAACTATTATCGCGCGTCGTCTTGGTTGAGAGCGACAGCGAGAGAGAGAGAGAGAGAGACACGTCGTGTAATACAGGATTTAAATTTCACGCAAAGAAAAATTAGGTCCCGCGGAGATGAAAGAAAAACAAAACAAAAAACAAAAAAAAAACAAAACAAATATAATGTTTAATAATACGGGAGCAAGATTAACCTCTAAATTATCATATAAAAATGCTACGACGCATTTCTCTTACTCCATAAAGTACTTTTATTTCCATGTTGCTTTTCTCTCGGGCTCTTATTCGCAGCTTTTCAAGGCTCGTTAGCCGCTTCTTGGAACTACGGCGTCACATCAAATCTCATCTCGACTAGACTCGTAGAAAATCGGAGCTCAGCCCCAACGCGTATACAAAGTATCCGCGTGGCCGAGTGGCGGGGTCGGGGTCGGGGTCGGGGTCAGGGGTCTCTCTCTCTCTCTCTCTCTCTCTCTCTATGCCGGAATGGCCCTCCAAAGTTAAAGAGAGTGAAAGGAGAGGGGAAATGCGCGGCGCAAATGATTCTCAGCCGCGCCTATGACATGTTCTTTATTTTCCTATCGCACCTGAATTCCCTTACTTATTCACCTCCATCCTTTCCTCAAAGCTTTACTCTATGGCTATTTGTATATACGTACACACACATATACACAGTTTGCTGAAATTATTTAACTTGGCTCTTTAAGCTCCCATTGCTCCGAGCAACAGATTCCTCGAGTTTTCCGTCTTTATTTGACCAAAGAAAACCAAAGACAAATCCATCGGTCGATTGTTACAACAAATGCTCAGTTAATAAATAAATTTATATTTTATATGGAAAGCTGCGTAAACGTCAATTTTAATATTACTATTTACTTTATGTCTTAGCTATACAGACAGTGTACTGTTGAGATTATTTTTTATTACATCTTGTAATGGAAAAAGTTGCAAGACGGTATTTCCATAAAAATGATGTAAATATGCCTTTCCATTATGAAATAATTACAATGGCGCGTATATAATATCCCCGAATATAACGAATAACAGATTACGTATAAAAAAAAAACATGAAATTTACAATATTTCACGTAATTTATTGTAATTTAAAATATAATTTAAAGATTTTAGTAAGTGTAACTGTGACGATTTGACATTAAAGCAAAACAAAAAGAAAAAGAAAAAGAAAAAAGGGAAACAGAATTTTGTGGAGAACGAAGTTTAATTCACTAGAGTATATTTAAAAAAAAATGAAGTTTCGTGTTAAACATTGTTATAATTGAATTTAAGTAAAATTTTAAACAAAACGTTCTCCAACAGATGCACGTTAATACGTCGTAGTAAATATGCACATAATTCAAATATCTTTATTTTCCGTAATATCTCTGCGCGAAATTCTCGTAAAATATTTATAATATTAAACAATTTATAACAAAATTTGATATTTCTTGTTTCTTTTTTTTTGTTTTCTTTTTTTTTTGTTTATTGGCTGTAAGTCATTTAAAATTCAATGTATCGTTCAAAAAAAAAAACAAAAACTTTTGCAACCTTAACCGATAATGATTGTATTTCAATTTATATTCGTGGTTTCCATCACATCGACGTATCACTCATGAACCGCATGTAAGCATATAATTGAAATTAAGTCGGGAAATTTTTTGTAATTGCAACGGGAACATATTTTCAGTCAAATCATTTGTCATAATTATTTGTAGTGTTTTATTAAGAATCTTTTATTCCGAACACGTAGAAATTTAATCGTAAAAGTAAAATGTACAAGCTTAATCTTTAACATATTAAAACTTCCATTAAAGTTTTAATTATTCTTTACTTTGTGCTATTAATTATCGCAGATATTAAAAATAAAAATAGAAAAAAAAAAAAAAAAAATAAAAATAAAGAGAACAAACTAAAGTAGATAAGTATGCTTGAATAATATATAAAACAATTTTGTATATTTTTTTTTTTTTTTTCATTTTTCTTAAAATTTTAAATTTTTAAAAATTATAAAAAAATTAAATTTTATAAAAATAAAAAAAAAAAAAAAAAAAAAAAATAACCAATTTCTAAAGGGTATGTAGTGGCTTGTATAAAATTTCGTCAATTATTTTAAATTTATTCGTCCTGTCCCTAAATTATTTATCGAATGCCCCGATGCACTTTTTCATTTGAATTATTATTATTATTATTATTATTATTATTTTGAGGATACAAGTTTTTCACGATCATATTATTGAATTTCCATATGAATTTTCAATATTATTTATAATTTCTCGCGCACAATAGGATTAAGATATCATTGTCGTGGCGGGTATAATTCACGAGAAAATTTCAACTATCAAACGGGGAAAATAAAATGTTAAAGCGAGGCTCGGTCAAGTAGTATTTTAATACGGCCATTATCGATAAAATTCATTGTGCGCTTTTATTAAAAATGATTCGGCGAAAGGGTGAGAGGAAGAAAGAGAGGGAGGAGCCTTTGTGACCTCCCGATGCTATTCGCCGGCCTTTAAGTTATGAAACTTTAATTAGAAATAGTATTTGGCATTTAGAATTCAAAAGATAAAATACATAGAGTCGGAAAGTATGATTTGGAAAGTATTAGGAAAGTAATAATGGACGAATAGCTCTTATCGCGGAGCTAAAAGTGCACAATTTGCACACGGGGTGGGGTGGGGGGCGGCGGAAGAAGCATAAATCGCAGGGAAATTCGAGTATTATATTCATTCGCTTCGGAGTGAATTTTAGTGATTGATAATTGATGGCTTTGCCCGGGATCTAGAGAAATACGAGATATTCATAGAGGGAATAGATTATTATTAAGAGTACGCGTGCCAAGATTTGCCGCTTGAAGTTTTCGATCCATGATAAATAATATACGTTCGGATGACGATACGTAAAGCGGGCAAATGATCCGAGCAAATCATTATTATCATTGGAAAGTATCGAGAAGTATGGGTAGCTGGTGCCGATTGAACGCAAATTCACTAAGCAACGGAACAGAACGGTTTGAATAAAATCTCTCCCGTGTTTATGTTAATAACGATTACATTCCGAACATTACGAAGAGTCGAAGAAACTATTAAACATACAGAACTGCTGCTACTGCTGCTGCTGCTTTTGCTACTTGGTACATCGTTCCAAGTACTTATAATTTCTCCGCGTATTATAATATTAGATTAGTTACTTCGTAATTATTAAACACTTTTCCGGGGACTAATGATTTAAATTTTAATTGAAGATCTAATGAGATTAAGTATCAAATGTATTCTATAAACGTTATTCTTAATGAAGCTTAATAAGAAAATACTTTAGCTACCGCTGAAGGAGCTTTGTTCGATAGAATTTTATGCAAATTATCCGAGAACACGCTTGTCGAATTTTTCTTTTTTATATCCAATAGCGTTGCTTAGTTGAGAAATTCATTTTTATCGGGCTTCGGGATTTTGATTATTTATTTATTTAGTTTTCTTCTTCTTCTTCTTCTTTACATTGACCGCTTAGGTTAAACAATAATTCGTCCCCGATTAACAAAGACATCACCTTTCCAACCCCATTGGATCTCGGGATACGCGATGGCGAGAGGGGGAGGGGGTGGGGTGGAAGTGAAATAAAAAGTTTGAACAATAACGTTAGTCGCGAGTATAAAGATCGCGACAGAGGCTGGAAACGCCCGAATAATGATAAAAAATGAGGAAAGGAGCCGGAAAAACTTTGCCGTGAATACGAGAGAGAGAGAGAGAGAGAGAGAGAGAGGTCGTGTGGGTCATAAAAGGTCGGTAGTAGGTAGGCCGAGGAGCCGAGGAGCCGAGGAGTCGAGGAGTCGAGGTAGAAAATTCGTGTGTCGCGCTGTGGCGTCGCGACGTGACGTCGACATCGGCTCGTAAAGCCCCGAGAGAATCCAGGCGATGTTTTTGCCGGCTCCTGACTCTCGGCCGTCTTCTCTTGCCTCATGGAGCCGACAGCATCCGCTCCCTACTGATTTAACAACGAGCCCCTGCCTCTGCGCGTCTACGTGTTTCACCGACGAAGACTGAGTGGAATGGGGGGAGTGTGGGGGAGTGGGGAGGGACAAGGAAGGCGGCCGGAAATTAGCCCTCGGTTACATGGGTTCGGCCGCCAAGTCTTCCTCTCCTTGTCTACGTAATGAAAAGGACCCGCTAATCGCGAGCTTGGATTTTGACGGGGAAACTTTATTACCCAATTACAATCCCGAGTCGTCGAGTGGATCCAGCAGCGATCGATTGCAATTTTTAGCCCATTTTCAGCATACGAACATCGTATTTGCCTCCAACTTTACGTAAACAGCGTTACTCGGCCCTCCTCGCTCACATCATACGCGGAAACATTATTAATAATACCGATAATACCGATAATAATAATCTAAATAAACTGTTATTATCTATAGTCCCGCGCACGTTTATTTATAATTCTATGTATCAAGGAGATTCGTCGAGAAAATCGAATCGCTAAATTATATTAATCTATCGTCAAAGCTATTACTTCCTAATGGAATTTCAAGGGAAGCTATCCATAAAGATAATGTATTAGACGAAGAGCTTAATGCCAACAATGGAGCATTTTCTATTCGTGTTAATGTTATTTTTTTTTTTTTTTTTTTTTTTTTTTTTTTTACCGTTAAAATATTAAAGGGTAATCATGTAGAGATAGATTTGTTACAAATTTAATTACATCGAGTTTGTTGAATCTTAACGAGGCTTTTGATCTGTAAAAGCCGGACGCATCGGGAGGTTGTTTCTGCAAAAATCTGTCGACGCGTAAAAAAAAAAAAAAAAAAAAAAAATAGTACATATCTTATCTTCTTACGTGTATACGTGGATTTTAAAATTATAGGTATAATACTATCTTGCCGAACCATCGGAGGAACGTTACGTGCTATTATTGTCCTATATTGTGAAGGTAATATTCAAAATTTCATCAATAAGCAAGGAGTATATTGAATTTAAAGTCCTGCGCGGTTAAAGTGAGAATCATTTACATTCGCTGTGTAACGCTTTTGTAAAAGTGAACGCACGCGCGCAAAAACACGTAGCCAATGCGTAATACGTAAATTGGTAACTGGAACTCCGTAGTAATTTCATTTGCTTAACGACAAATATTAACATCCAGATTATTTTAATAATACATCAAGAGCATCCGATTAATTAACATTCGTTTTCAAGTCTCAGACCTCGGAGAGCCAAATTACGATGTTAATTATACTTTATGCAACAATTGTTATAAATCGTAAGGATTAAAGTTATTAGAGGTTAATTGTCGATTTAGCGCTAATGTGTCAGCGACTGCGACTAGAGGGCGGGGGGGAGTCGATATTTTTCAGAACGGAAACGGAAGTCATTAACTATTTATTTAACATTATTACGTATAAAATAGTTTATTTTGAGAACGGAGGAGATGCTTGGTCACAAGTCACAAATAAATAAGCTCGGAGCGGTAGGGAATGGAATTTACCGTTAAGTTGCAAATGTTGCAGGGATACTCCAGAGACAGAACCGAGTTCTCCAGGGTGGGCGAGCGGGCCGAGGTTTGAGGAAGTCGAGTGAAAGAGAGAGAGAGAGAGGGGGGGGAGAGGGAGAGAGACCATGCGATAGTCGAACAATATGAGAGCCAGATATTCAGTTTTAATCCGTGATATCGTAGCGAATCGGTGATGGCGGCTCACTTTTTTTCCCCGGGGCTCGAGTGCGTCGGTGCAGAGCGAATTCTAGAGAAGAATCACACATGAATCCGCACGTACGCTCGCAATTTGTATTACTACCCTTCCGATAATTCTGCAAAGAAGTGGCAGTCTCGCCGTCGATAATGGAGAGAGAGATACAGAGAGAGAGAGAGAGGGGGGAGAGGTACCAGCGGCTAACACACAGAGCCAGCAGAAGAAAAAGTGGCAAACAAAAAAAAATACAATAAACGAGGTCCCGGAGTGTCCAGGCTTGTAGATTATCGGTTGTACAAATACGGAGGGGGCGGGGCGGGAGGGTCGGACTCGGCTGTATCGAGCGGACAAATAAATGTCCTGGAGACGGGGCCCTCGGAAGGAGAGGTAAATTATTGTCAGCGTAAGAAGGCGTGAATTACCATGATGAATCAGCGACGCGGCAGAGCTTAGTCCCCGAGTCTATTATCCGGCTTTAAGAGCGAAGGCGGAAATAGAAGGGAGGGGGGAGTAAGGTAGGTAGGTAGTAAGGAAGGAAGGAAGGAAAGGAAGGAAGGAAGGAAGGAAGGAAGGAAGAAGCAGAAGAAGAAGCCGCGCGCTTTTTTTCTCCATTCGATGAACCGCGCCCATCTCGACCCGCCTCTTTTTCATTATCTCGGTTAAACTCCGTCAGCCGAGCAGCAAAGTAAGTTCGCGCCACGACGGGACACCCCGATCCCCCAACCCCCAACCCCCAACCCCCAACCACCAAATCCGCCGCCGACCCTTCCATCAGCTTCAACTCTACTCTCCCCGAGTCTCCGCGACTCAAACCGACTCGGCCCGACTCACCCTCAGCCTCCGCAATCTTTTTCTTTTTCCAACCCAACCCCCCTTTCCTCCTCCCCCGGCCCTGGTAAACTCCCGGGCAGGAGCGCGCACACTCCCACTTTATTCGGCTTAACTTTTTATCCCTCGGCTTCGCTCCTTCCCGCATTATCCGACCCTGTGGCTTCGGTGTCGCTTTTCTCACCAGATGCAATTATCAACTTGTAATTACAGACGTTAAGAGCATCGATGCTCCCGCATTCTAAATATATATATATATATGTTTTTTATCCTTATTGAAATCCCTCTCCCTTTGTATCATTGAACCAACTTGTAAATCATTGAAAGCTCCAAGGCCTTCCTGAAAATCACACTTTTTCTTCTCTCTCTCTCTCTCTCTCTCTCTTTTTAAATATTGTGAGAGCATTTTGTCTCGCCTCGCTCCCTCGTCCCCCCGTCCGCAATTCTCCTGCCCCCCATTTAATCATGTACATTCCGTTACGTATGCGTACGCTCTCATTGCAATAATACTTCCCGTCTGCTAAACTTACATTTCAAATACTTTACCCTACAAGTAGGGTGAGTGAGGTAAAAATACTCCTCCGTTCGTGAATATTGAATATGTCATCTCGCACTGATAAAATACATAAAACGGTAATCGTGCTGTATTTTTTTTTTTTTTTTTTTTGCATTTAACGGATTTGAAGTTTCTATTATCAATTATACACGTAAATCGGTACTATAATCTTCGTAATTGTAAACAATACGAACGCTATTCTGTTTACGATAAAATTAGCCCTTCATTCATTGTAGGGCTCGAAATTTTAATAAATACCCAAGTGTCAAAATTAACCTCACGTTCGTTTGCATTATTTTATTTATTAACTTGTGCAGGCTCGATCGAATCGCAGGATTTTAATGATTGCTATTCCACTTACTCGTAGTCGGGATTATAAATTTATAATTATAATGGAGCAATTTAAGACAAAGGCATTCATCTATCAATCATCTCCCTTCTTGTTTTCCCTTATAATTGAAATAAAAATAACGTGAAAATAATTAAGAAACTGGATATATTTACGGCACTACTTTAAAATCCATTCTCCTTCTCTTTGTAAATGTCGTAGTTGGAAATCAACTAGAGTAAGATAAAACTTTCGTAACGAAGATTCATATATATATATATATATAAGGAAGTTTAAGTTACATATAATAATAATAATAATAATAATAAATTCTTATTAAGGGGGAATACTGTTTGGTTATGATTTAAGAGAAAATTGTGTTAATAATGAAAGCATACCGTTCAAATTTTGTAACGGAATAAGTACATTTACAGTCAATAATGAATTTCTTAGTTTATCAATATTTATAAAAAGTATATAATTAATGCAAAGTATTCGAATTCGTTCGATTGCATTTTCGAAAATCTTTACATTTAAGTAAATTATATTTGAATTCGTCGATGTAATTTATAGTTTTCTAACTCGACTGCTTAATTGGAATTTAGTTATATCAACAGACTCTGTTATATTTACAAAAGTCAAAGGGATTTTGAAAAGAAAAAAGAAAAAAGAAAAGAAAAGAAAGAAACTTGTATATTATAAATGAAATGAAGAGCCAAGTAGACTTTCAGCGGCAATCGAATCATTTATTCCGTAATGATATTAATGATGTGCTTTTAACGGTAAAATCTTTTGGTAAGATAGACTAATGGTCCCTAGATCCCAGTCAAATACATGTGAAAGAAATCCCTTAATAAAGTTATTGTTAACAAGAATGAATATACGATAATATTTCACACTTTGCAAATAACAATAAGAAACAATGGAAGCGCGATCTTAATGTTTATCGATACGAGATCTGTTCGTGTAATTGAGAAATATTTAAATATTTCTCCCGATATATGCACAATCGAATGGAGTTTGGACGGCTTCGCTCTGAATTTTCCGACGTGAAATACGTTTTTTTGCTATTTAAAAAAGCACTCGAACGTTGAACAAAATTTAATGCATTAAATGTCTTGTTAAAGGAAGGAAATTAATTAATTGAAATTGGATTATCTGCGATAAATATTGTATGGATATTCCTTGTTCAAGCAGTTTTAAATAAATATTGATTTTGAAATGTCAAATACGCACCCTCGTTGCAAATATTTTAAAGAGCTTTAAGTAATTAAAGTTAAAAAAATGGTAATTCGTCACTTGCACGTAAAAGTTGTAAAAAAATTAATGAAGCCAAAATTAAAAATCCAGCGAATCCGCTGAGGTTATTAAGAAACAATGGACGTTACGTATTTGTTGTTTAAAAATTTTTTAGTTAAGTTAAAAACATTGAGCTGCATTGAGCAACGTGTAACATTTATAACGAACTAGAATGCTAGTTAAAAGAAGAAGAAGAAGAAGAAGAAGAAGAAGAAGACAAAAAAAATGTTATATTAACGTTAATTAAGAAGGTACTGAAAGACTTTATGATTAATCTTCGTAATAATATATACACATACGCATGTAACATTAACGTTAAAATAAACATTATGTTATCGATTATGAAAGCCAATACGGATTCGCTTCCTTTTTAATGTAATTTATTATATAATAGCGCACTGTAATTAATGTACTGTGTGCAGTACATGTATATTTAGAAATTCATAAAATAGCGACGTCCATGTCGTGGAATTTTTAATTGACATTATTATAAATGAGTTTTACATTCACGAAAGATTAGAAGTTTTCGTGTTCTTAACGAGAAGAACGGATTTGATTTTTGCTTACAAGCCTGGAATGACAACGAAACATTGTCATTACAGTAATTATGGTAAAAAATGCGCTCAATACGACAAGTTTCCGCGACGTAGATTTAATGTTAAAATTTATAAAATCTCGGCTTTGTTGTGTATGTCATCTCCGCTTGTAGGGAATTATTTAACAAGATGTCGTAGCATCACTCTGGCACTTTATTTCCCTTCTCGTAACAATGGAAGCTTGTCACGGTAAACAATTTTATATAAATTTGCCGTTAGCCGAGGAGCGCCCTCACCAAGTACGCTACGTAAAAGTCACTTAATTTCCGTATGTAAATATCTAAAGCTTATTTATTATCCCTTACTTTATAAATGTCGTCAACAAACAAAATATATATATATATATATATATGAACAAAAATGGCGACAAAGATCTTTTTTCGAATAATAACAACAACAGCAACAACAGCAGCAGCAACAACAATGATAATAACAATAATAAATCGACGAGCGGTTTATTCAATAATTTCGAGGTAATAGTGAGATCCGCGGGTGGGGGTGGGGGTGGGATTGTCGAATAACCTTTAGCCGTGGGTAATAAAATAAGGGAAAAAAATATTTAAATTGTGCGATTAAGGTATGGCCGGTGCTCGTCTGAAAATGGCTCTGGAGGAGCGGCTAAACGAGTCTGGCATTGAATGGCTCCCACCCAAGTGGCAACTGTATCGCGAGGAGGCAGGAAAAGAAGATAAGACAGCCGTCGGATTTCACTGGCTAATCTACGGAGCAGCGATTTAACGCCAACCGCTCCCTCGCTTTATATATATTTTTTTTTTTTTTTTTTTTTTTAACATTCGATTCTTATCCGGGAATAACTAGCCGAGGAAATTATATGTCATTGGAGCGCATTCCCGAGATCTATTTCCTAATGGTTATTAATAACGGACGGGACCTTACGATCCAGGGATCGTTTCATTCGCTTTTGTAATATTAATGCTTGCTTCACGTGCATCGTAATTATAAGGTTTGATTACAAGTGTGTAAAAAAGGGGGCAAAAGAAAAGTGGGTGCGTGTGTGCGTGCGCATTAGAGATACATCTAGGAGTTGGTGAAAAAGAAAAGAAAAAAAAAAAAAAAAGAATATGAGAATGCAAGCGATGCTGAAGCAGATAAGAAGATCGATACTGATTTCCCATAAATGTAGCAACGGCGAGATTGGTTTTAGAAACTTTTCCCTCACGAAAACTTAACTTTTCCTTTGGTCAAGTATTGTAGTCGCCCTGATGTTATTTCAAAGAAAATTCAAACTTTCCTTTTATTTCCGATCGATCCTATTTTGTCCTCAGCTCATACGGCGCACATTTTATTTAAAAAATAATTTCGTTTCGCTTTAGGACTTTATTTACTTCCTCGGGACACATAATTCCAACAATTAGCAAAAGATTTTCTTATAACAAATCTATCAATTAATAACGGACTTTCAAAGGGAAGCCCGACTGCGGCTTATCGGCCATTATAAACTTTCAATGGTAAATGATTTTTTTTCTTTCTTCTTCTTCTTCTTATTATTATTATTATTATTTAATCCGTCTCTCGGTATTTTCAACATTCAATAATTTCACCTCATTAGCCGCGACGTTTTTTTCTTTGTTTTTTTTTTTTTTTACATTAAAATCTATTTCTAATACAAAGCATAAGCTTATTGTTACAATATAATCATTACTTGTGGGATAATTTAAGTATCGTTTACAGCTTAAAGAGTAAATTTAGTAGTGTTATCATTCTTATAACGAAATATAAACGAATGCTTTACACGAGTATTTATAAAAAATATCTACGTAATATGCTCCGTTCGGTTTGTTTTTCTATTGTATGTGATCGAAAGATTTTTGTAAAGAGAATCAGAGAGACTCCCGTTCGATTATTGCATTTCGACAAATTATTCGACAACTCCGCCTCGTTCTAACCGATAGAATTAATCTAGGGGGAAAGAAAAAGAAGAAGAAAAAACAGCAGATGTTATCTTTTATCGTATTGAGTAAATTGTAAATTTTAGTCTTTATGCTGCCGAACGATGCGCAGATACTCTGAGGATGACAGCTATTAGAAATTCAGATAAGTATCTGAAGTATCTGGATTGTTTTCATTTCTAATAAGAGGACGGGAGGGGGGACGTTACAGCCGTAGACTTATGCTGTAAAGGCCGAGGCAAGTATAAAGAAAAATGGGATTTAAAGGGCTACATTGATAAAATCGCAGATTCTCTTTGAAGTCGGACGAGATAAGACTGTTCCTATTATTTTTTTTTTCCATTTCTCAATCCTTAAAATTTCCTCCCCTTCGCTGACATTGCAAAAGTTTGCAGGAAATCCAAATTATCCTCTTTTAAACAATTAACGTGACACAATACGTCACGTATATTACATATCCTGCTCTATCATCATCGTCATCGTCATCATCATCATTATTTGTATATCCATTATTATTATTACTATTATACTTTTTCGCACTAAATTTTACTTTCGCTTAAAAAAATCCTCTCCTCGAGTGGCAAAGGCTCATTATTATTATTATTATTATTATACGTTCGCGTATAAATTATTATACTATTTTATATATTCATTTGAAGTTATAAAAGGATGACGTACATATTTCAATGCAAATGAAATGTTGAGCAGCTGAAGCAAGGGCCGCTAAAATTATTTATTCACCTTAAATGTTTCCGCTAAATCTGTAAAAAAAAAAAAAAAAAAAAAAAAAACCTCGCCGACTCGTACGATCTATTAAATTATTTCTTTTATAAATCATTTTCTGCTAATTATAAATGCCTATCGTCATAAATATTTGCCACGAACAAGTCTATTTACGTAGGGAAGGACATGAAAATAGAGATACGGTTAGTTACGTGGGTGTGCGTGTACGTCTTCTATCTATTGAATAAATGTTGCGTGGCGGAATTATAAACTTACCCGGCAGACCTGCAAAATCTATGTACACCTGACCGTCTAATTACTGCCTCACGCATGCCGTAGGTGATCGACGTACTTAAAGATCCTCCCCCTTTCACCACGGGACACCGTTCGTGGGGGGACGGGGACGGGGGATAATCATTGTCCTCGAGGTGAAGGTTCGGCCGATCGGGAGGCAGTTCTGACTGAAATAATAAAATCTAAGAGCAAAACTCATCTTGTGTCTCCTTTGTTATTTCAATACCCGCTCCATCTCTCTCTCTCTCTCTCTCTCTCTCCCTCGCCCACTCGCAATAGCAAAAGACAATAATACCCCCCTAATGTAAAGAGAATTCTTATTACGAAACCAGATGTAATCACCAATTAAATAAGAAAAAAAAAGAAAAGAAAAAGAAAAAGATTTTAACTCTCTTTACGGCTTTATTTATTTATTTATTTATGTGTTTTAAGATAGTTTTCAGATGTTCGGAGTGGACGATAAGCCCAATAACCGCATGAGAATAAGGTAATATACATTGAAACAGACCCTTCTGTAACTTCGTTAAATTTATTTATTTATTTATTTAGTGATATTCTAAGGAGGGCAACTCGCTTTTTAATTTCTACTACTACTACTACTACTACTACTACTACTACTACTACTAGTCCATCGGATTTACAGTATTTCGAAAATAGGTAATGATTAATTATGCTGACGGGCATAGGGCATCGCGACGAGTCCTTTTTTAATCAATACAGGCATAATATGCACATTGAATATCACAATAAATATTAAATTACACAGCGTTATCCGAACGAATGAATTATGAATTGCTAATGCATGTAATTGGTATTAAAATATCTCGACGACAATAAATAACGCGGAATAAATAATAGTTTAGATAGTACGGAAATACGCGCAAGGAAGTACATGTAATAATAATTCATGTACGTGCGACATGACTTAGCGGCCGAGGTAAAATTTATTAGATAATTATAACACAAAAAAAAAAAATAATAATAATAAAAAAAAAACTTATCTGTAGAAGAATATGCACACGAATGAAAACTGATATAATAAATTAACGTATATCGTACGGGAATCGGCGATAATTGCATTAAGAAATTGTTGCCGTTGTTGTTGCCGTTGTTGTTGTTGTTGTTGTTGTTGTTGTTGTCGAGAGAGAGAGAGAGAGAGAGAGAGAGAAAACGACATGACCAATAGTGAATTTGGGTGAAATACGTCAGACGGAAAATTTAATGGAAAAAAAAGTCCGAACGGGAGTAGCGAAAAGTTGAGGTTATGCGATTTTATGGGCCGTTTATTAAGTTTCGACAAAAGATAACGCAAAGGAAGACAATAATTTTGAATACGTGACAAAAGCACATAACTAATACGCGACTGGAAAACTTAAATGGCAGATTTATAATTGCGCGAGATGGAAATAAAGTATTAAGTCGCGCCGAGTTCGTTATTTATAAATGACGCCTTTGTACAATATTTAAATTTACGCGTACGAACTTATTATTAAATAATGAATAAGATCTGAATCTTTAACCGATAAATGACACGGATTACGTGATAAGTTTCGTTTAAGCGTGTACGTGCGCGCCTACGCGATTCTTAAGCGGTTGCAATTACAGAGAAAAAAAGAGAAAGAGTACCAAGTTTTTTTTCTTCTTTACGCGATTCATAAAGCTCGAGAGGGTTTCATATTTGCAGTATATTGGAATTTAATTAAGCCCGTAAACGAAAAATGAAGAGGCACTTGCAGATTCGACCTTACAAATTTGTGATTTCTAAGCGAGTTACGAACTTTCGGGATTAGGTTTACATTGGCCGCAACTACCCCCCCGCCCCCCGTTCCCAATTCTCTTTTATCTCGATAGATCCCTTTCTATTGCTATCCGTCCTCCTTTTTCCTATCTCTCGCGCTCTGTATATTTCTCAGTCTCGCCGTCTTTGTCTCCGTGATTCGTTGACTCTCAGTTTCTCCTCCTTCGCTTCCCCGTCCCCGTCCCCGCCTTCCGTCCTCCGACCCCGCCACTACGGCCACCGCCACCACCGCCGCCCCAGCCTTCCGTCGATCAAATGCACTGTGCTGATATTGCAGAATTCTATTCGCGTGCATCGACTAGTGCGAATCCGTTACTCGTTTTATAAATAAGAAGAAAATAGAATGGCAGCGCCACGTAGTTGCTAGGGTAACGTGTCCGGTCCCCTCCGCACGCTTTCTATAGATCGAGATTTATCCGATCGGGACCTTTCTCATTGAAAATCTTTATATTCTTTAACATATTTAATATTGTACCCATTGTCAAGTGTTATTTTCCTTTGAAAATTTTCAACTCCATAGTATATTTCCGTGTAGTTACTCTGGCTCGGAGCTTTCTTTCATTTAGAAATCAAATAAAAGCGAGGCAAAAATTTTCCAAAGAAAATTCGAAGGGAGTAGTAGTTGCTCCGTCACGGAACGATGACGACGTGCTGCAGAAATTAATCATTTTTTTCTTCTTCTTCTTTTTTTCTTCTTTTCTCTTTTTTTTTTCTCTTTTTTTTTTAACAATCCTCTTACATACATACGTTTCAGTAAAATTCTGATAAATATTGGATTCCCAAAAGCATAACTAACTCTCAGCTGTGACGGGACGAGGTAACGCCGCGCCTTTTATATCAATTTTTCCCTCTGCACGGGGACGGGGTAAGGGAGAGAAAGAAAAAAAAGAAAGAAAGAAGGAAAATTACAATATCCATACATAGATATTGAAAAATATCGAGACAGAGATTTTTCGATTCTTCCTCGCCATTTGACACGGGTTTCATAAACGTAATGGAGTATATTTGAATCTCCATCGAGGAGCTTAGGCGGCCTTATTAATACGCCAGCCAGCCCGAGCTCCTGTATAATTGACAAAGATTTTGGATTTTGTATGAGCCGATACGTACGAAAGGATCCGTTGGAAGGGCTAAGGTTTTTTTCTCGAGCATCCGACTCCGATCCTATATCGATAACGAATAAATAAAGGTCATTCGCGTCTATTGTTGCAATTATTGCGATAAGCGAAAGTGCGTTTGTCTGAAAATGGGAATTAAAATACCGGGCGTAAAATAAATTCTGCATCAGAGGGGAGGGGCGATAATCGGGTGCTGTGTATGAGCGGGGAAGAGCATATTCATCAGGGAAGTGGTCATGGCCGTGAAATTCATTATTACGTTATAATAAAACGGACCCAAAGACGCATTTACTCTATCTGTATTTCATTCATCTCAAAGTAACGCGGGGCCTCGTGTACTCACGTGTATTTCGAAAACAGTACAGTCATCGATCTGTCCTCCCAATGTAATTCCCGGGCTCTTTGACGCGCTTCGCAGCCACTCGATTACTCGGCTAAACTAATTTTACTTGTTACATTTTGCCAGGGGAACAAGTGAAGCTGTCGCTTATAACGATCGCGATTAAATTACCGAGACTGTCTAGGATTCCCTGATAACGTCTACTACCTACCTGCATCCACGTCCGCTTAAATTAAACACCGGGAGCGGCCTGAGAGATGCCGCGGTGCCGAGAGCGAGGCCGGGCGAGTATAATAAAGGGGGTCCGAGTTAAAGTAGCCCCCTACCCTCTATCCCCCGTAGCCCCCGCTACCTGCCCTGCCCTGCCCTGCCCTGCCCTGCCCGACGAGCCCCGGTGTATCGTTACGTACGCGATGGCGATGAGCTTCTTAAAGACTGGGCCTTCGAGAGTGTGACTCTGGTCGATCTATCCGTCGGCCTAGGAAATTAGATCCCCCGATATTTTCATGCTGTTGCGAATCAAAGCCTCCCTCGACGGCATTAAGCGTGAAATGCATCAGCGAGCAAAAACATCGTTAAAACTCTGCTAAATTTTAATCCCTAAAGGTCCTTAGGCACCGCACTCCCCCTCCCCCGCCCCGCACTTCATTACCGCTCGGTATTGTGCATGAATGCACCGACCCGTGCCCCGATCCCCGACCCCCGACCCGACCCGCCCGTTCCGTAAACTCCCATTTTGTTTCAGCCGTGGGAGAGACGTGGCTGACAGATCGGAGAGAGAGAGAGAGAGAGAGAGAGGGAGAGGGAGCGAACCTCTGCGTGTGCCTGTCTACTAGGGAAGGAGGATTTCACGGCGAGGGGCTTCGTCGAGGAGGAAGAGAAACGGGTAAGCTTCGTCACTCTAACGAGACGTCGGGACCTTCCTGCCGGGGATGGCTTCGTGGGAGCTTTGGGGGGAGGGGGCGGGAGTAGGGAGTAGGGAGTAGGGGGCCACCAGCCGAAACCGGAAGGAAGAAGCCAGATAATCGTTAAACGCCATTACACTGCGTGCGAGTATACGCGGGTCTCGGGAGATCTTCCCGGGAATCCTTCTTAAGGGTGCTCGCGCTCGCTCGCTCCTTATCTCACAGCGCCCGGGTGTAGTTCACGTAAAGTGCAAAGTGTACCCTCGCGAGATTCCGGTGATTTGGAAAATTCGAGTTTTCCGATTTCGTCCCGCTCCCGGCCCTTTTCCGTGCTTAATAATCGGCCGAATCTCCCCGGACATTGCCGAGCATCGCCGTCCAATCCCTCAAGATCCGATCCCCCCCCCCGCCACAATTATCTATCTCGTATAATATTATCCGGCGTACCGATTGAATACGAATACCCGCGTCCGATTACCTCTGACCCTTAATTATTTACGCGTTTCCCGGACATTTCCGTTCTAACGTCACCAACGCCGTACTTTATTTTATAAGCGTAAAAAAGCAGCACTTGGACCTGCTGTGACTGTATGTACATTAACCTAGTCGCGCCATTATTTACGGCTCCCTTTCACAGAATGCCGCAAGAGCAACGCAATAACACGCGAAAGCGGCATTAATATTTAGAATTAATTTTTCAAAAATATAATTTAAATGCACAAGAATCCATTTTCATTGATAGTGTCGTGCCGTTGGAGTTCACTGCGCGAGCCTGATTATTTGACCTGATAGCTAAATTACAGAGCACAATAACTCTATTGTTAAAATTAAATTCAATTACGACGGCCCGAGGCCATTATTATTGAAAAATTACATTACCTTTACATACGTATATATATAGTTTGGTAAAAAAAAAAAAAAAAAACAAATTATGCTAATATGCAGTCTTTAACGGAGCTCGGGTGGAGGGAAATAAATTCACGTGATATTTCAAAATGAAGCTCAATTACTTTCCCTTGCTCCCTCTTCTCTACCGCATAATCTTCTGCATTTTCTTATTGCGCCGTAATAATTATTATTGATGCAATTATCGATTTGCGTAGAGTATTGACTGGAAATATTTTATCCGCTAAACAGATAGATTACGTTATTACTGAAGCCCATGCTTTTAGCTCCGATTTTCATTTCGGATAAGAATATTAATAGATTAATAACAATAATAACAATAATAACAATAACAATAACAACGACAATAATGATCATAATAATAATGACGACGACGACGACGACGACGACGACGATGACGACGATAGAAATTGTAACGATTGCAGCAACTGTTATTACGAGAGCTCGATTTGATCTGTCAGGGGGGTAGGGTGGGGTGCGCTCGCACAACTAGTTATCGAGATATCGAATCGCAGGGAGTACAGAGGTGGATGATAATAACGCGTGGAGGGTAGGGATAATAATTGTGATTCGGTATTTATTTTGTGGGCGGGGGAGGGAGGAAGGGACAGGGGAGCTCCACGGCGAGTTCCCGGGAGTTCGAGGGAGTCCCGGCGAAGAGTTTCCTCGGAGAGCATCGCCGGTCGCCTCTGGTTAATACCTCTTCCGAGGCGATGCCGGGTATGGCGCGCGGCTGGTGCTGCATCTGGCATCGGAACCGTAGCTGATTAGCGGTTTCCCACTCGAGTCGTCGAGGCTTACACACGGACGGATGGACTAGGCCGTGTCAAGGACTTTGGCAATTATTCGGAAAGTGCATTACCAGCCCGGGATTAAGGAGAACATCACGAGCTCCCGCTAAATCTGTTTATTTCTCCTCTTTTCTTCTTTTCTTCTTTTCTTCTTTTTCTTTTTCTTCTTCCCTTATTAACCGACAACTGCTCCTCTAGCCATTACGATGTTACACTTACTTATCCGCGGACTCGGTGCTCGAACACCTTACGATAAGTTAAAACGAAAGAAAGAAAGAAAGAGAATCTGCTCAAACGATGTATTATTGGTGGGCGCCAGTAACGGCTTTTTACCACCGGCTCTTACGAGAAAATCCGTAAAGCGATTACTTAACGAAATACAAATTAGCGTGGCAAGTGGCCATTACCTCGTTATCCCATTCAGAATCGGTTATTGGCGGGGGCGGGGGGAGGGGGGCAGAGCCGCGCCGCGAGCTTTTCAATAACTGTATTTCCATTCGGCTTCCAGGCCCCTCCCGCCCCTATCCCCGCCGCTGCCGGTCCGCGATCATAAATCACCGGAGCCCGGAGAAAGAGAAAGCATATTTCGCCGACTGTCCTCTCGTCTGAATAGCAGAGGCCAAGCTCTTATTACCACGTATTTCTTTCACAGAGGGGGGGCGGAGGAGCGACGCGACCCAACCCCGTTCTTAGTTAACCCCCATAAACCCGCTCCACTCGCCGCCGTCCAACTCTTCGTCGTTCTTCATCCCCGGACAAAGCCTTCCCCTCGTATACGTGTATTCGGGCCTCTCTATCCACCCACCCTTCCCCCCACCGCCACCACCACAACAACAACACCTAGCCCGATCCCCGTCTCATTATATTCGGCTAATTATCGAATCTCCGTTAGAGGCTGCCGCTACGTTGCGTCAATTGCACACGCAGGATTGTTGCCGGTCCCTCTTATAGCGCTAATACGTGGTCGCGGGAGTCTGAAAGTCCGGCTCGGGCGTCGAGGAAGAAGCCCGGAAGCCCTGGAGCTTTACGCGACACGTAAGAGAGAACGCGGGCCGGGCTACGTAGCCTGCAATTGTGGGACGGGGGGAGGGGGTCGGGAGCCGGGGGGACGGATCGCCTAAGACAGCGACGCACTTAAGGGTCCGGGAAGATAAGGGACGTACGTAATGGCCGGCTGTCGCTCCCCGTTCCCTCGGCCCGAGGAGCCGAGCCGAGCCGAGCCGAGCCGAGGTAACCCAGGGGCATTTAGCATTCCGAGCGACGACGCGGAAAAGTTGACGGAGCCGAACGTGTCTCGATGCGACTCCACGCGCCGCTCGCGCGTCTCAAAGCAATTACGGCGAACGTCGTTAATAACTTTACTTGGCAAGCCGACGAAAATCTATACGATATCTTAATGCGCGATTACGCGAGGCTGTTTTATCGAGCGAGTAGCTTGCAAGGACTCCTTACAAAATTACCTACTCACGCCCGATGTTTTTTTAGATCATTCACATCGGATGTACGTCCCAATGCGTAACAATCGATAGATTCGGCTTCGAGTCGTCGATACTCTTACGTTAAATGTTACGTGATTGCCCGCTCGATACGCAAATTACCGTTAATTGACCAATGAAACGTTTGCGTCCCTTAATTCTGTCTGTTTAAAAAAAAAAGGATCTAATTAATCTAAGTGCATTTACACGAAGCTATGGGGTGGGGGCGGGGCGGGACGGGGGAGGATCTATGAAATTTGTAATCCCACGTTGGTGCGTCGTGGGAAGAAGTAAGAAATCGAGATTATTTAACGATAAGCCTCTCTGTCCCCCCCCACCCCACCCCATTCACCTCGTTTTTATTTTTCATCATTATTTACGATCCTGTTTTCATAGGGATGTTTTTGTCTCGCTTTGGTCAAAATTTATCTGCCGAAACTCTTTGGGAAAGTGATGCTCTGTCATATACCGTTTAAACATTGTCACACTCTCCTGCTTATTGAACATTTAAAATTATTCAAGAGTACGAAAGTATTTCCCTCGCCACCTCACTCTCACCGTATTAATAAAAACTTTCACTCCCCTCTTATCTACACATTATCGTTGTCTTAAACTTTATTACAATAGATTGAGATAATTTTTTTTTTTATTATACTCTTATATTAAGCTATCGAGGTATTGTCAAAAGACAGACAAACGAAAAAAAAAGAAAAAAAAGAGAAAAGCCACGACGGGATATTGAATTTAAGATATTTTTATGGAATATACAAGCTTTAGAGGTTAAGAACAATGGGGATTACGGGGCCGTTACGTGTTATTATTTAAAATATTAAAATGCTGCCCTTACGTCCCGGGCTAAGGAAATAATTTTAACGGCAAAACAAATTGAGATAACGACGCTCCTTTTACAAAAAAAAAAAAAAAAAAAACAAGTACCTTTTGTCCTCGCTTATTTTCCCCTGGCAGACTCAAGTTCTACACAACCGAGTTAAGCTCCAACGCACACAACGTCAGGTGAACGCTAGTGCCGCGTACGAACGGGCCAACCGACCTCCCTCTTCATTTACTACACGGAGAAAATAATGATCCATACACGCGCGCCCGTTACTGTACGTACGCTTGGCTTCGTCGTCGGCAGTGCGGTCGCAGCATACGCCTAGGAATTTACGAAGAGCGAGGCTTACTTGTGCCGTTCGAATGACTCTGATCGGCCGTAAGATACCGCGTTCTCCTTTACATACAATAAACACCCGAGAGACAATAATAATAATTAAAGAGCCGCGGAATAGTTGTGTTGAAGAGAAGTAGAAGACATTTTCGACAGGTGCGTCGTTAGGCAATTTTTTAATCACGCGCGTTATTATTAGGATAATTGTTAAGTTAATAAGGCAACTGACGAATGCTTGACATTAATAATATTTCGTGAAATCGGTATATAAAAAAAAAAAAAAAAAAAACAAAAAACAAACAAACGAGTGCTGATATGCACTAATGACTTTTAACGTACGTCATACGTTTTTCTCCCTTATTTGTTTTTAAGTATGCGTTTAAGGGCGAGTAAGTAGGGGAAGCTATCGATATCGCGTTCTAGCATAATAAATTATGTGCCTGTTGAGACTCGAGATTTTTTATGGAACACACATACAGAGCTAAGCGCTTACATAAAAGCACAGTAAGTAAAAACGACTTATTCCGAAAAAACTTCTTCTTGTCGCTCGATTAGACTGTCATTGATAGGGACCGATTATTATTCTACTTAAGCTTATTTACGTTTTCTATAATTGTAATGCGCAGGAAAATAGGGAAAAGGTAGCGGGGGTCGGTAATGGACAGAGAGTTAGATGAGAAATAATGAAGTGAGATGGGCAATATAGTTTTGCAGGAAGGAATAAACATTATGGACTAATCGTAGCGTGAACATTATTAACACTGACAACGGAATTCTATCGGTCTTTCTTGTTAATTACAAATTTATTCCATTGTACGTGTATTTTTTACTTTCTAGACAAAGGTAAAGAGATTTACCTCTTCCTTGGAAATACTTATTTACCATTTTTAATGAAGTTCGGTCTGGCCGTATTCGATATGCAGTGATTATTTTAAGAGGAATAATTTCTTTTAAAACTTTTGATTGTGCCAACTAGTAGCCGTACTAGTAGTAGTAGTAGTAGTAGTCGTAGTAGTAGTCGTTGTAGTAGTCGTTGTAGTAGTAGTAGTGGTAGCAGCAGCAGCAGCAGCAGCAGCAGCAGAAAGTAGTGAATTTCTTACGAAAGTTTTATAGGAATTTTTTTTTAATTCCTCATCTTGTAAGTTAATATTTGAACTCTTAAAGGAGCCTTTGAGATTTATTTCTACGTATATATTTAATACCAACGACGTTATTTATTTCTTAAAGAGGGGATAGCTTCAATATAAATCTGACTGTAAAGAATATTGTTAGAGCCTTCGTCATTTAAACATAATAATAATAACAATATCTAAGGCTCGTGTTTCTATTCTTTTCAATCCATTCGGTGCTATATTTACATAGTAATTTGATACCCTAAACAATTGTACTTATAATGAGCTTATTCCGCTTTCGTAATGTATGCTTAATGCATTTTAGATGTATTATATACATACCCTGGCCGCACGTAATGACATCGGCTGAAAATCGTTGTATAAGCTTCGAACGATATTCCTTATAATTCCCTTCTTTATATTTACATGCTAAACCGTATAGATTTCAAACATAAACCTCTCTTTTTTAATATACGTTTAATTTTGTGTAATCTCGATGTGAAAGCGTTAAGTTTATTTTATTTTATTTTATTTTTTTTTATTTTTTTTTTAATCCTGCGATTACAGGATTACGTAAGATGTAGCGATTTAAAGGATAATTAAGTTTGTATAATATTTACATTCAAACAATGTTTAACTAAATAAATTAAGTTCTTAAGTTTTTTTTTTTTTTTTTTTTTCCACTGAAAATTCTTTGTAAAAGTCGTTAACATGCACATTCCTTATTTTCCCTTACTTTTTCTAACTTATTTTCGATACTTTTCTAGCCAATTTTCGCATAAATTTATATCGCAAAAGTAGTAGAGCGGTTTAGCGCATATTTTACTCTGCCTCCTACTTATTAAAATTAACTTTTAAAGTAACGAGTAACAACTTATTCGAACGCGCCTTAATTTTATTACATTTTATTTTTGCTGTTCCTGTTGTTTGTTGTTGTTGTTTGTTGTTGTTGTTGTTGTTGTTGCTGTTGTTGTTGCTGTTGCCGTTGTTATTGTTGTTAAATAAATAAGAACTTGCATAAGCAGCTTCGAATTTCCGTAAAAATTTGCGAGTCGCGAAAGCACTTTCATTGTTCTCTTACATTATTACCGAACTTTCGTTATATTACTTATCCACTATTAAAAGTTTCCTATTTAAGTTTATTATAATTTTCCCAATTTATAATCTGATTAAATAAAGCTCGACGAAGCCATGCACTAATTAAGTACATGTAAAGCTTGCAGCGAACGAAAACAATTCCGTATATAAGCTGTAGGTATATTAAAATGCGAATAATCAATAGAAGGGAATCCGCAGTTGGTAAGAGAAATTGATTTATAATAAATAATTTATTAAGGAGTCGTCCTCGTTATTACCAACACAGGTGATATATCGCAGGAATTTTATATTTGCTTCTATCATTCTCGAAGGACTTCCTCACTTTTCGTCTGTCGGCCTCTTTAAATGAGAAATACTTTTCCGACACAAACATATAATATAGTTCGCGGGAGAAAAAGAGCACGAATAGATGACTTTAATGTAAAAAAGTGTAAGGAAAGGAGAGAAAGGAAGGCCAGCGGTTTTTCTCGTTGTTTTCATCCATGGCATGTGAAATATGAGTATATTCTACCGGTTTTTTTTTTCTTTTTTCCTTTTTTCCTTTTTTTTTTTTCAGTTGAAAAGTTCACAAGGGAGAGAGAGAGAGAGAGAGAGAGTGATTGTTATTTTTCACCAATACGCGAAGCTCGAAACTTTGGAGAGGCGAGTGACTTTTTATTGTTGCGTGCCGTTTCCATGTCATGTTATCTGCGAAAGTGTTTTCCGATATAATAATGTATTTTATATAAGCCCGGGCTGAGCGTATGTTTATAGTGAAAATTGGTTATAAAATACCGGGTGATTATTGAGCGCTTTTTACGGGAGTAGGAGCTCGTACCTAAGTTCTTACTAGACGAAGCGAGTGCGAATGAATTTAGTTTTTCCTTTCTTCTTCTCATCTTTTTAATAGGTAAAACAGGAATTTATTAGTGATTTATTTTAATAAATTGTTCTCGAGTGGGGTTGGTGGGTAAAAAAAAAAAAAAGAAAAAAGAAAACAAAATTTGCGGGAAAGTTGAATTTTACAATCGTAAGCGCGAGATTGAAATAAAGCGCTCGATTTATGAAGGAGAGCTGAAAAATTAGATAATATATTTGAGGAAATGTGTGAAAAGTTTTAGTGATCGGATGAAAACCTGAGGAGCGGGAGCAAAACTTTTGTAGTTCAAAAAATAAATTCGGAGATATGTCTATTCAAAGGGTTTAATATCTATTATAAATCGCGCAGAGAGATGCCCATAAATTATGTTAGAACAAATTCATTACCTCTAAGAACAAATGCACAAGAAAGATAAATTACTTATTAATCTAAAGTCTAAAGTGCCATTTACTACAGTAAATATTAAAAACAAACAAACAAACGAACGAACGAACAAACAAACAAACAGAGTTCGACAGTAATTCGTAATTTCTTTCATCTTCGCGTTACGGGTAAATATCTAGATCAACAAGGAAATCAAAGCCATTGTCACTAAAAATCTCCCTCACCCCCAATAACCCCCCGCGACACACATCATGGCGATTCGCTCGTTGAATTCGCTAGGAAAGCCGGGGCTAAGGTCAGGGACGACGTGGTGCCGCGCTACTTAGTAACGGGCGCGTGTAAATACGCAATTTTGTTAACAGAATAAAGTCATGCATGTTTTCCGCATGTTAGTTAGTAGGACACCGGTAGGATGTAAGCGTGCAGTTGTTATTTCCGCTCGGCATATTCCCGGCATAGCTCCGTGTAACTCTAAGGATTTAATAATACGTGAATAAATTATTTATTTTTAAGCCAATTGTAACGCCAGTAACGCCGCCGCTCGCTCCGCTCGTACGCAACTTATTTTAATGTTAAATACGTTTTGACAATACGTCCTTTTCATTTTGTCTTTCTCCTTTGCCGTTTGTCTTTCAAACGCGTTATAATGCAATAATGTTAAAGAACATCCGGTTCGAGTAAAAGTGACTCGTTACCCCGTTCGCTTTTCCTTCTGCAAGCGATTGAAAATGCATTTCCCCAAGTTTTGATTACGAGTACTTTTTGTTTTGTTTTTTTTTTTTGCACAGACAATAATGAAGAAAAAACAAAATCATACCTCTAGATGTATTGCATTGATTTTGCAATTCTTAATTTAAACAATTGGTATTTTTATTAAGCGACAGTTCCATTGGTAAAGTACGTAATGACAGTGGCTTTGAAGTTAATAGTAATTATTTTCTATTAAAACTTGGTTATTCGCGCTATAATGTAATATAATTTATTCGTCTCTGTAATTGACTATCGATTAAACTGCTTTTTTCCTTTATTAACTCGTTCCTTAATCACTGTTGTCCCTCCGTTAATTACGAGCTTGCACTCTACGGAATAAGAAGTGGCTTAAAAAAAAAATCACATTCTATAAGCGTTCCATAATCAATAAAGAGTTCGACGAGGCCTACGAGGTGCGCACCACCACCGCCACCATCAACCAATGTACGCGCGGAAAGAGCGTTTGATTAGGTTTACTTGGTGTCGACTTGGCCTGCTCGTCCGTATAGTCCGAAGCCGATTTTAAATCGTGTCCCGGGTACGCGCGACCCTCGCCCCCAATTACCAATCGGAAAGCGATATTGAAATCTTTGGAATTTTCCCCCGGCCCTTCCGAATTTGCGCTACTCCCAATCACGCGATCGGGATAATAAGCTCTCACACGGCTCGCCGCCATGACCTTGAGCGGCTAAGTTCACACGGAAGTAAAAGACGTTCGGGTACTGCGGAAAAACGTCATTGGTACGTAATTAACTTTGTAACTTATAGCGGTTGAACTGTTTTTGATAATACGAATTATTCCTCAATTTACGGGACGATAAAGTATTACTCTTTTTTTTTTTTTTACAGAGGTCGTAGGCAAAATGCATAATGCATAATGCATAATGCATCGTGCCAGGAAGAGGAAGAAAATTTAAGAAAAAAAAAAAAAAAAAAAAAAAAAAAAAAAATACCTATGGACTGATTGAAGTATGCCTTTTGGTTATAAGAAATTCGTCTCCTCTCTGTGTGGGTGTGTCTGTGTGTGTGTGTCTGTCTGTTTTCAAGGCAATCGTGATTCGAGCCGCATTCGAGTGAGAAAAACAAAGTGAACTCGTAAAGGTTGAACTGCAAAGGTACTGATTGCCAAGATAAAACGAGTGGAAAAGGGGTAAAAGAAAAAAAAGAAAAAGAAAAAAAAAAAAGAAGCTAATCGTGTAAATCGATTATATACCGAGGATTTGCCCTCCTTTTCGCCGCTCGGGAGAGCGCCGCGACCGATATATTTATAAATGTGTATTCGAGCGAGGCTCCCTTAATCGTCCGTCTCGGCCATCGCCAGGGTGCAGATGGGGACGTGGTCGACGAATTCACCGAGACCCGTTCCGGTGACTCGATGTCCTCCTCGCGGCTCATGTCATCCCTTCGTCTTTTACAATTTACGGTCTGCTACCTTTATCCGGGAGGGGGGGGGGGGCGGGAAAATACACTCGGCCCGGCATTCACATTGTCTCCGGGTGTTTTGCGCGACCTCGAGCGATAGTCGACGGCCGCAGTGGCCGGCCGGGTTGTAGAAAATTCCGGAAATAGTTTAGTCAGCCAGGAGCGACGGACCGTTCGAGCTCTCATTCGTTCTACCTAATCGCGTACGGGACGTCGAAAAGCTGCCCGAGAGAGGGGCAGGGGGCGGGGGGCGGTGGCGGCTCGCTTTGCATAGGGATATTTTTCTCTGAAAATGGGGTTTTGCGGGTTGGGGTTATTGGGGCTGGGCTGGACGCTATGGCCTCATCAAACGGATGGATCCCTTTCTTTCCGTCATTCCCTCGATTCCCAAACTTTTGCCAATTCTAATGCCACTTCCCCCCCCCCCCTCCCGTAATCAGTGTAAAAAAGGGAACACAATATTTCTAACCTCTGTGTCCACCTCCTCTAATCAAAATCAGTCTCTGTTCTATCGCTCTTCCTGCTGTTCGGAGGAACAATCGGGAAATCACCACCCCTCACCACCCCTCACCCACACACCCACGCGCGCGCTTCGCAAGAAGAAAAAAAAACCAAAAAAAAAAAAATGGATCTACAACAAAGGGCTCGGCTTTGAAAGGGAAAATAAACAAAGCAACGGATTTTTATCAAGAAAAATATGACTAATTTCTTCCCTTCGCATCAATGGGCTTTTAAATCACCGGCGAGAGAGAGGGAGAGAGAGAGAGAGAGAGAGAGAGAGTTCACTACCTCGGATTTCGTCTCGTTATTTATATATTTTCGTTATTTCCTTTCGTTAGACTCACTGCTCTTAGGCATTGTAAGAAAATCGCTCATTTATCTCGGAGAAGCGAGTGGACGAATAATGCGTCGCGCGAGTTCATTTGTTCGAGGCTCCCCCTTGAATTTATCAAAGATCTCTTAATTAATTAATCAATTTAAATATAATAATGGCGGCCGGGGCCTTTGTAAGAAGGCTCCCCCGTCCCCTTGGATCTCAATCCTTTTCAAACTACGGCCATTTATCTCCTTTAGTATAATTATTAAAACGCGAATCGAAAACGTATATATTTAACGGATTATTTGCCTGATCCTTACGTGTAAGAGATTTCGTAATTAAGTAGAGCGCATCGCCTTCGATTACAGCGCATCGTAATAGGAAAAAGGCCGGCCAAAAACAATAAGGCCGTCTTTGAAATTAAAATTTAGATTTATTAGAATCTGAATGGGCAATTAAAAGTTTAGAGCTCAAGCGCATTCCCGGAAGCTTTGATTTATTACACAAAGTTAGTTTTTCATGTACATATAGAGCAATTTGTTAAACAATCCCTTCCACCTTGATTATTATTTTAATAAATATAAATCGTCCCCGTCGTTGCTTAATTAACAAATAGATTTTTAAGTATCCCGAGTTTTCGGTACGATTTCGGAGTGGACGTTAACATTTTCATCTTAAATGTTAAATAAAAATTAATCTCCCGTTATCTCCCGGTATCTCCCGGTATCTGCCGGTATCTGCCGGTATCTGCCGGTATCTCCCGGTATGATATACCGAGTCGAGTACTTTTCAATTGCATTATTAAATCATTAGTATTCACAAGGAAATGCATAGCTCCCCGGGAGATGCTTAGCAGATGCTCCGGATATTAAAAAGGGGTGGGGTGGGGTCGGTGGGACAAAAAGAAGAGACAAAGTGGGTTAAGTTAGAGAGGGTCGGAGGACCGGATAAAGCCGAAAGGTTATCCATGTCTCTTCGATAAATTAAAGCTTCTCTGTTTCGTTTTGCCGCTCGGTGTTATTCGCACGTGGGGCCATCGCCTTCCCTTTATCATTAGCCCCGCGTCACGGCTCCGAGCCACGGCCGATGCTGCTCCCGAGGTCGCTCAACACCCGAATCGCTAAGCGAGCGATCCCTCGCTCAAATCGGCCTCGGCTTTTCCCAACCAGAGCCGGAAAATTATCCTACGCTCGTTACGAGAAGCCCCGACCCCCAACCCCTCCCCTCCCTCAACCCCTCCCCGATCACTTCTCTTCACTTCCTTTTACGTATCGTCGTTATTACACACGCTTCGCTTTTAATACTCGGCATTTAATTCCGAGAGCAGCGGATACTTATAATCGAGTCGAATGCCGAGCGGCCATTCGCTTATAAATAAAAGCTCCGCCGCACAAAGACCGCAATTACGGAGCCAGCCGCAATGCTAGCCTTTATAAATTATACACGTATATATATATATATATATATATATATATGCACGTTTTCGATTCATATGGCGAACGCATAGCGAGCGGAGCGTAAACATTTTCTCCAATCGTAATAACGTTTGTCGTTATTAACAACGCGTTATCGCCTCCTCCCGATATATAAAAAGTCAGCCCTGGACGGGGTTGGCAGTGCGGTTGGGGGGTGGGGGCGGGGAGGAGGTGTCGGGCGAATATAATACAATTAAGGCTCCGTAAACAATAAGCGCAGGGCCATTTATTATAACAGTATCCAGATAAGAATTAATTAGAACACGCGAGACTCTGCAACGGACGTCGTCTGACTGACTGACTGACTGACTGACTGACTAGACAAAAACTAGCTCCGCTCATGTCGCCGTTATCTTTCCTTATCTTACCTTATCTAATACCTCTAGCGATGCATCTGGCGATGCGGCCCGATCGGCTTGATTTATTATAGCCCGATCGGACGCCTCGCTCTTATCCGGATACGATAATTCGACGTTATTCCTTCGGCATAACGTTTCCCTTGGATAATTACTAATAAAAACTCATGGCTCGTATGGGTCACGGATTAGATTAGAAATGAGAAACCCGTTCGGGCTCGTAAAGCTCCTCCCGCTATCGATCAGATCACGATTTATCTACTGATTTTTTTTTCCTTTTACTACGCCCGACCGGTATCTCTCGGTCAATTATCGGTAATTATTAACTGTAAAAAAAGGTAGGCTGTGCTGGCCCTCTGGCCTTGGCCGTAGATCCCCTTATTAGCGTTCGTCTTGGCTGGCTCGAAGGAGCGACTCGATCCGAGTACCGGGTACAGATAATCATCGGGATAAGAGTTTATTAATCGTAATACTTAATAGTTTAGTTTAATCCGTCGGATGTTTAAACTTCAGTCATCCGCTGGCCTCCTCACTTGGCTTGTGTGTTTTTAGAAGTTGGAAATCTACCGCCGAGGCCCGCCGTCCCTCTTTGTCGTTGTAATAGCTTCGCTTTGTATCCTTCGCCTTGATATTTGGTTTCGTCTAGATCGGGTTACCCGCCCGCCTCCTCGACTCCACGACTCCTCGACACCGCGCCACCTCCGGCCGACTCTTTAAAATCCTCACAACTATGGTCATTAGACGCACGACGGACTTTCTCTCTCCCTACCGGAAATCCTAATAACGCTTTTTTTCTTTCTGTTTTCTTTTTTCTTTTTCATTTCATTTACCCCTCACCCGTTGTTTCTGTGATTCGCAAAAGCATTTCATCGTCTGCGTAAGAACGACACGTTACAACCCCGGCATTTATGATTTTTCTAAATGCAAACGCTCTCGAAGCTGCAGAATAGCAGAATGGTTAATTACAAATTACCCTTTTGCGAATTCAAAGTCTCAAAGTTTCTTTACTTCAACGTTCTTACATAAACAAATACATATATATATATATATATACATAATTTGTTAAATGCGCTCAATCGCCGATGACACTCACTCCCATTACATTCTATATAAAAAGCTTAATTTTTTCTGCCTTTTTTCCTTATAAATCACTTTATCCCCTCCCTCGCTGCCTACTTGCCTCTCTGCTCCCCCGAGTCTTCTTCTCGCTCTTGTCTGCTGCTGCTGCTGCTGCTTCTTCTTCTTCTTCTTCTTCTTTTAACTTTGGCGTGCGATGACGCAAGCCTCACTTGACACGAGCCAAAGAACGTCAAAAGATAGGGAGAGTCAAAAGATGGATGGGAAATATTGTACGATATCTTGTGCACTTTGTACAAAAAATCAAAGAAAAAAAAAGAAGAAGCGATAAGAATATTGAAGTTCAACGAAACGCATAATTTAAATACGTAGTTTTTCTTAAATCCCGAGCCGTATTGACATTTTGTTTGCAAAAAAATCCTAGGATTACGATCGATAACGATAATTTCCCCTTTATAAACACAATGTGTCTTAACGGGGCCCTCGAATCCTCACGTTAATTTATATATAATTTATAAGAGTTAAATTTTGTAACTCCCCATTAATCATTCGCGCAAATTTTATACGTAAAATCCCTCGTTTCATTTATTCAAAGGCAATGTTGTTTTTTTTGTTTTTTTTGTTTTTTCATTTTTGTTTTTGTTTATCGCTCACGTTTATTGAGAGTAATGTTGGTGTTGGAATGCATTAAATATGAAAGACACAAGTGGCGCTGCCGTTGGCTGGGAATGAATTTGTAAACTAGCGACGGTAAATCAGCATTAAGTTTTTCCGAGTATTAGAATAATACGGGGCTGCGCACGTGTACATTAATCGTTAGATGATAAAAGTCTCTTTGGCCTTTTACATGAGTGGAATTAGCAACGTAAGTAATTGCGCGTATAATTTGATAGTGAAAAGTAGTCACCAGTAAATGTTCCCTCTCATTTTGAAATACCAGCAGAAATATGTGTAAACTTTAACGCTCGTATTTCATCATATTCATATTATATATTCAGGATGGAACATTTGTAAAAAGTTAAGAACAATTTTACAGCCGAATTTTAGTGCAAAGTGAACTTGAACCTCCCAAGTTACTTGTTATACGTGGCCCTTGTAATTTCATGAAATATAGGCTCCTGTAAAAGCGTTATTTTACGATATTCCTAATTGTTTTTGATAATACGGCCAATGCGCCGAAACTCCTTTCTCTTACTCATTAATACTTACTCGTTAATCCACCTTTTACGTAAAAATCTCTTCTCTTCTCTTCTCTTCTCTTCTCTTCTCTTCTTTTCTTTTATCATAACTATCGGATTAACTTGGTCGATCGTCCCGCGTCATTTGGTCGGCTATGCCTCCTAAATTCATGCCAACGTTGTAGCTTAGTTTACTAATTTCCTCGCAAATGCGCAACGAGGAGCGGCGGATGCGCGGGATCTGCTTGTACAGGCAGATTTATTCATACGAAAACGATGTAAATGTCTTTATGAATGGCCGTTAAAGAAAATAGATCGTAGATAGGCCACGCTAGGCCTATAGCTAGAGGAAGGTCAATAAACCGCCCCCCACCTCCCCCGCCGAATCGCTCCGTCATTTTTAAGATCAACGCCAGCGGAAGGGAGTATGCAAAAAAAAAAAAAAAAAAAAAAAAATGCCTCGTGGATAAGTTATTGTTAAGGAATGACTGGGAAGTTTTGTCTAATGGCTTTATTATGCGGAGGCAAAGTCCCCCAAGTCCCCTACGTTCGAGCTGTAATTTGTTTACACGTCGATCGGATTTAACGCGGAGATCTTTATTTTGATTAAATCTTTAATTGGATAGTTAGGTTTTAAAGACCTGTTTTCCATGAGCTCGGCAAACCATGGGAATTAGAGTACTGCCGGCATTAAAAGTTCCCCTATAAAATAAAGAAAAGGTATAAAAGAAAATGATGACTATAATTTAAACAATAGCCGCGCTTGCATATCAACTTTCTCGCTTCTTCTTCTCCTTCTTCCTCTTCTTCTTCTCTTCTTCTTCTTCTTCGACTACTACTACTACTACTACTACTAACCACCGAGTACGTGAAACGTATAATTGTTTCACTTTTTTTACGAGTCTTCTTAGGCAGAAGCAGAAGCAGAAGCAGAAGCAGCAGAAGCAGTCTATCAGTCGAGTTTAAAAGAACTTGAAGCCTTCGATCATTTCTTTTATTGTAGTTATTCGCGGCTGGAGTTTTTTTTTTCCTTTTTTAACCCTCTCAACGAGGCCCTCGAGATGTAAGGAATCTCGAGCACTAGGCTTCAAGTGCCACTGGATCTTCGTAGTAGTGGTAGTAAGTGGTTCGAGTGACGAGGTCAGCACGAGCCAATCACTACGTATACCTATGTAGATCATCGAGCCATCGAATCGCCTAGTTGGTGTTCTAGATTTATAAGAAAGAAAAGGGGATCGGCCACTTCTTCATTCGGGAAAAGGTAGTAAAAGACGGTTCGACTGACTCTCATGGCTTCCGCTATTTCTACAGGCGGTTGGCGGACTGTGAGGGGAGGGTGACGGGGATGTGGGGAGAGAGAGTGAGAGAGATAGATACAGAGAGAGAGAGAGAGAGAGAGAGAGAGGAAGAACCCTTTCAAGGATTCAGTTGCTCGGCTCCCTCGGCGATCTTGCCTCGCCGCAGGATCGAAACTTCCCGGGGCAGCAGAGGACGGGGCTCCTTCTCCTTAAAGCTCGGATTAGTTCGACGACGCGATATCAGGTAGTCGCGTCTCCTCGGTCTCGTGCGACTGCCGGCTTGCTCGGAGTATCGATTCCACGGAGGAGCGACTCCGACAACTGAAACACATCATTTTCACATCTTCGGCAAGATGTACTTGTAATCGATTCATCAACCGCGATGGGATCCACGAGTCCTGGACTCGTGTCCTGGCATCGCTGCCACCTCGTCAATACCAACGTAATTCAACTCCCCGTCCCTCCTCCTCCTCCTCCTCCTCCTCCTCCTCCTCCTCCTCCTTCATCCCACGAGTAGCATTACTACTACTATCATCATCATCATCATCATCATTATTATTATTTATATCTATTATTATTATTATTATCGATATTAACACAAACGATACTTCGTACGTAGGGATCTATAAGCTTTCGTTTATTTTAAAGCGAGATAGGAGAGACGAAATTCTCTCGGTCGATTTTATCGTTCTTTCTACTGAAATATAAAGTATGTAGAAGGATGTAAGGCATTCGCAACGTATGTATATCATTCTCGAATAATCTTTTACAAACGCGGTTCTTCTTATAAAGAAGCTTGTAATACCGATGCATTCTGCCGACGGAGGATACGGGGAAGCTTTTCATTTGGCAGACTTTTATATCTCTCTCAATGATGCAGGAAAATCCTTTCGGAAGGCATGGACCACCGTGGACGTAGTAAATACTCTATTACAACATTTATTCAAAAAGTCATCTACGTATTAACCCATTCAATACAAGTTTTCAACAAGGCTCCTATTCCTATCTCAACAACAACAACAACAACAACAACTACAACAATAATTCTACGCAAGTTAACAAAAATGTCACATTATAGAAGTCCATCATGTCGAAGGGTATTCGGAACGGCTCGGAAAACTTGGTAAAAACTGCTCGATGTATATTACCGCCCCCCCCCCGTCCCGTCCCGTCCCGTTCCGTATTAAACAACAAAGCTTTTGTCAGACGTACTTGCTCAATATATTTTTATAAACTTAAGTAACGTGTACCGCAATTATAATTTTATGGAAACTTTGCCGCCGTCCACTATACGTAATAATTAGATATTTATGTGGAATATAACTCAAGTGACATCTCCCCCCTCACCCTAGCCATCCTCCCGCAGTTCCGATAACTTTCTCGTACGGCACCCTTGTCAACAAAAGTGTCATCGTTACACTTTTTACTTCTACACAGTCTTACGTTATCGTCCTCATCATACTCGATTGCTCTCGCCATTCCCATTCGTCTCACGCGGATAAGAAATATAAATGTACATAAGAAGCCCATTATTGCCTCGAGCTCTTAATTCCATCGGATTCACTATTTCGAGTGACGTTGGCCCTTCCCAACCCCTCATCCCACCCCCACCCCGTTATATTCACTGTTTGGATGACTGGTTTGCCTTACTTGGCCGACGCTTCACTCGACTTTTAACTACTTTAACAATCCAACGCGGACTCATTATCGATGCCATAACGGTAAACGTCGATTTACGACACGTGCCGCTCAGTCGGCCTTCCCCACTCCATGGCGAATACTTTCGAAATGCACAGCCAGATAGGAATTGTAATACCGATTTGCAAAAAATATGTACTCCACGGGAGATTACTCGGTTACTCGGTTACCTGACTCTAGATGCCTTTCAAAATGCTCGAGGCATTATCGAACCTTCTTTCTTCGAGTATTTTCGAGGGACTCGTAAAGTAACCAAAATAAAAAGAGACACTACTCGATACGCGAAGAAGCCGAATATGCGAAAATCAAAGCTTTCCGCATTATCTTACCACACGTACCGACGAATTCTGGTGCATTTAAAGGACGCCAACTGTATTTGTGTATGTTACAACTAATTATAAACTAATCTCAGCCCCTCATCCGCTCATCCGTGGATAGTAAGTATTCGTCGAGGAGCGGGTGGGCAGGGGCGGAGGGTAGGGGGCGGGGGGTGATAGCAGTAGGATTTCCCGTTTAGACATTGATCGGAGCTTTTTCATTCCGGGATCGATTGTCGAGACGTCGACTGGGCGTGAGCTTTTTCTCTGCCGATGATTCGGCTTTCCCTTCAGGCTTGTTTCAGCTGATTAATTTCCTGGGCTCCTCCGTCATCGTGATCGCGCGCAGCCTGTTTATCCGCTACTCGGTTAAACCGGAAGTATCGGGCTTCTCTGAATAAAACCGTCCGTCGATATGACCCAGTTGCTAAACTATCCGGCAAGTCTTTCTTGTTGAGAATACTTGCCGAATAAAATTCCTTGCGTATGCTTCCCTCCCCCCCACACCCCCCAACCACAATCCAACCCCGACCCAACTCCAACCCCAACCCCAACCCCTCCCCGCCACCGGGACTTGGGAGAACAGGTGCCGAAGCCTTCTGCTGACTCGTAAGATCCCGATCTCTCGCCCTACAATAGAAAACCAATCATTTATGACTACCCGGAGTCTTTCCTTCAATCTTACAATAAATAATAATTATAAATAAGATTTTGCGATTTTCAATTACGCGGATCTGTAAATCCTTCCCCGTCGACTCGATCTAACTGATTAATTCATGCCAATTCTCTTTAAACACAGCAGCGCAATAGTATTATCGTCATCATTATCATCATTATTATTATTATTATTGTTTTATACGTCGGGTTCTGATTGATTGTGCGCTAAACGTTAATCCGTGATGATTTGCCTTGTTAGTTTCATGCAACGGAAACGGCAAAGTACACGAGATTGAAATATAGAGAATCCGTCAGAATGAGCGACTGGCGATGGGGAATATGCGGCGGCGGGGTTATTGGGGTTGTGGTTGGGGTTCGGGGGTGGGTGGGTGGGTGGGATACTCGATAAGAAGCTACGGATGACTAAGCGCTTTATAAAATTAAAGCATCAAGTACAATAGGCTGAGGTGGTAATATTGCTTACGTTAGGTAAGTTAGATTTCAGGTGAGGTCAATTGCATTTGTAAATTCGGCAATGTGAATTTATAAAAATAAATCGACCGAATAAGAAGCGAAGTGATAACGCAGCGTAGTTTAAAAAAGTATGAGAACAACAACGAAGCGAGGACGCGGTGGTGTGTGTGTGGGTGTGTGTGGGGGCGCGAGGGCGGGGGCGGGGGGATGCCATTGTTCGGATAAGCCTTTATATAAAAGTTGTCTATATATTGTGAAGGAGTAAGTAGTAAAATCACTCGGAGAATAGAATAAACTCAAAGTGAAAGTTGCGGGTGTTTGCTCTTCTCGTCGATCAGTCCTGGTTCGACGTGCTAAGCTCTGTGCGTGGTGCTCTTCTCTTGGAGTTCGTCGCCAGTTCCGCTAGTGCAATAAAATATCGGGATAAAAAAAAAGTTCAAGCTCCAGGTCTCATTAGCTGAGAGCTTAGCGTATATATAACTAACTAACTAACTCAGTCCGTCCCTCTCTTTCTCTTCAATTTCTCTTCTCATTTGTAAAACTATACCCCCCGCTCCCTTAATGCTTTCCCCCTTAATGATTACGGATTTCGTGTTCCGCAGCTACGATTCTCACGCCTACGTAATTTCCCTTTTCACGCCATATTTTACTCCCCTCTAAGCTACTCCACCTCTCAAGGACAACCGCATGTCCTTGAGTCTCGAGAGACGAATCTTACCTGGCTTTACATCGTTTGTTTAGTTTATTTAGCCCTAATGACATTTAATCGCGATTATTGAAATCAGTCCCCGGATTATCTGACACAATGGCTTCGAACGCTTTGATAGATTATATTATATAGACCCGGACCGAGGCTATTCATATTTGACTTTTATATAAATCCGTTCTGCTGCATCTCCTCCTCCTCCTCCTCCTCCTTCTTCTTCTTCTTTTTTTTTTTTTTTTTTTTTAACCAAAATGACATTACTTTTAAGTGAATAATAGTAATAATAGTAATAATAATAATAAGTGAGCGCAGGTAACCTTCTTAGTCAGAGTATATTGACGAATGTTAGCCTTGGAGTCACGACGATAGAAAAAGGAGAACCGAAAGAGTAAAGTTTTCATTTAAAAAATTGAATTGAATCTCACCCGTTATTTTCATTGCAATTTTTATTGTAATCTAAGTGATAACTCAATTGCATGCATAAGATGAAAATTCACTCAGGATTTCGCTTGAATTTCTTTTTTAATTCAGCGAATTTATTCGCTTATTAAATCATAACAATACTTTTGAATTTTATAAAATTTTCATTATTCCACAGCATGTGCAACTGCTTTCAGTTTATTATTATTATCACTATTATTATTATTCTTATTATTATTATTCTAACAATTCGTTCGTTTTGTAAAATTTTTCTTTTTTTTGCCTCAACAACATATTACCCGCGTTTTTTCCCCGTAAATGTAAATAGATGAAATAATTTTGCCATTAAACATTAGGGATTACGAGGAGCGCCATCTCAAGTTTTAATGAACTACAATGGGAACGATAAAATTTATATTAAGAAATTTATTTTCACCAGTCTTTAGTAATATAAAAACTTTTAAGGTAATTTCAATTTAAATTTAGATAAAAATAATCTTATTTCAACTTCGGACTTGCGCAATTTTTTCCCGACGACGGTCTTCCGGCCCCGGATTCTGATAGGAATCGTTTAAAAAATATCACTGATTCACAATGGCAATTACGTAAACTTTTAATAACTCGTAATCGAGTTGTATGCTATGGTTAAAAGTAAATTCGCTTGTTAAATAATGTAATTAGCATCGGGAAATTTGTATTAAAAATAAAAGTTCACTTTATTTCACCAGTAATGATATTACGTTGTTTGACTCTCCGTTATGAAATAAGTATTGATATTTAAAATTGTATGGAAAAATTCCTCTCTCTTTTTCATTCTTTCGAGCGAAAATTTGTTATTCACTGTACTGAAAGTGTATTTGTTCGGATTCAGATCAATAAACATTCGTGCCGATTCAATTATTAAAAAAAAAAAAAAAAAAAAAAAAAAAAAAAAAGAAAAAGAGAGAGAGAGAGAGAGAGAATACGTTTAAAGCTGTCATATCGAATATTTTACTAATAATAATAATTATATATAATTAAAAAAAAAAACACACACACACAACAACAACAACAACAACAATAATAACAATATCGTTATCGTAACTCTGAAGCTGTAGGCTATTGATTTAATTGCCAAATCCGACGGAGGAAATTGTGAGAAAGAGTCTTGTCAATATTGTTAAGAAAAATGTAAAGGGTCGCTTGAAAAGGGCCGTATAAACACGCCGTTGATAAGATGAGCTGCGATTAGATAAAATAAATGGCGAGGGATGGCGTGAGGTAAGGCGTGGTGACTTGTATTTGGGCGGAAGAGCGGCAAGGGTATTCGTAGGAAAATATTTTGCGGAGTCTAAGTCGGGGAAACACGGCGGACCGACGATTCAGAAGAGTCGTAACCGTAGGAGATTATCCGGTCTCCCGGGTGATGAGCGAACGGCAGCTCTGATGGCAAAAGAGGGCAATAAGAGCCTCTGCGAAGGGCTCTTTGTGTACATAGCCCCTACGTACAGGGTGTACGAGCGTGTAAGCGGTAGGGTGGGGCGTAGTCCGTGGCGGGGGAGGGGGGGACGACGACGAACTAAAGCCCGCACAAGTCAGTTTTGTTTGTCTCGCAAGAGGAATCCCGGTTAGCTGCTGCCGTCGCTGCCGCTGCCGCCGCTGCTGCTACTCGTCGGTCCGCTCTCGGCTTCGAGTGTGGCCGGGTATGTTATTCGAGAAACTTCCTTCCTTCAATTCGCGGAGCTTCGAAATGTTATAATTGTAAGCCAGACTACGCTTAATCCGTCCGGATTGAACGGTAACTCGTAAATAAGATTCTTTTTCTCACTCCCCGATTCTCCTCCAACTATTCGCCTACGCTTTCAATCGTTATTTCAATCATTTTATCCCATTTCTTAAGGGGGGGGGGGAGGGGAGCTAAGATTACTACAATAACCAGGGTATTAGAACGTACTCGAATTACAGAATATTTTCTGCTTTTCCGCTCAAACAACCTTCTGCTTAAGCGGCTTTTGTCAATTATTAACAATTATTTCGGTTATTTGAGGAGGTTAATTGGAATTATTCCAATTTCTAATTATTCTTTCGACCCACCTATGCTTTGTCTCATTTGGCCGCACGCCTACTCATTCAATGTCCTCGTATTTTCTGTTTCAATTATTTCGTATCAGCTATTGCGTAAAATAGTTAACGCCGTCGGCAGTTTAAATATTTTAAACAATTCTTGTTACAATGATTCGAACGAATGACAAAAAAGAAGAAAAAAAAATACCGGGAGCTTAATATTCTTCTTTGTAATTTACATTATATTCATCATCATAAATGTATTAATCTTTTGTTAAATGCCAATAAAGTAAGGAAAGGAAACGAATCCCTTGCTCTATGTAGAGAAAATTTTTAGTAGAATACACAATGGTGGCAATATAAGTAAACTTTCCGAAGTGAGGAATTAGTTTTTACAGAATAAAGTAGGAATTAATGTTATAAGCTGCGACTCGGCAATACACTCGACGTCGATGTTTTATTGTTTTTCCCCCTCGAGTTCCCGTCACTGCCCGACAGACAGCGAATAAACTCACTGGCTTCCTTCGCTAAGATTGTCGGCATCGACGTCGTCGAGACAAGCATCGCCTTCATCTTGATGCTCCATCTCCGTAAATAATCTCCCGACTTTGTTTCCCGAAATTAATCGTAATCGCACAGGTCGCAAGAGGTGTGACGAACATTAAAAGGAATAACAAAAAACAAAAAAACAAAAAATAAATAAATAAAAAAAAACAATAAAAAGTAGTTTAGCTACGATTGCGGTACGATGATTGCCTAAGGATCGTGAGGTGTGACCAAAGAGGCCCAAGGTTCGACTATTCGTTGGGTGAGCCCCTCCGTCGAGGGGAGAACGTTATCTCCTTGGATAACACATTAATTGGCGAATAAACATGATCCGCGATTAAATTTAAGACGCCAGGAGGCAGACTAGACTACGTCTAGTACGTAGGCCAAAAGTACTTACCATTTTATTGGAAGAAGCTCGCACGGCATAACAATGTATTTTAATTAAAAGTGATACATGCGAGAATAAGCAGTAAAATAGCAGCGGCAAATCTTCGCGCGACGCAAACTTATCTCGCGGCTTTAATATTCAGGCACTGTCTTGGAAACTAAAAGTGACGGGCGGCGGGGTGGAGGAGGAGCAGCAGTAGGAGCAGCAGCGGTAGGAGCAGCAGCGGTAGGAGCAGCAGCGAGGAGTAAAAGTCTATCTGGGTGAGCGGCGGTGGTCGTCAGCGGCCCATAAGTTTGCGAGAAGAGGACGGGGGGAGCATTCGGTCAGTGATTAATCGTTCGAAATAAAAGCGCGACTCCCGGCGTATCTTTGCTTCAGCCCGACCTTTATCGACGTCACGAACCTGCATTCAGCGACTCGACGCCTTCCTACACGAGCAAAGCGGTTCCGGTGAATAGCGACGGGGCAAAAAAAAAAAAAGAAAAAAAAATAAAAAAAAAGAAACGAAAGAAAAAATGTGACAAATAAATAAAACCAGCGATGATTTATTACAACGATCTTCTACTCTCGGACACTCGAATCTTATTATAATCACTCAATAACAATTGTTATTGTTATTACTATTATTATTATAATTATAATTATTATAATTATAATTACGGTAAAGCTCGAGCTCCTTGGTTTCACGTTCTCGGCAAGTAGCGTTTAAGTAGTGGACGCGAGCGGCATAGCTGAAGCCCTTATCTCGATAGCTCCGCGTAAATGTAGGCTAAAATTAATCCTATTTAGTCGAATAAGCATAGCCACGACTATAGCCGGGGGCGGGGGTTGGGTTGGGGTTGGGTTGGGGTGGCGGTAGGGGCGGGGGTTGGGGGGGGGGGCGGGGGGAGAGAGAGCTAGGGACGAGTGAGTTTTAAGAGGCCGACATATTTCGGTCAATTTCCTGAGGGTAAATATCGCCGACGCGGCCTTGGGAAATGATCGCCGTCGCAGGGCGCTTAATCATAACCTGGAATACGCTGATATCGGGCTAATTCGTATATTAAGCATTAAGCGGAGCTATGAAATTCGTGGGAGCGACGTACAGTCCCTGCCACGCACGTCCTATGGAAAACGCTCCCTTTAATCTGCGTCCGGAAGCAGCAGCATCCCCCCGACCCCGCCCCCCAACTGACGAATAACCAGAGCGCTTTTCGTTTCTATAAAATTCTACTTCGCTTCATTCGTCGTCGCTCATCCGGACAATAACAAACCTCTCCGACGTTATTCCCAGCTCATTAAGACCTCTTAGATCCGCGGATTTATCTTCTATCTACGGTACACCGACCTCTCCGACAACTTCTGCTCCAGATACGAGCTCATTGTCTCTGACGGCCAGCGTCTACTTCGTTCCATCGGTGTCAATGGCTGCGCAGAGAGAGAGAGATAGATAGATAGATAGACAGACAGATAGACAGAGATAGAGAGATAGAGAGAGAGAGAGAGAGAGAGAGAGAGAGAGAGTACCGACGTCTCGAGTACGCGTAACTAAAGGACCTGCAGGAATTTAGGAAAAGAAGAAGAGTAGATCAGTGGCGGGATTGAGGTTGGATCGAGTCGGTCAGGTCAATGCGAACGAGATCCGGTCGGAGATCTCTACCGTTTTATTCTCACCTTCATTGGACTGCCATCCATGCCAAGATCCATGGGCACATTAACCGCTCGAAGCTCTTTTATTTCCTCCCGCCCCCCCCCTCCGTGAAAGGGATCCGCTGAGCAGAGTGCGACGTCGTCAGCCGCGGATCCCTCGGACTCGGAGTTACCGGGCCTCGATCGATCAATACCGAATGCCGAGCTAAAAAGCTAAAATTAGTAAACCAGCCTCCCTTGGCCTTGACCCGATGATTAAACGTACACGAAGAAATACCTGCTGCGATCGGAGTCCAGTTGCATCGCCACCCATCGACACATGAACACATCGACGGGAAATTAAAATCAGAGATATAATTCGCCGATAAATTTGCGGCTGTATAATGCGGCGAAGGTGTGGGCCGTGCCGGCATATTGTCGAGGCCAGGCGGATAAGTAATGCTTGGGGGAAACGTGTGACCAGCGGCCGACGCCCCACTTGGGATTAAGAGCGAGCCGACTTAGGATCTACGACCCGTAATACATGCCAATTCGCGATACTTAATATCGCGATGGGCATCCGGCTCCTCCCAAACTTATATTCGAACGTAACCGCGCTCGCGACCGTTTGCCATATTTCTTAATATGCATTCTTAACTCGGTTTATTGTCCTTTGTGCCCTTCTATTTAATGCAGTACCAGTAATTGATCGATTCGATAAATAATCGAGACGGGTATACCCCCTCGAACGAATTACCCATATACCATATAGTAGATGTATTTCCTTCGGTTATTATTTGCCGCTTAAAGGTATCTCTGCCTACCTACCTACGCAGGTTATTGTTGTTATTATTATTGTTATTGTTGTTATTGTTGTTATTGTCGGTTCGTGGAAGGATCGATGCCCCCCCCCCCATTGATTTATTCTTACTTTCAGCCCGTAGTTTTGATCAAGTCAATGACTTATACAGCGCTGTAGCATATGGTTCTGATTACTTTCCGGTATAAAGTCAATTTAATTTGCCGATAAATATCACTCGAAGATAATAAAAGAACGGCGAGTCTTCGGTAATAATAATAATAATTATTATTATAACAACAATAACAACAATAACAACAATAACAACAAACAATAACACAATAAACAATAGTAATAATAATGGCTCTGCCCTTATTATTATGAATTTACGGCCGCATGGAACAACGTGTGGGCGTTGTACGTACGCGTATGCGTGCAAAAGGCGTAACATGTGTATATATACGTATAATTTATCAAGTGGGGAGGGGAGGTTGGGTACGGTGTCGCGATCATTCGATCGAGAAGAGAGGGTTTAACGAACGTGTGAAATGGCCCGGTTAACCTTCCGGAGCACACGGCTTGGGTTTTCGGGAAGGGCGGCGTGAACAAAGTACTCGTAAGTAAGCCGGGCTGCATTGACAGGAGGAATATACGAAGGGGGTCGTCGCGGGGGAACCGCGGACTCTCCCGACCTATCGAGGAGTAATAGGGATACATCCCGGGAGCCAGGCAAGAAGGCTCCTGTACAAACAGACCGTAGACCACTCGGTTCGTTGGTGGATGCGTGGGTGGATGGGTGGGTGGCTGTGTGTGTGTGTGTGTTCGTGGGGTGGGGCGTGGGGGGGGGGAGGTGAAGGATCGAAATCTAATAGAGGAAAGCAAATAGGAGCGTGTGGAGAGGTCAGTCGACGAGTTGGCCAGGCATGATCAAGGAGTTATCCGGAGATAGGCCAGCCGATAATAAGGAGAGTCGGAGTCCCGCGTGGCGCCCTGATCCTGGGGAGAAACTCCGGGAACCTACGGACGATTCCTCCTCGGACTCGGCGTCAGAATTCGATACAATTTAGCAGTTGGAGCGCGCCCCGCCGCCGATAAACCGAGATCCCATACTTCCGAGCCTCTCTCTCTCTCTCTCTCTCTCTCTCTCAATCTCTCTCTAGGCCTAATAAATCAGACCTTATCCCTCAACGTTCGCTCTCTTTACTATTATTGTTGTTGTTATTATTATTATTATTGTTATTGTTGTTGTTATTATTATTATTATCATCATCCGAGGGAGGAATAAGATTCGGGTATTGGCGAGTCGAGGCGACGGCCGCTATAAACGAGCAAATAATCCTACCTAACGACTATATCCTATTATAAGAAAACTACGATTCTTCCCGTTTTTTATAAAAATATTGTACGATTGGAGGTGGCCGAGTGTTGTATTGGTTATCAATGATCCGATACCGGCGACATTATATTCAATACTGTCCTGCATTAGTATTCTTATTATTATTATTATTTCTATTAAAAATGTCTGGATCATGAGTAAATGACAATTTTAAATGCATCGCCAACTAATGTTCGATATTCTCTCAGTTTTTCCCCATCGGTTTACGGCCATGTAATTCACGTAAATTTTAATTAGCCCGGGAAATGTCTAAACTCACCTCTCGAAAAATATCTTTAGCGGCTCCGGACACTTACTTTTTCTTCAAATATTAACTACAATTTATCTGCCCGGAACACGCGAAACTACTCTAAATATTTTGTATTTTGTAATATTTTTGTTATATATATATATATATATATATATTGTCGTGCGCGTTATTATTACCGTAGCAGAGAGTCTTCTCAGCTCATGAAAAACCGAGGAAGCCGAGGTATTTTCGTATTGTTTGTACAGAACGTCACTCGTTTCGTTTTAAGCAAACGAGTCCGTATTAGTAATAAGTTATTGGCTTACGTAAATCCTTATCCCTTGGCTTCGAAATAATATCGAAAGAGCTATTTAAATTATCATTGTAATAATTAATTACCCCGCAAGCCGAAGCAATAATACGGCATTTAAATCCTTGTTATTTAAAACAATAATTATTCGCATTATTTCTCAAAGATACACTTTCTTCGGTACAGCTTCTATACGTACAAAGCTGTACATCATACTACATTTATTTATTAAAGACACACTATTCTACCATGAAGCTTAAAATTTAAAGTGAGGTGCGCGTCAGCGTATGGCTGGGACGTATCCGTAAAAATCTGTAATAATTTAAAAAATGTATTTTACGTACAAAACAATGTAAAACAATACGGTACGATGTAAAAAAAGACAAAAAAAAAGAAAAAAAAGAGAGAGAGAGAAAGAAAAAGAAATGATTAAAGCCAGTATGAGGGCATTCGGTAGGAAATCTGGAATGAGCGCGAGAAATAAGAGATTGAGGGTGAGTGGATCAAGGAAAGATGATCAAAGATGATAAAACCCGAGCGACTGTGAGTCGGTAGGACAATTTCGATATAAGCTTCTTCGTGCTTAAGTTTACTCGATGTCGCGTGATTTTCAATCATAAGATGCACTGCGGTCGGGGTGGCTCGAAAGGCGAATCGATGCCGAGCTGAAACGAGTACGGGCGAATAGAGTGGCTTTGTGTGACACAAAGAGACGTGATGGTGGTGGTGGTGGCGGCGGTGACGGTGGCGGTGGCGGCGACGGAGGTGTGGGTGGGGGCTGGGGGGGAGCGACGGGTCCCGTGGCGAGGAAATTTAAGGGGAAGCTGGAGGCAGTGCCATCGGACGAATTAAATTATAAAAACGGAGGGAAAAAAGGAGCGAGAGGTTGGGGGTAGGGGGGGGCGGGCGTGTCGTTAAAAGGATCGGCGAAGGATCGTGATCGATTAGGATGATTGGATCGACCGAGTGTGTATGGACCGAAATAGGAAGCGGCTTAATTCCCCGATCGGAGCGTCGATCAAGCATCGAGCAGTTATTGCTGAAATTATCCTAACGAATGGCACGCGGGGGCGGGGGAGAGGGCGAGAAAAATGAAGAAGGAGACGAAGTAGAAGAAGAAGAAGAAGAAGAAGAGAGACGAAGAAGAAGAAGAAGAGCAGGTAATGTGCACGGAAGCCCGGACGCCCTGGCTGTCGAGGTCGTCCGGTCCGTCGAGTAAATAATTGCTCCATCAGGATGAATACGTAGGCAGCGGCGTCATGGCGAGGATGGCCCTGGGGAGGCGAGAGCCAGTGACAACGGCGTCACCGTCGTTGTGGGAAACGTCGGTTGCACGAGTGGGTGGTGGTAGGTGCTTGGGGGCGGGACCGGAGCGGCGGGCGTAGAGAGACAGAGACAGGGTGAGAGAGACAGAGACAGAGAGAGACAGAGAGAGAGAGAGAGAGAGAGAGAGAGCGAGAGAGAGAGAGTGGGATGGGGAGGGGGGGGAGGCAGAGGTGAGCGAGGTAGGCGAGGAACGTTGCGTCACGAGCGTTGGCCCAATTCCTCGGAAGGATCGATGAAAGGGTGCGAGCCTGAGACAGTGAGCGCAAAAGGACTCTTCGCTTGAAATCAAAGGGGCGGGTGTCCGCGGTGGGGGTGGAGTAGCTGCACCCCCGAGGTTCTGACAACGTTGCCCTGCGCTGCGGTAACCACGGCATACGCACGGGACAGTCGACGCGCAATTGCCGGGGGGTCATCCCGACGCGGTGATTCGAGCTCTAGACGACGAGCCTTTAACCCCCGTACCTCGAACCCCGCTCCGCCCGTCCCTCCGACCCCTCCTACCCCTCCGCCCCATACGCCCCATCCGCCGCCCTACTATACCATCCACTACTTTTTACCGCGGCCCTGTCTTTTTACTGCCCTTTTCTCTTTTTATGGGCCTTTCATTTAGCGGTTCCTCTGAGTACTTTTACTTTTAAAGCGTCCTTTTTATTATTGGCCCTTTATAGCGTATTTTGTAGGTAATTTAAATTACTTTTTCCCTTTCTTTTCTACCCTCTTCCACTTTTCATTCCTCTCTCTCTCTCTCTCTCATTCCTCATCAGCCCTTCGCTACAATCTCTTTATTTTCTCAATAATTCTTCTACATTTCGTACATTCGTTCGCTTTTTTTTTTTTTTTTTTTTTTATATTTTATTGTATTGTATTTTATTGTATTTTGTTTTATTAATTTAACGGCTTGTTTTCGTAACACGCTCTCATCCGCGGAATTACGTATTCACATCAATTATTACTGCCGATAAGGTTTTTAAGTAACCAACCAATGGTTCTTATTCCGTTATTCGGCACGACGACGTACGGGCTTTTGAAAAATAACCGATCGCCTATTCCACCCCAAGACCCAATAGAGTTATTCTCTTGCAAATTTTCCTACCGACAATATTTCTAATAAGAAAGATTTTACGTGCTAATAAGAAAACGCCGAATAGAATTTCTGTAAACTTGCGTACGCTTGCGCTCGAATAACCCCGGGGATAACCCGTACTTGTTGCCAAATTTCAAAGACATTTTTAAAATATATATTCAAGCTATTTTCGACACAATTCACTACGTTAATAAAAACCTCGCACTTATTAAGCTTAATATTATTATTATTATTATTATTATTATTATTAAATAACTCCGCGGAGTATTTTTACGATTCGACAGGAATGCACTTCACCTCTTTAAGAAAAAAACTTGTAAAGTCATGAGGTTTTAAGAAAGAAGCTGAATCGATCAGCCGTTAAAATTTAAATTAATAAATCCGCACGAACTGATTATTCTACGCAAGACCGAATGATTTTTTTCTTTCTTTTACTTGTTTTTTTTCTTTTCCTTTACAGATAGATCGCCATTAAGATCACATTTTTAATTCCCAAGACGACATAATTATCTAATTCCCAAGAGCGGACATTACGTATTCAATCATTTTACATTTTTCATTTAAATACGTAGTAATTATTAAAATTACATAGGAATGTAATGGAGAGGAAAAATTTTACTTTCCCCGCACAGAAAGCAGCTATTGCTAGATAAATGAAAAAAAAATTAGAAAAACTTATTATCTGCCCGCTAAATCTGATGACGCGTCGGAAGTTGAAAGTATAACCTTTACGTTTCGAGGTCAAAGGTAATGAATCTTACCGCCAAGCCAATGCATAGTATAAATTATAATACGGATAAAATAAGATTAGCCAGCCAATTATTAAATGACATAGTTATATGTTAATAGATTTTTTTTTTTAATTAAGCCGTTAAATGATCGAACGAAACATTCCTTGCGCAATTGTTTTTTTCTCCTTTTTTTTTTTTTTTTTTTAAATATTTAATACCAAATAAATATGGAAAGAGTATTTAAAAATTCATGGCGCCTTTGAAGTTTAAAAATTCGAAGAAATTAGAAACAAATGTAAACGATGTAAATGGAGACGAATATCATTATGGAGGAGCTTTAAAAATTCAGAATTGATTATGAAATGCGGAATAATTCGAACTTTTTAAATCTCGGCGACGAATAGTTTTTTAATGGACACGAAAATGACGTTGAAATCAATTTTTAAATCTAAAATTGATAAAAGACTACTCAGGGCATTATCATTTCGCGTTAAGCGTTGATTTGTACTTGTCGGAGTAGTACGTTGACGGGCTTTGAAGTATAACAGTGACACAATAAAAACAATTTATCGTTTGAAGTGGCGAGATTACGTTCCCGAAATTGTTTAAAACGTAAAAAAGTTATGATAAAAGTATCAAGTATAATATATCCAAATACAATAAAGTGTTAAATGTTTGATAAAACTCATCTACATAATAGTGATTTGGAAGGGAACGTAAACTCCATGGGAATTTTAACAAATAATTCAATGGTAATAACCTCTCGGAACGTTAATCCCTTTGAAATTTCGAAATAAAAATACGTTTCGCTGTTCAACGGATACCACGAGACGTTGTATGCGAAACTATAAAGGAATTAACATTGGCTTAAATAACGGCCAAAAGGCCGGGGATACAAAAAAGCTCGAGTTTGAATAGTTACTTCGAATAGGGGAATTTTTTTTTTTTTTTTTTTTTTTTTTGTAAGCCAGTGGAACAAAATGAAAAAAAAAAGAAAAAGAAAGAAAGAAAGAAAAAACGTCTCCGTACACGTCATTATTCAGATTGTCCAAAGACTCGGCTGGCGAGCAAATAACTTTTGAGCAATGCATTTTCGAAAAGAGTAATAAGTTACGAAAGTTACAAAATTTATGTAAGATTGTTAGCCGACTTAGATAAATTGTAATCCTGAGGCGAAACTCAGATCGACGCAGCTACGCAACATCCACACTCGATCTGTCCAACTTTTATAGTTAAAATTTCTTTTTAAATATCCATCCTTTACCACTTATTTTTGGGCTTTTCGGTTATTTTTTTACTCTCTTTCTTTCCGTCTTTCTTTCTTGCTTTCTTGCTTTCCGACAGATTTTACACGTATAAGTCGTAAAATAAAATTTGACAAGAGCCACGGAGTACGTATTTTCACCAGCCATTGAATAATTAGGTTCGATAAAATATTCTGTTTATTTTTAAACGCTTCAACCCGTGCTGAATTTTCACTGAATCTTCAGCCCGTTCGGAGATACGAAGGGGACGCAGCTTGGACTGATATAATAACGGGTAGAGGAATGAACGGGCCAATAAATTATAAAATTTATATTGATTCGATAATGAAATCGGATATGATTTGTAAAAGCAAATTATTCATCCGCACAGCCATACTCTATTTAAGTTATTGGGGCTTATTGTTTTTCAGTAGATCGACGCAATTGAAGAATCTTAAAAGTTTACTGCTCATAATAAAATTGTACGTCCTGTGTCTCGTTTATTATCATTTCATGGCATATTCAATTCTCCCGGCAAATCGGTCATTTGCTCCTCTCTGCTGCCCATTGAAATAAATGGATGATTAATTAAAAATATATAAATGAAGCATAAAAGCAACAAATTATTTGCCTTTTAAGTACGGAAAACCACGGGTTTCAAAATACCACCAGATTTCAAAGATCAAAAGAGTTAAAAACTACGTTAAATAAATAAGTAGTTACTTTCTTTTTTTTTTAACATAACATCTTCAAGCTAATACTAACGTAATATAATATGGATAGAACAATTTATACAAAGTAAATACGGTATTTATTATTTAAATTTTCACGCCGAATAGTAATTTAACGCAATTTTCTTTGGTAAAAAAATTTAATTTATAATATAAATAATTTTAAGTTACAGCTTATAACCAAAAATAGATTATTAATAAAGCTGATCTGTATTATAATTTAGTATTACAGTACAAAGTAATTTTTAAAATACGATGATCTAGTTTTACACACAAAGTGTCTACATTTTTAAATATAACGGCTATTGGTATAATGTTTTTGAATAAATAATTTTTAATGCAGACTATATTTTAAGTTTTAATTATTTATAATAGAAAGCGATTGAAGTAAGTTTAGACTAATACTATTTAAATTTCATCTTTATTTGACAGAATGACATAACTTAATCCTTTCAAACCATTTATCAAATATCAATTTAGGTGTGACAATTAACTAAGTGTATCGAGGTAAGGTGTGAGAAGATCAACGAGGATTGGAGTAGGAATAGGGGTGACGACGATGACGTCACCCATACGTGACGTATCATGTGTTTACAATTTTCGTAGGCTTAAGCGTAAGAATTTAAGGAATTCGCGTTCCGGATAGTCCGCGACCTTGCATTTACCCGAAAATTTTATAATCCAAATCGAGGCGCGAGCTCGAGAAATTTCCTAGAAAGCGATCAACAAGAATTAGAGTAGGAATAGAGCGAGGACGATACGTCACCGATTGACGTATAATGCGTTCGGTTTTAAGGGAATCGCGTTCTTGATAGTCACCTTTTTACCCGCAAATCCAACAATTTTCGAAGGTGAATTTAAGGAATTCGAGTCTCGAGGTTATTGGGTTCGTCTCACCTTTTGCAAGACGGACTCCTCGAGGGACGAAGGTCCTCCTCCGCCTATACGTTCGCGGGATAAACATGGATTACAGTACATGTAAATATCATATTTTCGTCTTACAATATATATTTTTATTTTATATATATGCAAATTCAATACACATCACATAGCTTTATTTTGACATTTACACATTCGATCATTTTTATATTTCCATAATATGAAAGAATAATGGAAATTAAGAATAGGCTATAAGAATTATTATTTATGTCCTAAATAGATTTAATTTCGTCCTTTCTATTTTTTTAATGTGTATCGTGTGACAGTGCAGCCTTTATGCAGCGGACGTATTTTATAATTTACGCCGACAAGGTTATAAAGAATATATTTTAGCACTACGGCACATGGATTCGGGCATTCGAGAAAAACTTATTTATTAAATCAACTCTTTAAATAAATGAAATTATTATTTATTGACTAGTGGAATTGAATTAACGAACAGAGTAAAATGTTTATTTATTCTACTTGAGCCTCAAATAATATACAATAAAGTTCAACGAACTATTATTATTATTATTATTGTTGTTGTTGTTGCTGTTATTATTATTATCATCATGAATCAGCATTATTATTATTATTATTATTATTATTAGAATATATATTTTTAAACTAAATCGTATAAATATACTTTACGTGTTTTTATTGCATTTGAAAATAGATAATATAATATGGGATTAATAAATATAAACGCGTTTATCGGCGATAATTTGAAATCAAGTTTAATCAATTTATTATTTAACAGAAAGATTAGATCGATTTTATATTGATGAAATAATAATATTAAACGTTTTATTACGTCGCTATTAGTCGAATAAATTTTAAGATTTTTAATCAATTATTTTAGTCCTTGAACCTTTTTAAAAAATACAATTTTTATTTAATTTTACAACTTTTTGTTAATAATATATGAAATCGTAGAACGTCTGCGTAGGTAAACTAATATTGTGAAAATTGTGCTGTTTATATAAAATGAGTAATGAATATTTTTAAACGTAATGAAGTAACTTTATAAATATGTATGTATGTATATATATATATATAGTGGAGTATAAAAATTTGCTAAATAAATGCTAGAATTGCAGATAAATGGAATAATGTATTAAATGTTCCGAAGTATATACTTACGTACATATTAGAATAATGCGCAGTTCGTGTAAGATTTTACTTCTTAATTGATTGCCAAGACAGAATAACTCTTTCCAATAAAAGTTTTAGTCAAATTACACTCTTCAATTTAATTAACAATGTTATTCCATATACTTATATTACGGATAGTAAAAATTCAATTCCATTTCTGCGTTCGGTGTACATTTACAATATAAATATGAATGATACAAAATATATAAGAGCTCATCTCCCGTACAAGCCTTTATAAATTTACTTTATATTTACGTGAAACCTGTATGCGTTCTCCTACACAGTATAGTTACAAAAAAAAAAAATGTTATGTGCCTGTTTTTTTTTTATAAATTATACGCGCGGTTGTCGTACAAGATGTCGTAATGTAAGCTTTTCAGCGGTTATTAGAGGTTTAATTTAGTCTTTCGCGAGTGAAAAGAATGAAATACCCGTCAATATCAGTTGTAGATCGGATCTTCATAAATGATTATGAAAATCCGTCAGTCGGATGTAAACGCTGGAAATCTCTGTACGACAGAGTCGGCCGAACCCCGGGACAAACATTATTCGGTTTATTGAGTTTGTGTGTGCGTGTGTGTGTGTGTGTAAAACCTCGTGTAAAGCAGCATGAAATTATGAGATTCAGATCAGAAGCGACAGGGAATGAAAATAATAAAGGCTAGGAGTACCAAAGTCGTTATTAAATAATAATACTTGCTCGGGCGTTCGCGTTTCTCGCATCCGTGAGTAGCGCGAGGCCGCATAAATTCCGTTGAGTAGGTTCAGCCAATAATATAAGTCGAAAGGCTCTCATTGAGAATAAGCTTGTAAATCCACTGACCGCTCTTGCGAAATCTCGAAAATTGGATTTTCAAATCGAGTCCCTCGACTTGCCTTTGCCCATACCTGCGCTACTACTACTACTCGCTACTACTACTACTACTACTACTGCCACTACTACTGCCACTACTGGCACGACTACCCGGGGATATACGGGGAACGAGAATCGAAATTGACGAATATTATTATAATACCGCGGTGAGAAGAGTATCTGCGAGAGAGAGAGAAAATGATAAATAGTTTAGTGGGGTTGTCGAAGGGCTGGTACGGGGGAGGGGGGGAGGGATGTTATTAATAGAGAATCGGAGAACGAATGAGTTTTATGCAAAGAATAATTGATAGGCGGCTTCGACTCTGTTTGCCTACGAGAATTTATTATAGTGTATATAGTGCGAAACTCTGTATATTTGTGTTACTTTGAGGGCTTCGGTCACTAGGGTGCCAGAAAACCAGAGGATTTGACAGTCAAAAGGGTTTTATTTTTTCTGTTTTTTCTGTTTTTTCTGTTTTTTTTTTGTTCACCAACCAACGAAAGGCACCAGACCGGTTGTTTAATATTTTTAAGTACGTATTTCAAATATTCAATGATTCATTGTGCCGGCTTAAGGAGAAATTTATAGATTATTATAAGCGCTCATCAGGATTTATAACAATAGTCAAGCCTTTTTTATTTATTTTATTTCATCATATATATACATGCGTAGATATATTTTTACATTGAATTTCAAGCAAAGTATTGAGGACGTGGAATTATTATTACCCTTCCATGTATTCCATCAATAACTATTTTACTATTTAACTATTCGTATAAATACGGCTCGACGACTTTGCCGATTTCTACTTGAAAATATTTACCGCTTCATATCTAAACAAATATACGCACTTGTGCAAACAGGTTCTTCTATCGAGGCACACACATACGCGCGATGTACGCCCGCGCGCTTGCACACCACGCTGAATAGATATATACGTATAAGCGTACAGTCGCGTACGCGTCAATTGATCCGAAATAAATAAATTTAAGTACGTTAAGGATAAATATTGCTACGGGGAACGAGGAATCAATGGTTATTGGGTATCAATGTGAAATTGTAAATTTGTTTATAATTACAATTACGATTAGAAAATCTTCGGCTGAATCTCTTGCCGTAAGTGTAAATAACGAAAATGAGAATCGAATTGCATGGGAATAAAATATACTTAATAAACGGCGAAGTCTTCATCATTCGTATATTTAATAATCATATTAATAATAATGTTGAAGGAAGCGTATTTATATCATAATTCGTAAAGATGGGATGCGAATTTTCGAAATGAAAAGTTCAGGCATTTTTAAGGGCAATGAACGAAATAGGAAATTCCCAATGCACGATAATTGGGGCTCAAACGACAGTGACAGATAATATAGTAGATAAAACTTTTAGTCAATATAAATTCCATGCCCGTCAAATAATCTATATATATATATATATATATACACACATTATATAATAATAAATTTAAGTATTCTATCTAATGTGGCTGGAAATTTCATCGCTAAGCGCTACTTTCGCAAGAAATAAAATCATTCACGTTGTTACGGTTGTACTGTGATTATTAAACGAAATTTCGTTATGTTATATCATCATCATTATTATTATTATTATTAATTATTGACGTACTGCTGAATCGAGAATGTAATTACTCGCACGTCGCTTAATGCAATTTATGGCATGATTATTTATTTAACGAAATTAATTGTAACTTTTTCATCGGTTAAAGCAGCAATTTAAATTGAATAAATAAATAAACAAATAAGTAAATAAATAAATAAATAAATACGTATACAGAAAGAAATACTGTAATAGAAGGAAGAGAGCGTTTTGGAGTTGGATTCGGTCGATGAGAATAGTATTGGCGAAAAGCTTATAATCTGCAAAAAATATCGCCCGCCGAATCCTGATGGAGTTGACTACGATAGGGGGGTGGGGGTGGGGACGTCATGAGCGGTGAGGCGGGCAGCCGTCACTCGAAATTTGTCGAGTTAGTGAAGTCGTCATTCGCCTCCTACGTAATACTCGGCTAAAATTCATGCCCGTCATTCATCGATTCCGTTTATTCTGCCCCCCAGTGCGAGCGCGTGGCATGTTTGCGAGGAATTATCCTCCCTATTATATCTCATTTACCTCATTACTTTCTCGTTGCACTAGCAAAACGTTCCGTCGCCGTTTATCTTGTATCGTCCGTCGAGTTTATTCGTAACGAGTTTACCATCACTATCCCGTAACACTTATTTAACATCCTTTGCTTCTATACAAACTATGCGCATACGTGCTTATTGGGCGTGGATGGGGGTGGATGGGGGAGGGGCGTGTGGGCTTTTTAACGTGACGACACGTATACGAATGCCGTTCGATTGAAATATTCTAGGAACAGCAGCGGTAAATAAAGGGCGAGCGAGGGTGCGACGAGCTTAATTATTCCCGACACAACTGTAACAAGTACTTAGTTCTTATTACTGCTCACTACTTTATAAGACGAGAATTCGTCTCGTGCGTTGGGCAAATTTAATTATCTCGGTCGTGTTGTCTGGGGCGAATGTCCTACTGGGACACCGAGTGCACCCGCACTTGCACCTGGACACCCGTAAGCCTCGGCGCGAGTCTCCGTCGTAGAGGAACGCGGCGGGGTAATGCAAATACACAATACACTCCTGATTAAGTCTCCCGTGATCTCGTCTTGAGAAGGAGAAGCGAGGCAGTCGTCGTACGACTACCAACAAACACCTCGACCTACCGAGTCAATCTCAATTAATAAAGACAAAAAAAAAAAAAGAAAACGCCTAAACTCTTATATTCTACGTTGCTTTTATCGCGTCGAGATATTTTTTACAGCTGGTCGGTTCGATAGACGCTTCGCGTATCCCGTCTTAATGCCGATCTCTAAGCGAATCCCTTGCACACCTACTCTTTATCCTCTAAGTGGAACGGTTTCAACCTCTCACTCGACTTTTCGTCTCTCTCTCTCTCTCACTCACTCTTCCCTTCCGCGTCACTTAGCTTTTCTATTTCTTCCTCACTGTTAGAGTTAACTCTATGATCGAACCTCGCTCCCTACTTTAAAATCCACGCAATTTCGTTATTAAATTGTTGCTCCTGACGGGGGAGAGAGAGAGAGAGAGAGACCGAGACGGAGCGGCAAGGAGGCGGGTTGGGCGGGGGGAGGGGAGGGGGTATAGGTAGGGAAGCGGAGAATACGGTAATATATAAGAATAATACGTTTTTCCTCCGATTTGATCTTCAAATATACACTTTCGAGTAGCACGTTCTATATTTAACGTCCCCTCCCCGCATCACCTCTCAACCAAGTATTTCCCGCTTCTTCAATAGATTCACAAGTACCCTTATAATGTACAGACCCACCCACACACCCACACTTACCTCCGTATACGTAATATAGCTTATTTATTATCGAGTTTCTGTTTGTTCGAAATTTGGAGATGCACGTTTTTAAATGTTCGGCGAACATTTTAGTCCGAAATCCAAACGAAAGCGTCGTCATTGATTTCAACAATACTTCCAAATAATAAATTATTCATTCCACGCACGTTTATTAAACTTCATAATGACAAAACTTATCGGTATAAAAATAATTCACGTGTACGAATAGCCGAGATCGCGCAGGCGCATAAGCCACGTTCTAATGCACGATACGGTAATAATAAAAAAAAAAAAAAAATGTTGACGTACGCGCCGATTTAATGACAAAAACAACGTGTAATTTATGTTTTATTGATACTCGTCGTACTCCGAACAAATTCAATTTGAACTTGAACAGTTTGCAAGGCAATGGTTTTTTTTTTTTTTTTTCCCGTTTGAATATATGAAAAATTGTCTTGGGCTGGTGGATTCGAAACGGGTCTACTTATTTTTAGCTTTGTAACGTCCTTTGATTTACGATCCATTCTTCGGCGTAACATCAAATCACCCCCCCCCCCCTCTCCCCGACGACGTCGCGTTACCCTTTATGCATGCTTTCTTGAATCTTTGATGTTATTATTTTTTTTTCTTTTTGTCTGGCAACATCGCTTTGGGAAAGGAAATTTCAATTAGTTGTAAAATATAATATTCCCACGGGATATGGAATTCGCTTTGGAATATTAATGAGATTATTTATGCCTCCCGTATTTTTATTAAATATTTTCGTAAACATTTTCTTCTAACAAAGTGTTGAAGAAGAGAATTTTCGGTATCCGGAATTCAACAATTACTCTCCTCCAAAAGATTTACACTCGAATTTAAATCAGCTTTACCAGTACTTACTTTAAATACTTAGGCAAACTGAACAACTTGTATGCCGTGTAATTAAATTTCTTTTACAACTCGCAATACATCATTCCGCATCGATTCTACAATTAAAGGAACATGCGAGTATTTAATTGCATTTAGTTTAATTCCCCATCCTCACCCGCAAGCCATTACGAGCCCTATTACAAACGATGTAAAATTTATAATTTGTTTACGTTATATCAATTATTTTACACCCGAGCTATTTATTACCCCCCACCCCCACCGCCCCGAATCGCCAATACGGCGAATACGTCTGCATGTGCATCTGCATCTACGCGCGCGCGTGTGTTGTTATATATAAATTCGAAATTATTATTTACGATTTATTTGAAATTCATCTGAGGTATTTACGATGCGTGACGTGCAGTCAATAATTCTTCAGGAATATGTAATAGGGCACGGAGCCGACTCAGTATTTTAAGCCGTTTCTCCCATCAACGTAATTACGAAATAAATACTTTTAGGAAATTTTCTACAATAATTCGGAGCGTAAAATTATCCCGCAAAGAATACAATCTACGGGGTTACGAGAACCATTAATATTTCAACAATTCTATCATTATTCAGTCAATTCATTTGGGCATTATTATTATTATTATACGCTAAATAAGAACATTTAAATAACTTGATAACTACGGGCGATTCGAGTTATTTTTTTTTTTTTATAGAATTTACGCACTGCGGGCGTAGATACAAAATAACTAATACAGAATAATGACTAATTGGCAAAGCTTGGCTACTACTACGTGCTACGCGGCCGCCTGTAAATTAGTTTACGTTCACGAAGCGTAATATTTTTCATGTCTTATTTTACGATGGATAGCTCACCGCTGAAATGTACGTACGTACATACAGTCCCTGCTAAGCTTTATTATTATGACTTTTTACGCCTTGCTTGGTCTGCTTTCATTCTAGATTGTCGGAATGGCAAATTGTTGTCGAACCCCACTCAACGCGAGGCTTCATCGCAACAACACCATTATTTATTTTCATTACTTTTTTTGTTTCACTTCTCCGCTAGATCGTGCTTTTTTATTACGTAACGTACTTTAATTACAAAATCATAGGCTCCGATGGTCGCGGCGATTTTTTTTTTTTTTTTAAAGCCATTACACCGTCATCCGTGATACGCAATTCCCCATACTTGTGTCTTGTCATTATTATTATTATTATTATTATTTATTGTAATAATAAATACAATTGATCGAGTGTATTCGATGGCGTATTATATTACTTATATCTTTCGATTATCTTTCGTAAAATAATGCAACGATAGGAAGAGAAGGCGAAAATCCACAAGATTTATCAAAGCTCGAGCCGATTGGAGATTTTTACAGGCTAAGTTATTGAAAGCTTATACGATAAATTCGAGGCCCTGCGTCTAATTACCTCATCGTACAGATAATTTAAATGCCAAGAAGATGATTACTTATGAATACTTAAAGTAAATTATGACGATAAAGAAAAGACAGATGAAAACTTCTCTAATTATAGCATATAAAAGGATTAAAAATAAGGTGCCTAGTGGTGGTAGTAGTAGTAGTAGTAGTAGTAGTAGCAGTAGTCATTTGATTAAGTTGGCTAGTAGATAAAAGAGCAGCATCTTTATGGGATAATCAAGAAATTCGGTCGTACGTATACAAAATTGACGTTGAATAGAAGTTGAGAATAAGGGTGAATAAGGGTGTTGGTAAAATACAATAGAAAGGGAGAAACGAAGCCCAACTCCGGCATAATAAATCATATCTTTGTGGATTGAAGGTATAAGAACTTGGTTGCGAAGGTGGCAAAAATCCAACTGGAGATATCTGTATATACGTATGTGTATATACGGAATACAATTGAGAAAAGACTGACTATTAAACATTCAGCGAAAAGGGGTTTCTTTTTTTTTAAATAAAATATGAGAAAGCCTACGTTTTCTTAAGCCATTTAATAAACAACTCAATTAGCCGAATCCGGATAGCGTAAGCACAAAGACAAAGTAATACATACTTTTCTACTCGATCGACTATATACATATATGTATATTTATACGTATCCGTATACGTATATACATTTATGATTAGTAAGAGTGGCTGAGCCGCAGGGGGCGGGGTAAGGGTATGTACGGCAGGTAGCGCTTCGTTGTAAGCGAAAGAAATGAAAAGAACAGGGAGCGTAGTAATGGATGAGAAAGAGATGGTAAAAAATTGAGAAAAACGACAGCCGACGCGCTGTGCTTTGCACAAATTATTAATAATATTTTGCAGCATGCGTCCCCGGTCCTTTTTAAAATTATATTAATACGCAGCGTAAATTGAAGGCGTTAATCCCGTTTATATTGCACAAAAGTTAGTTTACAATTTTTATTCCATTTCATTGCATTATTCATGCACGTCTTTTCAAGCTCTCCTATGAAATTACTAATATTATTATTATTATTATTCATTAGCATAGACGTAAAAGGGCAATTTGTAACATTTGCCTACAACTTGTATAAATTATTTAAAAGCTTTCAGATAAATATTGCATATTTCATCTCGTAACGTTCTCTGCCAATAATAATGATAAAGGAGTGTAAATGTATATATGTATATATGTATATATTTTTTTTCAACCGTTTAATTTCGTATAATAACAATGACTACGGGGACATAATGAGCCATAGAAAATGTAAAATTTGCCCTTTATTATTAACGGACAAAATAAAAAATACTAAAAAATACTAAAAAATACTAAAAAATGTTGGTTAATTGGCCGTCTACTTTTATCATTCAATTAAATTCTTCAGTCCCATTCCGATATATACTTTCGACGTAAATATTTAAAGGATACCGGCAATGAAACCACTTCTTTATTCAATATTCAGCTTTCATTAACAATTTAACCGTCCATATCGTCTAGCTGGTCTTATTATTCTATAATATAAATATCCAAGAATACGACGGGCTTAAGTTTTAAAGCGCGAAGCGGCGATAATAATATCTTTCAATGCACCGAAAAATTATTTAATTAATTATTGGCATTATCCTCTTATCCGTACGCTTTACCAATTTTACTTTACTAATTGTATTTTATCAATTATTCCATAACGTTTATATGCCAATGCGCATATCAACGATCGATAATACTCTCTACTTATTAAAGATTGTACCGACAATTTCCGTATCCTTTATATTTTACAGTTTATTACAGTTTTATAGAAAAGTTTCGGCCCGTTGGCTAAAATTATTAATTACAAAATCATCTATAAAATCCTTTGGAAACGTTAGGCTTTAGAAAATGAAGAGCGTTCCCAGTACGCGCACGTAGCCTCGAGATAATGAACATCATATTCAGATACTAATACGCGCTATCTTTTAATTTTATAATTTTATAATTTAAAAAAGAAAAAAAAAAAGAAAAGGAAAAAAAAAAATTAGAAAAACCAATATCGTACGAGGAATTGAAATTTGAAATTAGTTCGAAACTGCACGATATCTGCTTTTGTAAATGACGATTCGCGATTACGCGTGTAAACTTTAGGCAAGGAATTTACGAATAACTCCGATAATGAGCTTCGATCGTAATCAAGTATCAAAGGATTAACAGATATAAGAGAATTGTAAAAGGGTCATTTTCGTATAATAAAAGGAGGAAAATATGAAAGGGCTTTCGAAGGGATGATACCCATAAAATAAGATCTACGGTCTAAATTAGCTGTGGAAATATTCTCGAGATCTTGCGGCGCTGAATGCGTAGTAAAGTATAGCGATTTAAATTTTTTACTGCTAAATTTGATCTCGCCTGCGAGTACGTATAATCCTGAGTGGCAATAGTCGCAATGGGAAGAGTGTGCGTGGAATGTGTTTGTTTTCCAGGGAGAACTCTTAGTTTAATAAAAATGCATCCGAGGGATGGGAAAGGCATATAAAGGCTAGACGGGGGAGGGGGGAGAGGAGGATGAGGAGGAGGAGGAGGAGGAGGTGGAGCGAAATAAGGAAGCGTCCCTTTATAATCAGAGTCGTGGTCGTGGGGGGCGGGGATGGTCGGGAACGGGGGTTGGTGGGGGGTGGGTGGGCTCGAGCTATCTTAATTCCGACGGAATAATCAATGAATTATAAATCCAGAATTCATCCTCTAGATCCAATTAGTTCGGCCGCAAACAGGTGTAGAGATATAAGCAGAACTTTGCACCACCCCCCCTCCCACTCTGGACTATTTAGTCCCGCAGCCCCGCACCGCGCCCCTACCCGATCACGCGCGTCTCGTTTCCCCGCTCGTCGGATACGAGACACAAGTTGATCCCAAGTCCGGAGAGGACATCGGCACGTGGCTCGATCTCTAATTGAACGCTCGAGTACCTGACTGAGTTGTTCTCTATCTCTCTCTCTCTCTCTCACGCTGTGGGTGTGCGCGCACGTCTGCCTGCGTGTGTAAGCCTTCGATTAACGTCTAGCTCTCGATTGAGGGATCGAGGGGCCTCCCCCAGCTTCCGGGGAGAACGAAATTACCGAGAACGGATCGGAACTACTTCTCTTTTCGCGATAACGATTTATTGGAACTTCCATAATTCCACTCCCTCGGGATTTATACTATGAATTAAGGTGACCAAATTGACGTGACCCGCTTTTACGTCCCTTCCCACGAGATTCAAATCAATTTTAATGCACTGCTTTTACTTTTTTTCCTTTCAAAGCTTTTTTTTTGTTTTTTTTTTGTTTTTTGTTTTTCTTTTACGCCGCTCATTTTGCTTTTGCTTTTGCTTTTGCTTTCTTTTGTTACAGTCGCGCAATAATAAGCCTCGTCACCTGTATATGTAGTAATACATTACATCATTACATATAGAGCGAAGGCTTTAATCCTTTCTCTCGATTAGCCGAGTCAAGCAGCCATTACTCCATACCGGAAATAAGGACTCGGCCGATTGTTAAAACAACGAACGCGGGCAGCAGCACGTATCTTTTGTTCAATTTAAATCGCCTGATTTCTTAAAGTTTGAGCATGCAGATGTATTCTGGAAGTTGGCCCAACTGCTTTGTAATGCTAAATCTTTTAACTCGCCGTAATATTTCTTTTGCAAACTATTTACTTGTACTATATTTACTTTAATACGACCAGTTTTTTTTCTCCCCCCCCCCCCCCCTCCCCCACTGCCACAAATCATATTATTATCCATGGATCGTAGAAATTCAATTTCGTACTTTCGGTTATTGCAGTAGCTGCCGCCTTTAATATTATAGCACGTAGTAATCGAATAAGAAAGATATAATTATTATAAGCGAGGAGAAGAAGGGGGAAGGGAAAAAAAAATGCCCTCGCGCTCTTACCGATTATTATGGATTTCTCATGTTATTTATGAAAGAACCGTACGATTAAGCTGAATTTGTCACCTTTAAGAATTTTTACGGATGTATTTGTAGCCCCTGGCCATAAACCTATTTATTCGTTCTAAAATGGGAGGAAAAACATCAACAAACGTGGTAGTTTAGGCGAGCGGTAACCCTCGTTGCCTATTTACATTAAGGGTAAACTAAACACAGAGAGTTACGCAACTAATCGTCGTTGGTGAATTCCCGTTTTCTAAAATACGCTCTCTCTCTCTCTCTCTCTCTCTCTCTATATATATATATATAAATGTCGGTGGCAATGGCAGATGACGATAAAGAGGCAAAGAAAGGCTTCGTTGAACAATTAACGGGACAAAGAATTTTCATCCGCTATGTTATTATTACATCGGCGAATGCTCGGAGCGTAAAAATTGAAATAAGAAAATGTCGATAGGGATCTAGATGATAAAAGTTCGAGGGCATTGAGGGGATCGAGTATTATTCCACGCGAACCCCTTTAAAACTCGAATGAATTCTGTACTCCTTGGGTAAATCTATTAAAGCCCTATCTTTATTAGCAGTCGGGTCTTTAGTTTGCGTTCGAGCTCGCGAGAGAGAGAGAGAGAGAGGGAGAGCGAGGAGAGAGAGAGAGAGAGAGTGACCCGAGACAGGAGCGTTAACAGTCTTCTTGCATCTTCTAATATCCGAAATAATCAAGGTTGTATAAGCCATCCCTAAACACGAGCGAATTCCCTTTAGCACTTTCCTAACTCCTTGCACACTTAGCTCGATGTCGTAAAATGAAATGTGTCGGCCTATTTGCGAGGCGGTTTCACTGCGTTTCTATGATCCTAAGGAAGCCTTATGCACTGCGGCGGTTGTCAACACTGGGAGGGACGTTAAGATAGCTTTCTAGGAGCATATAAAAGGACAGGTTCCCGAGAAATAAGAACGTCGTATCTTCCAATTCCTTCATTCACTTATACCGGGCAAGAAAAGGGATCAAATTTCCTTCTCTTCCCACCATCTTTTTATCTTTCTTTCATCCTTCCTTCCTTCCTTCCATCCTTTCTTCTTTTTTTTTTTATTTTATTTTATTTTACCTTCTTCGATGGTGTCATCGGCGTTCCGCTGCCGAAGTTCGGACAACTCGTAATTTACTTTTTTCTTCTGCCTTTTTTTCTTTCTTTCTTTCTTTCTTTCTTTTTTTTTGTTTCATGCCACCATATTCGTACGCGTGTATACTTTTTTCGGCGCATTCTCTCGGCCCCCTTTTTCCAGATCGGATTTTACCTATAACTTTTTCGCCAATTGTTTTCCACGTTTTCATGTCTTTCTTTATTTTCCGTTACATAACTTTGTTTTATTGTTTCCTTTGTTCGTTTTATGCATACGCGGCGACCAACTGCCTTTTGATTTATCCTCGAATTACCTTATAAATAAAATTCCAAAGCAAAATTAGTAATAAACACTCGTACACTCGGCCACCTATGCGTGTACATGTATATCATAGGCATTGATACAACCAAGGATTTATCGCTTATATTTAAAACGTGTTAATAATTCATAAAATATGCAGCGCTTTGAATATTCTCGTCGATTTATTGAGTTTCCCGTCGACCGTGTAATCTTACCTAGTACGTCAATAACGAAGTAGTGCAGTACTCCGTAAGGTCAGCCAAAAAGAAAAAACAAAAAAAAAACATAGCATAAAAACTGCTTGTTAATAAGTAATGCACGTGCACTGGTATAATAACGATCGATGGCCTATAATGTCATAATAATTATAGTCGACATTTAATATTAATAAAAAATACCGGAACGTACATAATTAAATGTACTTTTGGCTTCGTTAATGTTTATTTTTCACGAATAGTAGAGAAATATACGAATAATCATGCATTTAGCTATAAATGCAAGGTTTTTTCGCTCTTTCATCTCTTAAGAGTGGCGAGTGGCTTTTTATTTTATCAACTGTTTGAGACCGTATTCCGCCTCGAATTCCAAGTAAGTTCTTTCATATAAATTATAAAACGACGACTGGCGCGAAAGGAAAAGTAAACGGCGCCATGAAACGAAATCTACCATTTCTGCTAGTATATCGTCAGAGGTCAATAATTTAGAACTGTTATTAGACGGAAGATAGACTCTTTTTGTCCCATCGCACTCTATTTAGGACGCGTTTCGTACGCCTATTTCCCCCCTCCCCCCTTCCCGCTCTCTCTCTCTCTCTCTCTCTCTCTCTCTCTCTCTCTGTGTGTGCGCAGAAAGTTGATATAAAAGCGAGCGTATGAGCCTCTCGTAGCCTGTAAAGCATACCGAAACTGAAAAAAGATCTTTTCAAGCACATAGTGCAGGTTATTGGAATGCACTACCTCCCACTATGCGCCATTTATATTTTACCATCCTCGTGCTGCTCGAAGGAAGCGATGCGCTACGTTATCTTCTGGCCGATCTTATTTATTTCACAGTTACCTTTTTTTCTATCTATTTCTTAGAATCGCTTGTTTGTCCAAGTGACACGGCCTTATCTATCCGCTGATAATAATATAATAACAACTATTGATATTATTTCTGCAGTTTTCGTAAGTTCAAAATAACCTTCCCACTTAGCCGAGAGTAAGATTAAAGAATACATACATATACACACACACACATATATATATATATATTTTTTTTTTCAACTACCCTCGTCGCTCTGACATTTAAAATGATTTACGGTATAAAAATTCCTTTGTGATTTTTTTTCTTTTTTTTTTTTTTTAAATTTGATAATGGATAAACATATTCGCTCATAAAAAGTTTGAAGCAAAATTCAACAACCGGAAGGAGTTGGCACTTTCCGGTATAAAATGCCGGCGCTGGGTTTCGATGCCGACGCCGACTTTTATGTGATCCTCGATTTTCGAAACAAAAGTTCGAGCCCGTAAGTTCTCAGTTCGAAATTACAGTTTACTTCGAGAAATTCACTTTTATGATTTATCATTATTTTGAAAATAATATCTACTTAGAGATTCCCCCCACCCCTCATTTTTTTTTTACAATTGCATTTACTGCTTTGATAGTTACAGACTGTACCTTGAAATAAAATCCATCCCCATGCCGCAGTTTATACTTTATTTAAAATATTTTAAAGTTCATAAATTAATTCGATCTATTTTATGTACTGATTACATTGCGTTTTGCAGTTAAACTTGCGCACCTTCAGTTCTTTCATAAATAATAATAACAGCAATAGCTACAATGAGCACAGTAGTGATAATAACGAAGACAGCGACAATAAAAAAACATAAAAACAACAAGAACAACAACAACAACAACAGCAAGAAGGAGAAGAACATTCGAATAAATAGGAATGCGTTGTTTTGTGTTGGTATTTGTGCTGGAGTATGCACTGGATTAGTATAAAGTGAAGTTTGCATGCGTTCGGAATGTTTACACGTGTTCAGCTCGGAGCAGTTGGAACGTGCAAACGTTATTTTCCATATAATAACCGATAGCGTATAGGGCTGCGTTTACTTTGTAGTAGCGTAAAAGGGCTATTTAACAGTGGGACATTCTGAAAAATGAATATGATAAAATCGCCGAGATCTGCCTACTCAGAGCTTTATTTTTCTACGAGTCGTAGTAAAGTTCGCTGTTGTTCCCTTTCGAGCACCGACCCCACCAACCTCACCAACCCCAATAACCCCGCACCAACCCCACCAACCGCACCAACCGCACTAGTCGCACAAACCGCACCAACCGCACCAACCGCACCAACCGCCCTCGGTCTACGCATTACTTCCTTACCGAGCAATTACAAGACGGCTCTTCTTCAACGTCGGCTCTTACGCTTTCGAGATCTTCGTCTAATTATGCGACTTACAGCCTCGGCAAGGGCCATAACGGCACCATTTCTTCATTTCACTTTCACTCACGGACTCCCTTGCGCCGCGAGATTACCCAAAACTTTTCTTACCTACTTATTCTCGTTGGGATTAACAGTTACGGCGCCGCGAGGACTCATGTCTCGGTTATGTAACGAGGCATCAAGGACTTTCGGCAACGCGAGCGCTTTCAATGTTTTAATTTCAAACTATACGAGGAAGCATTATTGAAGCAGGTTAATACAAGCCATTCTTATACGGATCATTAAATGAATACGATTCGTCAACGTAAACGTAAGCCAGAACTTATTGTTCCCTACTCATCCCGTAAGATTTCTTTTACGTAACGCGCGTAGCGTACGCCAATCAACTATAAGACAATATTTCAATGCTAACGAATGCCTTTATTGTTTTTTTTTTGTTTTTTTTTCATTTTTTTTATAGATAATATCGTATTCGCATTTTGTAAAGGCCATTATCATTTTTGAGATATCGCATAACAGAATTTAATTTATAAAAGAATTTTTATTTAATGAAGTCGGCTGACGTTGATTAACGTACTTTAAGGGAGCAATTTTATCTGAAAAATTCTCAGCCATTCGACTATTTATTATAAATACTGCAGTTCAGAATTATCCGGAATAAGGTTTTCCCATTTTTTTTTTCTTTTCTTTTCTATCCTTTTTTCTTTCTCGGCAACAGAAGCGTTAATTACTATTCGGCAATAAAACATTCCCAATATATTATAAATCCATGTCTTTTATTATTACTATTACGATTATTTTGTCGAGGACTCGAGTAAAGTTATCTGCCCTCGTCCCTTTCACGTACACGAAAAGTCACTTTTCCGATATTTTCCCCGCGAATGAGGAACTTGTTTCGAGGCCAAGCCCCGCTACTCTCTATTACCCGCGCCGGCGTTACGTTCATAAGCGAATAACTTCTAAAACTTATCCCTTTAGAAAAATTTCTTTTAAAATTATAACAGACAGTATTATTGTACGTGCGCAGGTAGCTCGGCTATAGGCGTGGAGGTGTAAAAGTCGAGGTAAGGGGCGTCCGTAAACCAATTTGGCCTTCCATTTAGACAGGCCAACGTAAATGCTCGTCTGTTGCTACGAAGCGATAAAAGTACCAGCGTCGCCCCTGTCAAATGAAAGGAATGCCCGGAATATAGTAGAATACAGTAGACGGATTCGATTGCGACTGCACAGCGCGGAGAATATTATAAAGAATCGTTAATAAAATTGAGAGAATAATATTAGAGGCCCCGAATCCGTGATTACCACGTAATGACGTATATTTTAAACGTCCAGGTAATAAGGAACGAGACGCGGGACCTAATGGCTTAGCTCTTATCCCTGCAAATGTATTGAGAGTCGGTCCCATTAAATTCATGCATACTTGATGCCAGAGATTTTTTATATCCAAGCCATTAGGGTAGCCGTTAACTAAAAATAGAAGAAGCCCGAGGGGAGCGGGAGAAGCGAGAAGAGGGTCAAATGCTTAACAAGTCGATATAATTATTTCACGTGCGTGGAGGACGCGCATTATAACTTTTTATCTGGAATTTATGTAGAATTCGAGGCGCTGATGGAGGGGAGCTTTTAAAATCAGCGAACCATATTGAAGAGGAGGACGAGGAGGACGAGGGAGGAGGGGAGGGGGGTGAGTAGGAGGGGTAAGCCGCGAGTAGTAAGAGTCAAAATTAATGTAAAAAAAGAGGTAGGAGGCTCGCATAATGTGTCCATTGAGGTATCAAAAAGAGCCGGGAGCTTAAACGGGGAACCAGGTGGAGAAGGAGGAGGAGGAGGAGGAGGAGGAGGAGGAGGGCGGGATAAAGTGAGAAAAAAAGAAAATATGTGGACAGAAGAGCGTTGCGAAGCGTTTAGCGCTCGACACTTTCATCTCGCTTGGGCATGGGAACGGCGAAGGGAAAATGACGCGAGCCAGTTAGGTAGAAGCGGGTCTGGGTGGGGGCGGGGGAGTCACGGGCACAAAGAAAGACTAAGAAGGGACGGAAGCCGGCACTTTTCTATTAACAGCTTCTCTAAAGAGTCATTCCGGCTTGCTTGACGCGGGTTTCGTTTGGGCAGCGTCCCGCACTTACCGGGGCTCGAGGTCACCGCGGGATGCATTGGTGGCAGCCTGGTGGGGGGGGGGAGGGATGGATGGATGGATGGATGGATGGATGGCCGGGGGGTGGTGGAGAGCGAGCTTTCCGGCGCTCGGAAAGAGATGGATGATGGAGTCATTGGGGGAACGGTCGAGCGGGAGTCGAGAAGGGAGAGAGAATTGGCGAGGATATTAAACGGATTGAAGAAATTTTAGTTTGATTAAATATTGTCGGGTCTGCGGAGCCTTTGTCCGATATCCCGTATAAAAAAAGCCCCACCTCCTGACAGTCCAATTCCAAGAAAGCCCGGGCATTATAGTCCCGCAAGCCCGATCCGCGTTGCCTTATTTAATCATTAAGGCCATCAGGAGGATCGTCCGTGAATAAAAAAAAAAAAAAAAAAAACAAAAAAAAGACCCACGCCCACATTGTCGATTCCCGTTAATCCTGGACCTCGTGATCCGCCCGCAAGGTCTCCGTCGACGCTCCACATTGATTTGAAACATTTTATAATCTTGGAGCTCGAAGACGTTCTGATAAATTGGTCAAACTTACGGGATGGGATGCCCGAGATATATATATATATATAGGCTCCAGGGCTTTCCATATCCCCCCCACCCCACCTTTCTACCTTCGTTCTTTCCATCCTTCCTTCCTTCCTTCCCTCCTTCCTTCCACCCATCCATCCTTCCACCCATCCATCCTTCTATCATCTCGATTATTCTCGAGCAATTGAACATTATACATATCGCCGAGCACCGTTTCACCATTTACTATTTATAATTCATCTTTAAGTTTATTCGTCTCTCAGTTTAAATTTAAATGTAAATTTCATTTAAATGTAAATGGCAATATATAACGCAGATAATACAACATTATATTCCCCATGTTTATATGTTATCTGCTCGTCCGTACGATAACTCTGCATTCACTAGTAATAATAATAGCAGCAATAATAATAGTAATAATAACAATAACAACAATAATAACAACAACAGTAATAATAATAATAATAATAATGTCATTGAACGCTATCGGCCAAGATTTATAACGTATAGATAATGTAAGCATTCGTTCGAAGACGCCGAAACAACGAGTTCCGGCATTCGCGACATTGATAATGTCGCCATGGAAAATTCACCCGACCGATGATTAAATTGGACATTAAATAAACATTGCCAGAGGCGTGATCCGCGCGACGGTCGATAAGTACCGATACTTTAAAAGGAATCCTGATTTTAAGAAGATTTTTAAAGGTCGGGCGTTGGAGGGGAGGGGAGATAAGCGTTGCCTCATTTACGGATTTCGAGTAAAGGTCATCCGACTGACCGTCATTGACGTCACTCTTACGTAAATAATATGCAGGCGCGGCTACGGGGTAGAGAAAAATCATGAATTTTCGTGAAAATTCGCGTGCCTCGCGGTATTTGCGTACGGGACATCGATAATGACGGCGGCACATCGAAAAGTCCGGCAGCGTGAAATCTGATAGCGAAATATTTAAAGCAAGTGGCGTTATATAATATATCGAGCGATTAATGCTTAAACGTTTGGTATTGTTGCGCTTGAAATGGCCACTGTTTGTAGGGTGGGGGGGGGATACGGGCATTGACGGGGAAGGAATTCGATAACGAATTAATTCTGATTAATTTCCTCCGGTCGGATTTTAAATCCCCAGCGTTCTCGGCTGAATGGTGGGGCGAGGCGGGGCGGGGCGGTCGTCAGCGCTAATGAAACAGCGTTATTTGAAATGAAAATATAATAAAAAAGAAAAGAAAAGAAAAACAAAAAATGATGAAACAAAGAAAAGAAAGTTAAAACGGGAAGAAAAATGAATTAAATGGTCGGTCGGGGGTATAAAGAGAGGCTTTTGTATAATGAAAAACTTGTTCCCGAGAAGAAGATGGGAGCCACCGTCAGAGCAGGTACACAGGTACAATTAAAGATAGGTCCGTTCGCCGGACCCGGACAACGTAAGCTCTGGAAAATGTTTCCCTTCCGGTGGAGTTGCGGAGTGAAGTGGGAATTGCTTATCCTCCGAGCTAAGGCCAGGGTAAAAAAAAAAAAAAAAAAAAAAAAAAAAAAAAAAAAAAAAAAAAATAAGGATGAGAATGAGGAGGAGGAGGAGGAGGAGGAGGAGGAGGAAAGAGATCGAGATATGGATATGTAAAGGTCGGGACGGAGAGTAGTCGATTGGTTGGTAAAAAGGTATGGCGTGGAGATGGTAAGGTGGCGGGGCGGGGGGATGGGGGGTTGTGAGCAAATATAAATGCCCTTTCGTATCCAGTGGGAGGAGGGCTTTCCTCGCATCTTGCGTATCGATCGAGAAATGCGCGCACACGCACACACGCAACACTCGCCCCCCCCCCCCTCTCTCTTCCCCCCATCGCAAAGAATCGAACGCTTTAGAAAGCCGCAAGGGCCGCACACCTTGAATGCGCCCGGGCGACGAGACCTGCGCCCTGCGCCTCCCCAGACGCCGCCCCCGCATGTACGGATGCGCACGTGTGCGACATTAAACGCTGCCGCCCCAGGCCTCTCGTAAACCCCAAAATTTCCCAGCCGGCCGTGCAAAGTTCCTACCCGACAGTCCGATACTCCCTGGCCCGCAACCCACCTCCTTCCCCTCACCCCTCACCCCCCGCAGAACCGTAGAGGTAACGGAGGACGTAGAGTAACGGGGAGTCGTTCGCCTAAATCTCGGCAGGCCAAAATGGCCGCGGTTAACAGCCACGGCACGGAAGACCGGAGATTTTTTCGGTACGCCCCGACCGTTGGCTCGTTACGGCGGTCAGAGTGAGAGTGAGAGAGAGAGAGAGAGAGAGAGAGAGAGAGAGAGAGAGGACACGTGCGCAGCGCAGATTAGAGGGGCCGGGCGCGCTTTAGCCGGCGACGACGCCTTTTTGCCGGCCGCTTTCCCGGAAAAAGCACTTTGCCGCAAGAAGTTTAGCCGCTAAATTATACCGTCGGAGCCGCCGCTCTTCCGCCCCCCCCCATGCAACCGTTAACCGTCTATGTTGCTCGGTGGTGGTGTAGGAGGAGGAGGAGGAGGAGTAACAATCCCAATGCCCCGGCATTCCAAAAACAATTTTATACGACCCTCGGTACTCGGACGCTTATCTGTCCGAAGATTATTTATTCTCGATCCGACGACGACGATCCCCCTCCGCCCCCTCCCTCCCATACCCCCTCGGAAGCCCCTACCTAATTCGAGCCCAATGCATATTAACTAGATCGGCGTCTCCCGATACATTTACTATGCCCCGCCTTGGCTACAGGGTAAGCACCGTGAGCTAGAAAAATTATTAATAGTCTTCGATCGCCGACACCGGGATCTCGGAAAAACTACCACTGGCCGACGACTGCCGAGGATCACGTAGACCGTCGATTATTAATGGCACGATCGAAGTCGATTACGTCTAAGGGGACGGGGCTCTCGCTCACGCGTGTCTGCGCGAGGACTACGGGAATCGACGGGAAGAGGACGACGGTCGATTCGAGAATTACAGGAGATCTTGAAAAGAATATTACGATCCAGGCTTAACTTAACAGCTCAACGGCATTGATAATTCCGTCGTAGCGATAAAATTTTATTTCTATTTCACCGGGAGAGAAGCCCTTCTCTACGGCTACCCTTGCTTGCCCCTGATTTACTATGCACTTTCCCATGGATTCGGTATTAGAAAGTTTTTTAATATAGGACCACGTCTAATGCAACTTCCTGGAGGTATTTCACCGGAGCGTGTAACATCTTCCCGAGATGGCAAATAACGCGGAGCGGATCTTCTTTCGCGGGGCGCGGATGCCGATGTGTCTAACCGAAAAGCTAAAATTTTCTACGACCTCTGCCAGCCAATCCGTCCGCGGAGGAGAGAGAGTGAGTGAGTGAGAGAGAGAGAGAGAGAGAGAGAGCTTTTTCTCTGGCTTTTTTTTTTTTTTTTTAACAAATTACCTCGGGGCTGGTTTTTTTTTATTTATTTATTTAGAAAATCATCGTGTTACGTACCATCCATACCCACTATACGGCCTACAGATCGAGGGAAGCGTTGAAATTATAGATCATTGCAACGGAGACCCGAAGGAGCGATTCGCAGAAATGGCTCATTAACGTGCAGTCGATCGGAGCAGTCGAGTGTCGGTCCATCCGGGATGAGAAAATAGCTGTAAATCGGATAAATTTCCTTATTGCCGGTGCGACGGCAGTCCTTCCCGTAATGAAGGTCAAGGCCGCGGGTGGCAGGCAAAGGCGGCTCTTCTCGGCTCCCTCGTCGAAAGAAGCCCGGGCTGTCGATAATAATCTATTTATAACCCGCGCCCGCTCCAATTACGCCTCGACTAAACGCTCGGCCGCCGGTGGCTTATTCGGGGGGAGCAGCAGGAGATGGACGTGGAGGTGGAGGAGTAGGAGTAGGAGTAGGACGTGGAGGAGGAGGTGGGTAGCTCGCGTAAATTCAGGAGCCCATAAATCCACCGGCCGTCAGACGCAAGCGCGGCCAAGTTTACACTTACGAATACGTAGGCGTGAAATATGTATTGGAGCGAGGCGGCTATCTGTTTTTGATTTTTAATGCGGATCCGCGACGCGGCTGTGCCCCGCTCCTTTATTCGTGAGCCGATAGAAAAACCGGGACCGCCGGCACACGATTAGCGGGCCCGTTATAAATAATACATAGGGAGTCCTGGCCGTCAGGTTAAATGCGGAAGCGCGCATTACTACTGGTTGGATTCGCCGTTTAGTGCCGCTCGATGACTCGCGCATAACCTTTCGCCCTCGCGGAATACGAGGAGATCGTAAATTTTCGGCTGTGGATTGGGGGGGGGGGCGGGGGTGAGCGCGCAGCGGGCAACGAGGAGGACGCAAAGTTCAGGGATCCGAGAGAGAGAGAGAGGGGGAGGGAGAGAGAGAGTCGAGTGCTCTCGCGGAGAGCTTTTCCGGGGCATTCGGCGAGTATCTGTAAGAGCAGCCGAATTCATCGATCAGTCCTACCGCTAGATTGCATTGCAAGCTGCGTGAACGAATTCGCCCCTCGGCCCCTTCCTCCTACCGAGACAGACCTACTGATAGTTAGATAGATAGATAGATAGATAGATAAACGGATAGATGGCCGGCTCGCCAGATAAGAAGATAGATTGGCCGATCGATAGGCTGATGGGTAGCGAAGATACCTGCTTCTGCTACTACTACTACTACTCGCTACTACTAGGCAACTTCATAGCCGCGAGTCTTGACGCTTTGTTCGCTCGAGGCTAATAATTGAGTGCGCTTAAACCATATCGGCAATTAGAGTTTGCCTTAATATTTCGATTGCCGGGCTTGGCCTTCGGAGCAACCGCGAGTCAACCGTACGTTATTTTATTTATAAATCCCGTGACAAGTATCGCGCGAAAGCTCCTGCGCATAAAGTCCCTTCGTTCATTCGGCAACTTTTATATATTTAATAGCCCACGCATTTGTTTATGCGAACGCGCAACGGGGGAACAAAGAAACGCGAAACAATGCGAATGAACAAGCGAATCCCTCATTCTTATTTGGCAATAAATAATAAGGAAATTATGTAAGGCTAGAGAGGCTGCGTATTATTTTTTCTTTCTTCTTCTTCTTCTTTTTGTTTTTTGTTTTTTTTAAAGCCATTTCCAACATTCCGACGGCGTAACTTCCCTATTATATTACGAATGTATATTTTATTCATCGGATTTTTGTACGCCGTTAAAATTTATAACGTCGACGACGACCACATCAACAGCAACAACAACAACAACGACGTTTTGTAGAGAAGCGAAAGTAAAATTCGAGAATTCGAGAAGCGAAAGAGAGTTAAAATAGTGGGGGGGGGGTGAGAGAGCTGCTGCTGCTGCTGCTGCTGCTGCTGCTACCGCTGCTGCTTAACAAGTGTATCGTAGTATGCATGTTTTGACAGTGAAGGAGCCTTCTCGAAGAGTAATTTTGCCAGGTAATTTGATTTTCGTCACGTTTTCAGTAAGTCGCGGAGCCGCTACATTTTCATATCTATCCGAATAGAGCGTCCAAATGATTTATAACTTATGCTACTGTATAAGTTTCTCCTCCGTTTCAAATATGTACCACTCGCATTATACACGTATATATATATATATATATTTGTGTACGTACGTGCGTATGTATAAAATTTAGGATCCCCTTACAATCTTACGGGACATTAGACTTTTCTATTTTCCATCGAGCGTCGAGAGATTTATCATTGTAATTGCAGCCCCTAAATCGTAAAGTCAAATCCCTTTAATTCGAAATTCATTTATACACTCGTCGAAAGCTTGATTGTATAAAATTTATAGCGATAAATATCGAATGAGGGGAGAATTTATACTCATCCGGGAAAAGAAGAAGCTACGGCGGCCTCGATAATACGTTTTCCTTCGGTGAAAAGGTAAACTCTATCCTTTAAGGCGAAGTACCATCGCGCATAAATCAATCCTTCCATTACACGGCGGGGGGGGGGGGGTGGGGGGGTGTTGGCGCGGGGTCCTGTGTGGTCCCTGCCTCGTCTTTCTCGGGGGGTTGGGGGGTGCTGGGGGGTGGCTGGTGGGGGCGCGGTGTCCTGGGGTGGGTGTAGATCTATGCATACACCAGCTTAGCTTCTTCAGTCCATTGGTAATATGTAATTGCAAACGCCTGCGTATAATTGCACATACGCATTGTACGTAGATATAACGATTTAGATTAGAAGTCACGGCTCGGAGCGGAAGAGCTCCTTCACTCCGGAGGTAATTTCAATCGATACGAGGCAATCGACGTCAATCGACTGCTTACGCATGGAAAAAGTCAAAAGTTCAAAGCCCATGACGTTGGGATCGTTGGGTCCGATGCACGAACTGAGAGGGAATCGTCGTCCTCCGGCTCCTTTCACTTTATCCAATCCATTTCACTAAACACGTGGACTTACTGCTGCTGCTGCTGCTTCGAAATTTATAATCCCTCCTCCTCCTCCTCCTCCTCCTCCTCCCCTCCTCCTCGCATGAAATAACGTCGGTTAAATAATAAGCTAGAAGATCGTTTGAATTATTGTTCCGAGCTCGGATGCGAAATCACTCGATATTAAATATCGATCGACCTCCTCGGCATTACTATTTAATTCCACATTAGGAATCAAATTTGCATTTTTTTTTTTTTTTCAACTCGTTTGCCGAAGCTTTTCATTCGCTCTTGAACAATAACACGGGAACGTTGCTTGCCCACCTATACCTACACTCGCGCAAATCTGAAAGAAATAAATATATTGAAATACACGTTAAAACTCACTCTCTTAATTTATCATATTTATAACACAGCTCGTTGTTGTTGTTGTTTTTTTTCTTTTTTTTTTTGCGTACGACGAACCGACCGAGTTCGCGTGTAATTCGCGTAATTGAATGTCCGTTCGAGGGTCTGTAATTCACTAGGAATTCTCGTATAAGCTTCTAAATTGAATTGCGAATGAAATAACGGGCCCGGGATTTGAAAAAACAAAGTTCTTCTAATATAATGGGATTTATTTTAATTTTTAATTTTCTGAACGCCCGGCTAGGAGGTCGGGAAGCGCGACTGTACGTGCATCTAATTCATTGCCAGACTGCATGCACATAAAGCACCGCGGTCAGATCAGAAAAAAGGTCCTCCCTCCCCTCCCCCGCTTTATAATACGTAAAAGCTCTTGATTTAGACGAGGGCTTTCTTCTTTTCTTTCGCAAAGGACGAAAATCAAAGCCCGTTATTTATGTAAGGCCATTTAAATGTCTGTATTAGTCATTCAAAGCCGGACTTTGACCGGACTTGTAAAGTTTTCCTTTGTCGGGTATTTCGGTTGAAAAGCCGTGGCGTTCACCAGGTAATTCGAGCTACTGGCATTTAAGCTTCTGGTACCGGTGTATGAAAGTACCGATGCCGGTCATCATAAAACCAATGGCCCTCATAATGGCTACGATGACTTACATGACTTACTTGACTGGCACAAGCACCCAAGACCCATTTGGCTGACCAATGGACCAAGGGATCCGACAGTGTACATTACCGTGCGTGGTCAATCATTTGACCTGGCAGAGAGAGAGAGAGAGAGAGAGAGGGGGGGGAGGTTGGAGGTTAGGTCATGTAAACAGCGAGAAGTACTGGATTCGGGAAACGACGACTCGACGACACTTTCCTCGGAGCTTTTCCAGCTCGATATTATTAATCAAAGCCCATTGCCGTCGAGCGTAAAATCGGCCTTCGATCGCAACCGGCGACGAAAGCTCGATCGACTACCGAGCCACGGAGGTGGTAGGGGATACAAGGAAGGAAAGAGAGAGAGAGAGAGAGAGAGAGAGATGTCGGAGGAACGCGGGGGGACGTCGGGGCTTCCCGATCGAGCGTATAAATCCAGGAAGGTACACGGGTGGAGAAGAGGCCGCGGGCAATTACGCGGCCCGTCGCTTTCAACCCCAATAACCTTCGTTTTTGCCCGTCCACTTGAGAAGCGCCCGTGTACACGCGGGGATGATGTCCTGGTGGGGCGGTATATTTATTAACCCCTTGCCGCAGGGAATCTGTCGCCGATACAAGGCCGAGACTTTATAACGGGCGACACGAGCCGGCGAGCAGAAAACAACGGGGACATTTAGGGCGGCGTTGCGGATTACCGGGTCAGGGCGAGCAGGGTGGGTGGGTGGATGGCGGGGGAGGGAGGGTGAGGCAGGTGATATTCCAGGGCTACCCGTGAACCGAATCCGCCTTCGGGATGGAGGGGAAGGGAGGATTTCTTTCCGGATTAATTCAGGATGGATGGACGTCCGTGTTTATCTACATAAAAAACATCAGAATCTCTTTTCTCTTAGCGAATCTTAATTCTATACACATTATTATTATTCATGAAAAACGTTTGTTCCCGTTGGTTCATTTAATCAGCGCCACGTAATCATTCATATTCATGCAATTTACATATATTCTTTTTTATCCTTCCATTGCGCTTTGCTCTTATTGTTACTATTTTATAATAATTTTATCAACCTCCGTTGCTCCTCCTCACCCCCCCCTCCACCCGCCGCCAATACGTACACGCATTTGCATGCTCTTGAAGCTCTTTTATTCCCATACATTTATTTCATTCCATATTTGTAAAATCGAATGAGCTTCTCTTTTATTTATTTTTACGAAATTTAAAATGAAAGAAAAAAAAAATAAAGAATAAGGAAAAGAAGGACCATTGTTTCGTTGCGGTAATCCGCCGAGTAATCCCATTGCGATCCATCTTCCGCTTTAAGTAACAATAGGAAGCCTACAAGATCAAGGAACCCTCTAGATCTTCCCGAAATTTTCTACGCTGATTTATATAATACAGGCAATAATAATAATAATAACAATAACAATAACAACAATAATAACAACAATAATAACAACAATAACAACAATAACAACAACAACAATAACAACAACAACGACAACAACAACAATAATAATTATAATAAAACAGCTTAGAAAACGTTGTATTACACTTTTCCGTCGTGATTTTCGAAAGTTCGTAGTGTAAATGATGCGTTAAAAAATAATATTTTCGAAAAGATTTTATTTTTGTATCGTTTTTCGCCATTCGGACGGAATGCTCAATTAATCCAATGAAATTTTATTTAATACGCGAGGTACATTTCATGCGAAATCAAAATTTCATTGAAATTAACAGTCAATTAACTTTTATGCGCGAAATGTGTAGATGGCTCTATAAAATTTTAAAAGTATATAACACCTGCGCTTCTCTTATTTCCAAAGCATCTAATATTTTAATTAAGCACATTTAACTAATAAATTATCGAAAAATTTTATGCAATAGACGTAGAGAGCGCGAGAGAGAGAGAGAGAGAGAGAGTGAGGGCGGGTGGATGTGGGGGGAGATTTTGAAAAATGTACTTTATTAAGACTGCTCATGTACTCGCTCTTTTATCTCTGGGTAAATACGTTTTCCATTGGTTTAATTTTATTTAATTACAGTTCAATTTCGTATATGGCGCTGAGTTAATTTTTTTCTAAATAAAAGTTATTTATTTTCATCGAATGCGCTAACGTGGATTTTATAGGTTTGCTCTCGAGCGAGAGTCTCATATATTATTGAAATTTTCCTCTTATAAAAATTAATATTTTCCTTTATACTTGATAAAGAAAATTATTAGTCAGGGTATAAACAGTATGAGATATTATAAGCGATTCGTGATTTCCCGCAGTAAATTTTATAGCCCATTATTAATCCTACTCGATTTAATAAAATGAATGATATTATATCACTTTTTTTCCCTTCCCTATCGCAAGTTCAAATGAAATAAAATAATGTATTAAATCGAGGGAATTTTAATAAATTAATAGATATATCCAATCGTCGTAGCTTAATTATGTATTGAAACCGATAAAATTCGATATGACGGTATTACACACACACACACACACACACGCATATATATGTATAGAATTACGAGAAAGGATGAAAAATTATCTTGAATATAATTAACTGAAATTTCTAAATAAATAGAAGGAAAGGTATCGTTTGGATATTAGAGTATTTAATTAGGGCCGATTGAGCGTCGTAATGTAATAATAATTGGGTAGTAGATTGCGGTGATGTCTCACATTGAAGTAATTTTTTTTTAGAAAAGTCATGGGCATGTCGCCTCGGTATGCCAGCCGACGTTGTCGTAAACGTACGAAATGCTCGACTAATACAAATGATGAAAATATTCGCTTTCGTTGGTGGTCCAGATCCCATATGGTCTTTTAATATTGACGCAGTATCGAAAAATCCATTCCCGGCCATCAAATCTGAAAATAGCATTAACCTGGATTTTTATATTTTTTATGCTGCAGAAAAGTAAATATTGATTGTTAAATTGTTATCGTACAAGTGTTTGTTTACACAAGATGCGTTATACGTGAAATTCCAATTGAAAGCTCGTACGCCGGATATCCGGGGATACAAAATTCTGAAACCATTTGTCCTAATAAAGTGTCGGGATCAGTATTTTGTCGGTCAGACATTTATTAATTCTTATAATTCACAGGACTTAAATTTAAAGAGGCGTTAAATGATATTCAAATACCTTTTGAACGGTATGCGTTTAATGGTAAGTTGCATTATGCGTGAGTCGCTATCGAAGGCCGCGAATGTAAGCGTAATAAGTCAAAGAACATTAAAGGAGTCAGTTATAATAATTTCACTTTGACCATTGACAAGGACATTTACCTTTCGCCCTGTTTCCACGTTGGCTTTATACTTTTTATATGTCGGTGACCAGTTTCACTCTCCGGGGTATGGCGCGTACTGCTTACCAGACTCAATAGTTTTTAAAGATCCAGCGGCGTAAAAAGAAAAAGAGGGAAAATCACGAAAGGAGATTAATTTTGACTAAGAGGTCCGTCGTCTTTCAATGTAAAATCAATGCAAAAAGTATTGATTAGGGGAAGACGATTCAGCTTGATCAAAGCTAAATCTCCGAGCAAATCTAGCCATAAAGAAATTCATCCGAATGTAAATTAATTACAGCCCCGTATGCTTTGGGAGTTTATTTTACATGGAATAATCGTATCGTAAAGAGTACCGAGCTCCAACGCAGTCGTAAACTGACTGGGAAGATTTTTTTCTTTCACGCAATCCAATAGCATCTGCTTGTTTAATAACGCGTTTGCTTTAATATTTAATATTTAATGCCCCGAATAAAGTCTCGGGGTATATCCTCACCTGGTTTTCCTTACCTTCCTCGGCTTCTTCTTGTACCATCGAGGCCCTCCCCTCGCTCCCCTCGGCTGCTCAGCGATCCCGTGCGAGTTGTAATTTTCGTGGACGCGTCCCTTCCCCGCCCCGCTCCACCATCCGTAGCAACAAGCAAGCCGGTAATTGAAACTAGAGTTCTGAAATTAGAATTCAAGTAGCGGGATTATTAAGTACTTAATAATCGCTTTGTCGGGTCCCTTTTTTCTTCTTCTCTTTTTTTCTTTCTTCCCCCCCCCCCCTTTTATATTATTTACCCGCAGCCTTCGCCCGAATGCACATTTTGTTCTAACGAAAAAGAAAGAAAAGCCTATTCCGTTGTTTTACGGATACCACGTGGATACCAATGAAATTAATCACACGTATTATTAATACAAGTCGAGCTTGTATTGATCCGCACTCGATACTGACTAATGCAAAGATTCCTCGATCTGACAGTTACTCTCCGCGATTAATTAACAATTCAAGACCATATATTTCGATTTTATCATCGAGCCAAAGACGAAAGGGATATTATTACGATTTCATGAATAAAATCCACCTTTTTATTTTATATACAACTGTACCAAGAGGGTGATTTAGCAGGAAGCCGAGCTCGGCTCTTTTTCCCCGTACTTGCACGGCAATTCCTTATTATTGTGGATGAACTCGTCATTCCAAGGACTAAACATTCTTTAAGAAGTTTCATTCATGAATATTAACGTTTCAATTTTATATAAATATCCCCAGAGACATCGTTAATTCGGAGTCACGTGGATTGGATGAATATTGAATTCCGATTACGCGTTAATTACATATCTGAAATAAGCACTCATTCATAAATTCACGTTAGTTTATATGTTTTTAGCTGTTGTAATATCGTCTCCCGACAGAGAATCTTATAATTAAATGTAGCCCGATGATTTTATACGTTAGAATTACCGTGAAAGAAGAGATAGAAGAAATTAAAAATGATTCGGGAAATTAAGCTTGATTCTAAAATTGCAACAACAACAAAAAATGAAGAAGATGAAGAAGAAGTAGAAGAGGAGGAGGAGGAGAAGAAGAAGAAGAAGAAGAGGAAGGAAAGCTCTAATGGTATATAATTTGATAGTAGTTTAATTTAGAAAAATCCTGTTATTTTACAAGCCCAAGTGAAATTCGCCGAGACAAGAGGCTGCATATTTACCCTGATTTTATTCTCTCCAATAAAGTAAGTACGGTTAATATAAGGTTAATTAGTCTTTGTTAGTGCCGGCCTCGCAAGTCCCGAGTAATCGAAATGAAGCTCAAGTCAAAGAATGATTTTTATAGGCTAATTGAGTGAATTCTTGGATCCTTAAGGAGTCCTGTCAGTCTCGGTAAGGAATTTGTTAATTTACCTTTTACTCGGAGACGTTAAATAATAATTATCCCGAAGAGAGTAAGGGTTTCTTTTTTCCTCAAGATCTTTCGTAGATGTACGAGATGGACGAGAAGAGCCGTGAGTATTGCAAATTTAGTTAAATTGACGTGGCTCTGGGAAAGGAAGGAAAGAGAAAGAAATTCCTTCATATTTAAGTAATGTGTAAACAGAGGCGGAGGCATAAGGAGTTTCGAGCAGTGTGAGAGAGAGAGACGGAGAGAGAGACGGAGATTTTTACGGAGCCGCGCTTCGGTGGCCGACGGCCAGCCGAGATTTTCCTGCCTTTTCCTTTCCGTCTTGTGGCCTCTTTAGCAGATGCATTACGGCATTTCTTTTTGCCCTTTCTCCCCCGCCCCCTTCTTTCGACCCCTTTCGCCAACCCTCCGCCACGCCATTCGTCGTTATTCTCGTTTTTCTCATGCGAAGCGCTCTTGTGTATCCCCGTATGCTTGCACGTGTACGAGTCAATGGGAGGAAGCTGAAGTAAGATGAATGTCGACTTTCAGAGCCGCGAGCGAGCTTGAGTGCGTTTTCGCCTTTTCGTCTTAGTGCGGCCATTTATTTGTCGTTTACGGGAGCCCCGACCTTTTCAAATGGAACGAAGAAAGTGAATAATCGCCCGCCTAAATTTATCACGCGTTCATAATTATCCGCGTTTATTTTCTTTTTAGCCAATTTATTCACTCCTCCGGAATAAAAACAATTTTTTCGCCACCCCCCACACCCTCCACACCTTCCCCCGCCACCAGCGGCCGCAACGAGAGAATCCACTGGATCCGCTTTGCTTTAATCTTTCGATTACTCGCCATTCGCAAATACTGTACCGCTATCGCGGATAAACAATTGTACTTTGGATACGTTGCTTACGAGTCTATTTGCTATTATTATTCATTATTTGCCGCTTCCAGCTGAAATATCAATCAAATACCATAACCAGAGTAAAAATCTTGACAAATCCAAGTGTTAATAATGCTCTGTATTAGTATTCCGTACAACTGAGCATCACATTCTTTCTACATAGAATTTTAATAATCCCAGTGCTGCTGCTAGTTCAAAACGGCAAAGTATTATTATTGCCTGTATTCAGGATCGCTAGAAATTATGTTAAAAGGCAAAAATACAATTCTCGCCCAACTGATTTTCTTAAAATTATTTCCTAGAAATTCTTATGCAACGCGTTTACGAACACTTAGTCAATAGTTACGGGTTAATTAATTCCGTTGAGCCTATGTCGGGAAAAATTGTTCCATACTTGTTTTGACGCTTGAATTGAAAGAACGTCGGTCGTAAATAAAATTACCCTTCAACCAGGAGCTTTAGAATTACAAAATAACAAATTTTCATTCATCCATGATTTTCATTATCGGTTATTGATTTTTACTAAAATAATTACAAAAAAGACGAAATTCGGATTCCGTTCACTCGAAATGCTTAATGAATTTCTTTGTCGTTTTCGTCAATGCGTCTAGTTTTTTTTTTCATTTGTTGTATATTTTTTATTTCCATTAAGCCGATCCTCCGTAGAGCCTCGCGGAGTAAAATTAACGCGAAATATAACAAAAGGACAGCGAAGATAAAGGAAGCGAAGTTTTTTTCAGGACTGTTTCATCTTGTCTAAGGTATCGTGAAATACGAAGCGACAGCAGGACGAGATGCTCGCTGAATAAGTTGAGGCGCTCATTCAGCAACACTCGCATGTATACAGTTAGATGGTTTTCCGGATTCAGTGGTGCGCATTCATACGAGCACTCCAATGCAAAATGAAATGCTAAGAATGAAAACTGAAAATGAGTGGTGAATGTTATTGGAAAAGCTTTATAAAATGCTTAATAAAGTAATGCCTGGAGAGAGAGAGAGAGAGAGAGAGAGAGTGAGGGAGGGGGAGCGAAAGGTAATTGATAAAAGTAAGGGTAATGGAGGAAGAAAAGGAAAGAGAGCCGCGTCGGGTTATAAAACGCAGTGATCAAGGGATGTAAGTAGTGGTTGAACACCGCGAACAGTATATTAGTGATAATTGTATGAGAGCGAGCAGATCGGAAAAGGAACTTGAGGGTGTTAAAGAAGAAGAAGGGGGGATAAAAAGGAAGAAAATAAATAAAAAAAAAAAAAAGAAAGAAAAAGGAAGCCGAGTAAATAAAATAACAATGGGAGGGAAGGGAAATGGAGATATCGAGTTTAACTTGGTAAAAAAAAAAAAAGGAGATCTCAAAGATTCCGATAAATTTCGTGGCGGTGAAATTTCAGATGCCTTATGCTTGATTTTAAGTGGAGCATATAAAAGCCGGAAATGGAAAATGAAAATTCCTTCATCGCTGGATTCTTGGCATCGATTTACTCCCACAGACCCGCAGTGTCGGCTCACCAGTGAAAACGTTAATGCGCAAAGACGTTAAAGGAACTTAAAATTAAAGCGGCGGCTTCGCGGATCGGAAAGGTCGCGTGAAATGTTGATAAGATCCGTCGGATGGCGCCGCAACGGAGGGATATTTTATTTCGTTTCGTAATTCAGGCGATGAGGGAACGGATGCTTTCCGGTATGGGATTTGAAATAATAATAAAAAAAAACAGCGGGGCCGGAAGGGGGGCAGGAGGAGGACAGAAAAAAAAGAATACGTTTACCGTAGCAATGTGCACTTTATTAGAGGAATAGAAGAAGTGCACGGGATACCTCATCAGAGAGAGAGAGAGAGAGAGGGAGGGCTATAAAGGAGAAAATTTATGAAAGATATGAAGAGGGCAAGAGGACGAGTAGGTCGGAAGAGGAAAGACAAGAATGCGAAGAGAAAAATGTAAGGGCGAAAATGCTGGGCGGCACAAGGATCCGACAGATTGAAAGGCTTCAATTTCTTGCTCAGCATCTCTGTCTCTCTCTCTCTCTCACTCTCGGTCTCTCTCTCGGTCTCGGGTCGGGACTCTCGGTGGCGCGCGCAGTCGCGGGCTCGATATCATTTTCACTTAGGTCTCACTTATTTCAGCTCGCTCGCTCGCGATCCTCGGAAAAGTGGGCGTGTATCGCCGGCTACGGGAAATCCTCAAAGGGAAATCAGCCGATGACAAATGTGGAAAAATTCACCGACATCCCTCATAGCAAAGGCGCCGTAAATCTTTATCCACTATTTACGGCTAGACGGGGTTGCAAAACAAAACAAAGAAAAAAAAACGAAAGAAAAAAAGAATAAGAAGAAGAAGAAGAAGAAGAAGAAGAAAATCTACACTTTCCGCTCTATTATTCTACCGGAATATACGCCTACGTTTACGCGGAGAGTATATTTACGGAAAAATATGACAATGTATGACAATAGAATGAACAGAGAGAGAGAGAGAGAGAGAGAAGAAATGTAGTCGGTAATGAGTTGGAGGAGCAGATGAAGTAATCGCAACAACGTAGAAATAGAAATGTTTGCCATTGCCCTTGAAGCGAACATGTCCCAGTAAAAGTCCAGCTCTCCCCTACCCCCACCAGCCCACCAACCCGGCCCGCGCGCCGCCATCTGACTTTTACTCGAAAATTGCACATTCGTGAGGATGATTAATTTCTCTTTGTTTTTTTGTTTGTTTTTTGTTTTTTTGTTTTTTGTAAATGAAAAGGCTCATTTGCGCTTTAAAGCCCGGGCGTGGATTTAATTCGTCTTCTCGTGGGAGGAATTGTTAAGAGCCCGAGTTCCCTTTGGCTCGGAAAAGTTTATGTTCGGTCTCGAGGCTTCGCCGCGTAAAGTATATATATATATATATAAGAAAAAAAAAAGAAAGAAAAAAAAGAAGAAGAAGAAGAAGCAATCGCGGAACGTTTGACGTTTACTTTAAAACGTAAATATTCCGTAGAACGTATATGGGCATCCCTTTCGTTAAATATTATGGCTTTACGCGTAGTCGGTTATACTCCGATTTTCAAATGTACCGCGCGGCTACATTTTATTTCGTCAATGAAGCGCGTAATGAGCCGATTTGCCGCGTTTGCCATACCGAACGCATGACTTCCATATCGACGTTTTCATCCAGATTTTCATAGAGCCGAATAACAACGACAATAACAACAACAACAACAACAACAACAACAATGACAATAATAATAATAATAATAATAATAATGGTGATGATTTCCCGGGAATCCCGTACTGGTATTGACATTCGCTCAAAGTTTCTTATGCATCGAGGATTCGAAAATAAAAGCGTCCGCGAGATCGAGAAGTCGGCTGACGGGTAAGAAAGTTTTTAAATTCTAATTACAGGTATGAACAGGCGAGGCATCGATACTTCAGTGAAATGCCTGAAGTTTCTAAAGGAAAAAGTTCGAGCGACGGACTTTCTCGTCTCAACGTCGTCCGGGCGGGGGTGGTGGTGGTGGTGCTCGTGGTGGTAGTGGCTATGGCGATGGTAATGGTGGTGGTGGTGCTCGTGGTGGTGGTGGTGGTAAACCGCGCTTTAGAGTTCAATGTCCCGCGCAGTGGTAATAACGTCGCTCGACGTCCGTGTAATCGCCTCTCGTGCAAATTAACGAAGACGAAGGTCCTTTATCGCGTTGCGCGCGTGCTCTATCTGAGATGTTATGCCGGCCAGCAGCATCTTCTCACTGCGTAACGACTCTTCGCGACTACTTTGCCTCCATTTATGCGGATCGCCGATCGGTTGCCAAATCGGCAGCTCCTCATCGCGCCCTTCGATTCCCTCCCTCCCCTCGACCGCCTAAATTTACTCACTCGGTCGCAACGACCTCTATCTATCCTTTATCGTTCATAAAAACCTTTGATCGCCGATAATAATTGCGTAATAATCGAGTCCGTTAAAATAATTGCCCTATCTTAACGTAAACAATATATATATATACACACACACACACATACGTATATCCCCGTTATACGTAATTCCTGCTCGAAACAAGCACGTCTGTCGCATTAATTTTTTAAACGACGACGACGACCGTCGAAGGTTCCATAAAAACATCATCCCTTGTATCCCAACGAATACTATTTATCTTTTTTTTTTTTTTTTTTTTTTTATTTTCTTACCTATGTTTTCTTTTTAGCGAGTGGTAGGTAAGGGATAAGGGAGCCGGAATAAAAGTTGCTCGCCTTCTTTATTAGAAAAGTGCAATTTATCATCCTTATCATCGACTTGGCTGTTTTAGTAGTTGAGCCCCTCTTTATCCCTTTGCATCGGACCGAAAGCGTTGTCCGAAATTAGAACGTACAGCCTCTCCTTATCTTTCTCATCTTTACTTAAAGGGCTCTCGAGGCCTTCGTATATTTAAAAGCTTCCACTTATGTACTAATTATCTTGTGTGCCAGTTAAAGTTTTAATTACGAAGATCTTGTGCGTATTATAATAATAATAATAATTCAAAGGGAGGCGTGCGTGTTGAAATTATGATATTTCAATTACGGATCGTATTACGATTATCACGCCGTAATCAAGTGCTGGTATCCCAACTATCATGCCTATGATACTTCACATACGAGTATAAGTTGCAATTAGACGCTATTCGGATCTTAATAATATAATAGCTTCATACGTGCCTACGTACACACCAAACCTTCCAAATATATATACACACGTAAATATATTTGCGTTACATTGTTATCCAGAAGTAATTGCGCTATTTCGAGTGCGATGAAGGATAATTAATTGAAAGGCTAATTAAACGCATTGAGGTACATCCGTTATTTGCGTTGTTGGTACGTTCCCAATGTTTCAACATTATACGTACACTTTTACATATACTTTCACGGGCGAATTTTTCCCATACAGCGTATACGTTAAACGGGCCAATTACTTTACGCGGTAAATTATCATATATATATATATATACACACACACACACACACACACACACGTATATTTATGTTCAGTGTACCGCGCATTAAAAAATTACAATGAATAAGTGGCGCGTCTGCAGAGGGGGAGGGGGAGGGGGAGAGGAGAGGGAAGGAAGGGGGTGCGGGTGGGCAACTCATTTGAATTAATCCATTCGATGAAATAGCGGGCATGTTTTAAACCGAACTATGTATTAAGTAATTAAATTAATTTCAAGTCTAAAGTGGAAATCGACCTGGCTCCCCGTCCCATTTACGTATGCGCTTTTAATGCATCAAACGACGGGATCATTAGCACTCAAAATCCTTTCGCAGCAATAAAACACTTTTCGACGTATTGAGACTCCTTAAGGATTGCGCACGTAAGAAAGGAATTCCCCTCCCTAACGGCGCTGCCCATTCCCGCATGTTTCATAATAATAATAATAATAATAATAATAATAATTAATAATAATAATGATATATTTACGTGGCAATGTAGCCGCGGGAAATAATCTATTTCCATCCCTTGGCCGTTATTGTACGCAACTATGAGAACTAATAATTTTCCGAGAGCTTGTAAGCGAAGGAACTACAAGCTCCGATGGATGTAAAGCGAGCCCGATCAGTATTGTTCTGCAAATCGTCCCGTCTGGGAAAAGAATGCGTTCCTTGTTTCTCGAGCGGATCGATTAAAACCCATGAAGTACCGGATCGCGTAAAAATATCGGAAGAATATGTGGCTCCCGGTATGATGTAAATATACCTTGGATTATCGTCGCAGACGCGGTCATTTGCGTGCACGACGCCTACGTCTTGAAACAACGGCATTACCGTAAATAAAATGCAAGTCTGAGAGAGAGAGAGAGAGAGAGAGAGCGACAAAGTTATTTGCGCAGGTACAGCGAGTCGAGTGAAATAAATCGGATAAGGAGACGGAGGAGAAAAAGATCTGCCACGGATAGGGAGCGAGGAGTCTCGGACTGCAATTATTCAAGACGCGTCATTTCAAGAAAGTTTCGTCCTTGAAGTTGAAGTCCTAGGAACTTAAGGTTCGGCTAAGGGGTCGGGGAGGTTATTGGGGTTATTGGGGTTAAGGACCACGAGGAAGAAAGCCAAGTTGTTTGAAGTCGTCCCGTTAGCCGTTTAGCCATTTATCAATTTGGCGGAGAAGTTTCTTGCTGCGGGAAATTAATGGGGAAGGTATTCCGCGGCTCATCCTCGGGGCAAGAAAAAATTTCGCTCCAGGGTGACCGGTGGACGGCTCGGTGGCGCACAGGAGCTTCGCCGCGCTCCTCCGCTGACATACTACGGCACGGAAGAAAAGGAAAAAAAAACGGCAACGTTACGCGCACGTGTCAAATGGAACGTCCCCCGCGCTCCCCCCCGCAAGGCAGTTTCGACTTCGGCAACGATTATCTAACAATTTAACGTACTTTTCGAGCCGTCTCTGCATAGGTAAGCGTGTGCGCGTGTGTTTGTCGCGAGTAAAGCTCGAGCTCGCTCATTTCAGCCCTGTAATTGCAAATTTACACGACTATGATTAATTACCCCGATAATAAATATTTCTATTTATCCGTACCATCGCTTTCGTGTAAACGTCACATTTTTCTATCACTCAGTCATGCATCATAATCGCTCGGACGCGTCATTTTTATTTAATTTTACATATAAAGTGTCTCGATTCGTATCCCCGGCTATTTAATACCGGCTTACTTTTATGAATTTTGCAACTCGGCCTCAATTAATTTCGGCTTAAAAAATTTTAACAAACATTCACAACATTTTTACAAGATTTCATTAAAGCGGCATTAGACTGCACGCGTGTGCGTGACTTGCTACGCCCCCATTGTCGGGGACTCGGGGCAAAGCTTTCGCGAGCGTATGGATGTGTTAAATTGAGTTAAAAATAGTTAAAGCGAAATTGCATTTCCCTTATTCTTCTTCTGTAACATAACTAGTAAATCCATTAAAATTACCGAGCGTCTGATTTAATTTCCGTACTACGAATTTCTATGCTCACTGCTCACATACGTGCTGCGCGTGAATCGCTTGCGGTTTCAATCAAATCGGTTTGAATTATACTTATTACCAATTATTCCTTAATTGTTGTAAATTTAATATTTACACGAATGTGCGAATTATTGTTACTGTAAATTTTTTATGCGATGCTCCATTTCAACGACCCAACACGTATTCAATTAATCGAAAAACAAATAAATAAATAATTAAATAAATGAAAATAAAAGAATAAAAAAAAAACGACCCATGAGTATTGTTGATTGATAAATTCGTAATTACGTATCGGATTTGTTGTAAAATACACGCAAGAGTCATTTGTTACGCGTACTATCGCTATCGCTTGATTAATTAGTATCGTAATTATTCCGGACACTGATACAACTGGAATAGAGAGAATATTTAAGAATTTTGCCTTCTTCCGTAAGGAAGGAATGTTGCAGACATGGATTTTTCTTAAAAATCTACGCGAAAGAATTAATTTAAAATAAAATGTATCTTTATGAAGTTAATAAAGAAATTCTCTGCTCCTTCAGGGTATTCAGAATGTTTGAATCGCGGCTCGGCAACGGCAAGGCTATTCACCGGCTATTTAAATAAATATAAATTAATGCTAGAAGGTAATATTCCATTTAATTAAGCTGAGTTAAGCGGGTTATGTTAGGGGCGTATCGATCGATCCGACCTCGCGATAAGGGCGCTATCGAATCTCGGCTAATTCAAATAGATCCTTTCAGTCTAGGCAATGATGACGCGACGGTTTAATAAAATCCCTTTTATTTATCGAAATGATCCTCTTGGACGCTTCCGGTTCGCGGGACGTATAGCAAACGGGAAATATCAGTCGATTCGTATCAGGTTCGCATCGATCGATCGATCGATCGATCATTCAATCAATCAATCAATCAATCAACAAATCAATGGAACTGCAAAAGGCACGTATAAGGATAAGAGAATTCGAAGTAAAGAATCTTCGAAAGGTGGAAATAAGGGGTACGAAGGTTGTTACGGACAGGAGGAAGGAGAAATTCGATTGCGCCGTGGCACCAATTACGTCTCGCGGTGACGCCCGCGAGGCAAGGGCCGCTAAAGCGCGGCTAAGGACAGACGGGGAGGTCCCGTGACCTTATCTAGTATTGAGGGTATTCTAGTAGAGGCCGAAGAAAGGAAAGGTGAGGAGAGCGCGGAGGGGGGGGAAGTAAGAAGGCAAATGAAACGGAGCCCCGTGCGCGAGAGGTAACGGAAGATGAGCGTACCGGAGGATTTCGATTTCGATAAAGCGAGGAATAAGAAGAAGGTAAAGGCACGAAAGAGGGACGAGGCGAGGAGACGGACAGCCATCCGGAGCAGACGAGGCACCGGATAAACAGGCGGACAGCTGATCGCAGCTGGACATCGCGACCGACAACTAACGGCGAAGGGAAAAATTGGAATTATAAAAAAAAATAAGGATTAGCTTGGATATTATTAATAAAGGTGTCACGGCAAAATGAGATCGCATCATTTATAGCTCGTGCCGCTTCCACGTACACGTACACGATCACAGCGGCTATAAATAATGGAGGTAATGGTGTGACGTAGAGTCTAAGAAGCGAGCGTCAAGCATAGGTTTTTCAAGTCTTGTAGCCATGTGCACGAGATATATCAGAGATGAAGGAGTATCGGATAGTCTGCATATATTTCCTTATACAAAGTCATCAGAAATTTCTCTTATACGGACCTCAGACAATGAAAATCGCTTGGATCAATTGCACCGAAGCGAAGGAGACCGAGAGTTCATTTCCTAACTAAATCGAACGACTTGATTATTTATAATAAAGCCGACAGTTCAGCAAATATAAGATAATAACTTTTGGCCATTCGAGTTCGACAAATTGAATTACCGAGTCATTGCTTATTTAATACTAAAGTTCCGCCTTTATTTTTATTACACTTATAAATTACGGCGAGGATTTTGTAAATAGAGTTTAACTTCTGAAATGTATTCGCTCGTTCGGTTTTGAGCGAAAGCCTTTCCTCTTTTCTTTTCTTTTCTTTTCTTTTCTTTTATTTTCTTTTTTTTCCCTGCAACAATCGACGTTTTCCCTTTCCTTCTTTTATAGACTTGGAGTTGAGAGGCTACCCCCTCCTACCCCTCCACCTCTTTTCTCTCCATTCGTTATCTACTTTACGTACTTTTTGACTTCCTGTGATAAACATCGCAGTGTAGATCGAAGGGCACTTTGGCTCACGTGGAACCATTCGTTCTATCCTCTCCTCTTTCGCTCGCTCTCTACATCTTTCTTATTCAATTTTTCGCATAAATTCTCCTTCTATTTTCCTTCTTCTTCTTCCTCCTCCTCTTCTTCTTCTTCTTCTTCCCGGAATCGCAACTTTTAATCCTCTTCCCTAGCGTTTATCCGGCTAGTGAATAATAATTTAATCAAATACGTTTACAATTATTAATATACAATTTTCTGCGATCGATAATTAATTTACTGATGAATATTTGTACAAGTTCGTAATTAATGTTGTCGAGATAAACTATTTTGTACGTAAATACATTTATCGCAGACGAAGCCACAATCAAATTCCATCAAATCGCAGAATACATTTGATGGAATATTGTTATTAAACTATGCGCTATTATAACTATTGTATCAACGTATTTCTCAATACGAAGTATTAATTAAATTACACGTATGATTACGAAATTTCTTATTCTTCGTGGCACAGCCAATGGGAATTCATTAACTACCGGCAACCCTATGCAACTTTATGTGTAAGATCCCCATAGTATTTGTAAACAGTGTGCAAATAACATACTTCGAAAGACAAACGGATTCTATAAACTATTTGATTAAAGTTCGGGCGTAAGAAAAGCTACCGCGGAACCGCCAATTGTAATTGAAATTCCATCCTTACGTTCGCCATGTGGATTTACTGATAATTAATAATATATATATATATGTATGCACATATACGTCGCAGTCCCCGTTCGCTCAAGTAGACGAAATTTTTCCCACTCTTTATGGCTCTATAAATTGTTTTCCTAATTACCTTTTTAATCGTTTGTAATTACAGAATTTGAAATTAAAATTACTTGGCAGCCATGTAATATACGTGCATATGTTTTTATACAGCATATTGTTCGTATAAATCTTTGAGACGCGTAACTTATGCGCGCTTGCTTAATATAACTTTAAAACGAATTAATATTTACGAGGATAATTTTTTTCATAATACGAGACTAAAAACTCTGTGATTCTATAATGGCGGTCCAATTTTATGAATCTTTATTGTACGGGCGCATTAGCTACGGAGCGAAACGAGCGAAAATGAAATATATTTCAAACGACTCAAGAGTCCCGACTACTTCATAACTGATTAACACTAACGCATTTTATCTAAATTTGAAATGAGATATTTTTTTTTTGTTTTTTTTTTTTTTTTTTTTTTTTTTTTTTTTTTGTTTGAGAATTCATCGTTCGTTCAATTATCCATTCCATTTATATGTCAGCGCGGAGAAGTTATTATAATTAATTAAGCCGCATTACTGTTACTATATATTCCAACACATTTTTTTCCACGGGAAATGCTGGATTCCTCTAACGAATGGCACAAAAGTATTTTGCTCTAGAGAATCAAAGTATATAAAATGTCTTTTTAAATTGAAATTTATCCGTATGAACGCTAACGAACGTTGCCCACAAGTAAATGGGAATTCGGCTAAAACTTATCATCAACAAGTATTTAATAAAATTTCTAAATTATTACTGAATAATTTTCATTGATATTACGCTCAATTACTAGCTTTTCTGCATCTACATTATCCAGAAATGACGTTATGGGATATAATTTAAAATTATATCCCATACTTCATAAAGAACACTCGTTCTCTCATCCTGTACTTTTGAAACTTAATTAGCCGTAAAAATATGGAATATTCAACATACGGATTCCGTTTGTCTTGACTCTATTTCAGTCTATATTGAAATTTAAATTAATTTTCACATTTTCTACAGTTATTAAGAACAAAATCGCCAAAGCTAATATTATTCGACATTATTAAGTAGTTAAATGTCGGCAACTCTTCCCGACTGATTAGTCACGTGTTATTTTTTATCCATTAGAATAATAGTTAGCTCGAAGGTATAATATATTATTTGTCACTGTTTATCTAATCAGTTGATATTTCATACGAAATATGTTGTAGTTCACGAACGATAGAGGCTCAATGAAAATCCGTGCAAATAGTGATCGCGTTATGTAAATGTAAATACAGAGCTTCGAGAGAGATATTAAACTTTGCGGGGTTTTTATTTTTTTCTAAAAAATCTTGCATAAAATCCTTTCGAAATTCGCGCACCGCTAGGTCGACCGAACGCTCTCGATGTAAAAAAATTCAACCAGGAACACGTGAATATAGTAATTTAGCCTTGATTACGTTTAATCGGCATTTGAATTTGATTTATTGCCTCGGGTACTCTGATTAGCAGCAACGATACGGTAGATCATGGCTCTCGTGGAATATTTAAAAGGCCACGAGCCGTCGGAGGAGGGCGTCGGGTGAGGAAGAGAGAAAGAATTAAATCTTAATTCGAACGTAGCGTGGAGGTAAATAAGTGATAATCCCTTAAACGTTGGACGAGGACTCCATTGCCAGCGGAAGCGCTCGATTAGGTAAAGAGAGAAGGGCCGCCGATGTCTCAGGAGCTTACGAGGCCGCTGCGAGCTTTCCATCCGCCTCTCGCTCCGTTCCATTTAATATTTTGCCGTGGGGAGGGTCGGAGGGGTGGGGGTGGTCCCGATTACGCTTCCATTAGCGCTCAGAGGCATGCGCTCAGAGGCCGCGGATTCGACAATTCATACATATCGAGTCTCTCGAGCATATGCGGCCCGTACTTGCCAAAGTCGAACTGCATTGCGGTACGCCATTGAATAATTCAACCTATCGGCGATCGTTTGGTCGTCGAAAGGCCGAACAAATAATCACGAAGCGCGAATACGACATGGATGCACCGTAATTTCACCTATTAATGCGTGCCGACTTAAGCTCCTCTGAATGCCTTTGCGCGCGTATGCGTTACTACTATCCACGTACTCGCGGCCATGTACCGGTACGTATTTGCCCTGGGTATTTCAATTGTATCCCTTATGGTGTTCGGTCATTGTCGACTTTGTCGAAGATTATCTACGGATTTACTGAAGATGATGCGAACGATGATATTGTTAATCAGACTCTGAATTCACAAGAGATTAATTTTCAATCAAATCCTTATCTTCCTTTTCTTTTCCCTCTCTCTCTCTCTCTCTCTCTCTCTCTCTTTCTTTTTTTTGTTTTTTTGTTTCATTACTATTGATATTCGGACTAAGGGTCATACATCATTTAGTCACGAGACCATATTCAAAAAGCAATAGAATTTAATTACTACGAATTTATAAGTACGTAAAGCCATCGGCATTTATAAGCACAGATTATAGTTATTTGTTAGTCAATACAGCCGGCGTTGATTATGCGGTACGATTATCCACAAATGTCCAGGCAATTGAAAGTATTATTAGCAAAAAAAGAAAAAAAAAATAAATAATAATTCCGACTCATTTTTAAAAGTCTTATTATTCATTCGTGAATTAACTTTTACGAATTATTAACGTGTATCGAATGAATTATTTACCAACACAATCTTCAAAATAAAAATAAAAACATAAAAAATAAATGTATAAATAAATAAATAAATAAAAGATACGCCGATACATAAAAACAAGAAAATCTTTTTAAAAAATCGAAAAATAAACGGAAAAAAAAGGGGCGGGGCGGGTGGAGGGGGGCAAAGAGAAATATGTATACGTAGAACATTTTAAATAAAACACCAGAAGGCAAAGATAAAAAAAAATGCAGTGAACGTAGAAAAAAGTATTTTATTAGTAAAAAAAGAGGTATTAATTTTAGTTGAGAATTGGAACGAAAAGGTAAAAAGAAAAAATGCCAGCGCAAGATGTCGTAGAAAAAGAAATTTAAAATGTATTACTGTAAAACAGAACAAAACTTTTTAAAATATGTGTTAAAGTCTTTTTCGAAGCGCTACATACTTTCAATCGCAATTAAAAAGCAATTACGCTTCTTCTATATTGTAGGAAAAGCTCTATAATTTCCCAATCTACGTTACGTGATTCGTTAAATCCTCTATAACGTAAGTATTATTATATTTATGACAATGTAGCGGCTGTCGGCAGTGGTAGTAAATATCCAAACATTGATTATCTTATTGATTAATCTATTCTAAGGATTTCGTTGAGAGAGTCAATTCGTCAATTGAACAAAACAAAGTTGCATAAGCGTGAATTTATTCATGTATATATTTATGGTTTTATTCACAAAGAAGATGTATTACAATACTCTACAAATAATAATTTATAAAATCCGCTCGTAAAGTAATGTAAGAGTAATTGAATAATCGAAAAAAACATCAAAGAGTGACTTATGTGAATGGGACACAATATATATATTTGGAGTACATATGGACGGTGTGACCGATGATAATTTAATAATAAATAATAAATGATGATGATGATGATGATGATGATGATGATGATGATAAATTTCATAACGCATTATTCGATCCAGGTAAATTGATGTAATTGATAACGAAGTTTGAAAGGAAAAGGAGAAAGATGGGCGAATGAATAACAATGATTATTACACGAGAAATTTCAAAGAAACGGATTAACGAGGATTAGAGTAGGAATAGGGAAGGCGGTGACGTCACCGATACGTGACGTATAATGCGTTCGTAACCCTACATGTAAGAATTTAAGGGAATCGCGTTCCGGATAGTCCGCGACCTTGCATTTACCCGAAAATTTTATAATCCAAGTCAAGGCGCGAGCTCGAGAAATTTCCTAGAAAGCGATCAACAAGAATTAGAGTAGAAAGAACGAGGACGATGACGTCACCGATACGTGACGTATCATGTGTTTACAATTTTCGTAGGCTTAAGCGTAAGAATTTAAGGAATTCGCGTTCTTGATAGTCCGCGACCTTGCATTTACCCGAAAATTTTATAATCCGGCGACACTACGTCGAGGTTATTGGGTTCGTCTCACCTTTTGCAAGACGGACTCCTCCAGAGACGAAGGTACCCGCGTTTAATGAAACCGTCCAAGCAACAGTGGTTATTCCATTATTCCACTCCCTCCTCTGCCTATACCCTTGCATGAAATATGGATTACAGACGGTGAACTAATGAAGTAGTAGATTATATTAATGATTTTCGACTATGAAAAGCTTGTCCATGTTGAATGAATAAACAATTGATAAAATAGATTCAAAGAACCTAAAAGAAACATTAGAGAGGGAGAGAGAGAGAGAGAGAGAGAGAGACTCCGACTAGACAAAGTATTAAAAATTAATAATAATGACGGGAAACGATACCATGTGTTCAGAATTGTTATATTATATGACATTAGGAAAATTGAAACCATAAAAAGTATAGAAGAATTATGGGGTATAGTGATAAAACAAAAATTTTCGAAATAAAAGAGTCTTTGAAGAGCAAGAGTCTGGTGAATAGAAATAAATTTATCGCTGGTATAGAACTCTAAGCTCGTTTCGCGTATAAATCTAAAGTTAACTAATTTATCATAAATTTGTAGCTCTAATAAAAATATACGGCTTTGTGCGAGGGATTAAAATTTTGATCAACCACATGAAAACCGTAGTAAGTAAGATGCCGGATGAAAAGAAATCGTAATGAACCTTAAAGGGACGACGTAAGCTTTAACAAAATAATGAAATTTTATTAATTTATATAAATATGAATTTGTCAATCCTACGGATAATGCCGCCGCTTTCTCTAATTATTCCTCTATTTACGTCTACTTAATGTTTGGAAGTTAGTAACAATTATTATTTGTTACTAACATTTGAAACTATTTTGTGCCGCGCCACAGAGTTAACGTAAAATACCTTTAAATGCATACGAACGTGAATTCGTAAGCTTTGTCAGCAATGAAAGTAAACAAATAGACAATTGAAAATTACTAAAAGTTTCAAGGGAAGCCAACTGTGCATAATAATATGTAAAAATATTTATAAGCTGCCCAATATTATGTATTCAACCTTAATCTTATACGCACGTATAAGTATAATAATTAGAAAAAATAATTAAAGCGAAGTAGACTTTGCATTGAATTTATGAAAAATCTCTTTTCTTGTAATTTTTATTAATAACGAGTACAAAAAATTAATCGATTACCCGATAATGATCAATATTTCTGTAGCGATGATAACATTAAGTATACCATGGAAATCAATGATTACAACCGTTATTAAATCCGTAAAATCGCACGATTTTGAAAATATCTCCAAAATAATTATTCATTAGATTATAAAATATTATAACGCGCGAGGATTATATTATTGTATATAATAATATATCCATGTAGATCGTGAATGTTTGTCTTGGAGCACGTTGAGGCCTATGACACTGACGTAGAACAAGAGCCTCATCAACTGCCAAATATAAATTACACGATCAGAAAGTTCTTTTGAAAGCTGAGCCTCGACTTATAATAAGTAGTCAGCACATTGACAACTTGGAAATTAAGATTTCATCGTAAATCATTTGCATTAAGACGCAAGTGTAAAGAATCTATTATAAGTGTAAAGTTCAAAGAATCGATTAGTCGTGATTTATAGGAATATGTTGTTCTACCCGATAAAATATTAATAAGTCCAAAGGAAATTTTTTTATTCGACTTAACCATATATATATATATATATATACAAGACGTATACGGATACGAAGCGTTTTTTTTAACAATAACCTGAAAATTGTGTGAAACACGTTGAATAATTTATTTGAGTCGACGACGATTTCATTGAATTACAGTACATTCATATCTATAAAAATAGTCAGTTAGATTTAAAAAAGCGTCTCTTATACGACAGAATGTGTACATTTAAAATTTAACGTTGATTTAACCTAAACCTAAACTCACTCTTTCCGGATCAAATCAATCTGCAAGATGCAAGAGGGCCGTAAACAATTAGATTTCACATTTTAATTGTAACGTCAGTCGCCCTGCGCGAGAATCTAATTTAGCATTATTATTATTATTATTATTCCTATTATAAAAGCCATCGTTTTAATTAATTTTTTTGGGAGAATGTATTATAGATCTCGTATGTCACATGGCTGTACAGTGTAATTATAAAGGCGACATAAATTACAGTATTACATAGCCTATTAGAATCTAATCGACGAAAGTTTTGCAAATTGTATGGAATTCTAATTGCCTACTCTTTTTTTTTTTTTTTGTAATGCAGTGAAAAAGTTTCGAGCAATATTCCGGCAGAGCAAATTTAAGTTTTTATTAGATTACTTTATTCCGCGTTAAGGAGGAAAAGATTCAAATGCATTCGAATGATTTTTTTTTTTTTTTTTTAGCCCGACGGAGGGAAGGACGGCATTTCCGTAAACGTTTCTACGAAACTCATTAACTGATTTAATATTTTTATCCGGCACAAAGCAATCGTTCCGCTTTCGGTTTTCAATAAGCGCGGGGCGGGGCGGGGGGGGAGGTCCGCTTAATAACAAACGAGCTCTATGATTAATAAAAGTATTAAAGGCACAAAATCGAATGATTGCCCGCATATTATTTATCCAAGACTATAATTTCAGTTATTAATATTTGCATACGTACGACGTGTAATTGACAATAGAAGCATGAATATTTACGTTTCAAATGAAATAACACGAACGGGGAGCGGGCGGTAGTTAATTACCGCCGATGTACACGTGACAGTTGTAGGCGATAGTTGTTCCGTCATCGGTCCATTCCCGATACCATATAATACCGTTCTCTATCTCTTTTTTGTAAAAACTATCGAAGAAACGGTATCGGAAACTGCGTTTACGGACGTAGTTATTCGGCTCATCGGTCTCTGACATTATTGTTCTTGCTATTATTATTATTATTATTATAATTATTATAAGACGTCGAAATGGAAGTATAATTACAATGCAGCAGGTAATGCGTGGGGTTTGAGGGCGGGGGGAAGGACGTGTGCATTATGCGATATTTGTGATTAGCAAAGTTGGGCTCGGGTCGACGCAGGCCTCATTTCAACCAAGTTCCCCGATCGACTTTCGTGTTTGGAGAGGAAAATGGTAACGAGAGTAGTCGAGTCGGCAAGGGGTCAACATTCGGGGTCCTTTCTTTGATTGGTCGTGAAAGAATGGTTGGCGGCGGGGGGACTGATTAGGTCCAATGAATAAATCGGCGTAAGGAATACGGCGGCGTGGCGGGCGTCGGTCTCGTTGCGAAGGGGTTATTGGGCCGGGAGGGAAGCGCGGCTGGCGATTCGTTCGCTCGCAAGTCACGATTAAGAGCATCTGCACACATCGTTTCGCATGCGAGGCAGGAGTACGTGACGCGCAGGGTCGCTCCTTCCGCAGTCGAGTCCCCGGGACGTCGTGGCGCGCGGGGACGGGGGAGGGGGGGTCAGACCACGTAGGGCCGCGCAGGGAATATCCCCCAGGAAAAGCGATCGGAAGAGTCGGTAAGGGCGGCCGGAGGGGGATTGGGTTGATGTGGGGTAGGGTGCGGGGGCGGGTGGAGGGTGGATGGTGGGGGTGGACTGTCCGACTCGCCGCAATTTGTAAATTCGCATATTAATTAATTCATTCGAAGAAGCGTAGCCCAGCTACGCTACGATGAGGACTGCGGTCGTGGAGGTGGGCGGGCAGCCGTAGGGGGTTGGGGTTGTGGGGAGGGGGGATGGGAGCGGCGGCTACCACTGATTCACCACCCTGCCGACTGATATTTCCGTGGAGCTCTTGCCGCGGAGCCGAGGAAGCCGAGCGCTTCCGACCGAATAATCTCCAACTCGGTACATCAAGGTGAAGTTCGCGTTACAAATTGTATCATTCGTTTCTGAATTGCTTGAAATTCGAGTAACAACATTATACGCGTCTTAGTGCCGAGAGAAACGAAAGTTTATTCAATCTTAAATGCATGAGCGCTAACGAACGTGGTATGCGTGCAATCAAATCTCCAATCCCAAGTCAAATTCTCCTCTCATTACGAATACCTTTTTTTTTTTACCACCCTCCCCTCCCGAGAAATTAATCCGTTATACACGGTCGTGTAATATTTTCATCCTTTCCCCGTCCTCCACCCCAATAACCTCCGTCCCCTCCTCAATCTGTCAGCCCGTAGCCGTCGTCGGTATTATTATTTAACCGTGGCATTCGAATCGAGCCTTCGAAACCAAGACAATTTATTTAAATGTATTCTCTCCGCGCACGGCGAAGAACTTGTAAATTATATTTAACGAATGACCCTCGGCACTTTTACTGCCCCTGAAACATATGATAAAAAAAAATATATATATATATATATATCGGAATAATATAACACTCGGAAATACTTTGTAATTGTAAAGGTGACCTCCCTCGCTATACTCCCTCTAAGCGGCCTCGTTGGCATTTAATACTTTATAAATAATTATATCGCGTAGGTAGAAAGGCTAACAATAAAGGAACAATAAGAGGGTACAGCGGCGAGGAAGCTCTCGCTGTTCTTTCTCTTCTCTCTCTCTCTCTCTCTCTCTCCTCTCCCTCCGAGGCAAATTATCGAGCGAGCGAAACTTTAGGACAGCGCATTCGTATAAATCAGTGGAATTGTGTTTGATATTGCCGCGGTGGTAGCCCTCCATCCCCTTCCCGGTGGGGCGGTGAGGAGGAGAAGGAGGAGGAGGGGAAGGAGGAGAGGAATTAACAGCCAGGCTCGAGCTCTTACTTTACCGTGTCGTGTTCGGCTCGCGTGGGTGTGGTCCAATCTGCGTCTCTGTGGCATAAGGACGCGGAGTCGTGGCTTCTCGTTCTCGTCACGGACGAGCTCCGGCCCCGGGACTCTCCGCACCAGGATATCGAGGGCTCGAGTGCTTTCGAGTCGGCTTGGCCCTTTATTTCTCTCTCTCTCTCTCTCTCTCTCTCTCTCTCTCTCTCTTCATCTATCTATCTATCTCTCTATCTGTCGCTCCCCTTGCCTCGGCCCGTTCCCACGGGAGACTAACGGCGCCGTACCCTCCCACGACGTCTTAATCGATTTTCCGACACCGACCGCGAGCCCCTGCATTTCCTCCGTTTCCTCCACTCGTCCTCGCCCCTCGCCGACGCTTTCTCACATCGTCGCCCGGAGTATCGCCTACTAAGAAGCCATCCTCCGGCCAACACTCACAATGCCTCCTGCCGCGACCACTAATTTAGGGCTAATTTTACAAAACACGCGCATCTAAAGTAAGCCAAAGTATCCAAGGCCATTCAATCCCAATGTAACGCTTATGCTGACCCTAATAAGTTCGACTAACTTGGACCGTTAATAATAATATTAGCGTTTAAGTGCATCCCCATTAAAGCTTTACAATCCTCTTGAGCAAGAACTACTTACTTCTTACTCGAAACTTTATTGTTTTCGTGTAACGAAAAACGGATTCTTATTATTCCTTATTACGGCCAACTCTTACTCCACGAAGACTTAATTTCAGATTAATGTCCCTATTTACCCACCTCCCCACCTCCTCCTCTCCCCCCGACCTACCCACCCACCTACCCACCTACCCACCTACCTACCCACCGACGAAGCTCACGACGAAGAGATCGTAAATTACGGCTTCCAAAGCGACCGATCGTCCCGTTCCTATAATAATTATCGGCCCTTTATCGCATTTTTTTTTTTACGTTAATAACGGATTTTTATAAATAGCCCTCACACCATGGTATTCTGATTTAATAATATTAACAAAAATTTACTGCCAATGTGTGTCGAGCGACAAAGTAAACATTGAACCCTGCTAATACCTGATAATACGTGATAATGTGTCAATTGCCATGTGCGCAGGCAATGTAAAAGGCATGTTACGTTAGATATTTGATCCACTCTTACAAATACGAATGCGCGACACATGCGACCCTTTCGTTTTATTTACTTGCAGTTTCCCGTAAATAAACATTGATAGTATAAATGCGAAGCGGTAGTCGTTGCATTAAATTTCTCAAGTTTTCTCAATTTTTTTTACTAACCCATTGACAAAGAGAATGCGAATTTTACATGTATTGTAGGCATCGATGCGTAAGCCACTCCTCTCCCTCCCCCCTGCCCCCTTCCATCTCCCAACAGCTATTAATCAACGACTGATATGATTAATATTACAAAGCGCTTGAGGTGTATTTTCGTGGTGCCTGTATAAATCTCACGGACGTAATGAAAATTCGCTAGGATACTTTGATATATCAGGTACGCTTTAGTTGCAGTAAGCGATACTCTTGAAAGTAATCATTACATCCGTGCGATAACGATAATTTTAAACCTTCAATTTCGCTTTCGTTTTTTGTTTGTTTTTTTGTTTTTTTTTGTTTTTTTTTTCAACTAACTAAATTTAACCAACTTATCGACTGAACGAACAGTATCAAAGGACTGGACCGACAAAATTATCCTCACCGATATCGCGTATAATAATACTTGGATTATTTATGTCTTTAAATGTTCGCGTCCTAAATGAATATTGAAATAAAAAAAAACAAAATAAATAAAATAAATTAAATAAATAAATAAATAATAGTATCGAAAAGCCCAAGAATCCGCGTTATTTACGTATTTCATATATTTTTATATAAAGAAAAGTCGGAATGATCGAGCTGTGCCGTAGAGACGCTTGAATTTTCCTTACTATTCATCTTCCCTAATTTTTTGACGAGCATCTCTTGTCCACTTTCAGCTTTTTTTTTCTAGCGAATCGAGAGCCTCGCTCGGCCCCGTTCGATATCCACATCCGCTGACGTCCCCCCGGGCATCAAAATTTACACATTATCTTTTATGTATACATATGTATCCGTACATACGCCCATAAAGAACGCTCGGGACTCTCGAGTCTTCCCACACACATATATATATATATTGAACTTATTTACGTAGCAGGACGGGGTTGCGTTTGTGTAGGGAATATTCAGTTGAGCATTAGCACGACTAGCGCGAGTCGCCTCTCGAGCCGTGAAATACAACGTTATCAGACATAGAGCTGCACAGGCGTTTCCCTTCACCATAACTTAACCATTAACGACACTCGGGTTTCTTCATTGCTATCTTCATTTATCTCTCCACTAAGAATAGAAGAGATTCGTACGAAATTGTTTATAAGCTTTACTCCATTGTTTTCATGCTCTTTCTCATTATTTAGGACCGGACAGATAAGGCGATGGTAAACGATATAGTCGTCCCGTTCTTTCCATAATAAATGCGAATGACGAGAAAAGCGAAGGTCAGAAGCCGATGATTGCGTAATTGGTATTCGGTGGTATCGTGCAAGCAAGCTTCGTGCTACGCACTGCTTATATGCACTCGGCGACGAGATCGTACAAACGTATAGGTGAATGGAAGCGCGGGACGTAGAGAGTTAACGAGTGTTCGTGAATGAAGAGGAAGCCCCGTCGTCGTTGAGGCCTCGACTGACAGGTCTAAAACCTAATAAGTATCGCCGCTCTTGAGCTCGAAAGATTTACGAGGGTCGAAGCCACGGGGAGACTAAGAGTCGCTCGATTGACCCTCGAGTTCAAAGGTAACGGCACGAGCGTGTGTCCGTTCACCTCGTCCCGGGCGTCCCGGGTGTCCCGAGCGTCCCGACCGTAATTGCCGACCCTCCCGGGAGATACTCCTCCGTGACTCCTACGCTCCTTGCGCGGGTATGCGCGAGTCCGGCCCCCGTGCGATCTATTGTTCCCAGATAAAGTTACGCAGACCGGTGATTACGGCTGATGCATTGGACCGGGGGTAGGGGAGCCCGAGGCGACCGGCCCAACCTACCGGCCGACTTAACTTAAAAGTTGAGTGTCCCCGGGTAGTTGCGGCTGCCCCGTTTAATTGAAAGCGATATTCAAACGGTCTTGGGACGGCGAAGGGCTCGCGCGGGGGGAACGTTCCTCGTGTTTCTTCGATACCCGCTGCTCGCGTCTTACCACCTCCTACTACTCCTTCGCCACCACGACCACCACCTCCACCTCCTACTACTCCTTCGCCATCACGAGCAGTTATTGCGTACGTACAGTGTACGGGCGTGTGCCTAAATGTATGCAACCGGCTCGACAGACCCCCGATGCTTGTGCCATCGGTGCCATCAAGGGCTCTCATGCCCTATAAATTATATTCCCACTTGAAGACCCTTGAACCTGACGCCCGGAATTATCGCCCGGGACCCATTGGCTTCGCTGGCCCGGAATATTTCCAATATAAAACCTCTCTGAGCTCCAAAAACTTCTTCTCCTTCCCCTCCTTCAATGGCCTTGGCTAATTATCCGCGAGGCCGGTAGGTTCCGTTTACCGGGACTCGAGCTTCGTTCCCCGAGATCAGTATCCAGGGCTGGCGCTACACTACAAAGCCGTTCCGTTAAAGCGATTCCGGAACTCCGTGTTTTTAAAATAAAAATTTATAAAATACAAGGGGACCACTCGCGGAGGCACTCGACTGTCACTTTACGGATCAGTGATTAAAATCTATAAAATTCTAACGACGAGTTAGAATAATAAATAACATAACAAACCTGCGCGTCTGCCCTCATGTATACGTATACGGGAATAAACTGTATTTGTAAATGTGACGAAGATTCGGTCGAAAGTAAGGAGCGGAAATCAGTTAATACAACGGATGACGTTGTCGAGCCGAGATTTTGCATAATTACGTCGACGCAAAGAAAGTACATGACATTATTATACTTTAGTTATTATATAGTTTACACGCGAGGCGTATTGTTATTGTATGAGCGCGAAGCGGGGATAAAATATTGAATGGAAATTAATGTACGTTTTAGCTCGGAGATTATCTAAGCAAATTGAAGATTATCTCTCTTCGTTATGTCCCGCTGAAAATGTCCTGGCCGCTGTACGACTGGATATTATGGCTAATAAAAGGCGAAGCTGCTATTGACCCCAAAGACTATTCGATGGAGTTGTAAAATGGGTTAATCGTAATGAGCATCGGCGAGGTTTTGTGTAAGAAAACCTCCGACTCCGGGTAGAGCGGAGTTAGGGTTTATTTATCGCAGCGGGTCCGCGGGTAATGGCTGAGGACAGATTCGATTAAATTGCACCGGCGCATGGGAAATTTCCCCGTGAAAATATATGAGATTATAAGTTGGCCTTGCCGTGGGGGGGGGGAGGGCTAGGAATATTCGGATGGACTTGATTGAATGCAAAAGAAACTTTTCGCATAAGAAAATACTCCCTATCAGCCGAGGCACATCATTTCCAAAAGAGAATTTAATTTTCATTCTTCCTCGTGGAGTTGGATTTTCAACTTTTAAAGTATTTTTATCGTAAGAAGCCGCGGCAGCGTCCCTTCGACAATTTGCTCAACGCGTACACAACGGAGCCGCATACGTGTATTTACGCGTACAATGTATACGTCGGGAGAAAAGAAGCCATTAGAATTGAAATCATCCATTTAGCAATGCATTTTATTCGACGATTCTTTACATGCTGCTTAATACTTCTTAATACGAATAGACGATACGTTACTTTCATTACCCGTGGCTTTTCCATACGTCGAATTAAACCCCATTTAAATATTTTACTGATTAATAAATAATTCGGAATAATAAGCAGCCGATTTCGTGACTTTGTATCCTAATTTTAAAATCGATACGGTCCATTGAAAATGACCATGATTTTCATTACCAACAATTTTATCCATTCGCTTACGAAATTTCCCCATTAAAATCCCCCCCCCCCCAGGCTTCAATAAATATTTATCTCTATAGTGTTACTTCTTAAGAAAATTATTTCCAACGTAAATTGACACTATTTGATAGACAGTTCTTATTAACAGTGGAATACGTCGAGAAGCTGCACATAAACTTTTATAAATATTACAAAGTTCTGTAATGGAATTTATCAAAGTCAAACTTTCCAAAATATATTTCATTAACTTTCATAACACGCGACCTATTTATTCACAAAGCAAATCTTACAGCTCGTACCTAAAATTCTTAAAAAGAAATTCCTTTACCTTTTAATTATATATAGTGCGCATCAATTCTGTTTCGGTTTTTTAAAGCCATTATCATCACTATACGTTTGATACGGCAATTCTTTATGCACAGAACCTATTGTTAATAATATATTTACCATATAAAGTTATTATTTTATACGCGGTATCGTAAAATATCGAATTATTATTCTAAAGGCTTTCAATGTACTAAAGTTCAATTTACATGTATAAAAAATAATATCATTCGTTATTATTATACCTTTTTTTCGGAAAAACAAATTTGTTATTCTGTCGATTCCCATAATTAATTATATATACGTATATATGTATATATATATATATATATGTGTGTGAAAAATTTAAGAAGCCCAGAATGTATGACAATATTATCCAGGATCGATGATTTTTTTTCGCAACGGTTTACATGATTTTGTATTTTAAAAACTCTTCCTAATATTTATGGGTTTTTAAAATTTCATGGCTTTTAAAAAAGAAGTTTTTTGAAAGACTTTTACGGTCTAGTATAATTTTTATTTCGCAAAAGTAAAGAAGTATGCATATTATAAATATTGTTTCTACGAAAGTAACCGAAGGGTATAACTGAAAAAAATTTCTTTCCAAATGTTTTATCGACCGAAATAACAACGAAAACTTTTGTTGACATTAACTATTCTGATCATATTATAAATACTGTATACGCATAAACATTCAGATTATAAAAATAATTCGCTATATTTACGTGGTAAATTATATGCTCCTTGAGAATAATATTTAAATATTTAAATGCTTATAGATTCCTGTTAAATAATGCCATGAAAAAATGCTCGACTAACGTTTTACATTATTCTTCTCTTATCATTAAAAACACACGTGAATTCATTTTATTAATTAAAATAATGTTATTAATTATTAAATTAACGTAAAAAAAGCTTCACCTTAATTTTAATTATGAAAATATTAATTATAATTTACGAATGATGGTCGAAATTCGAAAATCTACAAAGTTTCGTATAATTTCCATTGTTACGTCGCGTCATTCGCAAGAATAAATTGGATGTTTAAAAATGTTTATGAATTTAATCCAACGATTATAAAACACGGATCATTTTACTTTTCGAATTATTATTAAAATTTTCCCGTTCTATTGCATTTGTTAAAAGCATAAGTTATAAATCCTCGCATTAAATGAACTTCTAATGAAAGTGAACGAATAAAAATAGTCGGAAACGAGATTATTTTAATGCGCGAATAGAAATATAACGTAATGCCGCTAACACCGATCAATAAATAGCCAAAATTAATTAAATGTATTTACACACGATGTAGGAAATTACATTTAAATAACTTTTATAATTATTGTCCGGAGAATGTTGAGGATCATAATGGTTAATAAGCGCCGCTACATGTGCACAATACACATTTTTCGAATTGCACTCTCTCGTCCTATATTGCTATTATTATTATTCTTTTTCTACCTCTTCCTCCTCCTCCTCCTCCTCCTCCTCCTCCTCTTCTTCTTCTTCTTATTATTATTATTCTTAGAATAAAATGTTAAAACTAGTCCGGGACAATAGTAATCGGAGTCGTTGTAATTATCTTAAATTAAAATAGCAATCAGAAATGGCTTTTATTGTGCGAGTCCCGCGAGTCCATAAGTTATAGATTACTTTTTTAAGGAAACGTGATATAAGCGCGAGTGCAGGTGCAGGTGCAGCGGCAGGTGCAGGTGCGGGTGCAGTAATTGAAATTTCGTAAAGAAATAAAGAGGATAGGTTGCATTAGGGGATCAATAATTTTCATATTACGCTTTTACTTTAGAGTTTGAGTAAGAAATTTATCGAATATTACATGGCCTTGGATATTAAATTCTTGGAAGGAAGCGAGGCTGCACAGCAGATATTCGGGAGCATAAGCTGCCCTCCTCCCTCCCCCCATACGGCAAAGTCAAAATACATTTGATGCGAAAATGCATTTAGCTCGTATCGCGTGAAAATAGGAAAGCTATTCTGAAGCTCGACGTCTTAATTAACATCTACCTGCCTGCTTTAATTTTGACCCCACGGGCAGACGGGAACCGCGAACTCCAGCACGCGTCCGACAGCCTTATCCCATTTCCTGATTGTCCCGCGACAAATCCGTTCCACGACTGACGTCGCTTTACCTCCACCCCCCCCCCCACCGTTCCTCAGTAACTTGACGATTTATGAGCTGGATAAGGGGAAGAAGAAAAAATCCCAAGACGTAGCAAGAGACGAAGATAGAGAGAGAGAGAGAGAGAGAGAGAGAGAGGGAGAGAGACAGGAATGATTATTGCTTCTGGACTCGGCGGCCGAGCCGATGATGCTCCTGAATTATAAATGTCCCCTTGTAAAAGCCCGGAGTTTAAATTTATACCCGAGAAAAGGGGTACGTGGAAATGTATTTGCGTACAACGAGGGCAAAAGTAGGTGTTTGTTCGAGGTAGGTATTACGGGCATCTTTTTTACACGTCCTGGGAGTCCATGTAATGTTTGCTTGGGCACGTTTTTAATGTCGCATTCCCGGCATGTTTCTTTTATTATTTCAGCTTCGTTAATTGGAATAGTAAAACAGCATACCTTCTTCTTCTTCTTAACTAATCTTTTGAGGAAAAAAAAAAAAAAATCTCGTGTAATCTACACGCGTATGTAACGCGGCCGCAACAACAATAACATTCCTTCCCTCATAAGCTAATTGGATTAGTAATTAATATTTTTTTCTTTCTTTCCTTTTCTTTTTTTTTAGACATTATAAAAAAGCTCGTCTAATACAATTGCATGGATTTTAGCATTTAATTTTATTCAATTCGTAATCTCGAGCGTGGGGAATAGGATTTACATTATGTATCGTTTCGCACACGCATACACGTGCTATTTTCCCATGGAATACGTACTGGAATTTGAATTTTTTGAATTTTTTAATATTTCCTCTTCTGGATATCGTACGCGTGCTCGGGATATAAACTCAAAACCTAACAGGAGTAAAATAGACTGGAATTTTTTTTAAATGTATACTCTTACAGGGCTTACACGTGTGCGCGCGTAAAAAGTGGCCATTCGAGAATCCTATCCTAAAATCGCTCCGGCAATGGAACAATCAGTTGTAAATTAACTTAAGTAGCCTTAGTAGAGCATTAAATTGATGGACAGGTGCACCTCACGGATTCTCGGCTGCAATTAAAATTAATATTAATCAAAGTACATTACGCATTGTAGATTTCCCTAATGTAACACGTGACTCTTTAACAAACAACAACAACAACAACAACAACAATAACAATTGAATTGATTATTTGCAAACATAAAAATGATTGATTCGCGTAATTTTAATAAACCCAAAGTTTTGCTTAAACCGTATTTCCATGTTGGAAATACGTGAAATTTTCGGAAATTTAAATTTAAGTGCACCGCAACTTTAAAATAGCCTGTATGGTAAAAATTTCATGCATATAAATTTTTTAAAGTCTTCATACTTAAGTGAATATTAAAAGTTTATTCCAGATTTCCGAAAATATTTAAAATTTTCAATTTTCCTGGGCACCTTTAATTATCTTAGGCAGTCGTTAAACGTCAGACGTTAAGGTTATTGATAATTATGAAAGATCTATTCTATGGGATTTGAATGTGCACGGGGTTAATGAACAAATGTTAATAAATAAATTTACGTTTAATATGCCCGTAGATTTACGGAATTAAAAGGTTTCGGTTATTTATTAAAATTATTTACGTTACATTGCCTCCTCTGGATCTCTGTTAAATTTTTTTTTTTTAATGAAATAAGTAATTAATTATGTTTGCAAGATTTAGTTTTTGAAGTTTCCGATAGGGAAGTTAATTTATAAGAGAATATTAGATAACGCGAACTAATTTATAAGAGGAAAAAAAATTCGAAAATTTATTCAATGACGAAAAAAAAAAATTTTTACTTCATTTTTTAAATTAAACTGGTGAAATTTAATTTTCTCTTCATTCATTTATTACAGAATTTTCGCTAACGCTAACGTTGTGTATTATTAAAATTATTTTGTCATTGGCTTTCGCAACTTGTAATTAATTTATTTACGACTAGCAAATACTTAAGCGTATTATTTTTTTACTAAAAATTCGTCATTCTCTGTTTGATTTAAAGTTATTGAAAAAAATCAGTTTAACCGAATCGTTATTATTAACTAATACAAAATTTATTTCCATGATCAGTTGGTGCGAGTATATTTTTAGAACGAAAAAAGACAAATAAAATGTTTATACTCGCACACAAACACACACACGCGCGCACGCACGCACATATATATATGTATCATTGTTGCAGCTGGAGAGAAATTTTAATTTCCGTTTCCTATACTTCAAATTTTATACACAGATGAATCTATTTCAAATGCATATACACGCAGAAATAATATAGGCATATTAATTTCATTATTTCGCTCGTAGATTCATTGACTTACACAGTTTCATTATAATATTCATTTCAAAGTGACCTAAATGAGAATTGATGGATCGTGGAATGTCATCGATCTGTGATTTTTGAGATGAACCGCTTGCTCAGAATTAAAAAATATCCCCTACAAGATACGAATACCCTTCAATACGTATCGAATACTTTGGTAAATATATTAAAAATAGCATAAATTTTTTCAATTACTTGAATACTTTGGGTATAAAAAAAAAATTCCCTTACTATTTTCCCCTGTGTTCTTTAAATCTAATCCATAGCTAATACGCGGGAAACTTTTTTTCGAATTCATATACACGCGCACTTGTATAGCTATCTATATACTCATCTCTATATCTATATAGCTAAGAAAAAATGAAAAAAAGGGCAACTTTCATTTCATGTACAGCGTAAAAAACGGAGAGAGAAACGTTTCCGGCCCAGGATGATCTTCCACAAGAAGTATTTTTCTTTACATAACCCCGTGCTAACTCTATTTGTAAAAAAAATTTCTCAAAATTCTTCTCAAGAAATATTCAGAATAACTATAAATTCTATTTATTTATTTATTTATTTATTTATTTATTTTTTTTTTTGTTTTTACTTTATTGTCATGTAACAATGAAATTAACAATAACAATAACGTTTTTATACAATAAAGTCGATAGTAATGTAAATGCGCATTAAGGATTATGAAACTGATTGTAATTTTATTTTATTTCATTTTATTTTTTCTTTTATTATCCTTCGAGTGTTGCATCGAAGAATGAAGATGTATTTTATTTACGCAATTATCTATCTAGTTTTCCGATACGGCTGGCTCTCCCCCACACACATATTCTCAATTATTTAGCGCACAACTAGTCCAAGGAGGATAGGTTTAAATTGAACCTGTATCTCATTGTTCTAAATCTGATTTCTATCAAACGGGGAATCTTGGCATCTCACCTTCCCTTAATAAGATTACACTTTACGAATCTTGTATTCTTACGTACGTGTTCTTTCTTCTTCTTCCTCTTCTTCTTCTTCGTCTCTTTCCTCTTCATCTTCATCCTCTTCCTCTTCCCCTTTTTTCAAACTTTACGTGTCTCACCTTTTGAAATCTAATTATCAAACAGTCTTTCTTCATTAAAGTTTCATAATTTTCTCCACTGCAAATTTTATCCCACAGACATAATATTATCTTACTTGTTTTCGCCCCTTCGGTAAACTACTTTTAATAAAATTCCGCATTGAGTTCCGTTCGATAATAACTGCACAAACATTATTATTTCATTGAAGGTCTCCTTATACACTTTACCTACGAAGAGCATCATTTATAAAACTTTATATTTAAATACGATTTGGAATATATTTCTTAAAAACTTTACTTACTTATTTAATTACATAATTTCAATATAGTTATCGGGGTTATCATTTCAATGGTTATGGATCATCGGAGATCGATAGGCGAATCGCGAAATATGCGTCGTAACGCTCGAAGCCAAAGTATGAACGTTTTGACGATGATAACATCGATGACTATCGGCCGATTTCAATAATTCCTCTTCTTCTTCTTCTTCTTCTTCTTATTATTATTATTATTATTATTACTTTATAAAATCTGATGTCGATCCGCAAAAAAAAAAATAAAAAAAAAAACTCGTTGTTAAAGGTACGACTGGCTTGGATAATTTAATTAAAGTCTACGTTAAAAATAATTAATTACGGTAAAAAGTTGCATTAATTCGGTTGATGCGGGGGAGGAGAGAGGGAGAGGGAAGGGACGGTTTTACAATGAGAAAAAAGGATAAAATATTTTAGCAATTTCATAAAAGCCAGGCAGGACGGATGAGCTTATAAAAGTTATGAAAAATTCAACTGACTCGGCGCGCCTCGAACTATATATATTCATGACAAATATAATCGATCATTAAGCTCCCGGCGAATTCTTATCAGCTGAGTAAGCATTGGTGAGGGAAGCCTCGGGAGGTAATCGCGGCTCCGACCACGACGAGCGCGAACTTTTCAATCGCCCCGTCCGGCCCTCGCCCGCCCCTCCTACTACCTCAGCCCTGATCGCCGATAACGAGAGAACCGGTCTCCTTCTCACCCTATCCACCCCCCACCCCCAACGCACCTCCCCGCCACCCCTCCAGCCGCTCATGGCCAAGAGCAGCCCCGGTGCGGCGCCCCCGCGGCTCGTCACCGAGACCGGGGAACCCAGAAGAGCAGCGGCCGTCCGGCGCCTCCATTTATCATAGGACGCGCCCAGCAATTAGAGCCTCCCGGACTGTGGACGTCGTCGGCATCCGGGCGTCGCACCTCGTGAAGTTAACTCACCCTCACCCCACCCCAACCTACGTCTGCCGCCGTCTCTGCCACCGTCTGGCCCGACGTAAAATCGTACGTCCGACTGGACTGGGAGCTTACGTTAATGCTTCCGCTGTTTATTCCGTCGCGAGCCCTTGACGGCATTTGCTTTATTACGGATGAAAATTACTTAGCCGCATGACGAATGCCTAAACCCTTGGCATAAGGGCTAATTTGGGCTCCGCGCTTACATCCACCTCATTCAGGAGGTCATCGCGGCTTTCTTTTTTTTCATCCTCCTCCCACCTCTTATTCAACATCTTCGTCAACCGTTCCCCGCATTCCACTGATCAGCCGCTTCGGATTTTAATTTCCTAGTTATAAATAATTCCCTTCCTCCCTCCCCCCCCCTCCCCCCTACGGCGGTTATCCATCATTCGTCGCCTCGCGCACTATTAAATGCGGGATTTACGATCAATATTTAATCTCGTTTCATACATCGTGCCGTTTAATTCATGTACGTAAATATGTAAATTTGCCACTATCTTACTCAATCGATTAATAATTTCAAACGCAGGGCCACACGCTCCCCCTCCCCTGCCCCTACCTAACGTACTCACCTTAGTTTATGCGACTTATAAATATTTATCGAGAGGCTAAAATCTGAGAGAGAGAGAGAGAGAGAGGGGAGAGAGAGAGAGAGAGAAGCTCTGCAGCCCCCATCCTCCCCTCGCGGGTACCCGCCACACGCCACCCCACCCGACCCACTCAACAATATGCACAAGCATTAAGAAGCAAAGCTCGAGGAATGAAAATCTTTACCTGCACAACAGCAGCGACGCATCGCCACGAGCTCATTGTCAATAATGACAAAATAATATTACCCTAATAAGTTATTTCCTTTATTACAAGGTTAAGCTGGGTAGCAAGGATCGCGTAACGGGGCGAGTAAACGCATTTGCCTCCATCGGGATATTAAGAAACTTAACTTTCCTGGCATTCGATAAGATTCGATAAGATCGCGGGAGCAAAATGCCATCGGGGCCAATCGAAAATCCCCGAACAGGCTATGCCGTAGGGGAGGGGAGGGGGTCTAAGGGCCCCATAATTCACGACGGCAAGTCCCAGCCCTCGTGCGCAAATTAATTGCCACTGTGCTTCGGTCGTCGAGGCCGGTAGGGAGGGAGGGAGGGAGGGAGGGAGGGGGGACGAGCCGAGCCGAGCCAAGCCGAGGGAAAAAGCCGTGGCATCAAAGCTTTAGAGCTAAATAAGCCATCCATTCGTTCGTAGGGCGCGTACCTCGTTTACGTCTCCTTTCGCGCTTAAGTCCCTCGCCACGTCGTCCCCCCTCGCACTGGCACTGGCACTCGCCCCCCACCAAGCCAGATCCCCACCGGAGCCGCCGCCTGTCATCGCTGCAACACGTCATTTCGTCCGCGTATCCCGCGTAGAATGCATTAGCCTTACACGTATACGTGCGTCGGCGAACTAACTTCTGTAAATTAGCTTTTCGCGAAAATAGATGGCGTTCGCACGCCTGCTCGAGAGGAGGACTCGACGAACGTTGCTCGCACCAGCAGTGCCCGGAGCACATCAAAGCTCCTCCCGCCCCCTTTTCCCATTTTCATATTTTTTGTTTTTGCCTCTCCTCCGTTCCTCTCTCTCTCACTCTCTCTCTCTCTCTCTCCGACGACAACCACGACGACGGCGACTCTCCTTTTTTACATTTTATTTTTTCTTTCCTTTTTATTACTGACGGTCTCTCGTTCCCGGCCACTTTGTCTCCGATCCCCGCTCCTGCGCTTCAGACGGACGCCCTTTCCTTTGTTTTCCCTCTTTCATTTTTTATCGCTGCCGCTTCACTCCGACGCGTCCCCCCCTCTCTTACTCACTCACTCTGTCAACTTGACCCCCGTAGATCTTCAAAATCGCCCTACGGTTTTAATTAACCTTGTGGGCCTATATTCTTTATGCTTTGGGCAATAAGAGATGGCCGACCGCGGTCATGAGCCGAAGTAAGGGACGACGAGGACCTTCGAGCAAATCAATCCAATGCATTTCCAACATTTATTCACCCGCATTCGGCGAACGGCATTACGTCACGGCATTTACATAAATTTTCTGGACTCTCCATTCAATTTTCGTCTCCCGCATTCTCATATTATGACAATATTACATTTCCGTATAAAAATATTCAACGCGCTTTCTTTTTTCTTTCTTTCTTTCTTTCTTTTTTTTTATATTCTCCATGACTTTATTCAATTTACTCGAGTTTTTCTACTTCCCTGTATTTTCTATTTCCTAATGTCCTCCTGTTATTGAAATCTAATAAGTAAATCAATCGATTGGCCAGTTGGTCGTTCGGCCATACATCTCTTTTCTCTCATTGAATATTCATATTTCAATGCAACTACTAAAATTATATCAATATTCACTACGCGAGCTCTAAAATTTATGCAATTTTAACCATCCGTACGCTCTATTTCTATAAATTCATAAATTACTTTCCTTTGTTCTTCGCTGCTTTCCACTTACTTAGTGATTTATTATAATAATAATAATAATAATAACAATAACAACAATAATAATATAATTTCATAAACAAATTTATGGTTCGTGATTACAAATGTATGAGTAAGTCGCTGTCTTCTTCGGTATACGTTTCTTCCTTCATAATTATTTGTAATAAACTGATCGAATTACTAATTATGCTAGAGATCGTTGAAAAAAATTTGTCTCTATCCTTAAAATATTCGTAAACATAATAACTGATTGTGTGCTACGTCTGGATAATTAATGTCACGAGCGTGTAACTGCTTTGATAAATATTTTTAAAAATAGCGTATGCTAAATACAAATTCATTGTATAAATTATTATTATTATTATTGTACAGACAGCGTAATAAGATAGAAAAAAAAAGTAAGAATTGTTGGAAAGTCGTGCGGTAATAAGCATAAAAGTGATTTAAATCATGAAATATCTATAAAATGAAATCAGCTTCCTTTTAAAAGTTTCAAATATTCTTGAAATTCAGCATAATTCAACGGGAAATAATAAACATTTTCTTTTACACAATACAGAGATATTATATATACAAATGATTTATTTGTTATTCACTCGCATAAATATAATGTTAATCGATAGAATTAAAATTACGATATCGGCGTAGAAAAAATTGCATTATAAAAATCTTTATCGAGCTTAATGAATTTTAAATAATTTCTTTATCAACGTATCCGGAAAACCATTAATTACAGCCTATTAAAATTAAAGTCTTAATCAAACTAATAACGGAGCCGGTTTTTAATAATATTTGTAATTTCTTAATGATCTTGATCGTTAAGATTAATCCCGGCTTACGAATTTTTTACGGGAATAATTTAATAATTTTCCTATATCTCTTACAGTATAGTTTTCGTATTAGGTTCTCTTTATAAAAACGTCTAATGTTATTCAATTTACAGCCATTTATCAGCAGGAATATTTTAAATCGAAGGCGTCGTCCTTTTTTTTCTTTTTTTTTTTTTTAATCGACTTAAATTAGCTTAAAGATAAAGTGCATTCAAACTGTTGATTAGGGATGTTCCATATTCTTATGAATTTAAATAAATAGTATTAGCCTTACTTATCGGATGACCAATTTGTTATAGCTGCTATTCAGTTATATATTAAGTCATATAATATCGAATCTCATTCCATTTTCATTCCTTGCGCTTTCTTGCCGCTTTACTTTCTACACAATATAATAACAATAATAACAATAACAATAATAATTTTAATAAAAAAAACATAGATTCGTTACAATTCTCTTGCAGTCATCCATATCGGAGCTTAATTTAATGGCAATTATTTTTCTCTAACAATCCGATGCAATTATTTCCGCTAGATTACTCATTACCTTAAAATGTTGTATCTTTTGTATCCATTTCGTTTAATAAAATACTAGACAGTGGGCACATTAAACTTTTTCTTCTGGATAAAAATAAATCCAAATATCTAATCTATTTTAATCTCTCTTTCTCCTTCATCCCATCTTCTCTCCTTTTTTTTTTATTATATTCTTTGCCTCGTATAGACTTGATTTACGGACTAACTACTGTTTTATTATTTTCTACTCGCGTAAGTAAGTAATCGAATAGATAAGTGAAATAGAAGAGAAAAAAAATTTCGCTTTTAAATAGACGCCTCTATTCACGGAATACAATAATAATGTACTTAGTTTTTAATCGATAGGTCGATTTATATATATATATATATATAGGGAGTCACCCATGTAATTGATAATGACGTTTCCGAGCTATTTATAAAAGCTCGAGGCTGTGCTTGAAAAGCAACTGATGTCATAAAGGTGCTAATAAAAGATTCTTCTATAAGCCAGTCCCTCTTACATGCCTATTTCCCATCCGATCATCCGTATATTAGGAATGTAAAGAGTTTAGCCATTCGTTTAAGCTCGTATAATAATAATATGATAACGTGAATTGTCAGAAGCGCGAGTGCTTGCGCGTACTAATGAAGTTAAATAAATTGATTTTAACGTCATTCGGTTTCACGTAAACGCATAAATATTAGAAATGGTAGAATGCGTAGTTTACAAGTATTTACAAGAGGCACTCGCACGGCGTCATTGTCTATGTTTTCACTAGGCGAATCGGGTCAACAACTTGTGGTCGGGGCTCCCCGTCGACCAACTTCACTGGTCAATAAACGAACTGAACTGTAGACATTATAAAGACCATATATTCTAAATGCATTGTGCCATCTGTAAAGCAGAGAATAAATGCTTTAAACTTAACACTTAATTTCACGATATCAAATGACATTAGGTTAGAAATAATCGTAAACCTTAAGTGCTCCGTCAAATGGTTATAACAATAATAATAACAACAGTAGCAACAGTAGCAACAGTATGAGCAGCAGCAGCAGCAGCAGCAGCAGCAAAGGAGCTATAGTTGTTTAATAATGGCAATTGTTGCATATTCAGCCTCGGCTGTGATTAATAAATAAATAGCGACGTAAGGGAAATTGATATTTTTCTCAGAGAACGGATGCGATCGAGTTTCGGGAAGCGGCTAAATGCACCTACGCATTCATCGATTTATGAATAAACAAAGAATAAAAGAGTGTATGTAAAATCCTCGCAAAGCTTATAATATGGCATTCCTTGAAATTCGGCCATTATAATAAAGTCGTCAGATTCCAGTTTTCCTTTCTCCGAATGTCATAAATCATTAGAATTACGCAGAGAAGGAAGAGCATGAATATCTAAATTTTCTATACAAGGCAGGAAAATATTTTTTTTACACTCACACGACCTTACGAACCGTTATTTTTGCGGTGGTAGGGGCGACGGGTAAGGTGGGTGGCGGAGGCAGGGGGAGGGGAGGGGAGCAGGAGAACTTTTCTGTATAAATCAGAGGCTGAAAAAAATAATGTATAATGTGATGATTGGGGCTTAAAAGAATATTCGAATAGAAGCTGATTTTATGAAAATGAAACAAAATTGTTGACCCGATTTTGGATTTATTGGCTTCTCTGGTGCAAATGATGCATTTAAAGGTACGAGATACGATGGACGACGGATTTAATTTGGTCGGGAAAAATTTTTTAAATCATATTTACGGTATTCAATAATTCAGCTATTTTTAATTAAGTTATAATACTTGTACATGTATAAAATAGGGGTAGGCCGGGATATTTATGGCCCATTTAAAATAACAACAACTCCTTATCATTATAATCTCTTTAATTTCCGAAGACAAGCTGAATTCCGACTAAGATTTGACTAATTGTCAGTTTAGCACGGAAGTTTAGCAAACGATATATAAATAAATGGAATAATAAGGTCGATAGTCGTCGTCCTGGTCGTCGTCGTCGTCTTCTTCTTCTTCTTCTTCTTAGCGAGTATGATAATTCGCACTTCGTAGGCCATACTTACATTAATTAGTCAGAATTTTGAGTTTTCCTACTAATAATTAATAAGCTTCTAAATGTAAGTACAGTAGTTTCGCTATAGCACTCAGTGCTTAAACTTCAAAGTAAAATACGATGCTCCTTTACTATAATCACTAAATACAGGACGATAGTTACTTAAATAATGAAGGACTGCAGCCCGACTTATGCACTTTCATTATCGAGTTTGCATTCTAGACTTTTCGAATTTAATTTATTTGTAACGTAATATCCGGTAGAATCTGCTTTGGCCTCGCTAGATCTCGCTTAGGTTGTTGTGCAAAAGAAAAAAAAAGCTCCTTGTGCCGCGTGAGCCTATCGTCGGCCACATTTGCCAATTGAGTACTCGGCATCGGGACTCGAAATAATTGCCTCGTAAGACCTGGTAAAACCTGGTAGGAATTGGCTCGGCCGAGCGCGAGTCAATCAATACGTGTCGATACGGGCGTGGGAGGCTTGCGACACGTACACCTCGACAAATCCATCGGAGCTCGGGCCTCTTTACGAAGGCCGAGGGAAATATATTAAATACTCCCTCCGCCTTCGTAGATCCTAAGGAGTCGGTAGCGGGAGTCGGTAGCGGGAGTGGGAGTCGGTAGCGGGTACCGGGCGCGCGAATGGACGTTCGCCCCCCGTCACCGGGAGATAAACGAGGCCCTACTCGATCAGGAGGGGAAGCCCCGCAAGGGGGCAAAGCTTAATAGAATAGCCCAGTCAGTCGACTGTTACGGTGCGCGTGCGTGTAATAGTGGAGCGTGCTTCGATTCGTTCCAGAGTCCTGGCACAGTCAATAGTTTTTTTTTTTTTTTTTTTTTTTTTTTGTTTTTTTGACTTTTAAAGTCGGTTGCCGCGCCACCGTCACCGCCGGCGAATACCAGTACTCCCTTTGACGACAAATCCCGAGTATCCGTCCTCTCTGACGAGGACGGCTTCATAGAGAGAGGGAGAGAGAGAGAGAGAGAGAGAGAGAGAGAGTACCTTAGGTAGGATTTAATGGGAAAGTCGAGCCTTAAGCCTGTAATGTCAGCCGCGCGCTTTTGAGGAAAACTCACCCTATCCGAACGCGCGCGTGCCAATGCATGTGGCTTTGATTGTCCCTTTAAATCGTATTCCTCAACGGGATCATCCCATCGGAGCTTAGCCCTCATCAACTTATCCAATCGGGATCCAGTCCAAAGTCCCCTGATAATTACAAATGTCTCGATGAGATAAAAAAAAAAAAAAAAAAGGTGATAAAAACGTCTCCGTCACTCTCCTTTGTATTATTACTAAAATCTTATATAAATGACCGTGTAGTCTACTACTACTACTATTATTATTGTTGTTATGGGAGTACACGTGTACGGAGAGCCACGTACGCGTATACGCGCACGTAAGAATACAAACATAACTTACGTCTACGGATGTGTGCGTTATATTCAGAGGATAAAAAAGCTTTTACGCATCCACGGAGACCTTTTAAAGTATCAATTTGGAACTCGGCATACATAACCCCACTAAAAGCCTCCGTCGACTCTTTTCGACATTTTTTACATCCTCGGAACAGTCGGCATCGACTGCTCAAAGCAGCAATATCTCGTTAAAGATATTTTCCACGATGCTTCGCCCACTAATTCCATAAACATTTTCGCCAACGACTTCGACACGTTACATTCCTCTAGTCTTTCGTATTCCTAAGCGTCCGATAAATCTCCAAGAATCTCTCCCGGCCATTTTATTTATCCGCGTTCATCCACTTTTCTCCCCATTATATATACAATGGAATCCTTCGTGTTTTTCCTTCTTCTTTGCGTTTTCACTTTTTCCCTCTTTTGTTTTTTAGTTTTTTAATAAGCTAATATTTCCATCTGCTGTCCGAAAGTTCCTTAGTTTCGTTACTTATTTTATGCATTTAAACGCATCTCTCACAACTTTCACTCGAAATATCTGTACGCGTTTTCTTAATTTCGTACTCACGAGCGTATAATCGTCATTAAGTCCCCCGATATTCGATTCTTTTAAAAGTCATTATTCAAGTCGACGTCAACCGGTATTCAATATTCCCTCAATATACGGTATTTATTTATTACGTGCGCCGACATTGTTACGGATTAACAGAAAAGTGATCTAATGCAATAACTAACGCATTCTTCTTTGAGCGTGAATTCATTTTCAAGTAACTGCAGTATATTAAATTTTATTACATAAAATACAACGTTCGCTTGAACAATTAATTTTCCATACCCTATTCTTATGAATATTCAATTAAAAGATCCAGCTTCAATACATTTCATAAGGCTGTGTATATACATTGATCTATCTCTACACTTATTCTTTATATGTATATTGCATATTTCCATGTATGCGTATATATATTAATTCTACCTGTGAGCATAATGAATTATGATTTCATTATTCATCACTATTTTCCACATTTCTTCTTTTCTGTCAGCCTCGAAGAATTACCTTCTATCTTTGTTATACAAGTATAAATATTTTTATAATAACGTTAGGTTCGTATTCCTTGTCTTTTTTCAATTAATGGAATACTCACCAAACACTCATACCAAGGATGCCATTTTACTTGGCACACGATACTAATTGCAAGCATTTTTTAAAAATTTATATTATATCTAAAAACTCTACATTAAAGTTCACGTTATTTATAAAACAGAGTCACTCGAACTGAATTCTATGCTCAAATTAAGTTAATCCAATACATTATTAACGACTTTATTCAAGAAAACATTATCGAATAATCTCTTAACGAAACCAACAATCTTTATATACTTAAAAATTATATTCACTGCTTAGTAAAATGTATTACTTAAAGATCGATTAAAATAATTGTACCTTAAAGTACTGAAGCAATTAGAACAATACAACCCTTGTATAAAGATTACAAATTCACTTCCTCTTAGAGGAATGTTTCTAGCCATTTACCTATTTAACGTGCGTACGCAGCTACGTATATACATATACATATATATATATATATATATTGTAAGCTTTTATAAAAATAGTTCATATTTCTGTTAACACGTCGTTTCATATAGCGCTGTAAGTCCAAGATAACGCGGTAAAGAATTTTCTTTAGAAACTCTACAAGTTTCGCTAGAAAAAGATCCGGCATTTCAAAGGGAGCTTTTTGAATTCGAGAATATGAATTAAGTCTCATAAGATCCTAATTCAGTGTAAAAAATAAAAGCCAACAAACTCACCTTTTTCAAATATTATTTTTAATAAAGTCATGCATTTCGTGAGCTTACGCGCATCGGATCAATTATTTCACTACTCTGAAGAGCCAAACTTTCTCTCTCTCTCTCTCTCTCTCTCGTTACTTTACTTAAGCATATTAAATATTCCACGTGAAAATGTTGATTCCACTACCCTTATAAACAAAGCAAAAAAAAAAAAACTCTCTATTTCATTGATATTGATTATGGTATTTGACTACTAGTCATAACCCGCGCCATTGCTTAAATATCTTTTATGAAAAGTACTGATGGATCTTATAGAGAATGAAATTAAATATTTCCACGATATTCAGGATTTTCTTTCGAATCGTAATAATACTTTTGTAAGCGTTAAAGCTTCTCATCTGTGTAACACGTGTTACGGATCAATTAGCTTTTCGGTAAACATAACGGCTGAAAAACGTTTAAAATCAAAGTATTAGATAAGCGTTTAATGGGGGAGGAGGGGGGAGGGAGGGCGCCGTACCGTTTCGCCCAAGTTAATAATATTTTTTAATAACAGCGAGTGGCTTGTGATATTATGAATATTTTATACTTGGCCGACCGGTTTCATTCGCTCAAGAGCTCAAACAATATTCATCGTCAAAACCAAAACAAATCGATAGGACTCTCGATTTAGTTGGTAACAAATATATTACGAGCGTATTATGACGATGACAATGATGATGATGGTGATTATTATTATTATTATTATTATTATTGTACTTCACAAGTTGGATTCACGAACTGTTGGAGGCGCGACACGACTGGCGATGCGAAATTCGAATGATAGATAAATGAATATGATTTCTCAGATAATGGATAGAGGCTGTTGAAACGAGTGTGTAAGTAAGTATGCATGAGCCTGGGGATGCTCGAAATATCGATTAGCCTGCCTGCGTGCGTGCGTGTATACTTGCCCAAATCCAATAAGCTGCATTTACTTTAAACTCCTCCCGGCGCATTTAATTTTCTCTAGTATTTTCACTCATCATCTACCGTTCCGCGTGATTACCGAGCACAATTGAATTTCAAATATTCACGTTAAAGCCATATCGATAATTCGAGGCAAGATGTGTATTGCAGTATAATTAAAAGCTAAGTTGCCCGGGAGTGAAAAAAAAAAATCGAATAAATTTGTACTTTTTCGACTAATGGCTGACTAATCCCGTCTTCCCTTATTCATTTATTTGACATACTCGATAGGCATTTCATATTTACTGCCAGTTCGAAAGCGATAAACAATAAAGTTATCGATACTCCCACGCGTGGCGGTGTCGGACTGCAATTAAAGTAAATCGTTCGAGCTTACAATACAAACGGAATATTCGAAATAACGTAGAGCAGTTTAGTCGGGCTCGTAGGTGCACCTACGAGCCCGTCCCACAACCCGCCGACGCTTTTATTCCGACGACAAACTCTAGCCAATAGAAATTACGGGCCTCCTCTCTAGGATACGCTATATCGTTAAGGATATACGTATGGAGACAAGATCTCCAGCGAATGATAAAACGAGGTAAACAGGCCGAGCGCCGACTAGGATTTTAGATAATTTCATTAAAGTGTCGATCGCCGAGGCAATTTAATGAAGGGGTGGGACGGGGAGGGGCGGAGGGTGCGGGGGTGCGGGGAGATCGGCGCCGGTTAATTTGAATCCTGACTCCGCTCGGACCCCGAGCCGTTCGAGGATAATTAAAACGAAAGTGTCCTTTAGTCAGTCAATAGCTAACACGCGATTCCAATAACAAATCTATTCTCGGAAAATAATCCACGGCGCTAATAAATTCCTCGAGAGTTTATATTTTCATGCTCGATCCTCCTCCTCCCCCTCCTCCTCTTCGATCCCCCTTACCCTTTGTCAACGGCCTTCGTCCGTTCCGACTACGTTTTTATTGGAAACTCTGTACGAACGCGGCCGCTACGGAAATGCAATAATGCAAAAATATCTGTAAAGGCATTTTTCTTTCAAGATTTTCGTCGGGGTGGGGGGGGGGTAGATTTTCACACGCGCTGGAGCACGTGACTGTTAATCAAAATTTAAAGGAAAAGAGACGAAATCCAGTACATTTGTTTCGAAAATTAATCTGCCAAATATGCTAATTTTACTTACATTGAAATTTCAATTTCTGCATTTGCATTTAGAGGGATGAAAAACTCTAGATTCCCGTACTACAACACCGGCTAAATACGTATTTTTTTTTTTTTTTGCTGCTCCCCTCACTTGTCTATCCTTTAATTTAAATAAGAAAAGGGTTAACTTCTTTGAGAAATGAGGGGAGGCATTTTTTTTCTCGCTTTTTTTTCTTTTTCTTTTAACGGCTTCGTTCCATTCATGGGAAATCCGGCGCAGGAGGTGAGGAAATAAAAATAAAATATCGTTCTGAATCGAGTGATGGGATCTTGCGCGATTTGATAAATATTCTCGGGCATGCGAACGGCGAGTACGGCCGTACATTAACTGGCTTTCGTTATTTCAAAAAAACTTTACGTTCTAACGTTCCATTGTAAATGAAATGGATTATATAATAAAAGAAGGAAACAATCGCCCGATTCTCCAAATGAATTCTTTTTTTTTTTTTTTTTTTTTTTGTTTTTTCACCTAGTTATTTATATTTCATGTACCATACACTTTTATTACTCACTACTGCCAGTCACGTATTTACATTAAAACTATGAAAATAATGTATTCATAATTTATATTGTCGGGAAAGCTTTGTATTTCGACTATCTATCTATGTACTCTTTTACGATACTCTATTTACGGTATTGAATAATATGGAGTACTCGGTGCGCGGCATATATTTGCAGTAAAAAAATTAAATTGAAAAGTATTTGTCGCAACGATTAGTTTAGAAACGAAAGGAGAAAAGAACGCGCGCGTGCCTTCGTATGAAAGTCGTTGCCGGGATTTTACTTTTGAATGCAACTGAACGTAAGTTCGTTAGAAAGACTAGTCGAGTGGACTCGATGCCTCGACCGATTTTCGTAAAAAGCGTAAAAAGCCTCCTGCCCTCGGCCATAATTATTACAAACTGTGCTTGAAATTCAGCGAAGAAATTAAAAAGGCTTCAAATGCCGGAGGATGTAAGAAAATTTTAACGAGCTCGATCAATCGGACCCGGTCGTGTATTATTATTACATTTCCTTGAGGGCGTTATTAGGTCAGGATGAAACAAAGGGATGGATATGAAATTGTTTTAAATGATGCTTTCGCACGAGAGTTCGAGCGAGCGGGGCGAGACGTAATAAGCTACAAGAGTGACGAAGTAAATTACAAGTAATACGAGGTAAATGAAAGTTTTGTCCGGTTGTGCGAATGAGCAAAGCTAACGAGGTAAAACTGCTTTATTATTTGGCTAATCCAAATGTCGAGGACGTAATGGCTGAGAGAGAGAGAGAGAGAGAGCATTTAATAGCCTTTCTACGTGACACCGCGTAGATCTTTACGAGAGTATAATTCAAAACTCATGCGCAGTCGCATTGATAAGAGGCGTGCGAGCGTTGGTCCTGAGGTCGCTGCTCACATGTAACGACTCGAGCTCAATTAAGGCTGTAAGGGAAGTTTTTCGTAACGATAATCGCACGTGGTGGAGATTACTTATATTCCAAGGAGTGCATCGGAAGGCGCGATGTACGATAAGGTGGAAGCCGGTCGGTAGGGGTCGGGTGGGGAAGGCCAGGGTCGCTGCTCGTGGGGAGTGAAGCTTCTTTGTCGGATCGTAGATAGGAAATACAAAAGGCACACTTAAACTTTACTATTCACTTAAGCTTGCAGGCCGATGCGCTCTCCCGTACAAAACGCACGTAATCGCAAAGGAGGAGGAAAGGTACTAAAGGCTCGGAATAACATAACCATAAAACAAAACTCGTTGACTCGTCGGAGCGCCGATGCGAGAACTCCAGTAGTTTTACAAAAATACTGTCCGACGCGCGTATTAACCTGTAACCGGTAGCCGGTGCCCTTCCCCCCTCACCCCGCCGCCGTAAGCGCGCCCTTAACCGAAAGGGTTTAACCGCGTCGGTGTCGGTCGCACGAGGTCCTCGAGCCCGTGCTTACGTTGCCGGCATTGTCAAGGACACGAGACAACGACCGGCGATGGGCAAAAAAAAAAAAAAATTATTAACTAGGACATGCCGGGAGTTGGTCGAATGTACAACGGGAGACAATAATCGAAGCGCGAGCCCTCGTTACGGAGAGATAATTTCCTATCTCCGAATGCATACGGCGAAACACGTCCAGCTCGGCCCGCGGATGCTTCGGGCTTTTGCAACTAAACGCTTACACGCACACGTGCGCCTACTAAGCGAGAGCGTAAGCGGGAGCCTCGTAAATCTGGAGGCTCGCGAAAGCCGTGGAAGCCTGTGCTCTCCGGTGCCTTTAATACCGCCCCGCTTCGCCCTCGCTACCACTACCACCAGCACCAGCGCTACCACCACCACCACCACCACCACCACCACCAGCACCGCTACCACCGCCACCCCAATAACCGCCGCGCAATCAGTCAACGGCGATAATATTGTACGCCGACGGAGACGTTCGTCGACTGCCTCTGCCTCCGTTATGTACAATAATACGAAGAGACTGTAAGAGCCCGCGTTCGGCATACTTCCCTCCCCTCCCCCACTCCGACTCTTCTCCTTTCAAATTCCCCCCCCCCGTTTCCGCGTCTCTTAATTGTTCTTAATCAAAGGCTTTCTGCTTCATTTGGCAGGAATTTAACTAGACCTACAGCTACGATCCCTTTTTCATTCGTTGGGCAAATTATTATAGGAAATAAAGTAAGCCTTTCTCACAATTAATTTGTCTAAGGGGGGGGGGGCTGCATTTCAGGTAGAAACAAGAATTTATAAATAGCGATAAAACAAAGCACCCACCCCGCCCCTCTCGACTCCTTTGAATCGCCGCCACTGCCTCATCGAGCACAAGATACCGCGGGAGATAATGAGCTCGGAATTCGAAACAGAATAAAACGGCTCGTGTAATTTCGCGGCACGTGTTTACGGCGACTAATTGTTCTGCCGTGCATTGCCATGCGAGGATCGTTAGCGTTGTTTTTAAAGCAACGCTCGCCGCCTGACAATCGCTACTCGTGTACGCAACTGCACAACGCGGATACCTCGCGAGCTCGAGCTCGAGCTACGTCGTCAATTCTAACATACCTTCCGAGAAAACTGCCGCGGCCTCGGGGCCTTTAATATTTTATTAACCAGTCGATGCATTATTAACTCTTGCCCCTGTACTCGTCTAGGAAATAGGATGCGTGTGGCCAGGCACCCGACGAATGAATTACCACGCCGAGCCCATTATTAATCCAGCCATTATGAATCCTGCCTGTCCCTCCGTATCATTTGCGCTACTCCTCCTCCTTCTTCTCTCCGCCCCCCCCCAATAACCCCAATAACCCCTAATGCGACGAAATAACGAAATATAATACATATAATACCTGCCGAGCTTTTAAAAACATCAGCTTATTGGAAATCTTTAAAGGATTCCTTCGCGAGCCGCTAAGCCGCCATTTGCAATACGTTACCTCGTAAACGTACGCAGGACCAATGGAAAAAACAATGCATCGATTCTCTTGTTTCTCGTAAAAATCATTTACGAACTATCATATACGTTTATTAACGCAAACGCTGAATTCTCGCCGATTTTCTGATATTTATAAAATTCACGGGCTTAATCACTACGTAAGAATACAAGTTTATTATTATTGTATTTATCGCGGAGCAGCGACAAATCAGTGATTTACGGTATAAAAAATATTCCTTGTACGACACGCATAAGATCACGGCGGCGACTTGTCTCGTAAAGTCTCGCATTGCTCGCGTCGCTACTCCCTTTACGGATTCACGAATCGCTATAAAAAAAAAAAGAGAAAAAAAAGAAAAAAAAGAAGAAAAAATAAAGGGGTAACGAAATTAAAAATTTTATTGACGATATTCGGATTTACTATTGCACGTATTGGCGCCAAGCAGCTCCTCCATTCCGCAGGACAGAGCCGTCGATCTTTATTCATCTTCAACTTTTATGCGCATATATAAATTAGCGAATTAAGGCCGTTTCTCTCTTCAATGCATCTTCTCCATTTTATTCGCGATTATAACAACTTAACTCCTGCGGAATTCAAATTCGTTTCGAATGTTTTCTACAGTACGGAGCCAGCAACGACCAACTTCTACGTATAATCAGTACACAAAATTCCTTTTGTTAAAAAGCTCCTATACATATATATATATATATATCGTATTCATAAAAGGGGAGCTTTCTATTCTATTTCGACGTACTGTTCCATAGAGTTATTAAATTCTAGGTAAAAGCGTATTCTGTAATGATCCTTTTACGTAAAAATCTCCACCTTCTTCATACAATCGCGCGAAATTGTCATTCGAGAGTGGCCTCGGAGTTAATTTCTTAATACAATTTACGTAATTGTATTGTAAATATTCAAAAAATCATGGAATCGTAAGATAACGTTGTCAGAAAAAAAAAGAAAAAAAGAAAAGAAAAAAGATCTAGGTAAAAATAATGAGACGTGTGAGTAATTTAATAGCTCGCGGACGTATTAAATTTCAAAAATCATTCGGAATCGCATGATTCCGTAGTCGTATGAAGAAGAGTCAACGAGGTCGACGTCTTGCTCGTTTCGTTGGTTAAACTCGATTTTTATATCACGTGGTCGGGATCATTGAATGAAATTGCAAATCCTCGGATTTGCCGGAACCAGGATATAAAAACATTTTCCTCGCGGATGGTTGGACCGATTAAGCTCCTTATTAACAAGAGGATAATGACTTTAGAAACTCGTGTGGATTAGCTGGAGGGCAGGGAATTCCTCGCGGGCCCTATATCACTCTTGAAAATAGATCCGAGCGTTGCAATTATAAAGACAGGAGGGGATAGGAGAGAGGCTGGCCCAGTATTCCGGGCTCTGTATTCAGAAAGTACAAGGTAAGGACGAGGGTATGCATCGACCGCGAGCCTCCGGACGCTTCTTTGCTGCTTTTACACACGTGCGGCGAATATCGGAGCGAGGACGGCGCTAAAATAAAGCTCGGGCACTTTACTTAACGAAAATAAGGAAGCGCGACAGGAGGAACGGACGTTTCCTCCGACTCAAATTCGTACCTCGGGCTTCATTGCCCCATTTACCTACCGCTCCTCTTAATGCATACGAAGCTCGCTCTGTACGAAGCTCTGTACGAAGCTCTTACGAAGCCGATAAAACGCACTCTAACCTCTGCCGTCCTTTTATTATTATAATGCAATTATCTCCGTGCTTAAGAAAGTGCATTTTACATTAAATTTACTCTTCATTGAGTAATACCTGCGTGTACTGCACGGCCTGGATAAATATTCTCCGTAGCCAGTCCATCTTACAGTCCATCTTCCGGCTCAAGTACGTAGTCATTACCATAAATTTACACCAACGTCTTAAACCAAATCGGGTTCCCTTCTTTATCGGTCGAGTCCTTTTGTTCCACGCGCACAATAGCCGGGGACCTAAATTTTTCCGCAACTCACGGCCGTCCGTAAAACGTCGCTAAACACACGAGCGCTGATTGACGTACTAAAAATTCATACGTAGCCTCGTACATCGCCATACGCGCGATAATGCCAAAGCTTACATTATTATTAGATAGTTACCGAATACTAGTGAAATTACGTCTATTACAGCCGACTTCAACTTTCTTCAACCATCCAATTAATTGGTCGTTGTTCTCAAATCGTTCAAGTAAATTCTTTATGTTTTTAAAACTAACGTGAAGTAATACAACGATAGTCAAATGGCAGAATATTGATTGCCTTAACGAGTTAATTAATGCAACAATGTTCGCTATAATTTTCGAGTACATATTTTGGTAACCAGTTTAATTATACTCAACATATCCTTATTATAAATTATTCAATACACCGCTCTTGTGCATTATTTACCTTGGCTTTCAGATTCTTCAACAATAAATCAGTACTTTTAATCATGAAAGTTAAACTAATGGCCGTACTTGTTGTATTTTTAGAAACACGATTTTTTTAATTTTGGAGAGGGGGAGGGGGAGGTCGGTTGAAGGAACCGAGTGCTCAGACATTGTCCAGGTCTTTTAATTCTGTTCAATTTTTAATATACGATGGAGATTCGGATCGCTTTGGATTTAAATAATAGATTAAGAAGGGGAATTTTATATGGACTTTTAGAGCTCGCGTGTAAAAATATTTGTACATAAGATATTTTTACAATCCCATAAATTTTATACAAATCTCATATAAATAATGAAAAGCATGCGAGGAGCTAAAAACCAGTGCATACAAAACAACAAAAACAAAAGTTTCTGGATTCTTGACTATAAACTTCTTTTACGCTCTTGTATTAAACTGCTTTAGTATGCAGTAATTTTAAATTTAATGGACAACTTAAATGTTACTTTAAGCTTAAGTTTTTAAATTTAATTACATCAATATAAATACATACGGGGTCGCGGGAGGGGGGATTGGGCGGAGGGGGGAGGAGAAATTAGATTAATAAACCGAGTAAGCAAATGGATTATTATTTACAATTAACGTTAGGAGGAATGAGCGTCCCTGGTTTGCCGGTCCGAAACCCTACCAGTAACCGAAAGATTTTCGCATTTTCGATTATGACCTTATTCAAATAACCCCAACAACGGTCTCCGCAAATAAATCCACTAAATAGAATCAAAGTTACATGCAGGGATGTATTAATAAATCGGCCCCGAGGAGCTACGGTCCGCGTTGTCAACAATTTTCCACCACATTTTCCATTCAATTGATTTTCCCGCTTGGCCTCACCACTCATACCCCCCATTCCCTCGATCCCTCCTACACCACCACCACCACCACCACCACCTTCACCGCCGTCCTCGTATTCCCGTGGCTGAATGTAACGCTTCGGAGCGACTGCCGACAACAGAAAGCCGCTCCTCGAAAATTCCTCCCGCCATACTTTGACGCCGTCCGAGGGCATAAACGTAGCCAACCTCCTTCCTAACGACCTTAAAATGACACCGCTTCATCGCCAGTGCTCGGCGTTACCCTTTAAACCCCTTGGCTCCACGAGAAGGCAGCCACGTCGCTTTTGTCGTCCCTAACCCACTGCTGCACTACTCGCGCTACGAGCCTCCGGCCGTCATCCGTCCAATACCGTAGCGCATCGGGCGAGCCCCACACCCACGTACAGTCAAACGGCTAAGTGTGCAGTTTAGCCAGGAGAAACGTTTATTGCGACAGGTTATCGGGCTGTAGGGCGGAGCGTGACCTCCCAGACGAAGCATCCCCGTACCGAGATTTTCCAAATACCGCGACGGAATTCTCTCTGCCCTCTAGAGAAGGGCCGCGCCCGATTACCTTACAGCCGACGGACGAGGTACGCGAGGGTGTGGTTGTGCGCCTAGGCAGACACGGCCATGTCTCCCGGCGTGTCGTCCCTCATCGACTTGCGCAACGAGAGAAGAAAACTTGCGACCCGATGCCCCTCGCGCATCTTCCAATCCCATATACGGTTATCGAGGATCTGCGCCGGGGATCTAACGTCCCCAGACTCGATTGTAAAATACCTGCATTTTCTAACTCACCTCTCAGCGACTAAGCGCGGTCGGTCGAAATTTACCGTCAAACTTACCGTCAAATTTACCGTCAAATTTACCGTCCCACAAAAAAATTACCTCGACTCCCTTATTCCCGGCGTATTTCCTCCTCCTCCTCCCACTCCTCCAGAGATTCGCGAATATTTGCCCTGGCAAAACTTAAGCGCCTAATAGTTTAAACTGGATATTTATGTCTTTTGGCGGTTTGTAATGCGTATGCAGTCGGTGCAGCTTAGCTTGGTATTCCGTCGAGGCTTTAGGAAAAACGTCAGCGAGGAGAGGAAGCGCCGGTACGCGATTAGCAGCCGCCAACAGGGAATAAAATGACGTTATCGGGCTTATTGGGATGGCGTAGAGATCGACGATTAATTCAGACAATTATAGGAATAATAATAGTAGACCTTAAGCCCCGTGAAAATTCTTTAAGCTCCGACGATCTGTAAATGCTTATCGTTTTACCGATATATCGTACCCTGCTTATGATAAATAACGTGCGTAATAAATGCCCGCTTTGTGGAGGAAAATAAAATTAAATTATATATTCAGTTTAGCGGCGCGGGCTTACTCGCACAATAAATCGGACGTGCTTTTATTTTATTAAATTCGTTGTGGGCATCTTAAAACGAAAGCCAGCCATGGAACGCATGGAAATACAAGCCGCGGCGTCAGTGGCTCGGAGTTTAAATCAGCATCGATCATGTAGAACGAGACCTTAATTTCTGCGGCGTTAGCGCGAATGAGAGTGTGACCGGGTGGGGGGGGGAGGAGGGGACCAGTAGGTCGGAAGCATTTGCGAGATTTCGAGGAAAGCAGAGCTCGGGTCATGCGCCTTGTAATTCTTTAGTCTCATATATACATATATGCACGTACGTATTTAAAGAGAGAGAGAGAGAGAGAGAGAGGAGGAAAGAAAGGGCAAAAATAATGAAAGAAATAAGATATTCAATTTGCAACGAGGCGTACGTTACTCCGGAGCCAATACTTGGAACAACCACTCAAATCCACTCGACATACCGCGTATCACGAATTTCCTTTTTATCCTCTTCCTCTTTAGAATTCACAATAGAAAACGCTCGCCTATCGGCTCTGCACGGAGGCGCGCGCGCGCGCCCGCGATCGCGCTCACGCACACGCACTCACGTACACGCGCTTCCTCGGATTTCCAGGGAGAAACGTAAACCGGATCCGTTCCCGGAATCTTTTTTCCGTCCGCGCCTCCGTTCTCGAGAGCCTCTCTACTTATGCATTAATAATACAATATTGTCTCGAATTGACTGGGAAGGGCGAATTTACATTTAGCCGGCGAGGCCGAAATGGCAGGGAGTAAAATAATGCAGTGTGGGTAGGTGCACCGACCGGCAATGCACTTGCCCTCGTAAAAATACGGGCTTGTCGTAGGAGTTTTAGGAATCCGAAGCCAGGAAGCGAAGGAAGCCTGTTGTCGACCTATATACTCAATCCCTACGTGCTCAAGCCCACAAACGTAGACAGGCACGCGCGCGCGCGCGCACAGCCACACACACAGTCACAGGGGAGACGTCATCGCGCACGGGGGCCAAGGTACTCGCTCAAATATTCCCGTGACCGCTTCCGGGTTTCGCCTCCCTCCGCCCCAAAAGAATTCTCTCTCTCTCTCTCTCTCTCTCTCTCTCACTCTGTGTATGTGTGTGTCCGTTCTCTACGTATGTCGCACGGCTGGCGAAGCATCGATAAATTCTGAATAATAAAAGGCCCTCATTGGACGCTCGCCGATGCGCGTTATTATTCGTTACGGGGAATCGGGGCTGAAAGCGTCGCTGAAACCACGTCTCTCCCACTTTTTCTCTCCCTCCGGGTGCGCGTCATTACCTGCCACGTGTTCTCTAGAAAATTCCCCCGATCGCATGTCTCGCTGCTCAAACGCGGCCATACAGATTTATTAAGTCGATACCCTGGCGTGCCCCGACGAGACCTTTTTCTCCCTCGCTCGTCCCCTCTCACCGCCCCCGCCCCCGCCCCCATTCCCATTGACCTAGCGCAATTAAAAAAAAGGCAATCGACTATTTTTACCCGATACACGTCTCTTAGACAAATAATGCCTGTTACCGCCTGTACATTCTCTAACAGGCCGGACTTCTATTTCATTATAATTACTCGGGATGCCAATTACGACGGCATCCTTGCTTATTAAATACGAATTGCCTTGCACAGCCTTACCGTTAAGCTTCAAAAAATCTCGGGCGCAATAAAAAAAAACACGGCACGTATTAGCGACACGATCCTATGATAAATAACTTTTACAGTAACAACGTAGCTTCCCTATGATATTTTACACTTTATTGAAAGTTCCCCCTCGCACCTTAAGCGGCGGATACTTTATTTTCCGTCTGCTGTAGCAAAATGAAAAGGGAAAAAAAGGAATAGATAAATAAATAAATAAATAAATAAATAAACAAAAAGAAAAGGGAAGAAATTTATAATCCAGCTTAAAGATCCTTCGTCCCTCGGTCCTAAAAATGTCCCCCTTACCTGAGCGTGTGTGATAATAAATTTATATACACAGCGCTTTTAATAGAGAAGGTGGAAGAAGAAGAAGAAGAAGAAGAAGAAGAAGAAGAAGAAGAAGAAAACTTCACCTCTAAAGCAAACGCGTACTTACGTGTATTTTTTAAGCCTCTGAATACTTTCAGGCCGATCGTGATTTCGAGATTGATAATGCTAAACAATTTTTTAACGGGCCTTATAAAAACTTTATTGTGACAAATAAGAGTAAAAGGGTTACAGCCTATTAAAATGTATGATAATATAAATATCAGATATTTATTATAAAAATGTGATGCCCCCCCAACGAATCCCAATAACCCCAATAACCCCTGCCGCCACTATCCCCTATCGGTATAGAGGAGGAGCGTATCGTATCATCTATCAAATCTCCTTTCTCCCGTCTCGTCTGCATATTATTCTCTTGCTCGGATATTATTCTTCCGAAGCAGATTGAATGAAAAAAAAAAAAAAAAAAAACTATAGCTCGCACAATTTAAAATAGTCTCCCTGTAAATGCAAACGTATTTATTATCCTTACGACCGCGATAATTTATTTTACTTTATAAATATTTTAGAAAACTTGTTCGCCTTCGCCTTCGCCTTCGCCGGCCTCCCCTTCAAGATCTAGACGTACGACTGCCATTGATTGGTAAGAGAGAACGCGCTCCCGTTGGACTTCTGTCCAACGAAATAACGGGGCAAAGGAAAGTTCCGGCTCCGCGAGCCGATTAATATGATAATTATTGTTAGCTATTCAAATATCTTTCTATCATTTTATACGTAAGTCTATAGCGAGTCTACGGTCTGTCAGGATTTTTCCTACCTTTCGCTCTGCCGGCTAATGCATGCAAATGCAGCCCGAATGCACATAACTTTAACAACGAGCTGTAAATTAAAAATAAAATATGAATATCGTGGCTTGGCTTACAAATCCATTGAAAAACGTTTGCTTCCATCTCCTTCCTCCATCGGCAATAATATTACGTTTGTTTATTCGAGTCGAGCCGCGTTAGCCCTCGATCTTTGGCGCCTCCTCTCGTCCGCTTATCGTCAATCGGGATTACCTCTCGATTCTGTCTCGTTCTGCGATTTAACAATCTCGGGACTCCTTGGAAGCGAGCCCGCGACCCTATACCTCACCTTCTTCCCCCCTCCCCCCTCCAGCCACGAGAGCAACCGTTCGCGTCTGTACGCGAGGGACAATTCGGGAAGATTTACTGGACGTTATCGCCGGCAGCTAATAATCTAAGTGGAAAGTCGTATATAATAATTACAATAATAATAATAATAATAATAATAATAATAAGTTGCTCCGCCTCTCGCGTTGAGTCATTCGCGTCAACCCGTACAATAACGACTCTCAGCCGTTAAGCGCCAAGTGCACTCGACGGCTTTACGAGAACCTGATTTTTCAATTTCTCATTCTACTTTTTTTTTTTTTTTTTTTTTTTTTTTTTTTTATATATATATATCTTACAATAATTTGTGAATTTGGGCAAAGCCGGGGGAGGGGTTGGGAGGTGGGGTTATTGAGGTGGACCGAAACAAACACTAGTCTTCGTGGTTACTTTCGTGGCTTAATGTTATGCCAACACCGGAACCTCCCGCGAGCGTCAACAAAAGCCAACGAATCAACTCCGTTAGCGCGCGTTACTGCCTCCGCGTGTGCGAGTGTGTGCGTTAACGTACTCGACGTCCCGAAGACCCAAGGGTAAAGGTGTACCGCACTGTCTGCATTATCTTAAAGATGAATGTTCTCGTTTTTATTGACTCATTAGGGTTCATTATCCCGGGCATTGAAATGTCAACATGCCTGACCCGAATACCCTACGCGGCCATTAGAATTCTAATTTTTAACTAATACAACACTTGCCCCTGGCCCGCAATCAATTTCCCCAACCTATACACGCCCGTACGAATACATCCGTTCGCGCATGCATACATCATTACGAATATTAATGATAATAAATCATTAAAACTTTTAGATATTATAACGAAGCAGGCTTTCCCCGAGAACTTTCATTTATAAGGCGCTTGTTTGCTCTTATTCGAAAATTAATTTTGTTTAATAAATTTTCTTACTCAACGTTGGCCTAAAATTTTCATTCACCAGTACAAACACGAAAATTCATCAATTATAACTTTTACGAGCTCATTGTACTTTTATAGAAGCCAGCCTATATACTTTTAATACATAAACGTCTCTGTAATTATAATTATTTTAATTGTAATTGATAATAAAATGTTAGACTTTATCGTCAAGAAGATGTTCCGAGATCTTCTCATACATATTAATGATCTCTTAAAGTAATTGGCTCTCTTACTTCATAATCTTAAGTATTTACAATTGCGCTTGTCAAACAAACATTGTATCCATTTCTCGGTTAAGCCAAGCCATCAGCCGAATTAAATAACTAAAAATTACTTTTATTACTTTTTTCCTGAAAATTTCCCTTAACGCAGCGGCTCGTCGTGCATGAATATTAAATGTCGCCTCCGTCTCTCTCATCTATCATTGCTGCCACTTCCTTTCTTTCCCGAGCCACCCAATTAAACACGCAACGTAGCTCTAATGGCAATAAAAATGATCTATCAATTGATAAGTGACATTTAATTTGAACGTGGCCGTACAAAGGACAGATGCACCTACGTCTTATATAGCGAATTATATATATATATATATATGTGTGTGAATTAAAAATAAATGCCAGCCGAATGAATGAGCTCGTGGATTTTATATCCATTTAGGTTAGCTTGTATTAAGAAGCCATATTTGATTTGTAATGGGCCAGGATATGCGTGACAATGCTTGTAAAATAAGTAGTATTAGTAGTATTATTAAATTATCAGTCGAGGAGAGACTGTTTCGTTTGAATTCGTACACGTCCGTGCAATTGTACGTTTCAATTAAAAGATTTTAATGCGCCCGCGCACGCTCCTCTCAATTCTATTCTACATTCTCTGTTCTATCTCTATTGCTATTCTAAGCTGCGTATGCATTTACGCTTTTGTCTCTTAAATGTCATGAATTTTATATTTCTCCGACCGCGGCCTCTATACACCCATCATCCCATAACTGAGCATTAAAAATATTTTTAACAAAAGACTATTTTCCTCGGATACAGACTTTCACCGAATGAATATTTTAACTCTCGGCCCTTTCGTACATGTATATATATATATATATAGATTATTTACCGTAAATTATTCATGAAGTCGTGCGAGTCTTACGGTTATCATAAACATTTTCGGCTCGCTTGCTATTTTCAAGCAAACCACAACTTAAAGTAATTGATCCACGTCATTTTATTAAACGTTCTCGCGCAATTTATACTTTTTAAAATAAACCAACCCGGACTGGTTTGAATAGAAAAAAAAAAAAAAAACATTTACCTACTTTCCTTTATCCGTCATAGTGCAAATATAGCACTGCGTATTTTATTGTAACAGATATCCTTTGTATGAAATTAACCCTAATACCGTCCTCGGCGTACTTTATTATTAATTTAATGATCCTTTAATCATCCGAGCCGAGATGGAAGCTCGCGTTTATTGACTCTTTCGAGAATACACACACACGCACGCACACACACGCGCGCGCCTCCCCAGTCTAAATTATTAATGCGCGTATAATTAATTTTTATACGTAGACGCAGAAGAATCCACTGGATCATCAATTTGTCTTCTTTGTATATAATACTCTTTGTTTCCCGTCAAAATTTAATGTAATCCTCTTTATCTCAGAAATATACAATTATAATCCTCTGGCAGGGATCAATTTTTCAAGGGGTCAGAAATCTAGCAAATATGAATTCTCGTGGGGAGACACGGAATAAAGTGGATAAGAAGGGATGAAAAAGAAAAAGGATAAAAGAAAGGAGGGAAGAAAAAGAAAGTAAAAAGAACCCGTAAGAAGACACATTGGCCTTTTACGTTCAATGTGTCCTGCGCATTTAATTTGCTTCTCTCTAATTTGTCTTGTTCTGAATTTTCCTTTTACTATCGTTATTATACAAGTTTACGGCTGAGCGATGTCCCGACTCTGTCGATACGACCAGCGACATTTATAATTTAAAGAAAATACAATTTCCCTTACAACGTTACGGCGATATCTATCCCTGCCTCTCTTTTTTTCTTCTTCTTTCTTTCTTTCCTTCTTTTATTAAGTTTTTATTAAGTTTCCCTTAAAAACAAATCAATATTGATGGACCGCAATTGTATGAAACCTTTATGGTTTCATAAGACTTTGCAATGCATTGTTGTATGAATTATTGAAACATTGCTTTATTGCGATTATGTATCTGTTGTTATATAATTAATTGAACATTAAATTTATAATAAACGAAAAAAAAATAAAAAAAATACCTTCGCGAATACTGTTTATTTATAATTATGTACATTCGATTTAAAATTATTTTCTGCAGACGATAGAATTTGAGTGTTTTTCACGAGCACATGTTGTGCTCCTGCCAATATAAACAAAATTCCTTTATGTCATCTACGTCCTTGCAATTGCCTGTCAGTTTACATATATATATACATATATATTTATTGCCGTTGTAATTAATAAAGAACCCGTGAAGCGTAATTTACAAAAGGCACTTCGAAAGCAGTTGAGATGCTCACATGCAGGAATATGTTTTAAAAATATGTTATAAAAGCAGTTACACCGACAAAAGATCGATCGCTTAATCTAATATATAATTTAATTATACGAAGATCCCCGGCCTCATAAGCGATACCTGTAATTGGCTTTGGCCAATATAATAAAGTAAATATGGAATACTTATACGGAATTTCAACTTGGATGGATGAATTGCAAAAATATAAGGAATAAAATTTCATATGAAATCTACTTACTCATACGGACGGAATATCAAGGCTCGCGGCTGTATATCTTTATTTTGGCTCTGGGGGATCATCTAAAATGTGTACTTTATTGCATCGAACGTTTCATTTATATTATGTTTGATCTACGGGAGTCTTACTTGATTTACGATAATTCTTATTGAATCAAATGCAACTACCGCTCCACGGTAAATTTTAAATCAACTCGCTTACTTATTATTATATTTCCCCAAGACTTGCGAAGACGTGCATTTCCGCGCGTCTTCATTCATTTGTTTGCAAATATTTATTGCAAAACCATTTATCCGAGCGCGTAGCAGACTTACCTTGGCTTAGTAGGATTTCGATCGGATGCTTGCCGGAATCGATCATTGACGAGACGAAATCTCAGGCCCAAGAAGCGAGCGATGACGTTACTTATGTTTCGAGGAATTGAGTTTAATAGACCAATTAGCGAAAAGCGCTCGAGAGAAAATTACAAGCTATTCGTCGATTCTTTCCATGTGTTTTCTTAGGAATCAGTAAGAGTCCGTAAGAGCTTTCTTATACGTACATCTATATGTACATATATATATATACATGTTGCCGAATGAAGCGGCAGAAAGAGCCGGCTAGGAGGCGTAAATTTCACACACACACACACACACGTGCGCGCGCGCGTAATCGTCGCCCGTCGTCCGGGAGCTCTCGTCGTCCAGGTTGTTATGCCAGCTTCGCTATCTCGCTCCCTAATAAATTCTTTGGCCGAGCACAAAAGATAAACCGCGGGCGCAGCTAGCAAAGATGAGAAAAGAGAAGAGCATCGAGACGTGCATAATAACAAGATTCCCGTCGACTTTTCCCCGACGAAGATTCCCCCTGCCACCACCCTCTCTCTCTCTCTCTCTAGCTCTCTCTCTCTCTCTCTCTCTAGCTCTCTCTTACCCTCGCGCGAAGGCGCTTCTTCCTCTCGGATTGTTGCCAACTTTATACCGGCGAAAATTCGCGCGCTCGACTCCCGGAAACGTATAAAGCCCAAAGTTATCGCTTAACTATGCACCGGCGCTCAAAGGCCCGAAATCAGCGAACGGAATGCACAGCCCTCATACGGCTGCACACGCCTACACGCGCCTCCGCGCGTCTATACGTACACGCGCGCCCGCAGACTCGCCTTGACTCTAGGCTAGCCACGAAGAAAGAGGGTGGAAGGGGGCGGAGAGGTAGGGGGCAAGGGGGCAAGGGGACAGGGAGGGGAGGGGGACAGGGGGCAGGGGAGGAGGTGGCAGAGCCGTCGCGGACCGGGCGCGTTCCGTCGAGACGTGCCCGATAAAAAGGCCCGCCCACCCACACCGACCCATCGAATTCTTCTTATAGGGGTCTTCGTCATCGCGACACTAACCCGAGCGGCACCACCTCGACCCAATTTATTTATCGGATTCAGCAGCGGACGTTTCACGGGGAGGCAATGTGCCGAGATATCCGACGTTCGGATTAAGAACGATCCTTCCTAGCCCCCCCCCCCCCGTCACCGACCCCGCCCGGAGTGCAAATGGGGCTGAAGCACTGAAATTTGCGAATCGACGGACGGAATCTTACGGGCAAGCCGCTTCCGCTTCCACTTCCGCTTCCACTTCCGCTTCCACTTCCACTTCCAGCAGCGGATTTATCCGCTCCTCGAGCACTTTTATCAATTGCCAATTAATTTGAATTTGACAGGGTCATTCCTAATGGAGCCCGCTTTCAATTTTCTTTTTTCCCTTCGCTATCGCTATCGCTCTTATTATCCGCTCGTCCCTAGATAAAAAGAAAAAAAGAAAAAAAAAAAAAAGAAAAAAGTTAAAAAAAAAAAGTATCCACTGACATCGACGCGCAAAACGTCAGTTATAAACAATTGGAAATTCTACGAAATTCTAGAAAAACGCCGTGGTCTCGCGTAGGGCACAGAGGGTGCAAGTATCGCAGGGCTGAAAGAAATCAGCTAATGTGAAATAATTATAATTAAATAAGGATATTGATGGAGGGGCTCGATTGCAAAAGGTGCAAAATGCCAAATATTTGAGCTCGTAAAGCCCGATGTCGGCCGGGACAAGTCTTTTGATATTGATTCGCTGGCTCGGCCGTAGCATAACATTAACATTAAAACTTCAAATATCAAGAATTCCATAAAGTAACAATTAAATAAAAAAATATTCGACAATTGATTCACGAAGGACGAAATGGCAGACGTCGCTCGCTTTTCAGTCAAAAGATTCAATTAAAGCTCCGTTCGGCCGTGCTCCGCGCCTCCTTTATTATCAAAAGCGCAAATCCATCAAATTTTCTTAACCGGCCGGCATACTTTTCGACTCGGTAAATTATCATTGAATCATACCAATTAATCACCAAAGTTCGCCAACCCTTACCACCACCACCCCCCCCCCTCCCCCGCCAGTGCATTTATTTGCATGGAATTTAATATCTACGTACGAAATATTGTAGGATTTGTATTCTGTTTAACAATACGCTCGGCATATTTAAGCGAAACCAAGGAATTGCAATCGGACAATTAATTCTAGAATCCGCAATTAACTGCATATGATTCTATTTTTTTAATGCAGCGCGTCATTGAATGTACAAGTATTTCGTACGTAAAGAATGGCATTTCGCACGACGAGACAATTAAAACTAAAACTAAACCTTTATTCACTTTAGTACGCATACGGTATTGTTTTTTTTTTTTTTTTATTTGAATTTTCCTTAATTACGATTTACTAAAGTTATTTTAAAAAAACGAATTAATTTCTTTGCCGTTGAATTAGATTTATTTTTATTTTATTTACGGTTATTATTGACGCGAAAGCCTTTGAAATTTATGTTCAATATCGCTATAATTTCTGGACTATTGGATTAAAAAGCGATATTTTTGGGGGGGGGGGCGACGGTTATTTAGTGCACATTTAAAAAAATCACGGAATCCATTAAACGGATGCCGATTCCCGTAGTTTCGACGGGAACAATTAGGAGAAAGTTGTAATTAAATTTCCCGTTATTATTAAAATTTTATTCGTTTATTATGAGCTTCTCGGCTGAAAATTAATTCAACGTAGATTATAGAAAAATCGGCGCAATTACTCCATATTAAATTTCAGTACCCTTTAATTGCTCTACGGGATTATTAATTGCGTGCGAGTTGCGGGTCGCGTGTATGCGTTAAGAACCAAAAGGAAAAAAAAAATAAAATAAAAAAATAATATCGCTCCGCTCCGAAAGGGAGGGGGGAAAAAAAAAAATTCGTATTTACCGTTAAAAAATCTTCAAAGGAGCGCGCGGCCACTCGTTTTTCGGTAAACGAAAAACTTTTAAATTAATATTCACGAATCCGTAGAAGTAATATATTTCTTCGCGCACAAGAATATTACAAGGGTTCAGTGAAAAATAAAGCCATAGCCATACCATAGGCGAGCCAGCTTGCCACTTCTTCTTTTCACGACGCTTACGTTGAATATCTCGGATCCCATTCACCAAGTCATATTGCAATTACGTAGTTGTTATCCGATCCCAGGAAATGCCCAAAAAATTATAACGACTTCGTTTTATATATAATGAGGTGCGGAGACCGAGACCGAGGTCAACGCTCGTATTATTTACTTCTTATTCGAGTGTAATTTCAATTACAATGCGTCCGCAATGAAAATCTCGGACAAAAAATAGTCGCAATACTTATTGCCGTTGGCTTACGTAATAAATGCAATAAATTCGAGTAGAATAAACGTTCCGTGGTAGAGGAACAATATATTGAAAGAATTACCAAGTCTATCCCAATTTACGAAATGACTGTAGGGAACATTTATTTATCTCTCCTCGAGGTAATTTTCAAATCGTTTAAAATAAAACGCTCAATCACAATAACAATACTAATCTCCAAATTGTAAAATCAACGCGGTGGGTTATTGGGGGATGTGAGGCTGGAGGGGGCTGAGGATGTTTAAAAATTATTGACCGTCCCCTTAGCGTACAAGCGCATATAAATTGAGAAATCAACTTATAAACATTCTTTGTAAATTTCGAATGGATCGAATAAACATTGACTAACAAAACAAGTTTTGAGAAAAGCGTGCCGAAAATCGTAAACTTCCTTACGCGGCGCACGCATCGTTCCACTTGAATTCCCGTTAACACTCCCGAGCCCTTCGAATCTTTATATTTCGTTTAGTTTCGAGTAATTTTCAGAATTATAAACACACCCTGCAAAGTTATAAAGTAAGGGAGATTTAATATTGTTTGGCACTCGTTGTGAGAACACTCGAATAAAATGGTCCTCGAAGCTTAAATACGGAGAAAGAGACAGATAGATAGATAGATAGATAGAGAGAGAGAGAGAGTGTGTGTGTGCGTGTGCGAGGTACATGGTTACCGTGGTCGAGTAGGGGGCGGGGGGATTCGGGGGTGGCTGAATATCCAATCGGATGCCATTAATCCGATTTAATCGTGTAGAATAAGGCGAGTCGGGTTTGCGGGGGGGGTGGAGTGGCAAGAGAGTAAAAAGATAATCTCGGGGCGTCAAAAGAAATCCTTCTTTATAAAAACAAAAACTAAATCTATCCCCGTGAACGTACGGGGACGAAACATAACGCGGAATAAATCCCCCGAGCTCGAAGACGCGCGGCTCAGGGTTGCATGTGTTTCGCGGGGGTTGAGGGAGAGCGGGGGGAGGCTGGCAATTTATTCCGAGCGCCCGTCCCGAGTTAGCGGAACCCGCGAGACTCAGCCAAGAATGCACATGTGTAAGAATGTGTAAGAGAACGGCTCGGTCGGAGGCGGACGAATTTATGGGATTTCATAGGATAACCGGAGGAGTCCGAGTCGTCGAATTCGGTCGACGGGACGAACGTTCGTGTATTGCTACGGCTCAGGGTCGCTCGATAATCTCGATAAGCGCTCTCGGGGTGCCGCAATTATATATTTAAGTATCGGAGGAGGAAAATAGTGGAGCCGCGAGGGGTCAGCCTCACCTCGGCACAAAACCCAATCATTGATCCTTTGTTCGTAGTCAGCCCTTGAAGGGCTAGTGAAGGGATGACAACGGGCTATATCATCGCCAACGGTTATATCCATTAATCCTCGGCCTTTCCGGCGACTCATCCCATTTCGACGGATATAAACGCGTAACTCCGACGTCGACACTTTCAACTCCTTGTTACTAAACTTCTTTCCCCGTCGATTTTTTTTTCTTTAATATTCAGCATTTTTCGTCCAAGTATTCAGCATTTTCCTCCTCCTTCTTCTCGTCAACATCTTCTTCTTCTTCTTCTTCCTCTTTTTGTTCTTTCTGTTCTTCTTCCGCCTGCTTTCCCATTCCTTTTTTTCTTCTTTTTTTCTTTTTTTCTTTTTTTTTTATCCAAAATCCCGCGATATGACAAAAATAAGCTGAATCCGTATCATTATTATTACATTTTCGTAATTCAATGGCAATTAAGAAATCTGCAAAGCATAAATTACATTTGTAATGCAAGCGTTTTACGTAAGGCTTGGAGATTTTTGGAAAATTATTGTCCCGGCTTCGGGGATACGAAAGTACATAATTTTTAAATAATTACTTTCGCCTGATTTTCTAAATACTTTCTACCCTATCCTGAAAAAATCTCGGCAAGGCCTTTTTAATAATAAACAATAATAAGCACGGGTATGTATGTGTGTCCAGTGTTGTATTTACCAACGTATAGGTATATCGTCTGAAGCTGTAATAGCAATTAGGACAAAACTTAATCCCATAGCCTCAGGATTTCGCTCCCCAGGATCAAAAGCTTCGGATTTTCATTATTCTTATACTATAATTTTTACATCGACATTGCATCGTTACTTTGCAAGAGCTCGGGAATATTTTTTTACACAATACGAGGCCGTCTCTAATAAAACACGTCTGATATAACAATAAGAATAAATAGCTCATAAATATATGTGCATTTAAAATGGCTTTGAGAATATACGGAATAATATATAAAGTAAATTATTTTATTCAAAGGAATATTGTTTCATTTATTTTAATAAGCTCAGCCAAAGCTTCTTTCGGCATGCTAACAACAAAAAAAAAAAAAAAAAGAAAAGAAAAAAAAACTCTTTGAATCAAGTAAATGCTCCTTCCATATAAATACACGACTATTCTTTGGTAATTTTGAAAGTAAAAATAAAAGAAATCCCTTGCCTTTTTATAATTGCACGTAATAATACTCAATTTGCAATCATAATAAATTATAATCAATGGTCATTGATAGTACAAAAAAAAAGGGGGGGGCGGGGGAGGGCGAGTGAATTTTGATTACAGATATTACAATTACAAATTTTTTCTTACTCCTTTCTAAATATAAATAACTTATTCCATTCATTTCATAGTCTAAAAATATATATATATATATATATATGTACACCAAGTATATTCTCTGCTACTTTATTCGAACGTATTTATTAACCAGCCATCTGAAAATACGATATTATTTAATTAAACGACTCAACTATTTGTATACAGTTACATGTATTTCATATTGTTATTTTAATGCACACTATTAAAGATATTCGAGGCTAAAAGCAAAATTTCATTTCCTTTCATGTGAAGTATACAACTCCGCTTCAATTGCATGGGGTTTACATTTGCATTAGCCTAATGAACGTAGTGAATTACAGGGAAAGCATTTTCTATAATACGAAATTCTTTATTATTGATTTATATGCTCTTTATAGTCGACGATTTGAAATACCGCCGCGATAAATTTGACGTAAGTATATTACTTGTATGTGATTAAGCTCGTTATGTGCGCTTTCGTACGGGACCCGATGCTTTGAGAGCTGTGCGCCGCCACGTTAATTACATTCGAAATTAAAAGTCTTTTTAATTTCATATTATACTTCTTATAAACAAGACTGTATTAAGTATACTATAATCTACGGTAATATCCACTCGAAAATTTAACTTTAATAAGATTAGCAAAGTTCGCGGGTATTCGTGATTCTTTTCGTTTTTCTCCCCTTTCCTTTTCTTTTCCTTTTCTTTTCCTTTTCTTTTAAAAAATTATATACCAAAAACAAAATATATGAATTTACGTCGACAAAATGAAACTGCCATACTTTTATAATATTATATTTACTTTATAATGCCGAGTACCGTAAATAATTTAATTACACGCGCATAACTTCGTAACCAATTTAAAGATTCCCTTACCAACAGAATGCTCATCGAATCCTGCTTCCATAAATACTTTTTCAGCAGTTATAACTTACGATAGAATATCTGTATTATAAAGGACTTTTATTAGTTCAGAAATGCACTATAATAATCTGAACTGAAAAATCTCTGCAATGGCTTCTTTACTTGTATAATACACTTACCGGGAGAAAAATACTTCTTTTTTTCTTCTTTTTTATAACCAGCAATTTTTTACTTTACATTTTACATTTGAAAATAAGAACTTTTTTTGCCGGCGTTAAGCTATTAGGCCATTAAATTAATAGAAAATATATTATATGAAAAACAACGGAAAATGTGTTTCGCTAACGAAATCTATATTTCAGGGAAGATTATTATTATTATTATTATTATTGTTATTATTATTGTCCTTTAGGATTAATCAATGTATTCGACAGATCGCATTACGATTCGGAATGTCTTATTGATAAAAGGAAAAAAAAAAAAAAAAAGAAAGAAAATAAAAGTAAAATAACTCTTAGCTCTAATATGCGCGTACTCTCGAGTATTTTTTCACATTGACGGTGTTTTGTCGTCGTCTAGTTGGACTTTCTTGTACGGTATGCGAGTTTTACTTCAGCGATACACTTTTTGAAAGCGCACGAGGAATATTAAGAATTTTTTCTCGCACGAGCTGCCCCCGCTATAAAATAACAGTTTTCCATTTTGATTCCGTGACCCTTTGAATAAATAAATTTTCTTCTTCTTTTTTTTTTACTAAGGAATGAATTTCAATATATATATATATATATAAAACGATAATAATGAGCTTTAAAAAACCGAGTCGAGCGGATCCTTTAAATAAATAAATAATTACTATGAAGCAAAGAAGTCTACAAGCAAAGTCTTCCGAAACGTTCTGCTTTCCTAGAAAGGTATAATTCGTCAATATCGTGTTCTTTCTTAATTTGTAAGGAGAGTACGCTCGTTTAGGCAGCCCTTTTTTTTCACCACTTTTAATACGGCCCGCGTTTCATTAAGCTCACTGTATACTTCAATATATAAAACAATACCCGCGAGCGTGTGAATTTTTATTTTAAACAGTAGGGCAACCGTTGCAAGGAGCATTAATTATTTCAGGGTAAGAAGAGTAATTCAAGGCAACGAGGAGTAATTACTTAAGGGGAGAGATATCTTCAGGAGGTAAAGGATGGTGCCGGATATGTGTATATGTAAAATACGATCGAGTCGTATTTCATGCAGAGTCGAAGGGAAATTCGGCGCTTTAACAGTATATTACGGTCGGGCCGTTGGCGTCGGTGCGGGCGACGGAAAGGCCGAGGGGACAAGGGAGAGACGCGCGCTCGTTATTACAAATGGTAAAAGAACGGAGGCGCGTGAAGCCAGACTTCTCGTGCGGGAAGTGCCTAATTTCGCTGGCGACTCAACATTTTCGAGTTCCGAAGTCACCTTAAACTTTGAGTACTCGTATGCTCGCGGGGATAAGGCAGAGAAAGTTTTTAAAAGGGGGAAAAAATTTCTTTCGCGCCCCGAGACTCGAAAGCCGCGCCCCGCCTTACTAGAAGACAAATACAAAGAAAGCGGCTACGAGCTTGGGCTCGGGCTGCAGCGGGATAAGAGTGCTTATTGGGCTGGGTCGGGATGGGAGGAGGGTTATTGGGGGCGAGGGGCGGAGGAGGCGAGAGGATGAGAATAGGTAGCCGTTGCTCGTGATATATCGGCGATCCGACTAAATAAGCAATTACAGGGACTCGTATTAATCGGCGCCCGGGTGAAAATTACAAGTTGAATTAGAATGAAATAGCCTCGAGATGCCTAATTTATCGACGGCTCTTAAGGCTGCTTCTTCAATTAGAGATACTTGCAATGGAATTAACCGTCGGCCTTCGGCTAAATTACACGAAAGCTACACAAGCCTCGCGGTGATTTGAATTCGCCGCTGAACCGTCGCTGATGCGAGCTATGCGCCCACGTGAAAAAAGAAGTTCAATTAGATTGACGGCACGCGCAGGGCTATTAGTATTCGTAACCCCAATAACCCCAATAACCTTGTACGTTTATGGAAAGGGGGAGGGGAGGGGAATTGCTATTGCGCGCGGGGCTAATAAAAGGAGAGGTGCGATGCTCCTGGCGGACAGAAAAGTCTCGCAGATACCCGTCTCAGTGCATCTGCCAATCCACCCAATACCCGAGACCAGTAGTATAAGTCCAATAACCCCAATTGGCCAAGGAACGGGCTCGCGCCCGTAATAATATCAAGGTACGACAATCGAAGGCCGAAAAGGCCTCGTCGACGTCTCGAAGTCATGCAAAGATCGAGAGCTAATTTCTAATTAAGTGAGGGAGGATGGGACGAGATGCGGTGCTTGCTCGCATATACTCGCGCGGACTCGCCGTAGTCCGGAAAATCAGTACTCCGGTAGTCTCGAAAGGCGAGAGGGTTTGAAGAAGGGGCTTCGGAGAGCCGATGAAGAATAACGCAGGGATCGCCGGCAACAAACTCTCGCGAACGTAAAGTGAGCGGCGGCGGCGGTGGTGCGGTGGTGGCGGCGGTGGCGGTGATTGGGGGGTGGGGGTTACAGAGAGAGAGAGAGGGAGAGAGAGGGAGAGGGAGAGAGAGAGAGAGAATAGATTCGAAAAGTAGGAGCGAAGGACGTAGGAAAGGGTAATCCAGTGGGGGCGCGCGGGCGGACGAGGTAACGGACCAAGGAGACGGAGGTGGAATAGTCGTGGAATCGTATGGGTGGGGATGCGTGTACAGCGGCAGCGTGAGCGTCAGCAGCAGCAGCAGCACAGCAGCAACAGCAGCAGCAACAGCAGCAATAGCAGCAACGGCAGCAACAGCAACGGCAGCAGCAGCAACGGCAGGAACGGCGACAGGAACAGGCGATAGCGGTTCGGAGCGTTAGGTGGGATGATGGCACGAGGAGGGCCGGAGGGGATCGGCCAGAAAGCGCAAACGCGCCTGCGCGGGTCCCGGGGCTGTGCTCGGGCGGTGCGCGGGCAGTCTACGCCGCCAGCCTGACAGTGTGCAGGGTTGAGGGAGCTTCGCCCGGGCCGCAACGCGACCCCCGAACGACCCCCGCGCCGAACCCCGACGGCCCGCCCCTTTCAGCGGCCGTGAGACCGAGCGCCGTAGGGGCGGCCCGCGTCACGGGGAGCCGCGGCGACCGAGGCGCCTCAGTAGGGTGCGCGAACCTCTTGCCCCGGTATCGTCGAGGCGGCGGCGCGCTCACGGGGGCGGCTCTAGTGCCGTTCAGCCGCGGTCTGAGCGACCTGCCAGGGGACCTTCATCGGGGAGGGCTCCTACCTGACAAGCCGAGGGCCCCAGGATCTTGGCCCGTGGGCCCAACCCCCTCGCCCTCCGAGGCCCATCCAGTCACCTCGCCGCCCTCCCCGCCCCGTCTGCCGGACCCCGATAACCTTTGCGAGGTTTGCCGCGAGTGTGACCGAGTGAGCTGCCCCGACGGGGAGCTAGTGAGATTGCGTACCGAGCGGCTACGGGTATACTCGATGATCCGATCGGAGGTACGTGTCTGACGGAGCTTCGCCAGGGGCTACTTGAGCCGGCGGAGGCATGCCAGTGACCGCCAGCCCAACATGACCACGTCCTCCTGCGTCAACTATTGCCTGCTCTATCTCCTCTGCTGGGTCCTGCTCGGCATCACCGGTAAGCTCCCACCGGTTAATCAATCATCGCCTTGACAAGTGGAACCGGGAACGTGTCCGGGTACCAGGGACCGACGAGATCCGCGTGCTCGTGCTCCGCGGCAACCGGTCGACCGACCATCCCCGGTAGCACCGGCGGTTCGCTCTTTTTCGCCCTCCTCCCTTCCGCCGTCCTCACCCCCCGAGCAACCGGCAACCCCTTATCCCCCGACAGCCGTTCATCAGAGTCGCTATTGTATTAGGCGAATGAGCTTCCGCCTAATGAAATTCTGCGTTGTTTCGCGTCGGTCGGCCGCTACGAGGTTAAGTCTCGTACCCGCGACAGATTCCAGGGTGTATCGGTATTGCCTCTTCTTCTTCTTCTTCTTTTGTTTATCAACGAGGAGGAGTACATACGCGGTTATTGGGGTCGTCCGAACGAAGTTTCCTTCCAAGGGAGCAGTCATTTATCTGCCGGTTCGGTGTGAAAAACGATTTCTGAACACTTGTAACGACGTGCGTCAGGAGTGACAATTGAATTTAAAACGGGAGTAAAAGGTTGCGAGGCATCGGCACCGGAGGGAGAGCAAGTGGATCCTCTACGGGGAATATGGAAAATTATTGCGTATACTGGTGTGGAGAGTACGGCGGGGCGTAGCCTATCTCTCTCTCTCTCTCTCTCTCTCTCGCCCCATCCCCGTTGACTAGGAAGGTGATGGAATTCGAGAATCGCCCGCTCGACTGGCATCCTGGCTCCGGCTCCGGCTCCGACTCCGACTCCCGTCGCACCCATGCCGTCGCTGACGCTCTTCTCCTCTCGGACGATTCCTGTACAAGTCCTAAGTGGAGCGATCGATCTCGACGGTGCGTTCCGAGCGGGCTTCCGTAACACCAGTCAATGGGAAGCTGGGCGCGAGGCGAAGGGGTGGCACCCGTCCACCACGTACTTAGCCCCGGCAGTTCAATTCCCATTGTCTCGGCGAGGGTTAATGAGCTCTTAGTCGGATATTTGTCGTTTTGTGCACTCGGCGGCCGGTATCGGGGCTCGCCGAGCCGGTACTCTTAACAGCCCCCTCCCCCGACCACCAGGTCTTTTATCCGCACTCGAACCTGCCGAGCCGACTCGATCCCAATCCGTGGCACCGATCCATCTTCGACCGCGAGATCTTATTCACGACTCTCTCTCTCTCTCTCTCTCTCTCTCTCTCTCTCTCTCTCTCTGTCTATCTACGAAACCAAGTGTTTTTTATAACCCGATACGTTAGTATGCCGAGCAACGAATAGATTTTATTCAGGCGTGCGAATCGCTCCGACTTCGGATAAGGTATTCGTTCTTTGTGCGACTCGAAGAATTCTCGCGAAGGCCAAAGGCAAACGAATCGCGGGATGGAGAAAAGGGTGGAAGGGGGTGAGCCTCGACGCTCGGTATTAAGCGAGCGGATCTCGAGCTGTAAACAACTGGGAATTCGTCGTAAAATAGTTTACGAAGCCGTCATTCGTTAAAGCAATCACCGTGAAATTAATGGACAAATTGCAGTAATTTCGCATCGCTACGACGTAATTATCAACGTTTCTCCCGGCGTTTCTGCCTCCGCACAAAGGCTGACGCACGTAACAAAGAAAGGCCGAGTGCTAGTCGGCTCAGGGCCGAGGGCGGGGGTGGCGTGTGGAAAAAGGAATAAAAAAAAAAAAAAAAATAAAATAACAAAAAATCAAAAAAAAAAATCGATCGTTCGTATTAACGGATCGAGAGGAGCGAGTTGCGGGTTATTGGGGTTACGGGGGAGGGGGCGAGGGCGGGGCGGCGGACTGAGGAGGGGCAGTGAAAGGAAGGAAAAAGCGCATACCGTCGAACAACAATGGCCTGAGCCTCTGGAATCCATAGAACAGAGGAGTGTGAAAAATAGAGAGGAAAAACGGCAATTGTCCCAGCTACGGGGTGGGTCGGAGGCGGGGTCGGGGGGGCGGGAGAGAGGATGGGAGCGAGGCTGGAAAGGAGATAGCGCGAAGGAATTATTTTATCGGGTGCCACGATTACGTAAAACAGCCGCGCGTACACGCACTCGTCTCCGATAAAGTAGAAAAAAAGGGAGTTGGGGGGCGGGTGGATGCTCTTATACATTCGCGTGTGCGAGGTAAATGTCTTTGAGCCACGAGCGAATCCACGAGCGAATCCACGAGCGAATCCACGACGAATAATACACGTTCCCTCGAATTCCTTCATCATTATCCGGGCCAAATGAGCCATTCGAGTACCGGATACGAGCTATACCTTATCGCTTCCTCGGCCATTCTCAACGAGGGCGCAATTTTTATTTAGCCGAGCCTAATCATCTCGGACGATTCGGAAAATTCGATTACAGCCAGAGGATTACTGGGCTCGTCGGGACCGCCACCTACACCTACGCCATTGTTTATACGAAATTTAATGAGCTACGGCGATTTATACGGCGAGGGATACGTGCACGGACAGGCTCGTACATTATCGGCTATTACCCGCGGAATAATGAATTACTCGGAGCTCGGAATAAACGTTCGATTAATAATAGCTGAGTTTTGTTTGTTTTTTGTTAAACGCCTCGCCACTACCTCATTCACGGGAAGATTAATATTAAACGCGCAGAGGATCATCGTGATGCCCGTCGTGCGACGGATGATCGGGTTGTCAAATAGGAGTGAGTCATTCGGGGTACCCGTAAGAAAGATTGTAAATACGAACCTCCTTCCCGTATAAATATTACGAGATCTATTTGCTCTTTGCGCGGATCTACGATTGATTCTTCCGGGATTAATTTAAATTTAAATTTAAAGCAGGGGATAATTATCGCGAATTAACGTAATGCCGCCGATAACAATGATTTCCGTTACGTAATCGAATGCCACGGCATTATTACTACGGGCTTAATGGGATTAATAATTGGGATCGAGCTCGTATTATAAGTCTTCGTAAATGAAATTGGAAGAAGAAAAAAAATTGATCTAACCCTATCCCCGATAAATTGCGGGAATCGCTGACGCTTACGTTACGCTTTCTTCCTTATCTCATTCGGTTTTTTTTTCCTCTCTCTCCTTTTAAATCGTATCTTTAAATTTTCCTAAGATGATTACGAGAGATTGTATTAATTTCGGTCCGTAATGTGAAATCGCGGGAGGAGATGGATCTTTTTGATGGACCGAGTTGCGGGATTCCCTATTGAAGGAAAATTTTAAAAAAAAAATCACAGCTCTGGTCAGGAAAAACTTCAAATGATTTTAAATGCTCGTCGGCTTGTCGTTTCATAGATCGTATAATCGTGGCTTCTTGCTTAGCTAAATCCGCCATTAAAATATTTCATAGTATTAATAATAATACGCGATTACATGACGTTGTAACTGACAACATCACTGTCGGGATCTCAATGACCGTCACAAACCCACGCGGTTATTATATACCCAAAAACTCTGCTTCGAGCGAAAAAAAGAAAGAAAAAAAAGAAAAACCTGCCTCAGAAGTGTTTAATAATAACAGGGACGTTTAAGTAACGACAATTATTGTAGGGATTTAAAAAAAAAAATATATATATATATATAGAGAGAGAGATATGTGAAATCGTCGCTTGTATCTCCATTACCGTACGTACAAGAAATATGAAATCTTTCCCTTACACGGATCTTTATTGAGTTGAAGGTTTGTTGGATCGTACAAAGCTTAACAGGTTTTGAGCTCAACGGAGTACAAGTAATACCACATAGCTGGTCAAATTAAATAAAGCCCCGGTTGGGAAGGGGTTGGGAAGGGGTTAGGAAGGGGTTGGGGGGGGAGGAAAGGCCAAAAATTATTTGTCGAGTAGATCGACAGAAGCGAGCGAGGCATCGTTTGAGTTATGAAGTTTAATGGTTTCGGAACCCGCATGAATTTACTTATTGGCATCGTCGAGCGTGTACGTTGAAAAGAAAATCATAAAGATTAGATCGGGCCCGTAATAATGCATCAGAGTAGAGCATCGGAGCATCAATAGTTCACTGTAATCGAGGCGACGCGTCCGTCGCTCGCCCCATTTGACCTTGAGTGGACGGGGTTGGGGGGAGAAGAAGAATTCAAGGAATTACGAAGCTCGAGGATTCGGCGATGAAAAATAACGACAACGACAACTACAACGACAACGACAACGACAATAACGACAACGACAACGACAACGACAACAACAACAAGCTTAATTACCGATGGATAATAGTGTCGTTGCTTCAGCCATTGTGCGGTGGAATAGATAAAACAACGATCGCGGGAAATGTAACGACCGTGGGAGTATACATTATCGCGGCCAAGTAGTTCGGGGTGGGGCGGAGGGGCGGGGGCTGGGAGTGCGCATCGAAGGGTAGAATAATTAAATTCAAATTGCAAAAACAAAGTGCAGTTTCGTAGCGGAGGAGAGTGAATTATAGGAATGGAAAGGAAAGGAAGTTCTCGGGGCAATAATATCACGTCGCGCGCCTTAAAAGTTTTAATAGACCGAAATTATTGACAAAAGTCTCTCTCTCTCTCTCTCTCTCTCTCCCTCCCTCTCTCCTCTGCTCTCTACACACACACACACACATATATGTATATATGTATATATAGAATAAGTTCAAAGAATTCGTAGAATACGTTAGATTCACTTTGCTCGAAACATTTATTACGATATTAATAGAACGGAGCATTAAGTTTATCCCCGAAAGGGAGATGGAAAAATATAAAAGGAAGCGAGGGTAATATATTCAAATTCCATTTGGCGAACGACCTACCCACCGTACACATATACGTATGCATCATATTTTAATTTATGCCGCGTTCTCTCTCTCTCTCTCTCTCTCTCTCTCTCTCTCTCTCTCTCTCTCTCTCTCTCTCTCTCTCTCCCTCTCTCTCCTCTCTTTTCGCTTTCGTATTCCATTTGGAATCGGTGTTCCGATCAAGTGAAATTCCTCTTCGGAATGCGTAACCATTCGCTCGGAAACCACTGATGGCAGATTTATAATTGCATGAATGTTTGAGTAGCTGACCGAACCCTTTCGCTCGCTCGTCTCTTCAAATTCAAGAAGATCCTCTTCCTTCCCCGGCCCCTCGCCAAAAACGACCGTACTTATCCCCTTCGTGTAATTTCTTCTCTCTCTCTCTCTCTCTCTCTCTCTCTCTTCTCTTCTCTTTCGACCGTTTCGAATCCTTGCGAAAATATTATTTCCCGAGAATGCGCATTATCATCGAGGCGAGTCCGACTCCGTTTCCTCGCATTATAACGCGGCTTCAATTTCATCTTCAATTACACGAAAACAAAAAAACAAAACAAAACAAAACAAAAAAACAAAAAAAAAGAAGAAGACCGATTACTCTTACAAAGAAAGATCCGAGTATCCGTAATACCGATTCGTAAAGCTATCGACTGAGGCGACTTTGAACGAAGTAAATATTAGAGCAACTTAGCTATTCCCACAGTGCCCCAATAACCCCAATAACCCCAATAACCCCAATAACCTCCGCGTCAGGATTCTTTCCGCTCTTCCAACACGAGAATAATTTATAATAATAATTACCCGCGAGTACTAATCGATGCGCTCGGGTTAATTAATTTTCCGCGCCCCCTACTTGTTATACGCCTGCGCCCAATAATATTAATACGTAATCCAAATACGAATTGTCAATTTTACAGTACAATTTCTAATGCTCGGCGTACTCTCTACGTCCGAGTTTATATACGTAGGGTAAATTTATTTAAAATCACGGCACAGGCGTCCCGGAATTCAGCGTTATTTAACCCTTTATTCGACATTGTAAATTCGTAAAAAAGAAAAACAGAACAAAAAAAAAATAAAAAGAGAGAGAGAGAGAGAGAATATAACGACAGTTTAAATAAATCGCTGCGAGCCTTTTTTTTTTTTTTATTTCTACGGTACAAAACAAATTCTGCCTTTAAAAAGGCTAAACAAACCATTTTCTGGCGCAATTTTATTTTATTAATCTCGAGGATTCGCTCGGCCGCCGAAAATAATATAACAAGAGAAGAATAATCGAAAACTTAATTAAACCATCAGCCAAGGTTAGACGGATGAGTTTCTCCTTTATTTATTTTTAAGCCCGTTGGGAACTTATTAACTTACGTTGTTTTAAAGATTATTCGCTCGTCCTTTGCCTTTGCTCATTACGCATACCGTTAAACAAATGGCAAAAGGCTTCGAATTACCGAATGTTATCGGCCACGGTAGAAAACTACGTACGAGCCAATGAGCGAAGAGCGAAGACCTGTCAGATTCTGAATTTCCAATTTTATTAACACGCCTACGAATTTCACGGAAAATAGAATTTCACGGAAATAAAGGGAAATTAAAGAAAGTTTATGTGCCTCAATGATAGACTAGGGTTTACCCTTCCTTTTAATTAATAATTTCAAAGGGCAATGTTTTTTTTTTGTTTTTTTTTTGTTTTTTTTCAATCAATAAAACGCATACAATGTAATAAAGGTAATTATTGTATTCTATTTCGAAGGTGGGACTTTGATGATATGGTTTTAATTAAATTCAAGCATTGACGCTAAGCAGTAATAAATATTAAATGGCGAGAGTACCTTCGTCTCGGGGATGAGAAAACGGGCTTTTCAGATTTGTTTTTGAGATTCATTGGGAATTCATTGGTTTCTCCTCAATATCCCACTAAATGAATCGTCCCAATGATTTTAGTCAAACGATCGATACATTATTATTCCCTGCTTGAAATATATCGAAGATCATAAAAATGAATGGACCAAGCCCAATGCTGATATTACCCAATAAATATCTTACATAAAAGTGTATTAATAATTAAAGCTTAATTTATTCATTAAAAAGATTTTAATTAATGACGTTTTTCAATCCTAACACTGGTATTTAAAAATTATGCTGAAAATTTTAAGATTTTAATTAAAATACCGGGTGTAATAAGCATTGTAATTCGTCAATCATAAAGGAGTTTATGTTCGGAGTATTAAAAAACATTTTCATTTGACAACGTTATACCGACTTTTAATTACGTAAAACAAATACTTTGTTTAGAAGAAAAAAGGAGAGAGAAAAAAAAAGAAAAAGAAGAAAGAAAGAGAAAAAAAAGATACTCTGCTCGCACTTTACGTACGGACTTTCCGGACTTACGGAATATAAATTTTAAATTGCTAAATTTAAAGTAAAAATTATATCTCGTTTTTTTATAAAAATATTCTTTACGGGAATGGGATTCGTATAGGTATATTCGGTAATATTTACATTATTTTCATGGCTTCGATGTACGGACAGTGTCGAACGAGCGATTCACAGATAAAATTGCCTTTTTAATAATATATAACGGATGCTTTTCGATTTCCGTACGTTCGACATTTCGAATTTCACAATATTATCGTACACTGCTTAATAGAACAGTTGTATGGCAACAACAACAAAAAATGATGTTTCACGAATTCTTGATAAATCCAGAAGAAAACCTAATGGCAAAACGACAATATTAACCATTGAAAGACCGAAATAACCATACGAGCTTAATTGAGCGTTCAATACAAAACAATTTTGCCCAGAGATTATTAAATTTTTATTTAAGCTAAGAGAGATCGTAAGAGAGATCGTTTTTTCTTCTATTCTACTTTTTTCGTAAGAAAAGGTATTTTATCGCGAGTCCATTTAACGGTAGTGACAGGATCCTGTGATCTGAAAAGAGAAATAAGGAAGTTAAGGAAGACGTAGGGAAAGAGATCTAATGAAAATAAGAAACCCACCGAACCACGAAATCGTTGCAATGACGAGGGGTGGGAGGATGATAATGAGCCAGATAAGGATAAAGGATGGAGGAAAGGAGAATCTTGCCGCACCCTCGCACAAGTAGTACGAGTCAAGCTTTCAGTAACCGAGAGCATTTCTACCTCGTAAAGCGATACACTCTCATCCCCCCTCCCCCCAAACGCCGCCGCCGCCGCCGCCGCCCGTAGCGCTGATATAATAGACCGAAAGCCGGAAATTGTTCCTCGCATACCAAGCGCCCTTCTACTGCTTAGCTATCCATTTATTCTTCTTAATCAATGTGTATTGTCATCGCGACAACATTTAATTGACTACTTTACATTTCAAAAATCTTCGCTTTGCTTTAAGCTTTTGCATTCTCCCAAATAATTACCAATTAAGAATGAGCTTTAGAGTTTGTGATTCCCCCCTCCCCTCTCCCCGTTATCGTTTACGCTTTAATCTTTATTTTCGCTATTAAATTTTTAATCCACTATCACCGCGTGACTAATTTCCACTATAACTTCAATTAGATATTTATCGGAATTGCACGCCCAGTAAGAGAACTCAAAGCAAATATTATACGATTAGACGTAATTATACATGTAACTGGGAAAAAAGTTCAAAATCTATACAGCGTATAAAAAAAATATTAAATTTTCTCTTAGCGCTTTGTTTTATGTAATTAATTGAAAAAAAAAAAAATTTGTTAAAGAACGGAATGTTCGTAACGCTTTTCTTCTCTTTCGCAAATGGTCTTTTCCTACAAATCAGTTTATTTCTTTCTTTGAAGTATTTAATTAAGAAAGTATTCATACAAATGGAATGGAATAACAAGTTTTACTACTTAGAGGAGAATTCCTGAGAATACCAAGACAGACTTTCACTTAACGTATTGCGAAAAAATAAGATTCTACTTCGAGGCGGATTTAAATTCACCGATTCGCGTTACGATTCGAGCATAATTATGTGATGAAGTAGACAGTATAGTAAATTAAAGACATCCCACGCAAATATCATAGCAATTATATAATACAATTTCTATCGCGTACATACCGATAGGGAGCTGTATAGTGCAATTAATTTATTACTGAATGCGTAATTATAAATCAGAAGGCAAACGCAATAAGGATTCTTGGCTCAATATTGATTAAACGTAAATTTTTATGCAATTAAATAACAAGGATAAATACCGCGCAATCCGAATTTAATCTATAATACGTGATGTAAGTGGAGTCGAATATTCGGTTTGCATGTCCTTGCGATTTACTTAAAATAATGGACGGGAAGGAGTGTATATGTACTTTAACGCAGATTAATCGGACGAGCGCTCCGTTAATTAGGTATGGAAGACTCTAAATCCGTAAAGAGCTTCTTTAATAAACGATAATAAGAAGAAAAAGAACAAAAAACAAAACAAAAAACAAAACAAAAAAAAAAGCAGCAAGGCGGTGGCGGGGTAGGGGATGGGGGTGGGAGCGAAAGAGCTGTTAATAAAAAGGAATAAAAAGGGATAAATAAAATGGAAGGGAAGAGTGAAGCTGGGAGCGACGTGACAATAAACAGCGGATGACAAAGGCTTCGGGGTTCATCCGATGTCAAGAGGTGAAAACAATGCTCTAACAATAAATATCCAACGGGGCTATCGATATAAATCGACGCATCATTAAACAGCGCTTCAGCGCCAATTATTCGGCGTCGAAAGCTTTGTGTAAAACGATACAGGCCAAACAGATACTACATCTTTTATCTGCGCCGGGTTTGCCGCACGTCGGCGTTGACAAAAAAAAACAAATTGTTGGCGCTCGACGCCGTGGTGGACGCTGGTGGACGCTGGTGGACGGTGGTGGACGGTGGCGGGGCGGGTGGCGGTCGGTGGCGGGGCGACAGAGACGTTTAACCGAGGCCTTTTCGTGGAAGGGTTCCGGCTACAGTTTATCTCAGGGCCGACGGGGTGGGGGGCGGTGGCGGTGGCGAGAAAGGCACGCGGATCCGAGTTCGCTCGTGATTAATGTCGATAGGCATCGGTTGACTTTACCGGGCGATCGATCGGGCCCAAGCATCCGCGAGACCAGCCCCATTTAAGCGAAATGTCCGGCCCTAAGAATTTTCGATTCACCGAGGCTTATTATTTCGAGCGACTGCCCGGAGACTGGGAATTAATTTATATGCTCGAGAGAACTACGCACTCCGAGAAGGGCTTTTTCCTTTTCATTTTCTTTTCTTTTCATTTCTTTTCATTTCTTTTCTTTCTTTTCTTTCTTTTCTTCCTCCCCCAATAACCTCGTCATCCCGCTTCTTTTCTTTCTTCTTCGTCCGCTTCAATTTCATCCGCACGTCCAGACTTGTTTTTATTATACTTTTGGAAAAATTAATGCTTTTTTATCACTCGATGGCCACAGAAACAAAGAGAGAGCGAGAGAGAGAGAGAGAGAGAGAGACGTTTTTACGTCCTTCATTGTTTACTCTCCTCGTTTTCTCTTCTTACTTATATATATATATATTGTTACGGATTCTCAAACTACTTTATTTATGTAGAGGAATAAAGTTCGAATTTTGAATAATTCATTACCTTTCGACCAGAAACTTTATGTATTACCTTCATTTTATAAGTAACGGAATATCACATAACCATTTATATAAATTATAAGCTTCCTATTGTTTATTAATATTATATATTCTCCATTTAATTTTATCTACTTTCTGTTTTTCTTCACTCATGCATTAATTCATAGTTTTAAGAATATTCTCAATAGATTAATCGAATTACTAGAACTTACCGCGTATTACCTTATTATTACAAGTCAACATTACGTGTTATTAAAATCCTATTCTCCAACGTTGATTGAGTATCAAACAAGCTTTAGCATCAATTAGATCGATTCTTAAGCAAATACAAAATCCCATATATTCGATAAATTTCAATTTATTAAAAGTGAAGTTATTGTAAGAAAACAACGATAATAAATAAATAAATAAATAAATAATTCAATTTAAGCATAATTAGGTCAACAGGGAATAATTACTGTCGTTCGTTATCACTACTAATATTTCTGTATAAACCTACACAAGTTTCAGATTCAGTGTCGATAATTGAATATTTAAAGTTTCCAATAATAAACCGATTAAAAAAAAACTAATATAAATCATAGTACTTAGTGGGCAGGCTTTTGTTTTTATCGAAGCTAATTTAAAGCAGAGGGTAATAAGTCTTAAAATAGTAGTTAATTAGATCTCTGCTCCACAACAACTTTTTCCCTTTTCCGCAAATCGGACATATAATGCCTTATAATTCCCAGCATTAATTATTATAAGAATTTCTATTATTTTTAATAAATATATACTGAAATATAATAAATCATCGTTCAATATTTTCATGGCACACATTTTGGAAATTTCCTGATGATTTATGAGGTTTCACGAGCTCCTCGGCAATCCACGCCGACGTTTAAAGAAATTTATCATGATTACACATACTTGTCGATAATTGCGAAATTAACTGTTTATATTAATTTTAAAGCCATAATTAGCATTGTAAGAAAATTATTACTGCGATATACGAGTTTCCCAATTCATCGCCCTTGCCGCTAACTCTATAATTATGATTAAATCGATAAGTTGCATATCATCATAGCCTTAATATATATGTATATATTATAAATCATCCGCTTCATAAATAAAAATATATTATTAGTTATTAAATAACATTTAAAATTTATAACGTATTTATTTAAAATATGTAAATGGTCTTTTTTGGTCATTTATATTAATTAAAAGTAGCCAGAATTTTCAAAAGCTAACGATAAATCCTGTTAAATAATATTGTTATCGAATATTCTTTTAAATTTTTATTCTTATAAAACGGGAAGCATTCGATAATTTTGACAATTACGACTGCACGACTGTTTGCACAAAATGTAGCAAAAGTAGGTTAAAAATAAATAAATTTTTAATAACAAGAAACGAATTCTATAAATTAAATACTTTTATTATATAAATCAGAACGTGTTTTTTTTTTTTTTTATAAAGCTCGCGTTATGCTAGGTTAAAAATTGAATAATTTATTATCTATTTCCTATTGTTAGCTTGTTTTGATCTATTATCTGTTCGTTTCATTACGATTCACTAAACCGTTACCGACCTTTCGCCATTATTTATCTTTCGACCAGCCACGGATCTACGCTTAGGAGCAAATAATATCACAAAAAACGCATTCGCCCTCATGATCCACTCAAGCAAAACGTACAAAAAAACGAAAAAAAAAAAAATTAAAATAAAATACTGCCATATGTTTACGAGAATTGCGGTCAAATGTTAAAAAGTGCGTGTAAGGCTATTGGGATTGATTAAAGGCCACGTTTTAATGCTTTTAAGTACAGATCCGTAGATGTGAACAACAAAACAAAACAAAACATATATACATATATATATATATATATATATATACAAATATATAAAAAGCTGCGATTCGACGACTTTAAGCTCACGTAAAATGAAATTCAGCTATCTTACGGCCCTGAGAATGTTTTTCTCCGAGAACTCCGTCTACGAGAACATAATGGTCCAGCGTAATGTCCGTATAAATATGTCTTACCATCTGAAAGTCCTCTTACTCATGCGATCATATCTTTACATCAAATTTTCCTCTCTCGCTCTTTTCTCTCTCTCTCTCTCTCTCTCTCCCGTCCCCGCCCCTCCCCCCTACCCCCTGCCCCTTGTAAGTAATATTACGAACCTTATAGTAATAAAAAGGATAAAATCCGTTACCTTGGGAATACTTAAGTAATGCCGGCTAATGCGGGAATACGCTTTTATAATTCCATAAAGAGCGATAACGCGTTTGGTCTGCTTAAACGAACCCAGCGATGTGACTTATGCAAAATTAAAGGCTACGAGGGTGATCTCGATGTTCATCTCGAGCCGTTACTCACAAAGATCAAACTCTCCTGACACTCCATAAAAACGGAATATTTTTCTCCCCCCGAAACGTTTGATAGTCATCCTTCTCTATAAAAATAAAAATAATCGAATACCTCCCCTAAAATGCATAATCATGCTATAAATCACCAAGCCAACTGCAAAACATTGTTTTTATTTTACCCTGTAAATCCTGTGGATAAAAAAAAAAAAACAAAAGAATGAAAGAAGAAGAAGAAAAAAAAAAGGAAGAGGAGAAAGAAGGACAGAGCATAGCAGAGCAGACACGAAAGAAATAATACACCGCTATCGCGGTCCTCGAGGACAAAGACCGAGACTTTTACGGTACTCATAAGTTGATCTCCTCCGCTCTCGCTACTTTACCTTTTTTCTTTTTTTTTTTTTTTTTTTTTTTTCACCCTCCTCGACGGAGTAAATTTATCCTATACCTAAACGCCTGTCCGGTAGGCAGGGAATAAAATGGAAAATAAAGATGGAGCTACAGGGGCTAAGAAGAGGCAAAGAAACTGTCTCTACGTGAGTGGGGGCGGCGGTGGCGGTGGCGGTGGCGGTGCAGGGGAGGAGGACGGTGGGACGAGCGGGATAAGGTAGCGAGGCAAGAGGAAGGACTTTATTGTATTTAGGAAGGGTGACTGCTTATATTAGAGAATCAAAAGGGCTGCTGGCTTTAATTTTATGAGCCCGAAATAGATAATTCCTGCATAATGTGAAACGAAGGTAAAGAGAAATAGGCAGCGGCTACAGCGAAGCATAGGTTACAACAAACGAGAGTACGCTGCCCGGGACGAAATAATTAATTGCCTCATCCTTTTAATCCCATGTAAATTTGTTATCTATTTATAGAGGCGTTGGAACAAAAAAAAAAAAAAAAAATAGAAAAAAAAGAAAAAGTAATGCAATTAAAGTTCCCCGGGATCGCCTCTTCTTCTTCGGAAAGGGATAAAAATAATAAATAAAATAACAATATAATAGAATTCCTACAATAATTAAAACGTTGCGCTCAACTGGTGGAATCGATTGTCCGAGTGGAACGTCCATTGATTAGTTTTAACGAAATAATTGAAAATCAATTGTAATATTGTACATGACGATTCAAATTCTATTGGATACGTTAATGTGTACGTTTTCTATTGAGAACGTAGGTAAATTACAAAAAAAAATATACGGTTGATACATTAACTACTGGGAAACGTCGTTTTAAACAAGAGAAGTAAGAAACGAAACATTTAGATAATTTTAAGCAACTTAGAAAAGCGCCATTTCCTGAAAAATATCGATACTCCGCGTTGAAATAACATTTACATTCAAGCAATTGTCTTAATACATTTGTTGTATCGAAAAGCTGCAAAGAGCCGATCTCTGCTTATGGAAATATAATTAAAAGCCCATGTATTACGTGTAATTAAATTTATAAGAGTTTATTTACACTGATGTTGTGTATAATAAGGGAACGCCATTAGAAATAATTAAGCCGAGGATTTTCAATAGAACTTTATTAGAACATTGCTAAAGCAATTATATTCGTTTTGCTATCCTTTGAAATGCAAATTATAAAAATCGGTATTAGTATTGTACAATTCAACGTTATATTGGCTAAATTCTAGATTATAATTAATTCTATTGAATGAGTGGATTCAATATGGTATTCATAAACCATATAAATTATTTTCCATCCGAAATACGGAATCCGTAGTCGAACGAAGATTTCTACTATTGATCCCTATGCGTCGATAACGTTTCGGCAATAGTTACTATTGCCACCATCATCGCTATAATCATCATCATTATTATTATTACAATTGTTATCTTGATACTGATGATGATGATCTATGCGTGATTTTGCAAAATATTTGACGTGGATCGAACAAAACAGGCACGGGATCGTGGATCGCAATGCAAACGAATGGAAAGGAGAGAAACAAAGCACTCGGCTTGATGAACAAAAAATATCCTAAATATAAGGAAAGTTCGGTTGGAAGAAAGGAGGGAAAGATCGAGAGAGATGCTCGATCGTCATATTTTTTGTCTACGTGCCCGTAAGGATTCTCAGCCAATAATATTTGTTCGTTGACCTTCTCTCGCATCAAACTTCTCTCCCCTATTTTACGATTTCTTCTACGTCACTCGCTCGCTCCTCGCCCCCACCCCTCCTCTCTCTCTCTCTCCCTCTCACTCTTTACTTATTTTACCTCCACTCTTTAAATTTCACGAACTATTTTTTGCTGATACTTGGACTCCTAATCAGTAGAGCTGAAGCCAAACTCAAGCTCCCTGCTAACGCTCCCTCAAATATACGTCAGCAAACAAAAATGAGAATTTTTTTATACATATATATATACGTATGTATGTATGTATGTGTGTGTGTGTATGTATGCATGGCAGGGAGCAGCCAAGTATGCTTTTTAATACGAGACCGACAATGGAGGAAAGGCAGCCCACCAGCATATTTTCGCCGTGGATTCACCCTTGTAAACGGGTAAATAGACACGGTAATATGATACATACCGATCGATTTTAATCTTTTTTTCGAGATTCTCGAAATAGAGAGAGAGAGAGAGAGAGGCGGGAGGGGGAGGGCAGAGTGCGAGATACCGCGAAAGAGCGCGAAAGAGCGCGAAAGAGCGCACGAGGGGATTAATCTCGCCGTTCCCGAGTGGCGACCTACATTTTATTTGTAGTTGTGACACGATACACCCAATGTTTCCGTCCCTAGGATTTATAAATCTACAAACTCTATTAGCTTTTAATAAATATCAATTTAGTTTCGTGAATCGTATCACTCAGCAAGTCATTTACGAAAATGAAAATTTTATTAAACCCGATGGATGGCGGATATTTCGTAGGAGCATTTCGTACTTTATTAACGCGAAACCCGTCATTTAAAATTCTAATGACGATTCAATGTCCTTGAACAAGTCACTCGAGGAGAGACGTGCGAACAAAAAGCTATTCTCCCGACCTTCCAATTATCCCCGATCACAAAAAATCTGACATCTTTCAACCCAACGTGTGATAAATATTCATTAACGAAACAGCTATTCGACAAAAGTAATGCGCATTTATTTATACAGAGCGTAGATAGACACAGACATAGACATGGAGAGAGAGAGAGAGAGAGAGAGAGAGAGTCATTTGTGAATGGCGTAGTATATAAATTCCGCTAATTAACCTGTAAATGTCATTTAATACGACTGAAATGCTTTCAACGACACGCAGTTAAAAACATATATATATATACATATTCCTGAAAACATACGTACTCCCGAATTTTATGATAATTGTACATATTGATTTGTGTTGCCGGATACTATACGGACTTCCGTACAGTTGTGCTTATTGTACGTTCATTGGGAATATAACGGCCCCCAGAGGATTACCAGCAGTTTCTTAATACTTCTCCTGCCCATCAAGAGCCATTGGTATCTTTAGATAAATTTAATTGCTTTCCCAATGCCGTATCGACCGCAAACAATACTTCAAGCATTCGGATATAATCAAAACTAACTGGCGTCTTGCACCCCCACGTCCACGCCCCCGCCACCCGCCCCCGACAACTTAGTTGCCGAATTATACGGGAGGATACGTTCAGGAATGCTATGTGCTTAATCTGCTCCATAATTAACGAGTGCAAATAAATTACTATTACTACTACTATTATTGTTGTTGTTGTTGTTGTTGTTGTTATAATATTTTCTTTGGAAGGTTTTCAACGTTATTTAAACTTGGCCGCGAACGAAGAAAAATAATTATGAGCGTCTTGGGTTAGGTTCGATCGCATTAACGACCTCGAACGTCCGCAATACATAAAATACCGTGGCGCGGGCAAAGATTTATAATAAGCGATATTTATCCGTATCGCGGATACGTTTCCCTTCCGCTTTTACGAACGACAATGAGACTGAACGGCAATGCGGCCACGAAGCAGCCCTTCCCTGTGCCACTGAAAATAAGTACGACAGATCTATACGAAGCCAAGTCGCAATTATTTGTAAAATAGAGGTGCTCATTTCGCAGTCTTAACGATGTCTATCTTCTTAAGCATTTCGCGACCGCAGAACTGCTGCTCGATAAGTTCCATTGTAAAATGCAGATCAGGGGAAGATTGGGGTTATTGTCGTGGAATTGAAGGGGGAATTTATTTATTCCTCTACGGATACGGAGTATCCGTGTCATTCGTAAATCTATCGATCGCGAACAATGTGGCAGATAACAAAGAGGCTGTTGTCAAAGTACTGATACTCGAGGGCCGCGCGAGTCGGGATTAATTTTGGCTGCCGGGGGGTGTCGAAAAAAAATCGTCAGGCTCCCGGCTTCCAGGCGTCCGACGGGTTCATTAGGGGTTCGGTGGGGAGGTAGGGGGTAGCTGGTAGGGGCGGGGGGAGGCAGAGATCGAGTAAATGACACGTTAGAGAGCGAGGAGATAGGATTCGGAGGGGCGAGGATCTACGTGCCACTTTAAAGCGAATTTCTCGAGAAGAAATTAATAGGTACAAACTCGGGGAAGCTCGTACTCTTCTAAGAGCTTAGCGCTCGCTTTAATTATGCAAAACCAATGACGGCGCGTAGCCTTAAAACCGAAAGTGTTCGGGATCTCGTCGCATTTCGTAGAGGGCGAGGATGAGGGAGACACGCCGCCTAAAGGCCACGATAACAATCAGAAAAGTTGCTCGTGCTCGTGGGACGGGTGCGGGATGGATGGAGGGGGGAGAGACTTACGACGCGAACGATCGCACAAAGCAAAGCGAGCGAGAACCGTGTCCGGTGCCCGACAAAGACAGCCTACACCGTCAGCCCACGTGACACTCGCCCCTTTGAACGTAACGAGGACGCTTTTGCTTTACAATCCCCTCCTCTGCCTTTCTTCCCTTTTGCATGAGCGAAAAATAAGTGGCGATCCCACGAATTGGGTGAAGCGTCTTTTTAAAGTGGATATCTGATCGGGGGATGAGCGTTTTGAATGGACAGGAAACGCTTTTTCGGTTGTCATTCATTCGGCCGCCCAACAAAATTCTACGGAGCCGCTATTACCAACTGACTCCCTTCGCCCTCGGCTTCGTCGCTCGCAAACATTTTTCCACCTGCTTCATTTGGTTAATAAACCCCTCCCCCCTGCTTAGCTACCGCAGCGAAAAAAGACCGAGCGATCTTTTCATTACGGGCAGTTTTTACTTTAATATTCGGGCGCGGTCCAAAGGAGGGGAGAAGAAGAAGAAGCAAAAGGGGGAGAAAGAAATCTAAGTTAAGAGGCTCCATAAAAAAAAAAACTTTTGGAATATGTAAACTTTCTTCCACTTAGATCGCTTCGTGCGTTACTTTTACAACTCCCCCTGCCAATCCTCTTAAACTAAATTGGAATATAAATAGTCGCCCATCTTAAGTTATTTCGACTGACAGTTATTAATTAACGGTTTAATTAAATAGCCCTAGAAATTTATCTACTCGCTCGTGACGTATTAATTATTAACCGTGACGTATCCCAACCACCCACCCACCCACTCAACCAGACAACCCTCCATATTCATACTGCGCTGGAAAGAAAAAAACAAAAAATTAATCGCCAGTTGGTTTTATAATTATAATTATTATCCGTAATATCTGCGTAATATGCGCTTGGTAATGTACCGTGGAAATGCGCGGAGGAATGAGCTCGTTAAAGGAAATATCGAAGATCGAATTGATTCGGAGCATCGGCGGATTATTAAAAATAAAAGCTCGTGACAAAATGACGAAATCGCAAGATCGCAAGATGGCAAGATCGCAAGGCTTACGAGTTCATTAAAAATTCATGACAGGAAAATGTCGAGTGGCATAAAATATTATTAAGCATACAAATCGGGCATAATTACGTAAGCGAATCAATTCAGTCGAAAGCTTAATAACTCTCAAGAAGCCGTGAAATTAAAAGTTTTATTTTCTTATAAATACGGATGAGCACTCGTTTCCCTAACTAATGATCATTAAAATTTATTCGATGCCGCGTATAAATCAAAGTAAACAGAGGATAAGTAGCGATCTTTCGTAATGAGCTTCAATTTGTAATCGGGTAAAATATCGGGTAGCGGCGGCGGCGGCGGCTAGGGAGGGGTGGGGGTATGGAGGCAGCCCAACAGTCTAATATTTCCGATGAGAATCTACCGTGTCAATAAGTATTTATGCATAGCCCTGCGATCCTAAACAAAGTTCTCGAATTTACCACGGAGTCTTGCCATTGTCGGAGCAAAAACATTTCTTCTACTTCGCCCGAAATTCGCCCTTCGACCTTATTTTTCGCTGATCCGCCAGAGCGTTTGTATTTTTTCGCTTCTGCTCTCGAGGACAATAAAAGGCAATAAAGAAAAGTCTCGCGTAAGACTAAATGACAGTCCAAGTTCACTTCAAGGCGGAGTAGTCGGTCCATACGTAACGGAGAGACCCCGATGATCCATCTCCTTTATTACGTCGTTGGTAACGGACAAAGCATGAAAGGATGGATGGATGGATGGATGGATGGATGGATGAATGGATGGATTGGCCCGTCGGCTTTATATTCATAAGTGCCGGTGATAATCACGGGACAATATTACGGGGAGCGAAAAATCGCAAATAAATCCAATGAAATATACTTATGCGGCTCTACAGCTTCCAATCTAGAACTTCCAATACTCGACGGCCCGAGTCCTATACGCGCGCGCGCGAGCTCGCATATACATGGGCTCATTGGAGGTAATCCGGGCGCGTCAGCGCAGACCGACGCGCGCGGCCCCGTGTCCACCCTCTACACGTATACGTAAAGTGCATTTGCATTTATACGTAAAGTTGTATTATACGTAAAGCTCAGGTGATTTTATGCCGGGCCATACCGCCAAGGGTCGAGCTCGTTTCGGAGATGTGTGTATGTAAGTGAATGCGGTGGGAGCGGGGCTTCCCTGCACTTCCAGGGATAGATTAACTTTTTGGTCAGCCGAGTTGAAAAGTCTAATGGTTTTTCGTTTTTCATTATTCCCAATGGAAGAAGAGGCCGTCGTGCTTTTTGAATATATCGAAATAAATTCCGGTCACGTTTGCAGTGCATGCGTATCATCTTTGACAGTTAACGTGGACCACTCGTCTGCATGAAATTTAACATTTAATACTTAATGCTAAAATTAATTTTACGGCTGCATAAACTCGCTTACCAATTATTTAAAATTACTACTACTACTACTCGCTACTGCTGCTGCTACTGCTGCTGCTACTGTTACTACTACTGCTACTACTACTGCTACTACTACTACTGTTACTACTACTAAAACTACTACTAATACTAGTACTGCCACTACTACTTAAATTCCATTATTATTTAATATAATAAAATTACGTGATATTGCTATTGCTCGATTTTAAATAACTGATCCGTTATCGGGAATGCAGGCTTTATGCAAATAAATGTTAATACATTTTACCGGTATTTATATTAAATAACAATAAATCATATTTTCAAAGGCCTTCAGCAGCTATCTTATATACTCTATCCGCATTGCCAACGTAATTCAATTATACTGCTAAATTCTAAAACTGAACAATTTTATAAAACGACAATTACATTTTCCATTATTATTATTATTATTGTTATTACTACTATAAAGATGATGGCGCCCGGTATTATTGGGATGTGATATTATATTAACGAGCATAAATTCCGAGAGTTATTTATTGGCTTCGTTTAATCAAAGACGTTTCGGCGTAAAAATTAAAAAAATTAAATTTCAATAATTTCGATACCTCCTCCGCCCCCCCCTCTCTCTCTCTTTCTCTCGATAAATCATACTTTCCGTATAAAAATTTGAAAGATAGATATTTTTTTAGTACAATATTGATAACCGTATCGGATAATCTCATTGGTAAATTTAAGGCACGAGAGGAGATTTAGCTGCAGGAACTAATTCATCAGAACGATGTGTTTTAGCTGCAATTAGTATTACGGGATTTGCATTAAGTGTAAAAATGTGTAAAAAAAAAAGAGAAAAAGAAAAAAACGTGGGGGGGTGGGGGCTGAAACGAAAAATTTACCAATGCTCGACTGGATGATTTTATTTTTAAGCGATTATAAAGCTCTTAGCGGTCGGGGGCTTTTTATTAAAAATGATAATAATATTAAAAGTGATTAGGGTAAAATCACTTTTACGTTACATCGGACCTGGCCCTTTTACCTAAGCCCTTGATCCCACCGCGACGGACTCTTCTGCACCATTTCTCAACGTATCCCCGTCAACGATTACTGCGATTAAGGGAAGTTCTCGAGCGGAATCGTCGAGCGAGCGCTCGAACACAGCTGCGCACACTTCCGCAGTGGCAAAGTTCAGATTCATCCCTCTTTCACTCCTCGCTACCCGCCCTCACTCACACGCCACCCCCTTATCGTCCGCAGCTTTCACATCCACTCCGTCTCCCGTATGCTCTTCCATTTTGGCTTATTCATCCATAGTTGAAAGTTCCGCACTTTCTATCCAACACTTACCTCCTCTTCCTCCTGTCCACCTATGGCCTATTAAACTCAAGAAGAAAAAAAAGTAGAAGAAAAAGTAAGAGGAAAAGGAAAAGGAAAAGGAAAAAAAAAGAGAAGAAAAATTCGCTTCCTTAAAGTCGAAAAAATTCGTATCCCCCCTTACTTAAACGGAAATAGTCCTGCTTGCGGAGAAGCAAATTCTATCTAACCTCGTTGTCCTTCGTCAATGTCCTCGCCACCTCGTACTTTTCATTGGCTCCGGCGGCGGATACTCAAAAGAACGTGATGATATCAATAACTCGATGGCACTACAGCCTTCCATTTCGGCTTTTTAATTCGGATTCGGAGTTTCAGGCCAAGACTCATAAATTGAAAGGACTCGCAGCTCCAGTGGCTTATTATTAACTTCCCGTGGCTATCGATTATCAAGGATACGTTGCCCGAAAGACTAGAAAAAGAAGAAGGAATAAAGAATAAGAAGAAGTAGAAGAAGAAGAAGAAGTAGAAATGTATTCGTCGATGCTCGGTCACGGAAATTGTGAACATAATTGCGCGTGATATTTGTTTCAACGGATAGGAAAATATGATTCCCAATGGCTTCAATAGCGTTTGTTAAAAAGATTTACATCGACATTCAGCCACTTGCGAAACGCAAATAATTAATCTGCTATTACATAACTGTAAAAGCGAATGGGATTTAAAAAAAAAAAAAGAAAAAAGAAAAAAAAAGTGTTTACACGGCCTTTCAATTAAATAAAATTCAATATTCAGTTTGAAAGAGGTGGCGTTCGATTTAAAACGGACCGAGAGACAGAGAGAGAGAGAGAGAGAGAGAGAGGGACACGTTTACAGATACAAAGGATAAAAACGGGGAATAAACTAATTTTTCCTTCTTTAATGCACTGTTACGCGTTTGAAAAACACTGCAACGGAAAAAACCCTCGCCCGGTAAGATTAATCGCGTTCGAGTGTACGATTCCGAGTTGGGAAGGAAAAAAAGAGATAGAAAGAAAAAAGGGGCGGAAGGGGGGGTGGTTGAGTTGAAATGGAAAAACGAAAAAAGGGTGTGGCTGGTGAATCGGATTGGGGAGGCGGGGGACGGAAAAGCTAATAGGGAAAAAAACAGGGGCGGCGGAATGAATTTTCGCGGGGTACAACACAAGGCCAGGGTGGGAAACGTAATAAAAAAAAAAAAAAAAGCGCGAAAAGAATAAAAATAAAAACAAATGGAAAAAAAAAAATAAAAAAATAAACAAGCCAAGCGCCGCCGGGAATGGATGGCGATAATTCGCGAAAGTACAAAACGGGACGCAACGGCAACGTATCAGGACACGTTGCCGGGTAAATCCGGGACTACGGTTTTAGGCGACAGGGCAATCGGACCTCTAATTAAGCGGCCTCGATTAGCGTTAGCGGCAAAAGACACGCCGAGTGCGTAAATCAAGCCTCGGGGGCCCCGCGGCCCCGCTCATCTGCACGTACCTCGGCCCCGGCTGACGCTAATAACTCCGGACCCTTCCATTATATTGCGAGGAGATGGCCTCCTCCGGCCCCTGGAGCACGGGCTCCACCGCCAGCGAGCCAGCAATTAGCAATAGGGCGAGCACGCAATTAGGCCGTCGGCGGGAGCGGGGGAGGGGGCACGGGAGATGGGGATGGCGCCGCGTCGTTCCGAATAGAGAGTCTGAATCGAGATGCGACGGAGGCTCGGGCATTTGCGACAGGTTAATGTCAATTAGGTAGTGAATGGCGCGGGGCTAGGAAGGGACGAAGGGCTCGGAGGGCAGAGCTTTATCTATCCTTTAGGTGTCGGCGTAGCTCGGCCCCCCAGTTATTCGGCCTCTGGCCTCTCGACTCGAGCGAGCCCCTCCCACCCCCCTCTGTTCTTCTTGAATATTTTATCTGGATCCCGCCGGCGTGAATAAAATAATACCGGAAAGTGCAGCTTTTACGAAGCGCTGAAGATCTAAGAGCGTAATCCTAATTGCGTGGCCGATAAGAATAAGGTGCCGACCTCGCCAGTGTAAAAAAAAACCCTTCGCGACAAACCTTACGCCTATTACGTTTTATCCCTCGCCCCCTCACCCCCTCCCTTGCCCTTGCACTTATACCCGCGCTTCATTACAAATTTACCCGACTTGTTTCAAATCTCTCTCTCTCTCTATCACTCTGTGTGTCTCTCGACGATTCGCCATTCCATTATCGACTATTTATATCATTGAGCATATGATAATAATAATAATAATAATAATAATAAATAACAACGACGAGTTCTTTACCTATTCCCTTTCCCTTTCCCGGTCGGCAATTTCAAAGAGCACCTCTTCCCTTTATTTACATTGTTCAAAAAAAAAAGAAAACAAAAAAAAAACTTTTCCTCCGACGGTTAAAGGGATTAAAAGTTTCTATTTTTAATTGAAAGACTTTCCGCGCCTCGCGTGGCTTAACTATTTCATTGGATCTTACTTTAAAAACATCATTCGCGTCTATTTACGGGCGCGCTTCATTCAATTAACGGATTTAGCCTTCCTATAGTCCTCGCTGATACTTGAGATCCGAATTCGAGTCCACGAATTCCGGACGTAACGATAAAGGTCATTATTTGCTTATTAACCCTCGCGACGAGCATTTTAAGGCCAATAATGACAAATCTCCGCGCGACAACGACGACCATTGAATCATTGAAATGAGCCGTCAAGTTGGCTTGCTCTCTTACCCCAAACCGGTTGCAAATTGCAAAATACCACGGAAAGAGCTATTAAGTCGACAAGTTTTCTTAATTAATAATTTTAATCGCTCGACAATAAAGTTATTTCTTCTCCGCGGCGTTCTCGTTGGAGCTTAAGGTGCCGAAATCCTCCTCCGAGGCACAACCAAATTAAACATGGCTAATCATTTTCCTTCTAATTCCGGGAGCGTAATAACTCTCTTGCAATTTTTAGTCGCAGCTTCCTCGTTCGCGCGATTATTTCCCCGTCAAATTGTATATTTCACGTGTATTGTTTACGGAATAAAGAGGCCCGGGCTCGCTTGTCTCGAGAAAACGAAGCTCATCCACCGGTACGAGCGAAATAATGAAAATGAAATTATGATTAAGAATGTCCGGGGCCAGTGGATGTTACGGGCTAACGGCCATCGAGAATAATAAGTAGGGGAGTCTACTACTCCAACGTCTGCACTTTACGCTTTATTTGGAATAGGGAAAAATATAGAGAAAGAAGCGCTAGTGCTTTTAACGGATCCCCGGATACTTAACAATTGCGCATCAATCCGCCCTTCTGCTGCTGGCGGTGCTACTGCTGCTGGTGGTGGTGGTGCTGGTGGTGCTGGTGGTGGTGCTGGTGCTGCTACCTCCCTCGTTTTAACCTGTCTCGAGCACTGGAGAGCATCCACTTAACGCATTTCATAGAAAGCGATTCAACGTATACGTGGTGTGGGAGGGGGGAGATCCTCGTAGCCGAGTGCCGAGATCCCAGACAATTATACGCACGATAAATTAGCTATAGAGGTGAATTGGCTCTCTGAAGTGGCGCTGGCAGTCTTTTCCCTCGCTCCTTACACGTCCGCTCTTTCCACGCGACATCGAGCCGCAATAGTCGCTCGCTCGAGTATTTATAATTTCTCCCGAGCGGGTATCCGCATTATCGGCTGAAGGACGACTCGACGCGCTTGTACCACTTAGCCCCGGCCTGATCCGATCCCGCATTACCAATGCGACGAACCTTACAGTTTCACTGCCGACAACAGGAATTCGTGTCTTCTTCTTTTTTTTCCCCCCCGCCCCTTGTTTTTTTTTTATTAGACCCCGAAAGCCCCAAAAGCTCTAAAATGGATTTATTATTTATAACCGGTGTGATCGTATATGTGTATGTCGACACCTTCATTAAAAATATCCAAGCTAATCCTTATTTTTTTTTATAATTCCAATTTTTCCCTTCGCCGTTAGTTGTCGGTCGCGATGTCCAGCTGCGATCAGCTGTCCGCCTGTTTATCCGGTGCCTCGTCTGCTCCGGATGGCTGTCCGTCTCCTCGCCTCGTCCCTCTTTCGTGCCTTTACCTTCTTCCTATTCCTCGCTTTATCGAAATCGAAATCCTCCGGTACGCTCATCTTCCGTTACCTCTCGCGCACGGGGCTCCGTTTCATTTGCCTTCTTACTTCCCCCCCCCTCCGCGCTCTCCTTTCCTTTCTTCGGCCGCTACTAGCCTTCGGTTAGAGTAGTACCAGGTATTACCGTAGCGCGTCCGTGCTTCAACCCCCTCGACAAGACCCGCTTCCGAACCCGAGTCTTGCCGAATAGAGAAGGTCATACCCTCTGTTCAGGATTTGCGGAATATTAGGGAGATCATCTCAAACTCAATATTTCTTTATTTTAAAGTCTTTATTTTAATGATCAGAAGGTAGCACGTTTATTACAATTTTATTGGTCGCGAACAAGTATTGAATTCGAATTCAAGTCCTTACAGAAAAAAGAGTAGGCGAGAAAAGGCCCCGAGACCTCGACCTTCTCTCCTTTTATGGTCCTTTTCCCCGCCTCTAATATTTTCCCGCCGATCTAATTGGCCGGGAAAATTCGTAGAGGGGCAGAGGGGGTCGCGGCTTCTGGCCCTGGTCACGTTGGGCCTCGGCCGGCTCTTGTCGTTCGGTGGGTGGGCCTAGTTTGGCGCAACCGATTCTCTTATGACGGCCCGTTGGACCCGAGGCGAGGACTGTGTCCCGCATTTGGCTAACATGCCTCATCGTCCTCGGGCCCATAGCAGGCTTCAAGCCCCTGCGGCTATCGACTTTTTGACAACTTGTGTATTTTTCCTTAAACCAAATTCGTTTCGGTCGTTCTACAGCGTTTACTATCCCCTAAACCCTAATATCGTAACGTCGTTTCATATTTTAGGGTCCTATTTACGTATTTATATTTTAAACGCCTCGTTCGGTCGTTCTTTTAAATCAATAAATCTCGTAATAAATCATTAATATTATTTTTAACTCGACGACTACTCGTGGGCGTCACCGCGGGACGTAATTAGCGCCACGGCGCAATCGAATTTCTTCTTCCTCCTATTCGTAACGGAATTAATTTAATTTTAAGGAGAGCGGTCCATCAAAGGATCTAATCAAGGCTTAATAATTAATCCACAGCTGATCCTCGAACAAAAATTTCATTCGCAAGGGAATTTATCCCAAATCTGCCTTCGTTTTTATTTTGTAAAATATCCTTTGATCTTACAAAGCCACGAATGTCAGCGCGAAAGAAAATTCGTGAAAACATTTCCCTGATCGCGTTATCACGCGCACGCGCACACGGACGCAGACACATTATGCCTACGGGAATACATAGGCTCGAGTGGTACAAGCACTTGTAGAGAACTGCCGCTCGGGGTAACGTGATATTTGTCCAAGCGAATGGGATGCCATTTTCTATTGAAACTCCAGACTTCTCTTTGTCCTCGGCGATTTGTCGCGCTGCCGGACAAAGCGCTCGATCCTCGTCGAAGACAGAGTTCAGCACTCCGTGGGCCGGGATCACCCATTTCATCGGTGTCCTGGCACTTTTTCGTTGTCACGTCCTCGTGACCTTCCCCGATCAGCTTATAACCACAAGGATAGCAACAGAAACACCAACAGCAATAACAATAACAACAACAACAACAGCAACAACAGTTGCTATAATCATAGCGATGATATTGAAAATGGCGGGGCGGGGCAGGAAAACGTCGAATATGTTAGCTTCCGGCAGCGACGCCGGAGTCGAGGAGCCCCCAAGGAACTAAGGGCTACGTGCCGAATGCGATTAGAGTCGGGGGAGGAAATGATAAGGGCCGCCGAGCGGACGTGAAGTCGACAGGTAAATTAAAAACAACTGAAAAATTGATTTTTATCGCTTTGCAGGGGTAAGCACGAGATCGCACTCCCTGGTGAAGCGGTACGGCGGACTATACACTGGGCCCTACATCGACGCGCACAACGTGACCAACGTCACCGTCCAGCTCGGCACACACGCCTTCCTGCCCTGCAAAGTTCGCCAAATCGGTAACAAATCGGTAAGAGAGCTCTGACTTGCTTCATTCTCTCTCTCTCTCTCTCTCTCTCTCATTTTTTCCTCCCGCTCCTGCCCAGACCATCGCACACTACCCCGCTTAGCCGTGATCCGATCGTACCCAAGACCGGCTCCAATTACTTTCGAACCGCTCCACGCGTTTCTCCTTTATCAAGTATACCCGCGAGGTCATTCCCAATTTAATCCAAAGCTGAGAAAATTGCCGGCGCACCTAGGCGGCTGCTTAATAATTACGATGATGAGCGGCGATAGGGATTCCATCGCCTTGGAACTTTCTCGGGATACTGAAATTTAAGCTTTAAAGAGATCCTTAATCTATCCAAGGGGAGTGAAATCTTTTGACGCTGGCTCAACGTTATTCTCCAGTGATATCGATCGAGGGATAGTCCGACCGATGAAGCTGTTTACCTTAGCCAGTACACCCCTCCCCCTGCCCCCCAATCCAGACGTATTTCCTTAGGCGGCCCGGCGATAATAATTATTACTCCCCTTATCCCATTGAAACAATCGCTACGAGAGCTTATAATTAACAGATAAATTACTCCTCGGGTTATATGAAAAACGAAACAGAAAAAAAAAACAAGAAAAAAGAAGTTAATCCATCAAAATCAAACTGTATCAGAGCCCGTGTACAAACTGCTTCACATTTTCAGAATGCGCAAGGTTAAAATATTTTACACCCCGTCCCCCCCCCCCGCCCGCCAAAGTTTAATTAAAATGGTGTACCTCTCCAGGCCTACGGATACACGTACTACGCGTACATAATACACATTTCGTATATACGTGCACGCGAATATATGTAGAGGAGAAAGTATATTTTATTTTATTTTATTTTTTTAATACGAACGTCCGCACAGATTTATCGTCGGTCTTTGACTCGCGTTAAAATTGATCCCGAAGGCCTGTAAAAATCGACAGATAAAGTCAATTTCTAATGAAATTTGGCCGACTAGAAATTTGTAAACAAATTCTCGCTCTCGCACGTTTTATTGGGTCGTGAAGGGAATCTTTGTGCGATTATGCTTTGTAAAAATATTCCATTCTATTACGCAGTCTATATCGCATCAAAATCTTATATCTCCTAGCGGGCAAAACGTTTCCCATCTCCCCCCCCCATTCTCTCTCCCATTCACTCTCTCTCTCTCTCTCTATCTCTCCATCTCTCTCATTTACGCCCTCTTTAAAGCACGGTATTATAACAAAAATAATACTCGCATGCTCTTCTGAGAGAATACACGGGTAATTTTCGTAAAACAACGCGTAGACGTTACTTTTTAGAGCTTCTAGTTATCCAGCTTTTTTTTTTTTTGCACTGTCCTCTCGCCCGGTTTAACCTGAAATTTAAATTTGTACCTAACTGTTATTTCTTAGAGAAGATCTTCCCGCGCGTTACTCCCCCTCCCTCGCGCCCCGTAATTTTTCAGTCTACAATTTTCCGTTGAATTTCATATTGAATGCTAACGATTTAGCGAATAGTTTTCAACTATCGCCTTTGTTCTAATAAATCATCACCCTCTTTCAAGCATAAAATAATTAGATTAGCCATTTCATTTGAATTACGTCCATTTCAATTATAATTATTTAATAGAAGTACGTAAGTACGTTACGCGGATGCTGGTGAATAGAATGCCGGAACTAACTGAGGGACAGAATTTTTCTTCGCTTAAGCAGGAGACTCTTGTAGCCTAGAAATAAACGTAACTTAGACGTAACGAAAAGCGGAAGTGTTATTTATGGAAAATATTTTTGCGAGCATTACGTCGCAATTTGTAAATAATGAGGCTTTTCACCGTATAAATACAGTTCGCTCGAATCTCTTGGTCACCGTGCCTCTCCGACCCCAACCCTACCTCCCGTCCTCGCCAGTCCACTCGCCAATTATTTTTATGGAACTTAGTCATAAAGTCCTTGAACGCTCCTGGCACGGGATTTGAATTCGTTATAAGAGTTTATGATCCAGGGTATAATGTATGCACACGGATACGCGGTCCGAGATCGCACGTGAATTCTCCTCGACTCATTTGCGTAAACGACTCGCCATCTCGGCAATTTCTTCCCTGTTTATTAACGCCACACCTCTCACGGCATCCCTTCGTCCCCTCACTCCAGCCCCAACCCCCTCACTCTCTCTCTCTCTCTCTCCCTTTCTCACTCGTGTCAGCCACATATACAGCCGAGGACGCCGACAGTCGACAGTCGGACGATCTTCCGAATACTCCGCTCTGGTTAGAAGCTTTTTTCATTACTTATGTTTAAGCGGAACGTTGAAGTTGCCGATTTTCAATGTAGGATGCGCCAAATTTTTTCTTCCTTCGCTCTTGCCTCCCTTTCAGCTTAATGAGAACTGCATTTTCCAAACTTAACCGGGCTGCTCATTCGCTATTTTTCTAATATTATACGTCCACAGAGCTCGCCCTTCCCTACAAATAAGAGCTTTAACATTTCATTCGGCGTAATTCACGTACGTTTGCGTGAATAAAAATGCAAACCCTGTAAATAATTCAACGCAATTACAAACTTAACTCAAAGTACAAAGATTTTCCTAACAATAATAATAATAATAATAATAATAACAACAACAACAATAACTACTACTACTACTACTACTACTACTACTACTACTACTACTACTACTACTACTACTACTACTACTACTACTACTACTACTACTACTACTACTACTAACAACAACAACAAATAATAATTATTATAAATGAATGAATGAATGAATGAATGAATGAACGAATGAATGTCTTGTTACTTTATTCATCGCTTCGATCTTTATTACCTTATTTTTCTACTCGAGCACCGGTCAATCTTTCCATTTTATCTTCTGCTCCAAGTACTTTTTTAATAGCAAACTCAGCGCGTTTATATTACATAATCAATAAAAAAAGTAAATATTATGTATTCGAGTCGCTGCGTCGTCTCATTTAACTAGAAAAAAATATGAAATTATTCTATTCAAGAAAAGGATAGAGAAAGACAGACAGACAGAGAGAGAGAGAGAGAGAGAGAGAAAGTTATATGAAAATTTTAATAAAAGTCATTCATTACTGAAATTACGTATTATTGTAAAATAGATAATAACGGAACTTTTATTATATATATATATATATATATGTATAAGTTTCATCCGAGGTCGCACCGAATTCCGGTGTTTCCCTTTCTCTTTTCCACTCTGGCAATCTGTAAATAAATCATACGTGAAAAAATGTCAACTCTCTTTTTCCTCGTAATCGCATCTAAGTTAACACATTATTCTCTTATTTAGCTTTGATTATTCAATGAACAACAATACGAAAATTATAATAAATTTATAGATCATAAGGCAGTTATGTCGTATTCGTCACAATCGTATTTAACGATTTCCGTTCTTAAACATTTTCATTTGCACGTAAATATTAGTAAATAAATTAACTTGGCATACAAACTAATACTCGTTCATGCATTTAATTAGTTTATAAAAACAGATAGCACTTTTAATAATAATTTTGACAGCTCTGATCAAGAAAATCAATCATAACTCGTCGGGGAAAAATCAACAGAGACTGTGGCCTTTTTTATGTTTTCAACTTTTAATTTCCACGATCTTTTTTGAAGAAATACAATAGAATATGTTTACAGAAGCCATTCGATTACGGAATCGCAATTACCGAATGAAAATATTAATTACCACAACAATAGAATAATCAAAGGATTCTTTATTTTTATATTTCGTAATTTCTATATTTATCTTTTTTACGTCAATCCAATGTGTATTCCTTTTGCAGAAGACGTTTAATGATTTTTTTTTTTCGAATTTCAATGTTAGCGCAGTCGGAAATAATAAATAGCGAAATAAAATACATAAAATTCAGATTTCTCTCAGTAAACTTTGTTCACAATTTTCTTGCTTTATTATTTTTTTCGAAGCTATAAGGTTTTTGGCAAATATATATATATATATATATACATATGAAGTATTTTTTTTTATTTATTTATTTTTTTGTTTTCAGAGGTTATCGATCGAATAATTTCGATCAATAAACATGGGGCGGGGGGAGGGGAGAATATTCGAAAAATAAACATTTGCAGAAGCAAGCATAAAAATTTATCTGTAATTTTCGAATTAAAAAGTCGTTTATTTATCTTATTCGAGCCCATGTAAATATTATTTGGGCAATTTCGAAGTAGCAAAGGAACGTGTGTAACACATACGTGTCCTGTCGAGAAAAAAAAAAGGAAAACGAACGAGAGAACCCATTGACATTATTTTGAATACAAGAATGATGTTCTTATCCGATATCTCTTGTATTTTAAATGATCTCGACCCTTTTCACATCTTATGTTTGCCTTTCTCTTACAAAACTAGGAGTTTAGCTTTTTTTTTTCCCCCTAGTACATTCATCTATCTTTTTCATCAAAGCATCTTCGCATTCACTGACGTGACCTCCTTTTGATCATTACTATCTTTTGCTGAGTGAAAGTCTTTTGAACTAAAAGCCACCCTACATCTAATGAACTTGGTTACGTTAGATCACAGCATTAAAAAGTAAAAAGATCCTTTACATCGGTAATAATTAATTACGTATAGCTATAATCCCGTACAATTTACGTATAATTTACGTATATTTCTCTACTTTTAAGTTAATTATCATCAAACCTCACCTCTCCCCGGTAGAAATTAATTTCTATTTAGCGCCGCGTTTACATTTAATATAGAAAAATTAAAAATTAAAAAAAAAAACCAAAAAAAAAAAAAAAAAAACCGTTTCACCCTTTCATTGTTATTGTAATATTGTTAATAATATAAATTAACTTCTATTGTAAGGCCTCGGTGCTCGTTAATGCTAATGAAGTATATTTCGAAACTTGAGATAGTAAAACCCTTCATTATCTAAACCTACATTCTATTTTGTTGAGAAGAGCATTAATAGCTTTACGACCTGCCTTAAATCAAATGTATTAAGGCGCCTTGATGTCCGGTTTACAGGCAATTCTTCTTCACTCATACAAGCACTGATACGTATAATCGACTATTTATAACGTATTTCACAATATGGCTTGCGAGTACTCCTACTCCATGACTTTTCATTATTTTACAAATATTCTCCTTTATACCGAATATGCGGCGTGACAGCGAATGGGCCTCTCACAATTTATCCTCATTTTAAGGGATAGTAAGGTTTACGTAGCAACGTTGACATTATACAAGCGGCTGAGGCCTGTCAATTATATTCATTTAACGGCTACTGTTTAAAATGCTTAAAATTACATATTATTATGATTCTAATAAATAAATAAATAAATAAATAAATAAATAGTAGTAAACAAGTGCAGTAGTCGTAGCGGCAGTAGTGGTAGTAGTAGCGAGTAGTAGTAGCGAGTAGTAGTAGTAATAATCATGATCATCAAAGTGCAGCAAAGCCTAGTGCGAATTCCCAGGGAATCGTAGAGAAAATTCGTAGAAGAAAGTAAGCCGAAGCCGCGGTAACAAGTAATAAGTAATGAAATTACGGCCCAGTTGAATAATGAAGGGTAAATAAAAATTTCAGCTAAGCGCAAAGAAACAGATCCCGCGAGATTCCGGCTAAAATTCACGAATTCTCGGTCGGTAAAGAGAATAAAGGACGCTTGAGGGAAAAATTCTTCCCAAACTTTCTTCGCCAAGTGCCGTACATCTGACATTTTACGTAATGCCGAGAATAATCTTTTCATACTTCGCGAGGGAAAAGTAAAGTACGCTACGTTAAAGGAAGGTAATAGCGGTATCCAGAATCACCTAATGGAAACCGATCATCTTTGTTTGAAACACTTTAGTTGCTTTTGCTCGATAGTTGAGCACAGTATAGAGCACAGCATCTTCTCCATACCGTATACACTCTGTACTGTATACACGTACTTGTGCGTATCAGTTAGTCTTATTTGATCGATAATACGACTCTTATTCGCAAGATTTATCCTCAGTTGTTTTATTTGTAAAAATGTCCTCGGCAATAACTAGAAAACTACCATGCTAATTCCTATGGGGGATAATAAAGCCTCTGCTCATACACGTACTCGTATAAACGTAAAACATTCTAATTATTATTAACAATGGTCCTTGATTCGGTATCGAGATTCGGTATCGAAGCGAGATCATTAATCCGGCGATATTCATTCCGTTATTCGATTCCTGACTTGTGCTTCTTAATAAGAACTCATGGGGCCGGCTCGCCTTTCATTTAAATAGTAATTACCAAAATCAAGGAATCGCTTCTACAATTCCATTTCTATATTCTTACTGTAAGATTCGTACGCTGTCTCCTTTCTCAATTAGATTTTTAATAACATTACGCTTTTTATTAATATTTTTTTGAACTCTAACCGAACGGAGCAGAGCAGATTACTCCCAGGAATTTTCATAATTTATAAAGCTTCAACTTCTCGTTAAATTCGTATTACATTTCTTTTTTTTCCCCCCCTTCGTGAAATAAAATTTGTTTTCAATTCCAAGAGCTTAAGATTACATAAAATTAAACCGCATTAAGCCAAATGATTTTATAATCGTAAACATTATTTTTGTATTAAACGTTAATTAAATCGAATTTATTTTATAATGCGCATTTTTACAAAGCAGAGCAGAACGTAAAGACGTGGAATATATTTTCGATTTACCATTACGTTATGCTGACTTGTTAAATAAACTGAGAGATAATATTAGCACGGCGATCGTTAATGTTTCTCATTCGATGAATAAAAATAATATCGGCTTGCAGTTATTCGAAAGAAGTTATTAGAATTATGACTTCGTAAGCCCTTCAAAGCTAATTAAAAGGTCACGTTAATATCAAAAAATAGAATATTTTTAATATTAACGAATATGAAAACGATGTCGTATTAGCGAAGAAATATAAGGATTCGCAAATAAAAGTTATAACGTTTCGGATGTTTTATTAATATAATTACAGAAATTTTGTAGCCCAAGCTACCCTAAGACAATGAAACTTTCTAATTCACCACGAGACAGATATAATGCCTGTATATTTATATCGTATATCGTTGTACGTGCATAATGTAGTGAAAGGGAGAACTGTTGTGGACAAGTTTTGTAGATCTTTGTCTCATAATGAAATTACTGTAAACGTAGCAAAGGAAATCTAAGAGTATTTGTACGTAAAATGCGCGATTAAAGCCGCGTTGGAGTGTTGGGTGACGTGTGTGTGCGCAAGTACGGCCAGTGACCCTATTATTGACTTGAATCTGTCACTCAGGTGTCATGGGTAAGGACAAGGGACGCGCACATATTGTCAGTAGACAGGACAGTCTTCATCGCCGACGACAGATTTGAATCGCACTTCTACGATTCGATAAACACATGGATCCTGCAAGTGAGGTACGCCCAGAAACGCGACGAGGGCGAGTACGAGTGCCAGATATCGACGGAGCCGAAGCTCAGTCACACGGTCAAGCTGATCGTCGTCGGTACGTATGTCCATTATAGCTCCCTCGCCGTCACTGCCATCCTCACGGACCTCCTCCTCCACCCAATTCCAGCTGTCCTCTGATAATTTACGATTTATAATTCCCCGTGTGATCCCCAATGCCAAATACGACCTTAAAGCTTAATCCTCCTCCCCCCCCCCCTCTGACCGAGCAATTAACCTCGGCCCAAGAGAAAATCTGCTCGGAAAAAATAAAAGGATCGAATTACAATGCTCCTCGTTTCCTAAACTACCTTAAGTACACAAACACACAAACACACACACACATATATATATAAATAGCCACGAGTGAGATATTGCCTTGAAAATTATGGAAATTTTAAACTAGAAAGCTATTTTCTCGGCAATATCATTGTTTCCAACTTGTATTCATACCACCACCCCCCTCCCCGCCCGTGCTCCAACCAACCGACGAAAATCCTGCATATAACAAACGCACACAAACAACGGAAATAAGAACGTATTAATAGCCTAGGGGGGTATCTTCAGCAACTCGAATAACAAAAGCTTCGAAATAATCCCCAACTAGCGCCAACTAGAATGTAGTATACGTTACGTTATTCAATAAATTTCTCGCGATAGATTGTAATGATTGTAAAGAAAGGTTTTCAGGCCTGAGGTGTATTTCGATTACGATGAAATTAAAGTTCGCTGAAACAAGATAAACGGCAATCAAAGCCCTCCTCGGGCTTCGTAGTCCAAGTTCTCGGATAACCTTTCGAGCAAATATGATTTTAACTCAATACGAAATTCGTATGCCTCGCGAGGGACTTTAAAATCTATTGTTTCTTATTCGTAAAAGCGATTAGGCGTCCAAGTGGATCGTAACAATATTCATATTTATTTAGCATTACGTCTCGCTAAATCAACAAATTGCACCTTTACTTAATTATACAACAAACAATCCTTACGATATTTCGAGAGCCGGGAAAAACGTAAACAAAGACGTATTTTATATAGATATATATAGATATAGTGAATCTAACGATTCGAGCATCGAGTAATAAAGCGACAAAACTCATTACGAGTTCGATTCTTAAAGATTTTTAATGAAAGCATTGTTAGTAAGTCGCGGGCGGGGGGGGAGAGAACGTTTGCCTTTGAAAGTAAAATTCCAAACAACGGCAATACTTAAAAATGCAAAATTTTACGGAAATACGTTTAGTAAGGTGATTTTCTTTTTCTTTTTTTTTTTTTTTTTTCTTCTCTTTCGTTTCAAGAGGAAAGATTGAGAGGATAATAAAGTTTCATTTAAAGCTCCGATTCGCTATTGAGATTACTTTTCCTACTTGTCGAGTAATTCTATCTTATAAAATTATCGTCACTTTTTCGTAAGAAGGAGGCAGAGTAATTGAGCTCCGTAAAACAACTTAGTTCGCCAATATAGCCAATATTAGTTAATTATTTAAAGGCTCGAGTGTCGAACAATTGCTTTGTCAGCTATTTTACTTGATGAGATGGAGCTTTGGGAATATATTTTTAACTACGCTTCTACTAATAAGCCGGATACTTAATAACAAGCATTTCATTATAATTACCTTACGATCAAAACTACATTGTTTATTTAATAACGGTATTAAAAAATAAAAGCATCGCAGATTAGAAACGAATTTTATGCATCGAGTTCGATATTTATTTTCACGTGATATGAAATGTTCTTTGAAATTATATGAAAAATATTTCATAATCTGCCTGAAGAGGATTTTTTTTTTTTTAAACGCGGAATCATATTTAATGTAGAAAAATTATTATTGATTTCAATGCAATATAATATTCTATTGTATACCATTTAGTCTGTAAAATAATTGAATGTAAATGTTTTATTCGAGTTATTTTATGGCGATAAAATAAAATAATAAAGATAAATTATAATAAGCCGAGGGACGGTAAAAAGAAAAAAATAATAATAATAATAATAATTACTGTTACTCTTTGGTTATCTGACGAATAATGAAAAGTAGGGTAATAAACTTTCCGAAAATCTAGAATATCCGATTCGATAAGAATTCCGGAGGATTTTTTCTAGAATAAAAAAAAAAGGAAAAAAAAAGAAAAAGAAAGACAAAAGAAAGACAAAAGAAAAAAAATAATATCAAATTAACTTTCCATAATTTAATTCCAGTTAATCTTTTAATTCTTTAAATTTAATTGGCGAAAAGGAATTATTAAATGGCTTTACGGTTAGAAGGAATATTAAAATTGAATTTCATGGAATTCGTAAATCTTTAAAGAATAATGCATATTATAAATTTAAGAAGAAGTAAATTAATGTAAATAAATTTTTACTTGCACACAACGTCTCTCTTTTTAAGTAATTACTTCATTAAAGCTGATTAAAGTCTATAAAAGATAATCTGCTTAGCTTAAATAATATTAAATAGCCGATGATTTTTTTTTTATCATTATTATTTTCTTTAAGCTCGTTGAAAGTAATTTTCAAATAATTTATAATAATTTTAAATTTCACGGACGAACGTCGTGAAGTAAATGCTCATTAAAAGAGATCGTTTAATTGTAAAGGGGAACTCTTATTTGTTATTAAATGTAAAATAAAGTATAGAAATGGGAGGCCAATTATTAATTCCTTGAAATCGCCTTTTACGGACATTCTTAAGAAAAGTCAATACAGAAAAACGTAAATTTATTTCCTTCGGCATAAGTAACGAACGGAACTGGAATTGAAGACTGGAATCCCTTAAAAATACTTTTAACGAAAGATTCTCTTTTACTTTGCAGCGGTTTTAATTTTAATTTAAGAAAGCAAAGTCGCCTTTAAGTATTAGTAGGCCTGGCGAGAGATTAGAGAGCTTTTGTTGCGATAATTTTTTTTTTTTTTTTTAAGGAAAACCTTAGTTTTCCTTGCGCGAAGGTAAAAGGTAGAGACGGTCAGCAGCGAGGTCGGAATGTCGCGCGAGTGAATTTTCACCGACAAGCCGAATCCCGTGGAATATTGTCCCGATTCGGCTAATGTATGTTTACCACTTTCCATTAGCGCATGTGTTGGATTCCAAATGCGAAAGCTCATTATATTGTCCTATGAATCTCTCTCCCTGATTTCAACGTCAACGTAAACAGATAGTAGTATCAATTTAGTTAGAATTCGAAGTACCCAATCATAATCTGCCGTACGACTGCGCTACTACTATTATATCCCCATCCACAATGACACCTCGTTAATAGTATAAGGTAGTAGCAGTAGTAGTAGTAGTAGTAGTAGCAGCAGCAGTAGCAGTAGCGGTAGTAGCAGTAGTTGTAGTAGTAGCAGTAGCGGTAGTAGTAGTAGTAGTGCGGAGTAGCGAGCGAGTGAGTTAAGTGTAGAAATAATCGAATCCGACCACATCGTTCGCTTAATAATACTTACACGAGGATCGACATTAAATTACAGTAATTAATAATTCTTTATGAAAGTTATTATAGGTCTTGTGACCGTATGGAAACGTAACCTCAAAACTAGTTTCCACTCAAACATAAGCCCTGTTCATTACAATCGTTAGTTTTAATTAAAATTAATTAGTTTATTTCGTTTCAAAATGTATATCATACATTGTATATTTATGTTAACGATTAATAACCATTTTCTAATATTATTGAGGCTTTCATTAGGTAAGGGGTTACGGCCTTATAGAATATTCTTTTTTATTTCTATTACTTTTTATACTTTACTGAAAACGTACAATTTTAATAAAAAAAGAATAAATAATTTAAAAATAAGTATATAGTTAGATAAAAATTTTTGCTCTAATTCGAATTCCCGTTCAATATCGTCGATTAATAACATTATTTTCTAAAGCCGAATACGTGGTTGGTTTAAACATAAGTAAATAAATAAATATATAAATAAATAAATAAATAATGAGAGAAAGAAAGAAAGAAATGATTGAACTGAATGTAATCGACGATAAAATTTATCCGGGATAATTGTATTTAATCCGTAGTAGAGAGCCAACCGACCGGGCCAATGAAGAAGAGGTGCTAGCCTTAGTAGACGGCTGCTTCAATAATAATTATAATAATAATAATAATAATAAAGGGCATGTAACGGTCAATAAGGTGTCGTAGTTGGAGATACTGGGCGACCCAGTTAAGACGAAATTATGCATATGTTAAATGAACTGACGTTACGCAGTGCCGAAGATCGAAATCCTCGGCGACAAGGACAGATACGTAAAGATCGGGAGCACGGTGGTAATGCAGTGCGTCCTGAAGAACTCGTTGGAGGTGCCGTTCGACGTGTTCTGGTACCACGAGGATCGTCAGCTCCACGTCCGCAAGGGGAAGATGAATATCCAGACGAAGCTGATCGAGGGAACGAACGACACGGCGAGCAACCTGACCATCCACAATGCCGGTCCCGAGGACTCCGGGAACTACACCTGCCGGCCGAGCAACCTCGAGAGCGTCAGCGTCCAGCTTCACGTGCTCAATGGTAATTAAGAGCTTGGTCTTTTCTTAGGTAATAGCCAACTGCCGACACCCCCGAACTTTCCCTGAAACGAATCGGTCGGTATTGTCGTAGTAATAATACCGGTAGCTTACCCCCAATAACCCCGATAACCCCGATAACCCCGTTCGGAGGGGCGACCGCAGCCCAGCCGCCGTTCCCACCGTCCGCCGACCTCTTTGTTATCGACACTTTAATTATACGAAGGCGTAAACTTATCGGCTCGTCTGCTACCCAAGTTTAAATTAGTTTTATGTTTCATTATATTTAGGGCATTATATCTCGATGGTCGGCTTTCATTGCCGTGTCATTGCTAAATTAATTTCTTTATTCCGTACAGAGAGAGAGAGAGAGAGCGTTACGCTAAGGCTCGATACGACAGCTCCCTGTCCCAGCCCACAAATAAACCCCTCTCCCCGCCGGCCAGTCGAAATAAAAATATCCTCCCTGTAATCTTCGCTCTCGATTTCGTCTTATTTCCTCCGTTTGTCCCGAGCATTCGAATCCTGCCACCTTAATCGGCCGCCTTACAAAGAATTATAAAACGTTATTGCCTTCAAAATATATATATATATATATATATATACGTCTCTCCTCGGAAATTAAATTACAGCCTTTTCTAAGGAATGCCTCATCCTTTATTGCCTGCATACTTTATTACGCAAGGAAGTTTGACAAATTGAGCACTGACCCCGGAAATTCACTTCTTAATACAATTTCATGTGCCAGGCATTTTTCCTCGACCTTCTTTAAAAGTAGTCAATTAAAAAATTCTTCACAGATGGACTAAATTTCTTACCATTTTACTTTCAATTATCCTCTTTTCGCGAATTTTACATTACCTTAGAGGTACTTACTATCCGTTCGTTTTTCGTCCGCAAAACTACTGGATTCCGCACGGAGATTGATAAATAAAGGAACATCTGAAGATCCGAAAAGAGTTCATCAAACGTAATTGACAGTGGGCCGGGGGTAGGAGGCGTTTGGTGGGGGTAGGTGGGGGGGGTGGAGAGTATCGATTAGGATGGAAGTTCGATTATTTGATGAATATATTCTGAGTGGGAATAATAAATCTTATAAATTGACCGCTCATGCATACATGTTCAATAATTTACGAGAGGATAATAAGTAATGTAAGATCATAAGATATTGACTAATCTACGAGTGTGCGTGTGCGTGTGTGTGTGTATGTACACGCCCCTCTCCGTGAACGTTATGCTTGGAGGGGTTGAGAATCGTTTAATATAAAAGGGATCACGCGAAGGTAATTTTTTAATAAAAAAGAGAATAATAGAAATTACATTGGATGTGAATTTTATAAAACTCAATGTCAATGCGAAATGTAACGGATATTTTACATTCTCAGGGGCCGTTGCCATCCCCCCGTATTCACATCTTTTCCCCGGATACCTGACAATTTGACTTGAAATGTTGCTTTCGGTGTTGGAATTCTTACGAATAAAGACGGATGCTGTTATTCCGACAACACAATGAGGACACCTGTATATATTTATTTCAATATAGGAGAAGAAAATTGGCATTCGCTCAAGATCTAATTTCATTAGAATTGAATTCCCCTTGCAATTTATTATAAAAATAAATTACTCGAGCCATGAACCCGCGCAGATCGAAATTTCATTAGGGCAAATAATATATTCTTCGCCGCTCGCATGACCCGAGATAATCCTCAAGATAAAAAATGACCAATAGAATCGTTAAACAGAAAATGGCTTTTAATTCCTTCGGGCTCGTCGCGGGAGCGATTGGATATCGGGCATGTATCGGCCATTAAAATATATCTAATGAACGTTAATTATTAAAGCCGTGAACGTTTAAACGGAATACACATAAGATCCTTGACGCATACGTAAGCCTCGGCCATATCCTCGACTGTACGTATAAATATATCAATGCACGCACTACTTTCCCCCTGATTTATATGAAGTTTTATAAATTTTGCAAAAGAACTGATTTACGTAAAGCTTATCGAAAAATTTATGGATCGCTTAAAAGCGCTTTTATCCTATTAACTTTAATGGAAGCGCTTACGCAAGCGGTCGAATAATCATAAGCAGCAGCAGCAGCAGAAGCAGCACCACCACCACCAATAACAGCAATAACAGCAATAACAGCAACAAAAACAACGAAAATAATAATATCTGTATGAATTATAGGAATCGGAAAAGAAAGTAAACGTCATTGAATAATGAAGAGGAAGTGGAGTAGTAAATTTTATTCGCGAGAACGTATAAAAATACCTTTTAATAAAACTTCCAATAATATCGAGAGCAATAGCGTCGATCCAAGTCGATCTTAAATATTCAAATGTAAGCTTCTCCGAGAGGGAAGAATAAAAACAAAAAAAAAAAAAAACATTTTCCTCGGTCACGGCAATAATAAAGAAAATTTCTTGCTCAGAAAACACAAGTCAATTATAAGTATTTGAAAAAAGTAATGGGATGGGGGCCGGGGGAGGGGGGGGGTAGGAAAGGAAAGGGGATAAAATTTAAAATTGACAATTCAAAGCGATCGTTGTAAGTTTTATTTAAGGGCGAGTTACGAAGCGTATAAAGAATAACGAGAGAAATAATTGATTTTTAGAGTAAGATAGTAGAGGAAGTTGTGGGAGTGGAAGTAGAAGAAAATGGAAGTAAATTCGAGTAATTCTAAAGTGCATGTGCCCTGAAATTACATTGCCGGTATTTAAATATTTCCCTCCGATGATCGAGGGCGTGATTAGAGAGGAGGAAGGCCAATAAAGCCTGCCCATTAGAGTTGAGCGTTTTTCTAAAAACTGGTCACGTGATCGCCGGGATAAAAAGCGTAGGCGTTTAATGCTCCGATCGCTCCAATAAAACCCCAATAACCCCTCTAGCGTGACGTAATTGAAGTAAAATTAAAGGGGTCGGGGTAGGGTAGAGGGGAAAGGCAATTTTGACGAATTCCGAGAGATTCCGAGAGGATAGATCTCTGATCGGCTGACTCTTGTGTTTGACCTGTCACGAGCAGGGGAGCATCCGGCGGCTATCCAGCGTGGCATAAGCTCGGTCCCGGGCTGCTGCCGCATCCTCTGCTGGTTCCTGGGCGCCTTCAGCCTCACCGCCAGCGAGTCGGAGCGCGCGAGGCTCTGCGGCCTCGTCCTCCTCGGCCTCGGCGTGGCCCTCACCCAGAACTACCTGCCGGACGCCTGGCCCCGATGAAGCTCCCTCCGAACTCCTGGGCTACCTCCCGGCTGTGCCCCCTCCGCGGGTAAACCAGCGGCCTCCATGCCTGAGAGCGGATGACGCCTGGACTCTAGACCCACGCCGCTCCAGAACTGTCTATCCGATCTGACCTTGAGCCATCCGGTCCCAACGACATCCGGCACGAGTAAATACGCTATTTTTGATGATGATGATGATGATGATGACGATGACGATGATGATGATGACGATGATGAGGATGACGATGACGATGTGGATGATGGTGCTGCCGGCTCACCGAGCCTCCGTCATTCGTTCGTCAGCGAGAGAATGCTCGGCTCCTCGAAAGTTCCCTGGGATGCCTCGACGATACTTCCAATGATCGCGGAGCCTTCGCTCCTCCCCCGCCCCTGACATCTCTTAAACCTTGCATTAACTTTCCGCGAAACTTAATCCAAGGTTTAGCACGGCCTGGCTTCCCCCTCCCGGCCCCACTTACCCAACTACGAACCTCCACTGTACATAAGCACGCGTCATCCTTACCGTTTCGCGCACGATACACCTGTCTGCGTATACATAAGCATATACATATATACATGTATACATACATATATATATATATGTAGAGATATACGTGCGTGGACGCGTTTCGTTGTATTAACGAATAACGATACTACGAGCGGGACTTTTGACAATTATCGGTATCCCTTAGGTTAAGAGCGACGAGGCGAGCGACGAGGCGAGCGACGAGGCGAGCGACGAGGGGAGCGACGAGGGGAGCGACGAGGCGAGTGACGAGTTTCCCATGCTGCCCCGAAGAATGTACCACCGACTTTTTAACAAAAACTTGGTTGTATTTTCTTCCAGGCAGACTCGCGGTCGGAGTTTCGCGGGGAGGGGCGGTGGTAGGAGTAGGAACGGGGGAGAGGAGTGGGGGGGTGCGTCGTCGATATCGGCGGCTAGGGAGGGGTTCGGAGAGTTAGCGAGGGGTGGCGAGGGTTGGCGAGGGGTGGCGGAAAGAAGGAAAATAAAATGATAAAATGACACTGGTGAAGTATGGCTCTTGACGGAAAGGGGGAGTGAGTGGGGCCGGAGGACCGGACCGTTTGGCTGGGAGCCACTCGGGACGGCTGAGTTTTCGGCCAGCGGTGCCAACGGTCGCATTTGTACAGGATTTATCAAATGACAAACGGTGCGACGGTTATTGGGTTAAGCTCCGGAGTCGAGCGTGCCGAGAACTTATCCGATTGCCGGCGACGTCGGGAGGGGATGGAGCACGCGAACCCACCCACGCACCCACGCACACTCCCACGCAAGCAGACACAGTCCCTCGAATTCTCCCGGAGTCGATACATCCGCGCGCGACACCTTATGTATGAATATTTTTGTATTATCCTTATTAAGCGGTACGCGTTTCACGGGCTCGAAGCACTCGACTTTAGCTTTAGATTCATGGTTCATTTTCAGTGCAGGCAGATGCACCGCTCGGCGTCTCGAGAAGCGGCAAGGGAGAGACGGGAGAGCCGGGAGCTACGAAGCCGGTGAGGAGGAGGGGGGGTGGGGGTTGACGGAGGGATATAAAAACTTCTTTATAACGTCTGCGGGGGAATAAATAAAGAACGGTAAAATTAAGAGGGTCGGCTAAATAAATAAATAAATAAATAAATATATAGAAAGGAGGATGTTGTTTCGAGCGGCGGAAGGGGGCGGAAGGGGGCGGAAGGGGGACTGGGGTTATTGGGGAAGAAAGTTGCGCGCGTATAGGTTAAGTTCGGAACGTGCAGGGAGAGGTACCGAGCCACGCGGGGTGACAGCTCTCGATCCTTTCGATAGACTTTTTAATAGCCTTTCTTTCAAACGACACAAAAGGGCGAAAGAAACATCCTTCTCCTCTCTCTCCCCCCAACCCTCTCGCTCTCTCTCTCTCCTTCCTTTCTATCTCTTTATCTTTATTTATCCCTTATTCTTTCTACTTTTCCACTCTTTATTCCTTCTCCGCTTCTTATATTTTTCCTTCGACTTTTCTTCTTTTTGTTTATAGTCGCTCATCGGAGTTAAAGTAAGTAATGAGGGACGCGAGCGAGTGAAATAAGTCCGTCGGACTCTTTTGTGGATACTTCGTCCTCTCTCTCTCTCTCTCTCTCTCTCTTTCTCAGCCGTGCCCGGCCTGTCTCCTATCGAAGTTTCTCCTCTATCTAATTGAAATTCGTGCTCGCGTCTCGGTATCCGTGAGGAGAAAACACGAATTCTCGCTTTGCAGTGCACTTGCAGCCAGCTCGCGATCGATATTTAAGAAGACTTTGATATTGTCGATAAGAGATAAATAGAGGGCAGGGAGAGGGAGAGGGAGTGGGAGAGGGTGGAGGATGTACGGTAAAGGACAGGAAAGGGCAGAGTGGAGGGTTAAGCTTAGGAGAGTAATCTTTATCTCAAGACAGTTCGATCCGGCCTTTAATGCGTGCAGTTGTTAGCTCGACTTGTGATTCACAATGACGCAGCAGCTGCACTTCACAGGCTGGACCCCCTTTCTAATCTCTTTTTTTTTTCTTTCTTCTTCTTCTTCTTCTTCTTCTTTTTTTCTTTTCTTTTCTTTTCTTTTCTTTTCTTTTTTTTTTTTTATATCATTCTACTTGACACCGCTTATCGAATTCATTCTGAATCGAGAATCGAGAATCGAGAATTAATGAACGGATATTGGAAAAGTCGTCCGAAAGAAAATCATTCGGACTTTCGAGGCTCCTTTTAAATATTAATTTGGCCGCCGCGTTACTCAGCTTTGCCAACTTATGAGTCAACCCATCGATAACAGAATTTTATGGTTTCGGCTCCCCGGTATTATTAATCGCACGCAGTGAATGGAATGTGTGGGAAATTCATTGTCGGTCAAGGGACAAAGCCTTATTATTGTATATTCATTCAATCAAGGTTTTGCAAAAAATAAAAATAAAAAAAATAAAAAAAAAAAAACAAAACAAAAACAATCTGTATTTAATTGAGTCTTTGAGTGGCATTGGTATTGTAATGAATGAGCTGGGCAAATTTATCTTCGACACTAATGCGCAAACCAATATAATTGCCATGTACATTCAGTGTACGGCAAAAGAAAAATAAAGTGGCAAGCAAGCAAGTAATTTTCCATTTTAATTGCATTCGAGTAATTAAAGAAATTATCCCAATTAAAATTATCGGCCGCGCCTCCATTCGCTCATTGATAGACTCGTGCCTCTTTTTATTCGTTTCGTAATAATTTCGTATTGTCAGCTCATTTATTTCTTGAAAATAAATTTAATTCGTCGTGGAAGCATCGGCTCATCGTCGAGGATTTTGCTTATATTTTTTTTTTCTTTTTCTTTTTTTTTTTGTAGCAACTAATAAGGGAACGTCTGAGCGAGGCACTGACTTTTTCACTTATAAAACGCAGTTAGAGTATGAATATTTTTGCAAGTAAATTATTCTGACACGTATTGCACATTGTTTTGCCCCCTTAAAACTAAATGATGATTGAAGAATCGATTTTCAAAAGTATTTTAATGCCAATTTTTTTTTCTTCTTTACCTTTTTATTGGCTAAATAAGGGGAAAGTCTGCATCACTTACTTATAAATGAAAATGCTCTCTCGATTTATTCGTAAATAATAATCTTTCTCTTAGCTTTTCAGTACAATTTAAAAGCATTGACGGTTACATTGATTTATGAGGCCGCAACTTCCGCTTTCTTCTCTTAAAACATTTGATTTATGCCTTTGAAGTACATTTTTATACTTTGATACAGGATTTCTTTAAAGAAAAGTCTTCAAGATTTTTAACTCACTTTATATTATCAACGCTTTTCTTAAGGGGAAACGGTGTAGTGAAATGAAAAATCGCGTAACCTCTACAGCTCGAGTGGAACGTAATTAATACGAGGGCATGCATGGCGGTGAATTTATTAACGCTTTCTGTCGTCACATTTCATTATAACAACAATAATGATGCCGGGTCGGCAATACTCTTTAGGCAAAGCAAATATTAAAAATTCTAGCTAAATGTTTGTTAATCTAATTAAATATTTTTGTACTTAAAAAGACAAAAGCACCGCGCGATGCTATTTTTCATTTGAGTTCTAGCTTTGAGGAAAAATGTAATTACGGCCTCGCATAAAATGTCAAAATTTTCTTACATAAGCTTTAATTTAAAAAGAACAAAGTTACGCTTTCTCAAAGAAAGAATTGTACTTTGAATTCGTCTGGCATTTTATTTTCTCTCGGCATTCGTGCAGTAGCAATAAATGTGTCCCTATTTCAACAGTAGCGATAATACTTAATAATACTTAATAATACTAATAATAATAATAATAATAATAGTAATAGTAATAGTAATAGTAATAGTAAGAGTAATAGTGAACAAAATGATGAAGGGGTAAAAGAGGAGAAGGCACACTTGTGGTTTTATTTCGATAAGATTCTCGAAAAATCGCTGTAATAGACCGCAGGTGTATTGGCTCTAAGTAGGGAGGGGTCAGGGAAGGGTCAAAATCAGTAAAAATCCAGTCGACCGAAGCTGCAGGGGAATGCATAAAAGGTCGTCCCGTTTCCCGGGGCTCGGGAGCCGCGCCACTCGAGCGTTACGTTCTCGGCGTGTCACGTCATAAAGCTGATATCGCGTAGAGTCACCTCCCCCCCCCCTGGTTGCCGCTATCTGGAGCCTCCCCCTGCACCCGCTTACCGATATTTATAACGCAGGCGGCTCGGCGAGTCCTCGTGAGGTGAGATCGCGATAGCCGGGAGATGATTAACGAGCGGCGGGCGTCGCGACGGCAGCGGACAGCATTTTCGGCTGCACTATATCTTCTCGGGGTGTATGTGGCTGTCTCCGTGTGGGCGGATAAAGCGACGGGGTGGGGGGGAGTACGGGCAAAGTAAAGGGAGCGAGGGGCGGAGACGCAGCCTCGAGGATCGATTTTACAATTAGGCGCCGGCAGATCTTCTCGCGACGTCGCGACGCCGGAAGCGCTCTGCACTGCACCGCACTGCTCCGGCTTTTTATTTCACGAGCAGTCGTCCCTGGATCGATTCGTGCGACATCATTACTCCTACGCTCGCGTGCATTATTTATTTGCGTTAACGTTGCCATCCGGCCGGTTCCTTTGTCCGGGAAGGATAAAAAAAACATTTAAACGGATACATTGACGTTCGTGTCTACAGAGAACGAGAGAGAATGAGGGAAAAAGACAAAAAAAAAAGCGGACAAGGCTAAACTAACAGACTCGTTATTATTCCCTCGGGCCTCGCGGCTTCCTTATTTTATACATTTCTCTTTCCTTTCAACCTGGAGATTTCGTGGATGCGGCTTACCTAATAATACCGCTTACCTAATACAGGCACGCTTATCCTCGTATAGTCGTCCCCTTCAACGACACATTCATTCAAAACGAACAGTCGCTACGTGTCTGTGGATTATCGATTAAAAATTATTAAATACAGCCGGTAGTAAAGCGGTTACAGATAATTTTACGGGATAAAATAATGTCAGACCTCGTATATTCCTTATGCCGGTGAATAAACTGCTTTGGCTCGCTCAATACGTTCAACGATCGATCATTACGAACAAGCCGACGACGTTAACTGAGCTTTAAATTTCATTCAACTAGAATTTTTTTTTTTTATATATTTTTAAAGCGATTAACGAGGGATCGACAAAGGCGGACTTTCAACTTCCCTTTCACTGATCAGTCAACTGTCTATATTTCCCGAAAATCCAATGCGAAGCCATGCAGTTTAAGTTAACATCCACGAATAATAATAAATTTCAGAATAACTTTATCGAGGTATCGAAAAATTACTTTCTCTTCGATATTCCTACTCCGAAGCCAGGCTAGCGTAATAAATAATATCTTATAACTTCCCGAGGTCGCTACAATGGATTCCGCCGACTCGTCGATCGTTCGATCGATAGCTCGAAACTACGACCCCGTCCCAGTACCCTACGAATTAAAATTTATAACAGATTGTGTATTTATTCTTTATGGGGGAGGGGGAGGCATTTCACGGTTCATGCGTATTACTTTGCGTAAGTATTTTTTTAAAAAATATGTGTAATCGGGTAAAAGAAGTTGGGACGGGGGTAAAAGGTTTTAAAAGTCGAAGGGGAGGCACTCAATAATTCGTCCGGGCGACTCCGCCCAAGAATTGAAACTCGTTCGATGAATACGAATTATAAGGCCGTTATAATTGCATTGATTGATAATTATTAATATTGATCGATAAGTCGGTAGGCCGGCAAAAAATGCCTAATAATTTACAAAATCAGGGCAACGGTGTCATTGGCACTCTGTCGTCGTTGCATAATAATTTAAATAAGAAAAATAAAAAAAAAAAACAAGTTTGCGTTTTCGAATTCTCATGTGTCAGGAAAGAACTTTGTGGCTTCGCGATTACGAGGCAAGAAGCAAAAAAGGAACTAAAAAAGTACGTATACGCTGGAAAACATAAATTGAACGGGTTTCAGCTCTCGTTAAAGCGGAGTGCCAAAAATTTTAACGAAAGCAAGCGAAGAAATAAAGGGAAGGGGGTGAGAAGGGGAAAGATGGGATAATAATCCATAAAGAATCTAAATGAATATGGGTAAAGTAGTAAGTAGTAAGGTTATTGTGGGATTCGGAAGGGAATGAAGGGAATAATAATTAAATGTAATGAATAGGATTCGCGGTAGTACAGGGACGAGTTAAAGTACGCGAATGGTAATTAGAGAAAATTATCTTCTACAAGTCTTGTGATTGTCTGTAAATACATAGTATATGTATTCATACGTGAATTATGATATGCCGTACGTGTTTAAATTTATGATTAAAAAGACAAAAAAATGAAGTGGAAGAAGAAGTGGAGGAAGAGGAAGAAGAAGTGGAGGAAGAAGAAGAAGAAGAAGAAGAAGAAGAGGATGCGTATTATTGTGTAACTTCATAATTTTAATAAGATTATGTAAATTGGAGCGTAAGGGATGAAAATACAGATAATGTGCATTAGTGAAAATAAAAAAGAACTGTCTGACCGCTTGTGCTAACCCCAAATTACCCCGTACCGATGACTCTTTGCTTTAATTATTCCGTTATGTACATGTAAAGAGGTAATTACAATATTTTAACTGTGATAATACGAAGGCGAAACGCAACTCCTCATTCGGCTTTGTTTATATTCTTTTCTCACAACGACATGTATGTCCTTGTGAGAGGAGCATTATTAATGTAATTATGTAATTTCGTTGGAACGGCAATTTTCCCATTTCATTGGACACGATTGAATCGAAGATATGATAAGAATTTAAACAAACTGTTCGATAGGAGAAATTAATTGTTATATACACGCGAAAGTAAGACTTATACGAGTGGGCGATTAAATTTAAATCGCGAATAATCGCGATGGAAGGACTAAAGTTGTCGAGTATGAAAATGTCGAAAGTATTCAAACGAGCTAAAACAAAAGTATTACAATATATAATAATTAATTGACGCGAAGGTTAGCATTGGCCGGTCACACGTATACATATGCACTTAGGCTCGCACGCACGCGGACAGGCGGGTTCGCAGTTAGCGTAAGGGATGCACGAGGTATTGTTTGATATACATAAGTGTACGTAAGTCTAGAGTTATAATAAAAAGAAGATGCAAGAGTACGAGAATGAGTTTGTTGAGGATTCAATGCGATCGCTCAGTGAAACGTGAACACGTTAAACTAATACAACAAAAAAAAAAAAGAAATGAAATGGGGTGGGGGGGGGAAGAAGTAGAAGAAAACCTTACACACCTGTACTGATTAAATACTAAAAGAGTGACGGGGGGGGGGAATTAATTTGCAAAGTGGAGGGAAGGGGTCTGGAAGTAAACAAGAATAGAAAATCTTGACTAGATTACGAAAGTGATGGACATTTACTCTAAATAAGCTACAAGTATAATGGCGTATTTGTCACTCTTTGTCGGAAGTGTTCGCGTCACTCTTTTAGCAGAGACAGTGGGGAGGGAGGTAGGAAGGGAGCGATAGAAAAAGCGCTTAGAATTTATTGTATACATAATAAGAGCATCAGCACTGACAAGGGCATTGAATTTTTGTATCAATGTCAGTCGCGGTGCTTAATCGGCGAAAAGAAAGAGGAAAAGGCTCGAGTCGCGTACGTACGTACGTACACAAGTAAAAGCTTCTCTCTTTCTTTTCCTCATTGTTAATCTGCGTGTAATTTGTCTCTATATTAAAAACGTAGGTAACGAGTGCTAAATGTATGAATTCGACTTGTTATATTTATTTACTTTTCACTGTATGGTAGAATTTTATATATATATATATATATATATACATACATATATATATATATATATATATTTAAAGCAAAATTATAAATCGCTAGGAAGCTAACTTTTTCCCGAGAACCGAGCGATCAAGGTTTGTCTGTTAATGCCGCGCTCCATCCTAATAATATCAATTACTGCCTACAAGAAGAACCCTTCACGGATTTGTTTTTCCCCTTGAATCGCCACATGCTCAACGCAATAATATTCGTAACTCTCAAGACAGCCGTATTATGAATTAAAAATAAAAAAAAAAAAAAAGAAGAAGGAAAATAACAAGAGCGAGAGATACGAAGGAACGATTAAGCGTACGATGTATATGTCTAAAATGTGCTTGGCCATCCTCTAGACGATCCGTCACCGTCATCCCACGATCAATGGAACATTAAAGTTGTAAAAACCCGTAGCTAATAATAATAATCTCCCCGGAATTATGTATTTTTTATTTTTATATGTGCTTTTTAAGGTAAAAAAACAATGCTTAGACTTCTAAATCTACTAGCTGCTAGGAATTATTGTACGAGATGGGGAAGGGGAATGAGGATAAGGTGGATGAATAGTAATTGGATAAAGAGAAGCGGAGGCTCGTTAGCCGTAATGGAAAAAAAACTGGCTTATCGGATAACCATTATCAATGGTCGCAGGAGGCCGATAAAGTCGGCGACTGCCCTAACGAACGTCCTAGGAATGTCCGACTAGGAATACCAGCAGAGAGGGGCCAAGCCATTCGATCGAACGATCCCCCTAACACCAGACACGCACGTACGTAAGCACGCAAGCACGCACGCACGCACACAGAATCAGTGGCAAGCGAACGCGAAGGCGAGGTTCTCGGGAAGACGTGCGCTAGACGCGATCCCGAAATTTTCCCAGCCTCCGTCCGTCCCGGCGCACCGCTCCTAATGGAAAAACAAGGAGAAAGAGGAGAAAGAGGAGACAGAGGAGACAGAGGAGACAGAGGAGACAGAGGAGAAGGAGGGAGGAGGAGGAGGAGAAGGAGGAGGGCCGCGCCCTGTCCCACCTACGTCCGTTACGTTATAATCCACCTACGCACCCGCGTACGCACCCGCACCCGCACCCGCACCTTCACAAGCCATTCTTGTTCTGTTCTTCTTTTTCTTCTTCTGCTTCTTCTTCTTCGCCGAAATGTCAATGTTTTGTTTCTGTAGGGCCGCGCGGTGGGGGAGCGGGGGCGAGAGAGAAGGAAGCTCCTTCCGGTTGCTTTTTACGGATCGTCTTTCTAATAAGAGCGCCTTAGTGGCGTCGCTTCGACAGCCGCCCAATCCCTTAAATTATTGACTCGGGCAATGCCGTGGCTTCGTATGCATAAACGCAGGTACGCGCGCGCGCGCACGCCCCTCGTTCCAAACGACCTAAAGCTCGTTGCATTGGTATGGGGAAGGAGCAGCTGGAGACGGTTCCGTTAATCGAGACCCTCGGATTCCTGTCGGCAGTTGATTGTCGCGAATGGGAAGACGCAGCCGAGCCGCCATTGGTTTCTCCTGCTTCACCAATCTGGTCTCGATTTTATAAAGATCAAGCAAGGGGAGCAAGGGTGCATGGTCACGCGATGCTAAAATAACCTCGTCTCCTGGATTTTCATTAAAAGAAACATCTGCGAACGATAAAGGGTAAAGGTAATAATTATAGTAATAATAATAATAATAATAATAATAATAATAATGATAATGATAATGATAATGATAATTATAATGATAACGATAAAACGAAACCTTGAATCTACGAGAGATGGTGTGAGGGGTGAATCGGGAATTCAGAGCATAAATATATATTAGCGTGAATGGCGATCTTGCGAAAGATAGAGAGAGAGAGAGAGAGAGAGAGAGTAATTATTACAATGTACGATATAGATCTCGCTTGGATGTGTATGAGTGATGCGACATAAGTGTTACATAACGAAAATCGTAAGTACATTTACAATCACGAGTTATAAAGATACAATAAATAAATAAATAAATAAATAAATAAAGAATACACATCCTTTTTAGCATTCATATGTACGAATAAACTCATTTCTGTCATTTATACGTCATTAAGGATGATTTATAATTTCGCGCCCGTTTTACACTTTTTACTCGAGTAAAAAAATAAAAAAAAAAAAAAGTAATTATAAAGATATAAGATAATCAAATTATGTAAAGCCTCGACGACTTTGAAAACAATGAAAATGAAGAAGAAGAAAAAAGAAAGGGGTAAAAAACAGAAAAAAAACAGCATCATCCGGAAAGATATAGGGTTTGGTGAGAGGACGAGGGCGGGGGTGAGTAGGGTCAGAGGGAGGAGGGAGGAGGGAGGAGGAGGAGCGGGAAGGGGAGCGCTGGTGTAAGGTTACTTGACACTTTAATTTCGTGCATACGGCGGGAGAACGATTTTTGTACAAAAGTCCTGTATCTCCGGGCTTTTTTGAAATCTGGTAAGCCGAAGAAGCAGTAACGTGTCGCCAGTATAAAAATGTACAACAAATACTTCGTTTGCTTTCCTGTCCCGGATAAATAAATACAAGCACTTTAATAGCATTAACATTTCCGTCCGGGACACGAGACAAACAAAACGACACGAGCAAACAAATCCACGGAAGCAAATAATAAAAAGAAACACATGAATTAAAAAAAATAAATAAAATTAAATACAAAAAAAAAAAAATAATAATTATAATAAACGAAAAAAACCAAAAAAAAAAAAAACTGTGGAACATTCCCGTTCTATGTGTGAACTACCATACTACGGCTTTAACAAACAACATTGTACTATGACCTTACGGGATACTAAATAAAAGTAAACCATACCGTTTATTGTACAATTCTTTTTATCTCGACCCTATCACGTTTCCCTCAATTCTCTTATTATTGTTTATTCTTCGATTCGAAGATTCGAAGGATCTGTTTCACGCTGCGCTCGGCCTTTTTAATAAGGATCAATTAGCATTAAGCCTCCGATTCTTTATGCAGGGGAATCAATGGTGTATGCGTGCAGGTTTACATTGCGACCCAATCACCGCCATAAATAAATATTCGAAAACTCCTTGCGAATAAGATGGATCGGATTCAAGAAAATTCGAGACGCGCGTATAGCTGTTGTTCTTGATTGCATTTGCCTCCCCCTCCCCCTCCCCCCTTCCCATCACTCCATTCACGGACGCTCTTCACAGTATCACTGTTTCAATATAATCAGCTCGACTCGGACCCAGAACTAAGCTCCAGACTCCGACACCTGTGCAAACAGTCCATCATTGTAATTTCCTTCATTTTCCAAAGGAAAATGAGAGGCGCATTCAGGTAGATATCCTTATTTCATTATATTTTATTCGTTGGATTTATGTACCTTCTGACCTCTCTCTTGCATGATCTGTAACCACGAGCCGATAATTAAAATCTGCCGAGTCGGTTGAGTTGGTGATAGTAAAAGTAAAAGTAAAAGTAAAAGTAAAAGTAAAAAAAAAAAAAACAACAACAATTGGTAATAAAAATACTGACGACGAAATTGGATCCTTGACTCAGACGTAATAATGAATTTGAGTACGAGATCGTCGACCATTTGAAAGTACCGTCATCAATGGACGCATCAACGATGTCATAAAAAGGTATTTAAAGTCACCAGTGACATTAACAAATACATGCATGCATTTAATTATTTGATCTTAAGCTACAAGCCTAACTCTTCTGTTATGTTCGATAATCAATATGTACAATATTCTTTCACGTTCGTAACATAACAATATATACCATACCAATCGTCGATGGAACATTCCGTTACGTCCTGTACTACGATATCCTTAATACGATTCGAAATATCGTAAAAAACTCAAGTTCTATAGAATTTTACTGCTATCCAATTAACGCACTTCTTCGATAGCCTTGCGCATCATTTTTAAAAACATGTAAAAATAATATTTTCACGATTACAGAATATAAATAAAGCCTTTATTTTACATCGTGAAATCGAATTAATTAATGTAACGTGAAAAATGTAAAAATTGTAATTAATAATAATAATAATAATAAAGAAATAAAAAAAAACAAAAAAAAACAAACAATCAGAATAACATTAATTTATATCGATATTTATAATACTCGGTATTGTTAATATTAACGGTGGTACAGAAAAGGTTGGTAAAAGAATTTTTACAATAAAAATATGCGTAATCTCTTGAGCTCAATGAGTTTTCTTTCGATTTTCTCTTTCGGTCATGCAGGAATTCACTATGCTTTTAAAATTGTAATGCAAGAAGACGCTGATGAGCTTCAGCGGGCCCATCAATAGTATTTGCAGTACCAGTTCAAGAAATGAGCTGCTCGGTGACATTCCGGAACAGAGGGTCGTCAATACGTAGCTTTCGTGGCCGACGATGGAGAAGAAGTTTTCGTCCTGGGAAAAATCAAGTTTTATCTAATAAATATCATTGCGTAATAACGAGACGCGATGTCTTGATTGAATAGAGAGAGAGAGAGAGAGAGAGAGAGAGAGAGATAAGTAAGTAGATGCTTAAGAATGTTGAATAAATAATGAGACTGACGAGGGCGTCGTCGAGGAGCTTCTGGGCGACGGTTTCCGGCTGGACCAGACCTCCGCTCTCCGATATGTATTTCGTTTCCACGGGCTTGGACTCCTGCTCGACTATGAAGCCCGGGGTGTCCGTATCCGGAGGTAAGCACAGCGTGACGGTGACGTTGTACGGTGCCAATTCCATCACCAGGCTCTCGGCTAAGCCTTTCAATGCGAACTTGGTCGCGCAGTAGGCGGAGTATCCGAAAATACCTGCAAAACCGTGTCGTTTCGGGTATTTAGTCGGGTTAAGTTGTGGGTCGCGGGACGGCTTGGGGGAAGCTCCTCGTCACGGATTACCTAATAATCCAGCTTGCGACGAGACGAAGACGATTTTTCCCTTCTTGGCGAGCTTCATGCTCGGTATAACGGCCTTGGCGCAATAATAGCTCCCCAGGATATTCAAGTTCGTTATGTACTTGACGATCTCCGGCACGGTGTCCTCGATCTTCCCGCATATCGCCATTCCCGCGCAGTTGACGAGCATGTAGCAGGGCCCCTGCTGCCTCTCCAGGTCCTTGAACGCCTTCTCGATATCTTCGTACTCCTGGGAGACGTCCAGGACGAGGCACTCGATCTTCTGCCCGGCCCTGTTAAGGCAAGCCCTGGCGACTTCATCGCGCGCTACGATGAAAAGAGATCGAGAGATAGATAAAAAAAAAAAACAGAAAAAGAAAGAAAAGGAGCGTAATTTCAGGTTACGGCGACTCTTATCCGTCGATAACCCCGAGGAGTCGCAATTTTTAAACGTATATTCAAACATGAAATATTAGAGGCGCGCTATGCCTTCGTTTCTTTCTTGTAGGAAGAGGAGTATAGCCGACAATCGATTCTCATTATTCCATGAAATCCACGCAAACGTTATTGATTAGGGAAGGGTGGAGGGAAGGAGGAGGAGTTTAAAAACGGCTACGTCGTGGGTAAGTTGAGCCTCGGCTGTTGTTTAACAGTAATGATAATATTGAATGAGACAAGGACTGGAGTACCGATTTCGAGTTTTTCAATGTCCCGAGCGACGATGGTGACGTTGGCGCCATTCGCAGCGGCAGCGATCGCCACGCATTTGCCAATTCCACTCGATCCTCCCGTCACCTGCAAAACCAAAAGTATCAATTAAATCTCGTGCGATTCGCATGCTTTACACGAGCCTTCGTCCGCGTGATATAGTAAAGCCTCCCCACCCCCACCCCACCCTCGCGCGCACTTAATCAATCAAGATCCACCCCGTTGAGGCTGCAATCAATACACAAACGGGCTACGGACTTCCCGGCGACAATATCCTCAGCTTAATTTACCTTTTTTCGTTATTGTCTTATTCCCCACCCACCCCCCAATTAGTATCGATGCCCCAAGCTGCACAGCGCTCGCGACACACGAATATATACACGTATACGTATGTATATATATGTATATATATAATAAATCTAGAATCTAGGTATGCGGTCGTATTGATCCTCGACTCTTGGATGGATCTTCCTACTCTTCCTACTCCGTTCCGTTTTAATGGTAAAATCATGTATTTACGAGTATCCGATCAACTCGCATTCCGCATTCGCGTATCCTGACGAGAGCGTGAAGTCCCGACGAATTCGTCAGCACGAGTTCGCTTCCAAGGATTTTAAAATATTACTTTACTCGAGCATGGATATGGATTTCGCGCGGCGGTGCCTGAGACCGAATTTCATAATGAATTTACTTTAAAATTAGTTGGTATTATTAACGATGATGATGATGAAGAAGAAGAAGAAGAAGAAGAAGAAGAAAAGAAAAAAAAACATCGAAGACGTTGATTTTTAAATAGGGAACCTCTTAAGTCTTTCGTTTGGTTAGAACGTATTCGAATGAAGACGAAACAAGCCAATAGAAATTCACTGGGTTATATATATATATATATGTAATTAAAGGGCCAGGACGAGGGCCTTCTCTCTGTTACACGCGACGAGCCTGTTTTGAACGAATGCACACGTGCGCGTGCGATAAACGACAATGGGCGCGCGGAAATATTTGTAAAACGGCACTCAATCAATGACGTTCTCTGCTGCCCCGTTAAACAACATTCGCACCAAGACTTTTAATTGATGAGCCATTTATTCCGGATACGGACTACGAGCGTCGCGGAGTCGCGCGGTTCATTATTTAGTTTTTATTAAATTATGCCGAGGATTATTTTAAAAGTATTTAATGCATCATTATTTGCTTTATCGGCGTGTATCCTAAAAAAATACGTGTGTGCGAGCGCGTGTTTATATATATATGTAGTGTGTGTGTGTGTATGCAGGCAATTACAGATATATTTATTTATACGTGCATAGATAGGCATGGATAGATGTAGAATAGATAGAGGATATTTTATACTTATATATATATATGTACATATATATATATATGAATTAAATATATTTTATTTAAAAAAGGTATCCGGAGAACATGAACGTAATGTCGGCCCCGGCCGCTGAGTAAACGTGTCAAAGTCAAACATAACCTCGAATTCAGAATGCCCACGCGAAATACACCCAGGGTATAATAGATATTCGTTCGCCAGCAGAAAGGAAATGCCATTCATAAGGAAATTAATAAATATACAATTATTTAATTATTTTTTTTTACTTACAATGACATTTTTATTAAAGAGCAAACCCTTTCCTGCACTTTCTTCCTTTAATTGTCTTTTAGCTCCTTTCTTACTTTTATCAAATAAGAATAAAGCTGCAAGTACAGGCAGTACGTACAGATAAGATATCGATAGAAAAGAAAAAGCGAGCAAAAGTGTAAAAATAATGGTAATGAATATTATGTATTTCATATTACGTTAAAAATACTTTAGGTATATTTAATATAAACGTTATATCTATCTTTTTTTATTGTTTCGGAAGATAATTAGTATGAAATAGAACGAATTTAACGTAATGTTACATTTATATGAGCGAACTTGACAACAATGTACTCATGCACCGTGAGAACTTCAATAATGCCTAATAATTACAATCCAACCGCCGATCTAGAGTTTTTCAACTCGGAATACAAAAACAAGGATAGTTGCAGTCAATCGAATCGATCGAGGCGCTTGTCGCTCGTAGCGGCCGATCCATGAAACACTACAAAAATTCCCTCCTACGAAGCAGGCGATTCTTTCTTATCGTAAACTCGTTTTAAATATACGTTCATGGAAATATAAAGAGATTAGTATGAATTGTTGTCTGTTGTTCGGAAGCTAGAGTTCCATTGGTTTGCCGAAACGAAGCGAAAATTATGGCTTCGATTTAGTAGCGTAAAGTAAAGAAGACCAAAGCCTTGAGGGACGCGTTATTTTATCGCATCGTTATTGTGCTTTGAATATTAATAAATAATAAGAAAAATAATAAATTATAGATACACGATGAGCAATATCACAATATCGATTTTTAATAATAAAATCTTAGATATTGTATTGGTCTGTGAACGCGTCGGTATTTACGCTGACGTTAACGTTCTTTAACCTTAAATGCTTTTTAACGGTTAGAAATTAAATTCTTTTAAGCCGTTTCGTTATGCTGTGCACAGTGCGATCGAATAGGCAGCCAAATGTCGTGGAAATAAAAAAGAGTGACGATAGCATCGGACAGTACTTGAAGTTATATAGAAGCCAAACGTGCTGGCGGTAAAAATTAGCTTTAAAATAGTCCTCTCGGCAATAAAGAGAGAAGAGAGAGAGAGAGAGAGAGAGAATGACTGTCGAGCCAACGAGATCTACGTATTTAAGGACGGAAATCCAAGACGAGCACTGACATTGCTTCCTTGACTATGTACTTACCTTAAACCTGTAAAGACTTTGAGCTACTCAATGTTTTACACAATTTACAATTAATAATAATTTAGCATCGATATCCATAAAACTGTTCATATTTCGGATCTTTCGGATCTAACATTTCGTATCTTCGCATCACGTGATTGTATCGAATTTTCCTTTTTAAACCTTACATTGACATTATGAGGGAAAAATAATATGAGATCAAAAAGCAGCAAGAGCGAGTAATGATGCTGCAAATCATCGATTTATAATCATTCCGATTTGATAATGCATTGGAATATTTAAACGCCTTCTCGTGTGCGTTGCAATCCATCGCGACACGCATGCGCAACTGGATAAAGATGAGGAGACCGTTATTTTTCTCTTTTTACGCACGTTTCCTCGTCTATGTGTCCTTAGGATAGTCATGTGCCATGACCGGGCGAATGGACGAAGGATTTGGTGTCGGGACTCTTGAATTTCAATTATGGCGGCATCGGAATGACGGTTGACTGATTAAGGTTGTGTTTGTCGGAACCTCGCTTGTAAATTTTAAGAACAAGCTTTCATCCTTCATCTCAAGATGAACCCCCTCGTTGAAAATGATCTAAACATCGATGACCTTGAAAATATCCTGCTAAATGCCGATGAGATGAAAGCGTATTTGAAAAAATTGAAGGAATCTTGTCAGGCCTATGACGAGAAAATCGAATGCACAATTCTCGAATCGATTTCAAAAAGCTCTGGTACTGTTATTATTTATTTATATTATTTTAAGATTTGTATGTAATCAAAGCCGTTGTTTAATATCCCTCTTTAAAACTATGCAGAATGTGCAAAGCGAGTGGAAAAAAGTTCTGAATCAATTTTGCAATTGTCAAATCAGGCAAAGGAATTAAAAAGTCACCTTGAAAGCATTAACCTGGAACAGAAGATTATTGAAAAAAGGACAATACGTATGATTCAAGAAACTGAGAAAGTAAAAGCTGATATATTAAGTTTTAAAGAAGAGAAGGAGAGACTGTCACTTGAAATTATAGACTTGGAACAAGGTAAACAGTATTCCTTATTTATGGAAAAAATAAATACTTATTTGCTATTTAAATCATAAATTATGTTTACAGTGCATGAAAAAAAACATGAGTACTTACAAAAACAATGGGACGCTTTAAAAAAGGCGTGTAGTGTGTACAAAAATGTCTTAGATATCCACATTGATAGTAAGATAATAGATGACGTTGAACAAGTTACAATAACATTTTTTCGAAATGAAAATCCAACAGATAAGAAATTTTTTGTAGTCTTAACTTGTGAAGATGATTGTTGGAAAGGTAATGTAATATTTTACAATAGAATTCATCATTTTCTATTATTACTAAAATTATTTAATTTTTACTGTATGAAATAGAATTAAATATTTTCAATGAAAAAAATTATTAAGTATTAGAAAGATTTTAAAAAGTTTGATAATTTATTTTTCAATTATAGATATTGAATTAAAATATTTATACTTCCATCTATGAAACATGTTTTTCTAAATAATTTGTAAATAGTAACATTTTCGTATTGTTTCAGTTAAGAAAATTGAGCCAGAATTAAGTGCTGAGAACAAATATCAACTGAATCATATAGTTCAGTTTTCAGAACAATCCAAAGTAGTTGATGTAACCTTATTACTATGTGAATTAAGGATATTATTTTTAAAAAATTATTTATCATCGTAGCATGAGATAATTAATTTTAATTGTACAGTTCATGTTTTTATATGATTTAAACTATAAATAAATTTTAATTTATTTTAAAATATTTCATTGCAAAAATCAGCGTCTCGTATTAAAATATCTAATTTATGCAAATTTTAAACTACTTAAATCAACGACAAATATGGAAACATAAATAAAATAGAAATTCATTAGCAACACATTTAGGTAAATGTAATATATAAATTTCATCAAAAGCGAATAAAAAATTATTTAAATTTTTAAAAATACGTTTACATACTTTTTCAAAATTAAATTTACTTAGGAATTTAGTTATAGTCATTTGAATTCATCTGTTTTTAGATATTTATCATTTGATTTTTAAACATTTCTTTTGTTTCTCATTCAATTGTACTAAACGTTATTCGAGAAAGTGCCTTAAATATATATAACGTTCGTACATGATACGTGATATTAATTAAGAATTTATAATAAAATAGCTGAAACATGTATTTGTTAAACATTAAAAATATTATTACTAGATTTAGAAACGTAGGTATTTTTTACTTTAATTGAACGTAAAAAGTTTTAATATTTTGTTATAATTATTATATGTTTTGGTTACTTTAAAAATAACCTTACATTACACTCATTTATTTCTGTAAAATAAATAAAATGTACATTGTGAATCTTGTGAATATGAGAAAACTTATCGATGTATTTGTAATAATGACGTATTAATAATTATATTAAACTCTTTAAAATATAATATATTTCTTTTATTGTCTATTAGATGTATTTATGTAAACGCATTTGGACGTGTATATGTATATGTATATATATATATAATTTTATGCTATTGAATTAAAAATAAATGAATGCCATAATAACTCAGAATATACAGTGTCAAGCAAAATCTTATTTAACAGTCTGTAAAGTGCTTTAATATATACTTAAACACATTAACAGAAATCCGAAAGTAAAATGTTTATTATAACATAGCGCTCTAACATTTAGTTTAGTACTTAATACAGCAATAATAACATTAATTTTGCTACGGGTAAGAAATTGTTACATATATTACAAAAGAAAATACTGTATTATTTAATATTAATGTGATGCCAGGAAAAAGAAAATAATGTAGGAATATATTTCTCTCATTAAATATACAAAATAATACATATATAATATTATTTATCCAACATTTACGTTTAAAAACATTCAAATTCCTTAAGTAATTCTACTGTGAATGACCGACAATGCATACGAGGTTGAAACAAAAAAAAATATTGCGAATATCAGCCTCTCAAGAAACGATGTCTTTCTTAAAAAATAAATATCTTTTACTAATTTATACTGTTAAAATTTTCTAAAATCTTTATTGAAATCAATTTTGTCGTCTTATATAATACTTTTGTTAGTATCATTTTACAAAATTCACAGATAAAATTTTCTTTTCTTTTCTTTTTCTTTTTTTTTTCTTTTACATATAATTTTTATTTTAAAGTTTCGTAAAAAATACACTTCTTAAATGTATAAAAAGGTTACACAGGTAACAGTATGTGCTATAATACTTTTTGTAAGATTATTAATATTAACAAAAGTAAAATATACATGTAGGAAAGCAGCTATAAGGAATATCAATTTATGTAGTATACAAAAAATCAATATTTCCGGTATCCTGAACTCAACTGAGTTTGCTCAAATTGCGTTCCATGCGCGTGCACATATATATATATATTTATGCGCGCACGTGTGTATATATATATATATATATACACTGTTTGATACACCTTACACTTGCAATAGAATTATTTCATTAATGTATACATACTTTGTATAATAATAAACATAATATTATATATTCGATCAACATTTAAGCATATTTAATTAATTCTACGAACGAAATAAAACAATTATATAGACTAATATACAATAACAATAAAATCTAAATGAAACAATGTAATTAATGTTCAATGAAATTGCTCAACTCTATAAAATCTCGATGGAACTGCAAGTGCTTGATTTTTAACAAATAATCATTCGCGACTCGATAAAATTAATTAAATAATTAATAATTTGCCTTTAATCAAGCATAAGTGGATAATAATAATAATAATAATAACATAACATAACATATACATCCTTACTACTAATTTCAATATTAAAAATTTCATTTATTTAAATATTAAATTAATTTAAATGTACTTCAATGAAAATCTCTAGCTTCGACGATTAGTTAATGGACAATTAACTCCGCGCGAATTATCAACATGACTTTGACATTATTTAACGTTTAAAGCCATTATTACAATGAACAATTGAAAGTATGGATAAGTCGGGAATATTTGTACTCGGTGAAGCTTTATTTTACGTATGTGAAATTCGATATCCGTATAGTAGCTGTGAAGAAAATGCCATTTCCATTAGTTTGGGCGTTCGGTCGAAGGTAGTAGAGTAGTAGTAGGCTTGAAAAGAGGAGAGAGAAAAAAAAAAAAAAAAAAAAAAAACACGTTCCTCGCTACTCGACAGCCGGCAGGGACGGACGGTCAGAGGTTTATTGGGGTTACGAGGGCTCGAGGATTTTTACATCCGATTTTCCTATTCTCCGAATGGCTATTGAACGACGACTGGATGCCAGGATAGTTATGCCTCCTCCTCCTCCTCCTCCTCCTCCTCTCCTCCTTCTCCCGCTCGTGGGGCGTCATTAGGTATGCAGGAGCGGGGGCGAGCGTCTCGCTCGGGCCGATGACAATTGCGCGTCCCTTTATTGGCATAAGTCAACGGGGCCGAGCCGCGCGGGGTCAATTGATCGCCCACAATCAATCATCGCTGGGCCGTCGCGAAAGCTCGCATCTCGAAAGAGATTTTTATTTGCATCTATTGACCCCTGGACTCGCGGTGCCGGTTCCCGTCGCCGATCGTCACGAGCGGCTATCAATTACCGATCGATGTCTCGCCGATCCTTGATCGTGTGGCGCCGCCCGACTCCCGCTCCTCCTCCTCCACCACCACCACCACCACCTCCTCTTCATCCTCCTCATCCTCATCTCTCTCCATCTCCATCTACAACATCTCCTGGAGCTGCCACTCTCTGCCTCCGTGACTCTTTAATCGGGCATGAATTCATTGCGCTAAATTGAGCCTACTGATTGGAAACTATTTATCCCTGCACTCTTCTTTCTGCTCTTGCCTTTATTACGCGGAGGCCTTATACTGCTCTTCCTGCTGCTGCTCCTGCTGCTGCCGTTGCTGCTGATGCTCCTGCTGACGCTGCTACTGCTGCTGCTGCTGCTGCTGCTGCTCTATTCTCGATTAGCCAAACGTCTTAACAAACTCTCGGGCTTCTCTTCTACATTCCTTTCGACCCAAACATATTTAATCGTTAATCCTCTGACGCGCTGACCCCTCCTCCTCCTCCTCCTCCTCCTCCTCCTGCCGGCTTTACAATTCAACGTTAGCTCGAATAACTTATAATACTTGCGTTAGTGGATTTTTTTTTTTTGTTTGTTTTTTACTTTGTTTGAATTATACTTTATCGTTGGCAATTACAATATTATACCGAAGTAATGAAATATGTCGATTTCCAGTGAGAAAACCATTGGTGACATAATTCGTTCATTGAGAGTCTGATGCAATCGCTCAATGTAAAAAAACAATTAGTCAGCTTAATTTTACAACGAGCTCGTCATGAATACGTGAAAATTATTTACATGTGCTTTAACGTCTTCTATTCCTTTCTAAAATATACTCACTATTACTACTCTCTATACACGTATACGAACAATTCGAATATAAGCGAGACTATTTCCTTTGTCATCCGTCTTCCCCATGTAATCTCCCCGCCATCCTTAACGAAACATTATACTGAGAAATACTTATTCCTTAATCCCAACTATCGGATCCATATTATTCTTTCGTAACACTTTCTTAAAAGATATCATCGTGAAAATAATCTCTTGGTTAAAAAGGGTACGGCTCTCGATGCTCAAATTCACTTCGAAACATCTCGAGACGGATCACTTTTACTCGTCGAACTACGTAAAAACAAAATAAAATAAATAGAGAAACGTATAAACCCCGACAGTTCAATCAAGAATATTGCAACGTTTCCCATTAAAACCTCACTTCATTGACGTTGCAATATTAATTTCATTTATAATACACGATAATATAAATAATTATTGAAACGGATGCGCGGAAATCTCTCGGCCGATGGGATTTTTTTTTTAAAAAGTAATTAACTACGAGGCGACTCTCGGGAATCCCTACGAATGAGGAGCCGAGGCAGGCCTCGAATGAAACATTTAAAAATCTTGAAATTTATATTTAAATTGAGAATTTCGTTAAGCTACTTATCGCGATAATTTATACACAATGGGTTTTAAAGTAATCGGCGCACGCAGCGAAATATGAATTTGAGCCGATACTACATTGTTCGCAAAATCTATTACAATAAAAACGTGCCCCCGCCTCGCCTCGCCCCCTCCCCTCTTTACGGCTTGACGGGTGCGTGATATTACGTAGATACAAACAAGCGATCGTTCGCTGGTCCTGGCGTTCGGGGCGGTGCGGTGCGGGGCGGGGCGGGGCGGGATGGAAGAGTGAAACGTTCGGCCGATGTTCCCGGACGAAAAGACGAATTAGTAAAACAAAACAGCAACAACAACAACAACAACAACAACAAGAAGAACAAGAAGAAGAATAAGAAGAATAAGAAGAAGAAGAAGTAGAAATGATAAGAGAAGGAAATAATAATTGAGAAGCAAGGCCGAGGCGCGCCTCCGTTTTCCAACTCTGATGGAAGTCTCGCTTTTTCGTCCGAGGAACGGGGCACACATCGGGACATCGTCTCATCAGCTCGCACGACCGCACGCACACGCGCACACAATGGGGCGTATAGACATACAGACAGACAGACAGACAGACAGACGGGAGCACTACTCTCGATCCTTGCCCCCCGCTCGCCCGCGACCCCTCCCTCCTCCTTACAGGGCAAGGCGACGAGCTCGGAAAAGTTTTGAAAAGCAGACGGCGATGGGGGAGGGGGGGCGCGGAATCGATTGCATTCCTCACGGAGAGACAGACAGACGGACGTAGGGGGCAATGAAGGCGAAGGTCCTGACGCTCACTAGCCCATCTACTCGAGCGTCGCCGCGAAGGAGACGTTGCCACCGGAGGCGGCAGCCGCCGCAGCGAGCAGCAGAGTCGGGGGCAGCGCCGGGAGGGGCGTCGGCTCGCTCGTCGTCGTCGAGGACGTCGGACAGTTGTTCGCCACGCCGTAGACCTTCGCGTGGTTCACCTCCAGGGCGACCGTCAGGTCCGCCAGGCCGGCGTCGCACAGCACCGGGTTATCTGCAACCAATCATCACGTTATTCAGATTTTTATGTTGTCAGGAAGGATCGTTCGCTCTCGATCATTCATCACAGCCTCTGATATTATAAGAATCACTCACTCCCGCAACATCCGCCTCCCCCCCCCCAACTATACATGCTTTAAAATCCCCTATAGGATTTTAAATCTCCTCCCCCGCTCCGTTAAAATGCATTTTAGGAGCTAAATCATCAGAATTGATATGAATTCAAACTATAAAACATCGAATGTTGAATAGAACAACGAATGCCAAAAATAATAATATAATACAAGAGATTTATAACCCATATTTGGATACAACTAGCTTTTAACATCCAATTAATTTAATATTTGTGGTAGGTAGTGAAGCAAACTCGGCTTATCGAAATTTCTCAGTCGTCGGTTATTAAAGCGTAATTATAGTTTGTATTGGTTTAGCTTAACAGCCAGATCAATGAAGATTATTACAATATTGATTTGATTACATATATATATATATGTAAATTTAGAGAAATAAATAAATTTTTATTTCTAATGATCGGAATAGCGCGTAAATGAATAATGAATTTGAATTTAATGTGCGTTGACCGACGCGGCATTTTCCATTTGGGAAAAAAAAAAAAAACAATCACATGCTACAATTACTTCCTGCCGTTTCTATTACTTGAATAAAATTTAATCATCTAAACGATGCTAATGCTTGACCTGATTAGCACCTGCAAGTCTTTCTTCCAAATTTCAATTGGAATGCTTGAGCCGAGAGAGAGAGAGAGAGAGAGAGAGAGAGAGAGAGATGGCCTTAGAGAAAAATTCTCGAGCAGCCTCAATAATAACAATGCCAGTACTTTGTTTGCCAAAGCCTTTTAAACGCATTGTGCTAATTTAAAAAGATTTACGAAGATGACTCTACGGAGGCTTTTATCAAATCATAGTGCTTCAATAAGACGCTCTTATTAACCACTTAAGCCACAAATGATTAATACATTAATATACCTAATCACTTAAGTAATTATTAAATATTAAGGCATTTTCTTCGTTTTTTTGAAATTCTTAAGACTTAAGAAGATTCCATGAGTCAGCCAATCGAATGTTAAATAACCTTATTCAATAATTTTGATATCTAATTAATTCAATTCACTTGTTCATTTAAATTAAATTCATTAATTCTTTCACTTGTCCGTCCTGCAGCAACAAGTTAAACATTCCATACGTAGAACCGACAAAAGATCTAGCATTCGTGCAACGTGAAATACTATATCCTCGAGATCATTGTATTATAAATGAAGCCACGCATGTTTAATAATACGAAATGAAAATTAAATGTCGGTCTTTCTTCTATTGGAAAAGGTCTTTTTAATTATCAACCATTAGAATCCCTGTACACGAATGCCTGCATTCGTCTCTGTGCACGAAAACGCATAGTATCATGAAAAACTTGGCTGGTTGGGAAGGGAGGAGGGGTGGAGAGGGGAGGGGGATGACGAACAAATGTAAATTCATTTTTATTACTAGTTCATTAGCATTGAGTAATTTTAAAAGGCTGCAATGTCGTGGCCTGTGGGAGCACGAAGTATAAAAATGCCCTTATAGAATCTCAAACTGGTATATTACCCTCTTAAAACGTAATTGGCATACGTGTATTTGCATTCGAGCAAAATGTCAATGGTTCCAATGTTTTGAATCTCAGCGTTTTAAGCTCAAAGCTCGTTTCATCGAGGATCCGAATTTAGGAAAATTAAACTCGGTCGTAACAGTTAAAACTTTAAAATCACGTGCAAATATTTTGTACATCCAGCACGGATGACATTTTGAGGAAGGGGGGGAAAAAAAAAAGAAAAAAAAACTTCTCTTTATCAATATTTGAACGTTTTCAACGTGCTCGTGTGAAATTCGAAAAAGGGAAAGGTTTCACCAAAAATAACTTTCTCCTTACTTATCGGCTACTGATACCGACTTCAAATATTTAGTTCGGGTAACTATCATAAGTAATTCGATTAGATTAAATTATTTTTCGACGAGATATGATTACGTGCATCGAGTCCTATTTTTAAATATTAAAAATAAGAAAGAAAGAAAGAAAGAAAGAAAGAAAGAAAGATATGGGGGCTTTGTGCTTGAAAAATTTGTACAAATTAATATCACGTAGACTTTTACGGGCTCTGTAAGGGCACGGAGCACAAATAATTTCACCTTTTATCTAATATTATTTTAATCTCCGTGCATTCAGCTGCATATTTTTTTCGCTTTTCTTAATAATGTTTATAATATATCGTTGTGTAGGCATTAACATTTTGAGGATTTACCGATGAAGAGAAACTCGAGTAATGACATCCTCGTTATTGGATAATTTCCTTAATTAATTAAATCAAACATTTCCCCGAGAGTAATAATATTTTACTGTAGCTAAATTATAATATTATTTAATTGATCCACGGAATTATTTGATCGTATCGTTGTATGGTTAAACAACCTTTTTTACTTTTTATTCGTTACGGGAGTAATGAAAGCTCGGCTCTGTAATATATGCGTTTATAATGGAAAAGACGTAAATGATTTTTTATAAATATTTGAGAATTCGATCGGATTGTTAGTATCTTGATAATACGAAACTTGTTATACTAACTGCTGACGTATAATGTTTTTAATAATTTTCTCGATTCTTCTTATATAAAAAATAATCTCCCGCGAGTTATCGAGCGAATTTACATTTCTAAGCAAAAGTATTTATTTTCTCGAGTACGAGGAAAGTACCGATAGTCAACAAATTGAAAAAATATCAGATGTAAGTATTTGTATAAAACAATTTTCATATTCTATGTATTTCTGAGCGTTTTCACTTAAAATGCTGTGCGTGTACGTGATAACGTAAAATGTTTATATTTCCTTCTATTTATCTTGAATATCCAGAGAGAAACTTGACTGGAAGTCAACGATTTCGTGTATATATATATATATATATTTACTTACTCTCGAACAAACCTAATGTTATTGAATTATTCGAAAGCAACATGTTAACTGACAGCGTACAATGCTTTTGCCTGCCACTGAAAGGCAGATATCGTACAGGCGAGACTATTTGTACGATGCTGAAAATTTATAAGCCTGTTTATCTCTTATACTTGTTTTGTAATCTACGGCTTATTGTCTTATTCGCACAAATGCTCTTCGCTACTCGCTTAACTTCTTTCAATGAATTAAGAGTAGTAAAAACAATTGGCATTCTGCGTAAAGGCGAGACTTGGTTAAAGCGTTGTGTGCTGAGTGCAGAGTGAAAATACCTTGAAAAGCCATTACAGAATGATTATTAAGAGTATTTCGTATTTAAGGTAATGGAAGAAAAGGATAAGAAGAAGAAGAAGAAGAAGAAATAAGCAGAATGGAGGTCGAAGCTGCTGCTTTTCCATGATGAGGCGGGCAAGATAATTACTGGGGGACGAGGGGCGCGTCCCTAATACTTCCTAATTCCTAATTTTCCAAATCGTATGGAATATTTAAGCAGACGACTGCCGTTGGATATAAAGCATCCTGGTTAAGTAGATTGTCAGCAGTTTATTGCGTGGATTGCGTAAACGCGAGCCGAGGGGACGAGCTGCTGTCCGTAACGATTATAGGAATTAACCGATTAAGACATCGCCGTCGGCCTAACGAAGGAAAGCCGGCCTTTAAGCTCCGGCTCCGGCCAAGTTTTCCGTGACGGGAGCTCGCTGAGCACGAGGCGATGGAAGAACAAGCAGAAGAAGAGGAAGGAGAAGGAGGATGATGATGATGAGTAAAAGAGAAAAGAGTATTGTTGGGAGGGGGGAGGGAGCGTAGAAAGAAATGGGGAAAACTCGAGCGGGGAGTGACCTCGCGTGCGAGATTGCCTTTTCCGTTTTATCGAGCCAATAACCAATCGGGACGTCGTCGGGCATCTACTTGGCGCTGTGTGCGCGTGTCCACGTAGGCCGGCCAGCGCGCATTTCGAGTGTAAATGTGGTTATCGGGGCAGTTTGTAGAGCGGCAACAAAGTTTGTCGGAGAGATTGAGATAATGGGAGTCGGCGCGCGGCGTCCCGGGGACCTCACCGATGCCTCTCGTCGACAATAGAGGGACGCGCAGGGACGCGCAGGGACGCGCAGGGACTATCAGATAGAGAAAACTCGAGGAGCTGCGCGCTCGGAGAGCGATCTGATTAAGCGACAGCCGTCCGAGCCCGCGAGGGGTCGGGACACGGGGGGGGGGGGGTAATTGACGATGACGGACGATAAGGCTTGGTTTTGGCGCGACGGAATGACCGACTCTCCGAATTCTAAGATATTTTTATTCAAAACGATTGATAACGGCCCGCCCGCTCGCTCCCTCGCTCGCTCCCTCGCTCGCACACACACACACACAGACGTACACGGCCACGGAGTCGGCTACGGAATAACGAGGGATTTGCAAAATTTCGACGCAAGCGCGTTGCACATTGACAGGCTCGAATCGGCTTGGACTTTCTTGTGAAACGCAACGGGGACATTATCCGGATTATTCCGGCGGCAGCTGCTCGTCAGATAATTAGCATCGCCCGATCAATTTATAGTATTTTTAAAGAATTCTTACGAAGCTTGACCGAGCATCTCAAGGAGAAAGGTTTTCATTAGCCGAGCTTTACTCGATACGAGTTGGCGCCGACTCGCGATTCCCTTGTTCCTACGGAGATTTATCCCGAGCGGCAAGTACTGCTGCCGGTGCCGGTGCCGGTGCCGCTGCCGCTGCCGCTTTCGTGCCCTCGATGATTTCCACGAGTACGGTATCGAATGACGACTCCTTTCATCGTAAATATTCATTATCTCACAGGGATTCATATATACGGAATCCCTCTTCTGATCCAGACCGAGCTGCCCGTGGCTCGCTCTTTATGCATTCAACCAGCCAATAGTAGCCTCCGTCGCGTATAAATCGTCTCGATTAAATGCATTTCGTTAAAAATAATGACGTGAATCTGGAAATCCCGATCGGTCGTTGCGAGCGGCGGCTCGGCGTCATGGATCGGCGGCAACCGGTGTATCGATCAGCAGCGGCCCAGTCGCTCGAAGGTAATTCGGTATGCAGCTCGGAGGCAGGATCGTCGGTTATGACATCCTCGGCTGTTGAATAAATTTCAATGCAGATAATCGGCGGAACGGTTATCTAGGCCGGAGGGAGACCGCTATCGGTGATTATCAGCAGCTGCTCCTCGCGCACCTTTGAGCCGCGCCTAGACACGCGATATCCGACAATGGGAGGCCGTGATCGATGGTGCGTGGATCGGCAATGACCGGGTGGCGGCGGCGACGGTGGCGGCGGGGCGGCGGCGGCGGCTGCGGGAGGGAGGGGCAATAGGCGCACCGGTAACGATAAGGACGTCGTCGACGTGCCTAACGGGGGATAGGGAAGGAACGACGACGACGACGACGACGACGACGACGACGAGAGTCGGTGTCCACGCGCGGCGCCGAGACGAAGATGAAAAACGAAGCGATAAAGGGGTTGGGGGGAAAGCCCCGGCAGCGAAAATAAATAGTCGGATGGGGGGCATGGGGATGGGGGAAGGGGGGGAGAGTCGAACGAGGCTTGTGAAACCTCGCGGCGAATCGACGACGGCGCCAGAGCGAGCAGGGGGTTATCGGGAGGAACGTAGGATCGGCGCCGATAATGCAGAAAGGAGGCGAAAGGCTTGGCCCAGACGTGGCGGCTTTTCTATTACCGAGTCCGACGAGGCCGAGGCCGCCGCCGCCACCACCACCACCACCACCACCACCGCGACCGATGCCGTCGTCAGCTCCGTCCCCCTCCTCCCCGACCCCCTGCCGCAGTTCTTCGTACTCCCCGGCGGACCCTCCGCCTCGCGACCCGCTCGCCGACGCCTCCGCCTCCGCCTCCGCCGACGTCGCCGAAGCCGCCGCCGCCGCTTCTCGTGACTCATTGTTTTGCGGTGACATTTTTTTTCGCACGGTACTTGCTTGCACACCGGGGTCCCGGGCCCGCGGCACATCTCCCCCCCCCCCTCTCTCTCTCTCGCTCGTACGCCGACGTAGTCGCGACAGCCTCGACGACGACGACGACGACGACGACGACGCTTTCTCTCGATCCTCCTCCTCCTCCTCCTCCTCCTCCTCCTCATCCTACTCCTCATCCTCCTCTTTACGCGACCGACTGATCGCGAGCCAAGGCATTTTCTGTCCCTCTATCGGACACGCTCACCGGACAAACTGCATCGAGATTACGAAGCCTTTTCCCCTTGGATTTTCTCACCCAGTGAATCAGATTCCTCGTAATTAATGACGAGCTCGGGAATGCGCGGCCGCTCGAGCCCCGACGCTTTAGAAAGTTACGCACCTCCGCGAATTAATGCCCATCGTTCGTAAAAAGAAAAAAAAAAAGAATGCTAATAAATACCTCTCGTGCCTCCTCGCCTCGTCACTTTTCCATAATGAATAACAACGATTGGTAATAATCGTATCGAGCTTGTACGCGAATGACGTTCGAATGAAGAAATATCGGGGATCAGAAAACTTAACTATTTTATCTCCTCTCTCTCTCTCTCTCTCTCTATACGTATCCCGTATACGTACCTTTTCGCTTCTTAATTTACTTCGGCTGCTTAATCGTTATAACATTGACCTATATTCGCTGTGCTTTCGAATAAAAAAAATAAAAAAAAAAAAAAAAAACAACGTCTCAATACGAAGCTTTTTCATAAATTAATTTCCACACCCAATCGATGACGATCAATGTAAGTGAACAGTCCGACAGCGAATTAAGCCGTTAATACGATTATCGACTGGACTTCTGTCGCTGTCCCGAGTTGCACGTGACATAGCCTTAATGAATTATAAATAAGAATAAAAAAAGTATACGTGTTGAAGGATGGTGTAGATTAGGGATTTAATTTAAGAATTAATTAACGGCTACTTTACGTTGTCCGATCGAAGTGACGAAGCGAAGTGAAGATCGTCGTCTACGCGTTGTCCGCGATTTGATGGATTACGTAATGGAAAAATCGAGGGAGCTTTTCGTTAAATATTTCATAGTGAAAATACAAGTGCGCGACGGCTGCGCAATGAGTCCGTCACGCGTAGAAAGTTGGCTGGAGCTATAAATCGGTAAAATCGTTTACAATCGTTCAAGCTGGCCAGGAGCTTAACGCATCTTACGTATCTTTCTTTAACGCGGCTCAACGGAGACTTTGGCTGTTAATTATACGGGAGGATCGCAAGGATAATAGCGATAACGATGACGATCGATCAGTACGGCCCGAGTAATGTGCGTGCGCGCCGATACGGAAAGTAAGGAAGCGATCGTTCCTCGGTGAGTCGTTGCGCCGGGGCCGGCTGGGAGGTGGTAAAGAAGGTATTTCCGGCGGCTGCTGGATAACCGGGAGTCCTGGCGTCTCCTGGCCAGAGGCACGCGTGCGCGGCTGCCTAGATAAATCGTGAGATCGGCTCGGGCGCGGCAAGTATTAAGCGAAGGCACTCCTTTAGACGCAACGGGGGTTATAAATATTTCGGAACTTGGGGGCTCCCGAGCTTTCGTGTGACGAAGGGCTGGGCTTCCGGGAAAGGGCCGGACCCCGGGTGCTCGAGCGCGGCCGAACAAAGAGTCAGATTTAGCTACGTAAATGACGATTAAGAAGCCGAGGCGTTTTTGCGCAGCCTCCGGTCACTGGATCCCGCCGAGCGCACGAGCTCGTATTAGAGTACGAAGTACGAGCGAACGGCGCAGGGGAGGGGAGGAGCGATAAAAAAAGAAGAGGAGGAGGAGGAGGAGGAGCAGGAGGAGGGGGAGCGCCGGAGACGGGAGAAAAAGAGCACGAGTAGGACAGGAGGCGCCAAGGGGCTGTTTATCGGGCGCCCGTTTATTTCCTCCTCGATTAATTACGGCAGGCCTCGGTCACGCTCCCGGTGGATGCACGCGTCCGCGTTTACGTCACGGCTCACGAGTGTCGCGACGCTCCCGCGGGGTCCGACCGACGCCTTTCAATTGCATTAGCAGCGCCCGGGACTACGGAAGCCCTGCCGATCGGTAAGGAGGGCCCGGGAGGGAGGTGGGAAGGTGGGTAGGTGCGGGGGCGAGTGTGAGGTGGGCTGGGGGTGAAGAGACGAATCAGCCGCGCTCAATTGACCGGGAGCACTGATAACGGGCTCGCGCAGCCATTTCACCGTCCAGCCAACGGCTTTTTTCTCCACCGCGCAGCTCCCTCCCCGCCCCCGTATTGTTTCCCGGCGGGAGCAGTCCTGCGGCATCGCTCGCCTTACCGATGCATAATTATACATTTATTAACGGAATGCCTATCCGCCGTATTAATTACCCGAAATCACGAAAGCGGACGGCCACATTACCCATTGCGATCTACTGCGCAATAAACAAACGTAAATGGCCAATGTATCCTCAGCGAGCACAACATTGGAAATCATTTTACGCACCGAGATAATAAATATTTTATCGTTCAATTTTATTGAAATCAAATTGATGCCATTACCTCGGCGAGCCGATCGTAAAATGCTCTTAATGCTCTTGAGCGATGGATCTCCGATCGCTGATTCGTTGCCCTAACATGATTTATGTCGCTTACATTTCGAAAATAAATATAAACATTGAGTGCGTTGGCGTAGTGATAGTATCCGCCTATTCAATAATTATTCATCTATTAAGGACGTTCTTCCATGTTTACGAATTAAGGATCCTAATAATAAATCATGACGATTACATTACTTCGTTGAATTATGCAATACGTGAATACATTCATTTGTATCCTTTTCTTTTTCTTTTTCTTCTTCTTCTTTTTTTTTTTTTTTTTTTTGCTAAATAATTATTATAATTTCGCAAAAGCATTTACCTGCGTTTGAATAGTTTTCGTTAATGACGAAGTGATGAGGTGACGCTTTACTTTTATTTTGAAAACTAAATCGCTGATTGTAAATAAGAACGTGAAAACGTCAAGATCAAGTATTTCTTCTACAATTCAAAATATAATGCCTCGACTTTCATACTAAAATTCTATTTCTAATACTTTAAATTTTCTACGCAATCATTATGAATGTTTGTAATAATATTTAAAGGATGTTTTTCAAAAAAAATTTCCAATTTAATCATTGACACGAATTATCTCGTGTTCGTAAACCGATTGGCACTTTTATATTTCAAATACGATTTTACTATAAACGTAATGGAATAGAAAATAAGGGTTTGAATTACGATTATAAACTTAAGCTCGAATATAATAAATCTAAGTAATCGTAATACTTGTATCGATACTATTGTTACTTCTGAATCTGCTTGTTCTATCAATTCAAGATCATTCGTAAGAATTTAGCCAATAACTATGGCAATTATTTATTTGAATATAACTCGAGTTGTTGTCAATTTAAAATTAATAATTATAGAGCAGTTATTTTTATTTTTTTTTTTTTTATTTGTAAAGTTCTTTATAACCGATTGTTATAATTTTCATTAAATGGGTTATTATTAATCATATTCGATTATACGTCGATGAGTCACGTAAACTGCAATCTCAAATATCTTTCTCAATTAAAGTAAATAAGATTGAAATCAAATCAAAACAATAAATGGAATTTAATACCGTTTCATTGTTACGAAATTCATATTTATATACTCAATACGTGTTCTTGTATTCGCGTATATTAATTCCATCCTCATTATTCTGTATTTAAATTAATTCCCCTGCAAACTTTTATTTTCGTCTTCCCGCATATTGACATAATTATTAATATAAATCACCAGAGATATATGAGAGAACATCTTTAAACCAAAATAAAATCTCATCTTGCGTAATAAAAATAGAATTTTATTAAGGAATTATGTGTAATTGTGATTAGTTTTTTAAGGCCCATTGTAGGTAAATCAGACGTTCCTTCAAGCTGAATCTCCGATAAGTGAAACAATATTTCTTCGGTCACTGTAGCCGAACCTCTCCAATTTCTTTCAAATTTCGCGTAGCGAGTTCTTATAATCGCAGTCCTTAAGTGAAGGAAAAAAAAAATCGATTTGTTACATCCGCGTAGGTCGCGAGAGGAGTAGGAGTGGAAAGTAAAATAAAAACGAGAGAGATATGCGAGCTTGAATAATAGGAAACTGTTTTGATCCATATTGGGCAAGATATTTTCTTGTATCATAGAGTCTGGTATCGATAGAGTCGAAATCAGGAATAAACAAGTCGAATTTCGATTCCCTATATGCGTCAGAGACTTAAGTAAACACGCGCCGTTTCGATTTAACAACGAATCTTTCTTTCCTAAATATTTAAAGATGCACCGTCCTCGTTATCTCAATTCAATTTAATTTAATCCCACAGTATTGAATTACCCTATAGTCAGCAGGAGGAGGAGGAGGAGGAGGAGGAGGAGGGCCATCGGTCGAGCCAGGAAAAGTCGTAAAGAAAAAGATACGAAACTCAAAGGAAAACAGCGCAATAGCTGCGAAATAGGGTCGCGCCGTCTCTCTCTCTCTCTCTCTCTCTCTCTCTAACTGAATGTGTGGAGGCAAGAGACGTTAAGCAAGTGTGGGGTGAACGTGAGCGGAACTGCGCAGCAGAGTCAGAGTGTAATCGTCGCCTCGCGTGGAGCAAGGCCGCGCGTAGCCTTATAAACAACGAGGAGGATAAATAATCCCCGGTGGCGCAATTGGCGCTGGTCAATAACGCAGAGCTGCGGTACCTTGTAGGTAAATGCGAAGAACGTCGGGCACCCCGTGGACGGTGCAGCGGGTGTTGGCGACGAGCTCCGGCTTGAGCGTGCTTATCCGATTGGCGCTCACGTCGACCCAACACAAGCCCGGGAAGCCCCGGAAGTCGCGCTCCGAAAGGATCACAAGCCGATTGTGCGAGGCGTTCAGCTCCTCCAGGGATGGCAGCCACGTCTGCGGACACAAAATAAAATCGATATCGGTTAACTCTCTCTCTCTCTCTCTCTCACTCTCTTCATCGAGTTTTCCCGTCGCCCTCTTTATCCGCCCCCTTCTCTTAACCACCCAAGGTCATTATTATTATTATTATTCTTGTTGTTATTATTATTATTATTATTATTGTTGTTGTTGTTGTTGTTGTTGTTGTTATTATTTATTAAAGCTCGAGATTTCCCGAACGAGCGCTCCCTCCTTCTTAGCTTAAGTGCAAGGACGGCGTCTTGGCCGCCAAGGGCCAAGAGCTCATCTCTGGCTTTTTATAAACTCGAATAAGCACTAATTAGAAGATTAACGCGAGCCTTGATGCGATAAATGCCGAGCCGACCGAGAAAACTACGTTAATTAATTTATATAAATTTGTGCGACAAATTATAAAAATAACGAAAGAAAGAAAGAAAGAAAGAGAGAGAGAGAGAGAAAAGAAGGAAAGAAAGAAAGAAAGAAAGAAAGAAAGAAAGTAAGTAAGAAGGGCTTAGGAGATGATTTTCAATTGCTGACGCAATTAAAGTTAACGTCCCGAATGAGCGCTCGGGAAGGAAAGATCCGCCCGGAAACTAACGCCCGAGTGATCTAAATGTTCTCGAGCACGTAACGACGTCCGCCGGATTCTACGAGCGAGATTACGGCCCCGCACTCTTACCTCGGACGTGTCCTCGAGGGTGGTGAGCTCGTTGTGAGAGAGATCGAGGACGCGGAGGCTGTCAAGGCCCCGGAGGTCCCTGAGTCCTATCGTCGGGCCCAGGGCATTGTGGCTGAGGTTCAGCCTCTGGAGTTCCTTCATTCCGAGGAAGATCGAGCCCTCGAGGTTCTGGATCTCGTTGTTCTGGAGTCTCATATCCTGAATGCTCGATCCCGCCATTTCGTCGCCCTCCTCCTCCACCAGGTTCTGCAATACCACCAGGGGGGAAAGGATCGTGGGCTTAAAATACAAGTCATTGCAAAAATTTCCGAATTATCAAGATGGATCGCTTCAGTCCACTGGTAGAAAAAGAAAAACATTAGTCTCTTATAATTATCGGAGGGTCGCAAAGGAAATCTTTCTTTATTAAGATTATCCTAATAAAACTTAATCGTTTGGATATCATTGTAACTTAACATTCGTTAATACAGAAAAAGGTTGATTTATTTATTTATTTATTTATTTTTATTTTTTTTCATGCAATTTCCTTACATTTTCCACTCACTTTAGGTCACTGTAATTACATTTTTTTTCTTCTCTCCCTCTCTCTCTCTCTCTCTTTAATTACTGATTCATCTATTAGAACGTATAAACTATTGACGTAATGCAAATCAAGCCACGTAAGCATTATTTAATATACCATTATTTGTCTTTGGAATAATCATTAAGAAAAGTGGTAATAAGAAAGACTGGATATATATTTAATGCTACTTTTCTAATTACTTTGGTAAATTCAAGAAATATTTACTCACGTGTAATTAGCCTCTCTCGGGCAGACTTCTGCTTTGAAACTTTAATCTTAAACACAAGAGCTTTACGTGCTATACAAGATGCTCCCTAAGCAGCAATACATTTACAACAAAGACTAAAAGCTTTAATACATAATAAAATAGCATTAAATATTCACAAAATCATTGACTAGGATAAAAAAAAAATCCTCGCACATGTACTTTTTGACGAATGACGCGTTTATTGTACGAGCACGGAAACGTGCCCCTCCAAATTTAGATAATTCTGATGCGTTATATTTTGAACAGCATCGAGCTGGCCTATCGGATTCCAAAAGTACGAGTGCGCGTCCCTCGTGATAAGATTGTTCCCTTAACGCGCACGCCTTTCCTCATGGATAACGCGAATAATATTAGAAATTCAGCAGACAAAGCATTCTCATCGGGATCCTTAATCTACTTCGGCGTTGAGTATATTACGGGATCTACAGTACATTACGGCCCGAGGCGTATATTACTCGTTTGAGCTATTAAAGCAAAGTAAGAGCTACGGTAGATCGAGTGACAGGTGAAGAATACCTTTATTAACAAAAAACAAAAAAAAATAAAAAAAAGTAATATCATTAGCTGAGTTGCCGATTTATATTAACAAAGTGTAGGGTGCTCGATGTGACGTAGCGAAGTCGAGAAACGAATACCGTAGAAAAGTGTAGAAAATGTCTTTGGACTAACGATAATCGTAATCGCTCTTGTTACACGTATCAATAAAGATAGACGTATTCTCGTCTCAGTACCGAAAGCGAGTGAATTGACGATACCGAGGCGATTTAATGTTCTGCTTACACAATCCGCAGGGAGGCGGGCGAGAGGGAGAAGAAAAATAAGAAATAAAAATGAAAATAAAAGAAGAGAGCAATCGTCAGGCTCTTTTTTTTTCTTTTTTTTTTTTTTCTTATTTTTCTTTTACTTGTATTCTAGAATTCTTGTTTTTCTACCAGATTGGCGCCAAGCAGATTTGAAATGCCTCGCTGCAAGGAAAGAAGCGAGGCTTAACGGCGATTAAGAGAAACTCACCTCGGTTGGCGATCGACCGCGCAAAAGTCTGCTGATCTTGTTGCTGGAGAGATCGAGCAGGCGCAATTCCCGCAATCCGCGTATGGAGGCGAAGGAGAACTCGTGGAGATCGTTGTGGGTGAGGTTTAAGCACTTCAACGACTTCAGGGGATAAAGGGCGCTGTTGGTGGTCCCGGTGCCGTCGGCGTTCACGTTACCCTCGCCGCCGCCGAGTGACCTCAGGGAATTGTGACCGAGTTCCAGGTCTTCCAGCATCTCGGCCTCGACGAAGTCCTCCTCGGTCAACTGCAGCCATTTTATTTCCGATTCTTTGTCGTTTGCCTCATCGACTCAATATACATATATATACATATATACATACATATATATACATATATATATATTTATTTATTTATTTATTTATTTATTATTCCCTGCTCGATATCCTTTTGTAACGGGAAAAGGAAGCGTGCTTCGTTATAAAGAGTAAGTATAATAATTTGCCCTCGAATCGTCAATGTTGACGAAACGCTCGCGTTCCTCCCTCCCGACTTGTTAGCAAACCAAGCCACGTGGGTTTTTTTTTCTTTCTTTCTTTCTTTCTTCATAAGCATTAGGTAAAACTCGTCCCGTTAGCAATCCATTGCAACGAAACGCGTGTGGCCGCTCAAGGTTATTGTCTTTTAAGAAACGTATATTTCGATCGGATGCGAGTAGAAGTGAATCGGTCAGCCTTCAGAATCGGCTAAAACGTTTCGTTTTCGTGATTAGCGATGGAGTACCGAGCGACAGAAGCAAATCCGGAGAATATTGGGGTGAGATGGGCGGGGAGGGGGGGGGGGAAGGTAACCTATACTTCGGACGTATGTAATTTCTGTTGCTTATGCCAGTATATTTAATATCCGCTTGAGGATTCGGTCTCGATGATGAAAACAGATGGGACTGGCCACGCTTTGCCAGGTGCGGATCCGTTCTTAAAGAGTGCAGATGCTTTGCAGGCGGAGCATTTGTTTCTCCGTTTCCCGGATGGACGAAATGAATCTACGATGAATCTACGATTAAATCTCTCGGCTGGATTTTCGGAGAGAGCACTTTTTCGATCATTACGGCTATTCTGCCTCAATATTAGGTCATTACAAATCACACTGCTTGAGATTAGAGAAATAACTCGCGTACGTGAAATAAAACGTAGACGAGTATAACGAGTCGGTATGGAGTGATTAAAAATGCTTTTAAATCGATGTTTAAACAATTAACGCTCCGTTAATTAATATTTATGCATCTATTGTTAGAATTTCGCGAAGGTGAGCAAAAGTTATTATGTAAACATTAAGTCTTCTTCCATTTGTACTTATGCATAATGAAATTAAATAATATTTCATGTGTGGCTTTAATTAGTATTTAATATAAACCTTCCCTTGCGAAATTTCTCTTAATATTTATTTGGCAATAGAGAAGGAAATATTAGCATTAAAGAAGCTCTGAATTTATTGTCAATTCAAATGAAAATGGAATCGTAAATTTACTAATAACTGTTTTCGATCCGGCAATGTTATATATATATATATATAAAAACGAGTATTAATTAAAATTATATAAAACTATTTCTTACGAATACTAATGCGAAATGTTATAATATACTCTCTGATAAAAGCAATATAAATACATTTTTAAATGAGCATTTATCCGTTAATGCTAAACTACCATCATTGATGATTGATGCATACGATGTGGAGTCTAAAATTATTTTTTACTAATTTAACTAAACTGTAAGAATGAATTTGCATAATAATAATAATTATTATTATTATTAATATTTTATAAGATCAATGTAGTTTTTAAATTGTATATAAGTTCTACGGTAGCGTATACGAATAGTGATAAATCTGTGGGCGGGGAACGGGAATATCACGTCGATCTTCGAAGATAGAATGAAGGATAAAATATAAAAATAAAGGGGAGGGGGGAGGAAGAGAAGTTTTTCAGAGGGAAGGTGAGCCTCGCTGATATTGTATACGAAAGGCGGCTCGGATGCTCGGCTTATCCACCAACTGGTAAATAAGTTTAATTCCTCCGAGTGAGTCTAAATTTCTATTAGTGAAGAACTCTCGAGAAATGAGGATATTTCGTTTGTGAGTAAGGTCGAGCCGAGGAAGGAGATCCGGGAGGAGATAAATATCGGATCGGAATTATCTCATCTGAGGGAATGACATTTTCTTAAATGGGATCTGCCGCGGGAAATGAGAGGGATAAGAAGAAGAAAAAAAAACAGAGAGAGAGAGAGAAAAAAAACTCGGTCCGAGAGCGAGGGAGATGATGTTGTAGATAATGTCCGGCGGCTGTAGAGAGAGAGAGAGAGAGAAGAGAGAGAGAGGGGGGGGAGCCGGGGCCGAATTCAGCAAAGCCAATGGTTTAAGGAACGATCGAGCGAGTAATGGAAGCGTGCTCGATCGAGGCAGGCGCATAATCGGCTGGTAATTAATCATTCCGTGCGACGCCAAGGCCGATAACGCACAATCGCTCCCTCGCGCGCCACGAATTCACTCGCAAGGAAAGAAGTTACCGAGTTTACGTGTACGTATGCACACGCGCTGCGCGTCAAACGGAGGAAGCCCGACTTAATCCAATAAAGCGCCCGCCGACGGAAGCGTTCCATTCGGTCATTACGAATTACGTTTCTGCGATAATTGCGCCTAATGCAACGCATGCGACGCCGCCCGACGTTTCTCCGTATACCCACCCACCCCTCCGACCCCTCACCCATACTCCTGTACCATCTTCTCTCCTCCCCCCACCCCACCCCCACTTCACCCTACTTCACCCAACTTCACCCAACTTCACCCAACTTCACCGTACTTCTCGAAAGCCCGATAACCTACCCGGGGGACGAGGCGCGGGGGGGATTTCCTCGTCATTCCGAGTTTTTGCAATAGGCAATTGAGCTCGCGATACCGAGAAAGCCGCCGCCGTTCCTCCCAAGGCCACGGAGCTCCCGGCACATTAACCGACTTCGAGGATTCGCAGTACGTAGCCGACGCTGCTCTTCTAACCTTCCGAGGCAGCGCTCTGCCGACGTTGCTCCAATGGAATCTAAACGAACGTGACTCGTCTTCTCTTGTAGCGATCGATTGCGCAGAATAAATGGAAAAAAGGTAAAGGGAGAGAGGATCTCTTTTTACACTTCCTCACTCCCTCTTTTTTTACGGGATAAGTTTTCGAGTACGCGAGGATGTTTTGGAGCCCCGGAGGCTGGCCACCGTCTTGGAGGTCAGACTCACCACTTGGAGGTCGTTGTAAGAGAGCTCGAGGAACTTGAGCCTCCGCGCCTTCTGGAGCGTCCCGTCGAGGCTGCCGATTTTGTTGTGCTGTAGGAAGAGGGACTCGAGGCGGTGGAGGAACCGAAATTCCGTGGGCAAGTGAGTCAGCTTATTGTCTGCGGCGTAGAGCATCTTGAGATTGTGCCCCGAGGAGGGGAGCTCGCCGTCCAGAGACGTCAGCTCGTTCGCGTTTATCAGCAGCCACTCGAGCTGATTCAAGTGCCTGGAACGAGAGAAAAGCCGACAGCTGTATAACCCGGACACCGGGACAACCTGTACTAAACACCGTCCCGCCCCTTCTCCACGGCATTATGCGCCATAATTATTATCACTCTAATTGATCGAATTTTATATATTCACTCGTTGCGGCACTCGTTGCCTAACTAATTCCCATTTTTGTTGTTGTCGTTGTCGTTGTCGTTGTCGTTGTCGTTGTCGTTGTCGTTGTTGTTGTTCTGGTTGCTGTTGTTATTAATACTACTACCGCTACTACTACTACTACTACTACTACTACTACTATTGTTATTACGGTTATGACGCATTAGGATTCGAATCCTTCCGTTACAACTATACTACCTCCACGAAATAATCTTAATTAATAGGATATTACGTGTCTCGTTCGTAAAGTGAAGCACAATTATAAATGACAATTGTTACCGCTACGAGCTTTTCCAGATAATTAAGCTCGTTTATCTCAACTTTGTATACATATATTTGATTAAATAAGCGACTATGAGGCACGAGCGCCGTAAAATTGACCTTTCTTGTATTAATTATCTATGCCCGTATGCGTATAGCGCGTATGTCGCTCTATAACTGCTGCCAAACTTCCCTAATAATGTTAGTGCTCATTTATTTACCTGAGAGTGCGGTTCAGACTCATCAAATGATTTCTTCCGACGTGCAGGTGCTTAACGAGAGGAGGCAGTGACCCGGGCACCATTTCCGCTATCGAATTCCCAGCCATCAAAAGGTATTGCAACGTCGGATTATACTGCAAACAAACATAAGATACTTTTATTTATATAACCCATTACCTTTTACATTTTCTTTCCTTTATACGCCTTTATCCGTCCTTACGCGACCAGACTCCTCCTCAGGCCTTTAATTTAAGCAAAAAATAAAAGTCTTCCTCAAGCTTAACTTGTTATGATTTTTATACATGTATATATATATATATGTATATATATAAAAGAAATTACAATGCTCGATGGAGGACCGACGAAAACCCTTGGAATCGTCGGCATCATTCCATCCCGATGCTTAATTACGAGGATTTTTTTATTAATTTATTTACAAATTCTAATGATAATATATTTTTGTAATTATACAGGGAAAGGCAAAGGAAGGCCTCGCTTTCAAAACTTTCCTTTTCCTTAAATAATAATTATTGCTATTAATATTTGAAAAAGGATAGCCTGGCCTTTAACGAAAATGTCCTGCCATTAAGATTTCCCTATAACAATTTTCCACCAAGGAATGCTTCTGAAAACCTCATTTTCAAATTTTATTCGAAATTATTTAAATATCTTATTATTAGGATTAAATTATAGGTATTAGCGGAATTCTCAAGGAATTAGCTGCAGTTCTAAAGAATTTCAAGTTTTGAGAAATGGATTACTACAGCTCAGCCAAGTAGAAAAGTTTCTAATTATAGTATCGCTCACCCCAAATTAAAACAACAATCCCAATAATACTAATACCAATATCATGCAAAAGAGCCCGTATAATTTATACGGCATATTTAGAGTAATAAAAAAGAGTTCCGTACGATGTATGGAGGGAATTCAATTGGATATTATTATACGTCGCCAGTTTCGTTACGCATACTGGACTTTCCAGTATTTGTATATTTGTATATTTGGGAATAATGTAGTCGATATAATGAATTCCAAAGCTTTTCAGTGAATTAAATACTCATTTCAAGAGCTTGATAAAGTTCCCTTTGCAATAAAATGATACGTTTGCTTTAGGAAATGTTTTCAATATCAAAGGAATTTCCAATTCTAAATTGAGAAAAGCGTTTCTTGATTAACTTTTCTTTAGATAGAATTTAATTTCTTCTTTTTTCTAAGCGTTTACTATAAATAAATTAAGCAACTAAGCCTAGTCGAGGAATTTAAAATTCAGTGGCTTTAATTCAAAGATTTTCCGACCGTAAAATGAATTTCGTCCAAAATACGCAAGCAAAGGAATTTACGTACTTCTTTTAATGTAAAACGTTGTTTTACTTGGAAATACGTAATAACTTTTCCGCAATTAGAAAAATATTTTTAGATTCAAGCATTTTTGCATCTAAACTCTTGCATTTTTTTTTCTTCCTATGTAACGATTTTCTAATTCTCATAAATACACACGGGCATTCACTAATAAATATTTGCATTTTATGCTTTTCTTGTTATTATTTTTTACATTTTTACGTCGAGGAAAAATGAATATTTTTAAGTCAAATATTAATCTAACGTTAAAATTGTATTTCCCCTTTTATTATAACAATTTTTTCATTTTATAAACTAATTTCATTACGTAGTTTCGTTATAATAACTATTACAATTACTAATACGACTTTTCCAAATAGAAAAAATATTAAATAAAATAAATATATAAAAATTAGCAACAAATGCTTTTGACTAACTTTAGTGAATTAAATTAATATCAATAGTACGATTTAAAATGCACGTCATATTCGAATGTTATATTACTAAACAGATTTTTTTTCTATACGTATTATATAAACTTTCTTGTACTACATTTCTATTTACGTACTTTCTGACATTGATTTCCTTGAATTCGTTGTTTCGTTTACGAAGCATACAACTTTATTTAATTGAATATACATAATTAGATTATTCTACAAATAACGCAATAAGTTTTCTCTATTAAATTAGCCACGTTTGATCAGAATCGATATCAAAACTTTGAAATACAAAAAAAAATTGATAATAAATAACGTCAAATTAAAATTTACATATACATAAATAAATATTCTTGTTATAAAAACGTAAACGTTTATATAAATAAATCTTAACAAAAATTACATTTATTTAAAATTTTTAAATAACATTAGCGTATCGTTATTTCATAAGAAAGAAATTGGTTTGAAAAGGTTTTATTAAACAAACAAATTGGGAACGAAAAAACATTTTCTTATATAAATAATAGACTGTGCATTGACACTAAAATATCTTTTTACTATCGATTTATTTTGATAAATGGCGCATAATTTTGAAGATTCCTTCGGTGATATTTAGTTTTAGCGAATTATTGAAAAAGTAAAATATTACTTTTTCATGTTGTAATCATGTCATTCTTAATATCAACTTTTTACGAGCTTAAGGAATTATTAGAAAATTTTAATAAATTACCAATGACAAGTTTTATATTAAACAAAGAAGGTTATAATTTTGGTTATAAATTATAGTTTGTAATATTTCTTAATAAATTAATGTATATATATCATTACATCACATAAGTATTTTAATGGAACGTACGAATACTTGTATTCAAAATCAATACTTTCGCTTGTATAATTTATTATTGTGCTGCTCAGAATATTCGTATCTATTTCAATATTAAAGTAATTCCAAAGTAACCGTTCGATTGATTTCGTTAATTGGGTCTGTTAAAGGCTAATACAGAGACAACATCTACACAAGTCCGATATTGTTTAAAAAAGAGAAAAAAAAGAAAAAGAAAAGTTTCAATTACAACAATATAGATTTACAGATAAATGTTATAATTAAAAAAATATATATATATTATAATATTTGATGAATTCCAAACTATTTACGACTATTTACGACTAGTAGAGTTCTCTAAATTTTTATTCCAATTTATAAATTCTATCGTAATAAAAAACAGAGCAATATGACAAGCAGATAACGTATCATACTTTTCCTAATGATATTCGTTTTAATTTGTAATAATGATAGGCATTCCATTTCAATAAATATAACACGCGATGCATTTTTATAAATCTGTTAGTTATTGGTATATATTGATTTCGCATAAATCCAAGTAACTTTCTATGAAAGTTTTTTTTCCTTTTTTCGTAAATACTTAATGTAATAAAAGGCGTCATAAATACTTAGCTCATTAAAAATATTTAATAAAAAATAATTACTCTACGAATATGTTCTACTTTCGTGCAGAATCACAAAAAGTAAGTTAATATGTATTTAACTATTATTTACCATAAGCTATTTCTTAATAATATAGGCCATCACTATAATATTTGGTTTATATTTTAATCGTAATGACTTAAAAATTACGTATTGCCCTTTGAAAGTAGATTAATACAACTCGAAATTATATTTTCCCTTTGCAGAAAGACTTTCCCTTAAAATTAATTACATTTCTATATAAAATAAAAATCATACAAATCTACATAAATATCTCAATTCGTATTAGATTTAAAATTACAGTGTCGTCGTTTAAAAAAAAAAACGAAAAAAAAAAACTAATCGTTCGTTATATAAAATTCTTTATTATCTTGAGAAGAGAGAAAAAAAAATCTAATAAATAAGATTGCACTGAAGCTTATTTCAAAGGTTTTCGATTTAAAAATAAGTATATTTAACTTATATTTAATATAAAAGAAGAATTAAATTTCGTATTAAAGAGTATTTAGTGTAGGAAGAATTTTCCTGTATACACACTCTCTCTCTCTCTCTCTCTCTCTCTCTCCCTCTCTATTTCCATCTTTTTTATTCGATCTGCCAGCCTCTGTCTCTCTACGTATTTCCTTTTCCTTTTTCATTCCCGTCTCCGCAGCTGTCAAAGATAAACAGCCGTACGAACTGATATCGAAAGTCCAGAAGCGCTGTAATAGCGTAGAATTTTATACAGTCGAATTGTCCCTGAGGGTTAAGATTAAAATGAAAAACTCTCGCGTTACGTTCGTATCAGGCAAAAGTATTTCAAAGTTATTTCACGTGTCATTGGCAAATCTACAAAGCTCCAATGATTAATTCAACAAAGTGGACGTTTTATCAATGGAAAGCCCATATCGAGGTTCTTAAACTTGACGATTTTTTAAATTCAGCATGAAATTTACTGACGCCTCTCCTTTCTTACACGAAGCGGATTATCAAAAACTTGTACAATCACGTTTTTCATCTTAATACGGCTTTACTTACTACTACTGCTGCTGCCACTACTGATACTCCTCCTCCTCCTCCTCCTCCTACTACTACTACTACATAATGCAAAAACGGATGGCTGACTTTTTTACGATCAAAATCAAGAAAGTTATGTATTTTTTTGTGCTAAACTATCAATTGGCTTAGCATGACTATTCAGAAGTTGAGAATAAAAAAAAGTAAGATTAATGATTGTAGATGCTGAGACAGAAGTATTTTGCAAGTCACATGATTTTAAATGTCAATGCACTCAGATATTCTCTCAGCAGTACGAAAAAAAAAAAAAAAAAAAAAAAATAAAAATAAAAAAAATTCTATATCTCCTTTAATCAATAAATTCTTTTTCTTTTTTTTCTTTATTTTTTTTTTTTATGTATACACACTTGGTAAAGAGCACATTTTCAAGCAAGGAGCATAGATTCTTTAACATTTGAATGTGCGATAAAAGTAACTGTAAAAGCGATTCAATTGCCAAAACTTTGGCAATTGCAATGAATTATTATTATTTAAATCAGACGTATTATTGCGTAAAATACATCGCGCATGAAATGGAATGGAATAATTTTCACGTAAATTAAAAACACATGCGCTCTAGCAATGTGTATATTACTTGCCTTTTGTTAATAATTAAGTATTGGCCGGCAGTGAATTATTATTGTATTATCGATTGTTATGTACTTGCGAAGAAGCATTTGAATTTATCGAAGTCAGTATATACTGACCCTAATTGTTAAGTAATAACAAAAAAAGCGCTCGTTATCGGAACAAAAAGCCATGGCTGAGCATTTAATCACTTAATCAAGCGATGTTGCGCGAACGGCGCAAGCCCAGTCCTCCAATATTTATATGTATACACATACATTGTGCCAACAGTTCACGTTCATGTTTGCGCGTGTGTACAAATACCAAGGAAAAGAAAACTTGATCGGAAATGTTGCACGTGACCGAGCACGTGCTACATGATCTGTTACGTAGCATCCTTCTCGTAAATAACCGTCGTTTTCGTTTAAAATTATTAAATAAAAACTAGTACCAAGTTTTATCTAAATAGCCTCTGATTAAATCGTTATACCGGAAAACAATCAAACGTGCCTATGTGTCGTCGTCACGCACTCACGCACAGCTCTCTGTATCGGCTTCTTCCCGAGCAAGTAAGTACTGCTTGCGCGAACCGACGGCTAGGCTTCATATATTTTATTGTTGTTGTTGTCGTTGTTCTTCTTCTTCTTTAAATTCAATTACTCGTCGCTTAATTTATTCCGTATTCTATGTCTCTTTATGTATTATATTATAACCGTGTAATTATCATGCACGTGTACTAGGATGGACTGCAGAGTATTAAGCTTAGGCTGCCTATTAAAAAAAAAATGTACCGTAATACGGTTCGTTGTTATTATTCACTTTCAATAGCGTTCTCGGATATTCCTTTTATAAAACGATGCCATCGGATTCGAATAATTAATTCGAATGAATAATATCGAAGAGACTTTGTATGAATGGGAGTGTAGAAGCCGCTGCAGCGAAACGAAATATTTTTCTGCTCGTTTGTATTGCGTCGGCCCGTCGAGTGATAATTACCTTGAAATCATCGGCGTCAATGCGGCTGATTCGATTTCTGCTTAGGTCAAGGGTCCGCAAGAGCGACAGATGCGAGAGAATGTGCCTCGGTATCGCCGGTACTTCGTTGTCGGCCAGACTCAAGTACTGAGTCCTGCCTAAGCCTGCGAAAACCTCCTCGTCCAATAGCCTGAAGCATAAATAGAAAACGGTTTAAACAAAATCCACCCCCTCCAACTCCATATCTTTTTTTTATTCACTTCGCATTATTAAAATATACTCGTTACGATAATGAAGTAATGTGTAAGTTGCCAAAAAAAGCCTCGTGTAAACAATTAACTGCTGATCTCCGTGGAATTACAACAGCCCCAGCTATGCGATTTATTCTTACGATGTATTTTTTCAGCTAAGCATTTAATAATTACTGCTCTCCGAACTGATACCCAGTTCTAATTCTAATACTGACACAATAACAAGCATCGATTAACAATCTCGCGCATTTCGAGGCTAACGAGATTTTTTCCTTTTTCATTTAGCCGTTCGCGCAATCAAGGGTTAAAGACTTTTTCTGCAAATAGAACGGAAACGATAGCTTAATCTTTTCTTTATTTACTTATCTATCTATCTATCTATCTATCTATCTATGGGTTTGTTGATACGAGGAGTAGAAAAATTCACTAAAAAATAAAATCCGTATCGTCGATCGCTTCGTGTAATCCTCGTTTTCATTAATATTACTAAATCTAATTGAGTCGCTAGCTTATTTAAAATAGTAAAAAATAATTAGTTTCACTTATTAATACATAAGGGTTTTGTCATTTTTAACAACCGAGCGGTCTACCTACCGTTCTTCCTCAATTTATTATCATCCTCTTGAGATTTAAGTTCCAAGCACTCGCCGAGCATAAATTAAAGTTTTTCATGTCCCTTCTTAAAAGATGCAATAACAAAGCCTCGTAAATATCGTTTGTTAAAGACCATATTTGTACATTCCATATCGTTTTGAGTCTTTATACTCTTTTTTTTTTTTTTTGTTTTAATATTTATGTTTCTCAGAAGTATTTTATCGTAAGCTTAGTATAAAAATTGTTCTACAAATATGACTATAGGATAAAAAAAAAAAAAAAAAAAGAGAGAGAATGAAAAGTACAATTTATGTTGCATTTAAGTCAAATAAGAACGAACTTATTTTTAAGAAAATCCCTTAAATTCGTATCATTAGTAATATTATTATACCTTTTTGCAGAAAAGAAAAAGGGCGGTCGTCAATTTCGTAAGGCTCATTCAATTTCACATACTCGTTATGCTAGATAATACAGTTTTTTATGACATATTATTTGGTATTTTACAAACATTACTGCGTTTCGTAACTGAAAACAAATACATTTTCGTAATTATGACCGTATAAAATGAAAAAACTCGCGTTACGAGTATATAAATATCACATTGTTTTTGCTCTCTCTCTCTCTCTCTCTCTCTCTCTGTCTCTCGTATAACAGATTCTCGCAAGAGTTTAACTTTTAAATAACTAAGCTTTATGGATGATGGAAGACGAGTAAAAAAATTTGATCGCAAAAATTAAAGAAGCTCGAGGCGCCGTAACAATGCGTGACTGTCGTTTCGTATACTCGAATATTTGTGAACGTAATCAGGGTCCGATTGAAAATGCTAATTCATTAGTAACTTTGATTTTATTGAATTCTTTTATTTCAGATAAAAATATCATTCTAGTGAGAATGTTTCTTACAAACAAGGCAGTAAATATTTTTAATCATTCGACTTACTACAATTAAATAATTTTATCTAATTTTTTTTCCTTCCTCGTTTCGTGTTTCTCTAAAACAGTGATTTTTAATGCTCCTGCACATGCAAAGGGTAATTTTTCAAACTCGTCCAGCGTAATTGTAATTATTTATATTTTTTTTACATTCTCACGAGAATATCTACCACTTATCCTAATAATATTAAGCACGTCGAATTAAAAATCTACTGTCTATTACGTAAGAATGGTAGGTAGCGAAATGTTTAACGAATGAAGCCTATAATTATTTAAGAATTGTAACTACGAATTATTTAATTTCATCGACCAAAAAAATGTATTTGCCCAGATCCAATGCTCTTTGCGACCACAATAACACGAGTAGCACTTAAGATTGAATGAATAATGAGTTAATATCGAAAAGCGATAATGAATTATAATAAATAGGGCTGGCAATGATCTTACAATTGATATATCAGTGTTATTAAATATAACTAAGTTATAACAACCGTAAATCGTTGAATAAGTCTGCTGATAATCTCTTGTCTAGACAGTGTTAATAACTCCAGTTTTACAAGTACCAACGACACTTTTATTCATAAAAAAATTATTATACGAGAATGCGAATTTTTTCATTAAATAAGAAAGAAATTTTATTATTTTTTTTTTAAATCCCCTCTAAAATCATTGCGTGCAATAAATTACTTTACATCAAAACGTATCGTAAACCCAAAAAATCAAGATTTAGTTCTCTCTCTCTCTCTCTCTCTCTCGATATGTCTTTCCTTATTCTTAAAATGATAAATTAATTGATTTCAATTGCGACGGACACCTCACTTTATGTATCTTTATATCTATCCATATTAATTTCTCATTAATTTATCATTCTTGTAGATTACTTAAATGAACTGATCTAAATTGTTTCGTTTGTTTCACGTAAAGTTAATTTTTAAATGCTTTATAACACCCGAGTCATGATTTAAATAAAAAATTTATCAAATAATGTTCGTATCTGAAAAACGTATGGCAATGAACAAATTTAAAGGCCCCCGATGTATAAAGAATTTCAGAAGATTCATTATATTGAGTCGAAATCGACGAATTTATGGGCATACGAAAGCAAAATTAAGCTTTACGTTATCAAGCTGTTAATTGGTTAATTCGGTGCCTCTGGCAAAATCGAATAATAAATTGTTTGGGCAAATTGTTTTTTTTTTCTCTCTTTTTTTTTTCAATATATATATACATATATATAATATATATATATATGTATATGTATATGTATATGTATATGTATATGTTTTATCGTCGAGGCCAGCCTCCAGAGATTAACGAGACGATTCAGCAATAAACACTCTAAATTTTTAAGTGATGCTGCGAGAAAACCGATAAGCTTATCATACAGAGATTCTGCTCACGTTTCAAACTTAAGCATCGTAATCACGTTTTTCTAGTATGTTATCCTTTCCATATTGCAATAGATTGTACATTTAAATAAATTTTGTTTACTTTTATATAAATATTTCATTTAGGATAATATTCCGATTCTTCATTTGTTTAACGCATAAATCCAAGTATCATAAACAGACTGACCTTCACTTGTCCATTGTATTTTAGAATTTTTTATACTTTCGATTCTGTTTCTTAAGTAATTATTATTGCCTTCGCGTAATTTAAAATATTAGAAATTTTCGGCGTTACTCAATGTATTGCTAATATTAAAACAATTATCTTAGAAATATTAACAATTAACGACACAAATTACTGAGCCTGAAAGCTCTTTTTACGGGTTTCGTTGCCAATACTAATTAATAAAGAAACAAAATATAGCTTTAGCTCATTTATAGCTTATATTCATTGAAATTAATCATAACAAATTATAAACAAATTATAACTAACGTATACTTTTTAAATTAAATATAAAGCACAGTATTGTTTGATTACAGCAATATATTGTACCCGGAGAACCGTCATTGTTTTTTTTTGTTTGTTTTTTTTGTTTTTTTTTCTTACAAAAGTGGCGAATTAATGTATGAAGTATAATGAATAGAAAATTAAGACTAGAGATTTCAGTTTTAATTGATAAATATAATGTAATAATGCGTAATAGTGGCAATATTGAAAGCCGGATGAGTTCGCGTAAATCATTATCTTCTTAATTTTATTAAGTTATTTCGGTAAAATTATGTTTAATTACTTAATTAAGTATAAAAAGCATCGATTATTTATAAAGCTGCATTACGTGAGATAAAATTAGGATTTATTTTATTGCCAAGTACAGTGGGTTCTTATGCTACGACAAGACGTTTAATACACAGATGCGTATGTTCGTAAAGAAAAAGCGGATAAAATGACGTGGCCGGTAAGAAAACACGTCTGAAAGTATTGATCCAACGAAAGACAAATCATTATTCAGATAATTTAATTTATTCGTCCAGACCAATTAAAAGTAAAACAATGTCACGCGCAGTGGACATTATTACTTGTACATTTCGGGATACATAAGAGGAATGCAGATTAGATAAAAATGAATGAGACTATTGTTATTATTTGACGTAAAATAAAGACATTTAATACAATCTTGTGATCTAAAGTACTTTTGACAATTCCCCCGGTCGGCTATTGTGTAGGTAAAATCTTACTTGTACGGATGGGGAGAGTAAACAATGATTAATCAAGCGAGCCTTAAATCAACATGCCTCTGGACTAATCTCGGAATGCTTCAAGGATAAGTTTTTAAGCTCCCGCTGCCTTTACATAAATTACGTACGTGACTTATTCGGAGAGTCGAACAAACATCTTAATTTTCTCGATCCGAGTTGTCTCCGACATTGTCTGCTCGTCGATACTTTGCAAATCTACGCTCGAATAATCCCGGTTAAAGTACCAGCACTTTGCTCCTAGATATTCTTCATATAAATTCCCAAGTATTAGTACCTCGGATTAATTCAAAAGGTCAGGCGAGACAGAACTTAAGCTAATATGCCCATATATCTGTCGAAGGTCTGTCTCTTTTTGCGCTTCTATCTCCGCTTCAAATTTAGCAAGGGAAGTATATAATAGATAGCGCATTAGATAAATAGTGCGCATCGGCCTACGCGGTCTCAACTTGAAATTATCGGGTTTGCCGTACTCACGAGGGACATTAGGAAAATCAACGAACTGCCATTTATCTTCGACTAAAATATCCAATCGATCCAACGGAAAATCATTATATCTTATACGTTAAGCTTGGGAAATGAATAATCGCTCGCTTCACTATTTTTTCTTTTTCTTAACCAAGTTTAAAGCGAAATATTCTTTCAGTACTTTTGTAAAACTTCAAATTCATACTTCCTACTTGTCGCCGCGATTCCTTCCGCATATCGTATATTTATTATCATTTTCATGAGAATACTCGGCGAGTCTTCTCGCTCTTAAAAATCTGTCGAACGTAAGAACACAAATATTTTAGAGCTGCATACTTTATGTATAAAATTTTATGTTTTTTTTTCACGCTTCATTACTTAAAAAGAATAACGGAGAAAAAGTTATTTCTCCGTATCCAAGGTAGAATAAGACCAAGGAAGTGTTAAAAAAAAAAGATGATTTAATTTATCTGATAATGTAATTTCACCAGAAAGATCTATATATCTTATACTATCAATATATTTTTATGTAAACACTTTTATTCAGAAGTGCATTTCGGATACTGGAATTCCGTAATATATCGATGTTATCGGGTAAACACGGGGAAAACAATAGAATTCCAGAGGATTTCGTTATTGACGTTTAGATCTTAGATTACACTCTTAAGATTTAAAAGGCATCATCAGACCGACAGTGCGTTAAAGTAGCGATACTTAAGCCCCCAATCGTTATTTATAATATAAGATTTCTTGCGATAGCCATTAACGACAAGAAAAATGAAATCTATGCTAATTAACTGAGTACTTACGTTTTGTTTCATAATAAAATCAGTTACGTTACGAACGTAATGAGCTAAATCTCGATGTATCGCTTGGATCTCCTCGCACACACGCACACACACACGCGCGCGCATATATATAGATATATATATATATATGTTTGTATGTGTATTATGTGTTAAGAGAAAATTATTTGGAAAAAAAAAATAAAAAAATAAAAAATAAATAATAATAATAATAATAAAAATACTTTAACTGCAACTTGACAAGGAATTCAAAATATTTTCAACTAATAACTGTACCGCACAATATTTTTGATCAATTTTTTTTTCTGTTTATAATTGCGATAAAAGTTAAAAACATGCATTCGCGAGTTTCCTCGTCTCGCTCATACGGACTCAAAAATTGTAATTGCAATTAATTATTTTTCAATGTATTGACTTAAATGTCGCGCAATTATAGATAACTTTATTTAGAATGTCTTATCTTAATTGTAAACAGAAATTATTCTCACTGGATTCCCATAAGATAGTAATTACGCTCTAACAGAATCCATGCGCGCGTTCATATATTAGAAATAAATAATATAAATAATTACAGGAAGCCTTGAACTTGGCAAAATTGACGCTTTGCCAATATTATATGCGAAATCGTAGAATGTCAGTAGTATTTGGAATAACGTTACTTCAATTTTTGTATTTTTCAACATTATTTGTCTCCCATTTTCCTCTTCGCGATATTTTCCTTCGTCGATTTTATTTTTATTGCTTAACTAGTAAAAAAGAATCGTAAAGAGCTTTACATCCTCTACTATTTATTTATGGTAAAATGTTATTTAACGAAAGATTTTTATGCAATGGAAATGTTACATATACGTACGTACGTACGTACGTATGTACGTATGTACGTGTATGTATGTATGTATATATATGTAAATGTAAGCATAACAAGGAAAATAAAGTTAATCGTCGCAGCTTTCATGCCTTTAGCAATGTGTTGACGATAAGAGGAGGCAAAAGCATGGATTGAGCGTAATTTTTGTCGATCGTATCATCAAGAGCAAAAGAGCCAAAGAAAAAAGTGGTAATGAAAACAAGAACAAAAAAGAAAAAAAAAAAAAGAAAAAAAGGATGAAAGAAAGAAAGAAAGAAACGAGAGAAAATGTAGAAAAGAGATGTTTTCGTCGTAATTGACTTTTTCGATTGATTAGGCATTGGTTGCGCTCATTTCCGAGTCCGACGCAACAGCGAAATCAATACAAGTAATACTGAAAATAAGCATTAAGGCGCAATAAGAATCATAGTATTTTAAAGCCGGGAAAATGATAGAAGCCAGACATGAGCTGCGGATAGCTTTGCAATCGCGTCCGCGTGTATTGATAACACCATGGGAATTTGCCTCGGGCACAGCTTAAAACAATGCACATGTTTATTATTGCTAACGAGGCGATAGGAGCGATTAATAATTCTCTCCCTTTCTCCCCGCCTAAGCCTCTCCTCGTCCTCCCCCACCCCCCACCATCCCAATCCCAATCCAACGCAAGCATCCCACCGCACCCGGTACCCCTCCCGGTAGCCCTCCCGGGACGTTGTTCGCTCGCGCCACAATGATAATGCAGATAGACATTAACTTTGACCCGCCCGCGTTCGTCGAGATCGCTCGCGAGAGCCAGTTAATGAAAGCATCTGTCAATAAGCAACCCTCGGCTCTATTTACGACTTAGACGGGCCTCGGCGGCGCCCTCGGCGCGAGTCCGACGCAAACAACTCAATGGAAATCGCTCGGACGCGGCGTCGTCGCGCCCAGCCGCGAGCGAGAAATAAAAAAGGGGAGATGACGCCGGCGACTCGTCCACGTTTCCTCCCGGCCAGACTGACTAATCAAATTCAAAACTATAATCGCGAGCCCCCCTTTTCTCTCTCTCTCTCTCTCTCTCTCTCTCTCTCCTTGTCTTGTTTATTAATTACGACGTGGTTGGTGCCGCTGCCGTTGATGCCGCTGACGTCCTCCTCCGAGCTTACGTTATTATTGCCCTTTTTCATCCAGTGTCGAATGCGTGCTTTCAAGGCATCTTTTCGAGGCATGTTCTCGAGGCATGTTCTCGAGGCATGCTCTCGAGGCATGTTTTCAAGGCAACCGGTCGCCCGTCCCATCCTCTATCGGACAAACGATCGGTCGGCCTCCGTTACCCCCGAAAGCGCGAACGTCGCTCGCGTAACCGTTAACGCTCTCGCGCTAATAAAGGAGAGAAAATTTTCATATACATATACATATACATATATATATATATATATATATATATATCGGTATTGTTGCTTCTGACCTGTTTCGATGCTGACCTCATTTTTATTCTGCCGTCTTTAATACAAAGCAACGCTAAGCCTCGACCGCTTAATCGTTTTCTTCCTTTTGCACACGTATCTTTTTGCACACTCTTTTTGCTCCTTTCTATTTCTTTTTCTTTCTTTCATTCTTTCTCTCTTTCTCTCTTTCTCTTCTTTCTTTCTTTCTTTCTTAGCCGAGATCTGACTACTACGTTGTTTATCGTTTCATACGGCAATCATTCAATTTAAATACAATATTGCAAAATGTGAAAACCCGGCGACGAAATTTTAGTCGCTTAAACGTATTAACGCCGAGAAAAGAAATTAATGGCAAAGATTTCATAAAGAGAGAAAGAGAGAGAGAGAGAGAGAGAGGACAGAACGGAGCCCGGATAAAATTTTAACGTCGATAATGATATTGCTCGTATTATTTAATTAAATAATACGATTGTATTATCTAAGAGCAATGAAAATTATAATTTCACGTACGATTCCAGTGCTTTTAATTGCGCTCGTTTTCAGATATTATTTTACCCGACTCGCCCGCGATCGTCAGAAAAAAATAATGATAAATATTTGTATTTGCGTGTATCAATCGAAAGTTTCGATAGCAGACGCCGTTGTAAAACGATAGTCAGGTAATTGCATGCCGCCGTATCAAGTAGTAAAATGAGGATATGCTCGGACGTGGCAAAAGCACCCGAAAACTTAATTCAAAACAAAAGATCATTCGATTCTTTCGACTCGTGTCGCCCCATCAATATTACGCTTCAATGACAATGATAACATAGCCTCTCAAATATAATTATTAATTACACGAAAGGGATTTTAATGCTATTTAGTTTCAGAAAAATATAAATAATTCAGGCGAAGAATAACCGTGCCCCGCTTTAATTATTAATACATCAAGCATTGTAAGGATAATTCCTTTCCCAAATGTCTCGTAAAAGCGACGGCGATCCAGAATCACGTCCCAATGTGATTTACGATGTATTAAAAGAATATATTACCGGAGGTAAAACATTTTTAAACTAAATTTTTAAATCCCGCTCCCTAATCTCCCGACTTAAATTCGAAGGTTGACGTAAAAAGTACAAGGTCACGTCAATCAGTCTTCCATTGGAGAAAATGTGAAAAATGAGAAGAGACGAGGCGAGTAGGAGCGGAGATAAAGTGGGAATAAAAAGGAAAGGAGAAGAGATGATATCGTAAACTCACCCGAGATTATCGTAGTTTAGATCGAGCCTTGTGATTGACATCCTGAGCTCCTTAAAGCCGTGCTTGGATATATCCCTTAGCTGCGAGTGCGATATCCGTAGGAGAATTTGCTGCTCCGGGGTGAACTTGCCCCTGAGGGCCTCGGCGACCTGGTGAAAGGACTCCATCCGCTCGCACTCGACCTCGATCCTCTCCCCGTGGGCGACCGCGTGGTTCCCGGAGCCGACCCCGGCGTTGGGCCCATTGCTGACCGTAGCCGGGGGTCCGGATATTATGGGTGCGGAGAAGTCCTCCTGGCGGCAGGTGCACGGGCTGATCTCGCGACGCACCGCGCACTGGAGGCTCGAACTCGCCGCGAGGCCCAGCAGCGTGTACAGCAGGCCCGACATCTTCCTGGGGGCCCTACCGAACCAACAGACCAACGCACCGTTTTTTAATCGGTTTCTCTCCGGTGCGCGTCTCCCCGTCCCCTCCCGCCCGCGGCGACTATCGACGCGAGCAGCAACGGTAGCAGCAGCGGTAGCAGCAGCGGTAGCAGCAGCGGTAGCAGCAGCGGTAGCAGCAGCAAGAGCAGTACCGCTGCCGTCGTCGTCACCGTCACAGTCGGCGTCAGCGTCAACCGTCACCGTCAACCGTCAACCGTCAGCGTCACCGCCACCGCCACCGCCACCGCCGCCATCGCCGCTGCCCAGTCGCTCAGTCACTCTCGCTCTCACTCGCATGCTCATGCAGTACACGCGCACCGAGGATTATTTCGTGGGCAGGCTGATTCATAAAGATGCTGGTACCGAATCGAAAGCCTTGAGCGAGCTGCCCGCTCGCACGTAAAGTATCTGCGGGCCGAGCGAGCGGGCCGAGCGAGCGGGTCCGTCCCCAATAAGCACTTGTCAACCGACCGATACGTACATTCGAACACTTCCGACACGTACATCCACGGAAAACTCTCGTCTCTATATATACTTTTCCATTTCCATTCTCTTTATTATACACGCACCGGCTTTCCTTGTCCTCCTAACAGTTATTGTCATTGGCATCCCAGCCTCCTCCTGTCGACTCTCCCGTCAACTCTTTAATATTAATAACAGACTCGCGCCGCGCTATCCATATCCCCTCTCGGTTTACATTTATATTAAAAAACAAAAAAACAAAAACAAAAAAACAAAAACGGTCGTAGTAAAAGCTGGCCGCGTAAGGCCCCAAAACTCAAAGGTTATTTATCTAATGGCAATACGGAGCCGTAAATCTCCGATACAATTTCTCGACGGCTTACATAATGAAGCCGCTGATTTTTTGACCTTTACCGAGATTAAAATGCGAAAATTCTGATAATGGCTTATGTAATTCTTCGGTACCAGGAAGCATCTCTTCTTAACGCTTTATCTGAACGCGTGAAAGACGAAACCTACGAGTACTCGCTACGAGTACAAAATCCGTCTGCTATGAATTACCATCGTAAAAAAAAAATCCTGCGTACGTCTGTTCCTCTCGTTTTCGAAAAAAAAAATAAAAATAAAAAAAAAAAAATCCAATAACAATTACGGTCTTTAGTGAGCTTTTTAAGAACCTGACCGTACCCTGAGTGAATCCCTGATTCTTCACCAACAACTTCTATTCCCACTGGATACATACATCGGATACTCACAATAGAAAAAGTCTCTTGTGTTTCGCATGGAAGATGATAACTCAAAGATAAAAGCCAAGCTCAATCTTGAACTTTTATCTGAACATCTGATGAATGGAGTTCTTTAGATGGAAGCTCGAGATACCGATGACTAATGTACTCCTACGATTTATTAAAGAAAATCTCCCGAACCTACGACGAAAACTTTCCCACTAAATAACCTCCCAATCTCATTATTGATTACATTAAATAATACGTTGTTCAACATATACAATACGTATATACGTTCATAACTTATTTAAATACACACGTAAGTATTGCACGGAATATCTTTAGCATTTAAGCTGTACATGTAACATTTGAATTATCGAAGCTTATTATTACATTCTCGTATTATCTAATTCGTGAATAACATAAAATATGATAAGAATTATAAATGTCTCTGGTGCTTACAAAGATGTATTGGCAATGCCACTAAGGCGAAAGATTGAATATTTACGTGCCTCGGCTCGAGATATTCAAATTTAAATGCTCCGACGCTGTGCCGCGACGATTGATAAGGAATATATTATAAATTTCTTTGCAAAGGGCCCTTTCATTTCCAAGGATCTCCAATGCATTTTCCATCGGTATTTTATATATGAAAATTCAAACGAAATCTCTAATTGGCGCATCAATGCCGAAGCGCTTAACGCCTAGACGCTAGAAGTGCTAGAAGGAGACAGACAATCCCCCCTCCCCGCGCGCTACTCGTATGTTTGTTTGCTCTTCGCAGTGTAGACCCGTATTATATTATTTAATTGACGCGTCGATCAATAATCGGTGCTTTAGTAGTAGGAAACCAATCGAGCGACAATATTTTATAAATCAGATGGAAAGTTACAATGGAGTTCACACGAGCTTGGCATCGCTCGTCAAATCATACGTCCAATCATCGTGTTAATTTAACATTTCCATTTAAGTCGTCTTTTTACTAATTAATTATCACGGCCTAAGGAGGATCAAGAAATCTATAAGAAAAGCGGTAGATCTGCTGCTTCTTGAGCACAAGACTTTTACGAGATAATAAACGGAGTAAGTCCGTATTGATCTACGCGAGCAGTACAATGGCAATACGGTGTACCCGTTACTCCATATCGTAAGATAACAACAACGAGACTAGACTATCTGTAAATCCTTAGGGTTTCCCGTATATTCTGTAGGCCGCGATCGCGATAAGAATTTTAAAAACGTTATAGGAGACTTGGGAGGATGCACTTGGGAGAATGATAAATAATGCGCGTTATTTGCCGCGGATGCACGCAGATGGTAATACGTAAAAATCGTAACCTTGATTAAGTTCCGATGGTCCGGAGTCCTCGGCAAGCCAATCCCTGGAATGAGGAGGGCTCGGTCCGATCCAGATTCCTCACCGCCGAGTGTATTAATAAGAAGAATCCGTGGATCGTTCACGCCACGCTGGGACAACTCGCTCTTTACAATAATTACAACAACAACAAGGATAATAATAATAATAATAATGATAATAATAATGATAATAATGATAATAATGATAATGATAATAGTGGTATTGGTTATGGTGGTGGTGGTGGTGATGGTGGTGGTGGTAGTAACGGTAGTAATTATCAGAATAATGGTAATATTATAATGATAGCGGCGACGACGACGATGATTCTTATGATATTAAGAAGAGTAATAATGGTAGTAATAATCACAGTATGCGGTGTAAGGGTGTCCCCGTCCCTCGTGGGTCAAACTTTAGCCACAAAGTCAGAGAAGATTCCGGGAGTTCAGCAGCACTAGCAGCAGCACTAGCAGCAGCAGCAGCAACAGCAGCAGCAGAGAGATCGCGCGAAGGAATATCGTGATGGATCGTCGTGCCGGGCAGAAGTGACGGAGCGACGCTGGCCGATCGATTCAAATCGTCATGAGGGACGAAGGGCTCATTTTCGAGGGTCCGACGGCGCCGGTAACTGGTCTCCTGACAACAGCAGCACACACCACCCCGCAGCCGTAACTCAGCCGCGGGCGGAGGGTCGGGCACGAGGCACGAGGAGGTCGGGACTCACCGACTCCTGGCGAACACGGCCACCCGGTCACTCGCTCCCACTCGACGTAAACAACGTTCGGGCGAGGCCCCCAGCTGACAGCCAGCGGCAACAACAATAACAACAGTCGGTGTCTCTGCCGGCGACGGCAACAACGGCACCAACAGCAGCGGGCTGCTACGAGGGGGGGGGGAGGGTGCGTCGACAACGAAAACAATAACAGTAACGGTAGTAATGCTGCTGGTGATGTTGGTGGTAGTAGTGATAGCAGTAGCAGCGCAACAGTGGCAGGAGAACGATAACGATAACGATAACAACAAGAGCGAGCGGCGGCGGCGGCGGCGGAGGAGGAGGCGGAGGCGGCGAGGGTCGAATACGACGAAGAGACCCGATAACGATCGTGGAAGGTAGTATTTTCGCTCGCACTGACACACTATTATCACAATTAAGTAAGGAAAAGGAAGGAGCGGTGGAGATGGTGCTTTCGGGGAGTTTAAAGTCCGCAGGCGTCTGGACGAATAATCGGACTGTACTGTGCGGTGAGAGCTCCAACAGCGGCGCTATATACGAGGGAACTGGCCACCGCTACGCTTATCCCCCCGCGTGTATCGCTCTCTCTCTCTCTCTCTCTCTCTCTCTCCTCTCTCGCTCGCTCTCCGACGGCTATCTTCTATGTATTCTATATGTACACTTTTCCCTCTTGGCGCCACGGACGCGGCAACGACATTAAGCCGCGAGCCGCCGCGCGGGACTTACTTATATAGTCGCACAAGTCCGACGCGGCGCCACAGCGCTTGGCTCTCTCTCTCTCTCTCTCCCCGATCCCCCTCCCCTTCGCCGTGCTCCGGCTCTCGCGCTCTCTCGCTCGATCGCTCGAGATATAAAAGCTACTTCGCTCGCTTGCTCTTTTTCTCTTTCATTCACTCACTAGCTCACTCTCTCTCTCTCTCTCTCTCCTTCTCTCTCCCCTCCCGCCCCATCCACCCACCTCCCCCCCTCTCACTCTCTCGCTATCGGCTTTTACATTTTCATCTAGCCCATCGGCTCTCCCCTTCCCGTCATTTCCCCAACTTTATCGCCAAGCTTTTCACATTGATTATCTTTGATTAATAAGAGCCTACTTTTTATCTTACATCTGCTCCTTTATTATTTATTGGAATATTCGCTGGCGCTTTATAATTCGATCCCTTTCAGTAAATTACTTGATCAACGGCATTGTTATAAATCAATCCTCTCGATCAACACTTTAATATTAAATGCACACGCTACTCCCCGAGTTCTTCCGACTCCCTTACATCCATTATTTTTTTTTTTTTTTTTTTTATACGTTAGATAATATCGTTACGCAAGTTCCTTTATTATTGTTATTGTTATTATTATTATTATTATTAATTATTTTTATAATTTTTTTCGTCCTATTTAGCGAGAGTTCTTCGTCGCCGTACAATTAACCGTAGCGAGTGGGATATGGGTAGGAGCGGCGAATGATTTTCCTTCCGATCGCCAATGATTTTCACGACAGTAATCGTGTCAACGAAATAATAAATCTCCGACGGCTCGCTTACTTAAGTTTAAGTTATTCGTTCTATTAAATATACTTAGTTTATTATTACATAAGTTTATTATCGCGCATTCGGTTTTATTTATAGCTTTTTTTTTTTTTCTTTCGTTCTTTTTATTATTTATTATTTAAGTGATCTTTTTTACTGTAGAAAGTACTTGGGCGATAAACTCGAGTCGCGTGCAGAATTCTCGAATTCGTATTAGCTGCACATTTAAAGTTTCTATTTTGAAATCGTGATTTATTTCGCGCCCGCTTCCATTGTACGTATTTACAAAAATCACCTCGGATTTTCAAAAGCACGTTACCTGCCCCCACCATACAGAAAAGTATTACTTGCTAGTACTAAATCAAGACAAGCCATCATTTTCAATCAGGCAGAAATTTAAGTATCAGCATTCCCATTGTTAAAACACCAGAGGGCAAACGCCTATTTTTCACTTTGAGATTTACGATTGTTTTTATTAATTTCAATAAATTATTGTTTATTTGCGAGTAAATCAATGGGCCAATGTGCAGAAAATCGTAAATATCCCTTCGAGTAAGATCATTTCTCTTTCTTTAATTTCTAGTCCCCGGCGTTACGTGACGATATAAGACAATAATATACGCGTATGTGTACACATTATATCAATAGTATTTTCATAAATTGTTGTTTACAAATAGACATTTTATTCTTCATCGATTATTGGTTCGTTAAAGGAACCCGAGATAATACTAAAACTTTTCTGTAGCGCGGTTATACTCGTCGAAAATAAAAAAGAAAAAAAGAAAAAAAGAAAGAAGGAAAAAAAGAAAAAAAGATAAAAAGATAAACACTATTATTCGTGTTTTAATAAAACGGCAACAATGAGGATAAATGATATCCGAGCAAATGTAAAAATATCTGGCACGGCCGAACGTCAATACTCCTGACAGCTCGGACATACGAACTTTTATTAAAATTGACATCGAAATGACATAGAAATTTGAATAAGTCGTCTCGAATGATGAAAACGGCTTTGAAGGTAACATATTTTTTTCCATTCAGAAAATCCGAATAAACTGAAGAGGGGCCAAGTTAACGAAACGTCAGCGTCAGCAGCATCGGCATCAGCATCGGCAGCATCAGCATCGGCAGCATCAGCATCATCATCATCAGCAGCAGCAGCAGCAGCAACCGGATAAGTTATGTAAACGTCAATTGATTTGATGTTTCATAACGTTATTCCGTATCCTCCTTCTCTCTTCTCGAATTGAGCCGTTTAAGCAGCATAAAGATCGCCAGATAAGAATTTAATTCCTCAAAGTGCTCTTTCGCCTATTTACATTATAGAAAGAAATGATCGAGAAGACTCTGGTCATCGATTTTTTTTCTAACACCTACACGCTTTGCACGGGAACCTTGTTCAAATTAACGATTAGCTTACTGCAAGTAAGTGATTTGAATTTTCTGCCCCAATTTTATTCATGGGGAAATTCATGAATAAAGAGTAGCTATTTCTACAATGTCCTACTTTCTTTTAAATATGTATAGCGAGTATATTTTTATAACGATTAGATAAATTGATAATTCAATTTTTAATTAATCTATCAAGTACCAGTACGAAGTCCTTACAAATTTCATCAAATTCATTAGATTTATGTTAAAATGTAATTCCATGTTCCGCCGCCGGTACTTTTCGGGAAAGCATTTGAAGGATAAATCATTTTCATTATTAACTGTACTGATTTATACGACGTACTAGATTTGGAGGATTTTTTTAAAAAAAAAAAAAAAAAAAAAAAAAGAAAGAAAGACAAAGTCATTAACTTAATTATAAGTGAAAATGTTGAATTATGCAAAGGAAATATAAATATCAATTATCTGATAAATAATTTGTAGATAATTATTGTAAGGCGGGCTTATCTTCGAAAGTACGTATTATTAATTAATGAATTTTACAATTGCTATTGGCATAGCTTTGATATTGATTTACATTTAAATGCAATTTGTAAATAAATCTTAAGCGCATGCGTTTATGACTTTGGAACGATTTTAATAAGCAGGATGAATTCGGGAATAAATCATTAGCGGTTAATAGCTTTAATAAAGATTGGTTGTGATAAATAATTCTATTAATGCGCGGGCGTGTCCGTGTATACGTGTTAACACGTATACTGCATATTGCCCTAGGATTCAGCAAACAGACTAGTAAATACGGAATCGCGAGCCCGTAAATTTATCGGAAGCGTAAACATAATATTATACAGCGTTTAATTAAATGACAAATGACAAAATGAGAAATTAAAAAGGGAAGAAGACACGACGGTGAAGGAAATAATTTGTATAGAAGACGTCATTGTGGATGACAATGACAGTGCCGAGTATCCGAGAGAGTCTTATTCGCGGCGCAATACTAATTTCTTCGAATTGCTGGGCGCACCTCAATATCCGGCAAGGTACGCAACTGGTCAGAAGAACTACGGGTCACCGGCGCCGATCGCCTAAGTATTATTCACGAAGGGCCGCTCGTGAAGGAAGGGCGGAAGGAAGGGCGGACGGAAGGAGCGGAAAGCCCGTGAAAATTATCTCGAGGCTGTGATCGGGAGACCGGGAGGGAGCCTCTCTCGCTCTCAAGCGTACGTAAAAGCCAAGCCGAGAAGGAGGCCGCCGCGCCTGGAAAGCGTGGGAGGAGGAGGGGGAGGAGGGAGGAGGAGGAGGATGAGGAGTAGGGGTCCAGTGATAGAAAGCCCGACTACCGAGACTTCCTTTGGCTCACGAGGCGAAAATCCGTGGCGTCTGCTGTCTCGGTCGCGCCGAGACGCGCGTACAGATCCGCGAAGACGCGCTTTCGCACCGATAAAACCGGCGGGCCGGCTTAGCTCAACTTCCCCTGACCTTTGCTTATGCTACTGTGCGGAGGTGACGGGCGCGCTACTCGGTCCGCCTCGCTCGTAAATAAGGAAAATACGGGCGACTGGCTCCCTCGTACACGAGCTCTCTGACATTTCACGAGTATCGTTATTTCGCTATTCGCACGGCGCCGTCCTCCTCCTCCCCCCTCCCCTCCTCCTCCTCCACCTCCTCCTCCACCTACTCCACCTCCACCTCCTCCTCCTCCTCCTCCTCGTCGTCGACCGACCTCAGCGGGGTCCCGCGGAAACACCGAGTATACCGAGAATCGCAATGACGCCGGCGTCTCATCGAGCCCCGAGCGGAGGATTTTGCGCGAACGAGTCCGGCCAATTTACCATTTGCCATCCTATATTTATTTAGCGCTTCGGCACGCGATCGACGGCGACGGACCCACTCCCCCCTTTCGCCCAATAACATCGATCCACGGCCTACGGAATTTATACATAAGCCGTGGCCGAGGCGCGCAAAATATGCCACTATTTTATCTATTGCGACTATCTACTGCGTGGATTGGGGGAGGAGGGAGGGGGGGAGAGAGAAAAAAACAAAAAGTACAAAACCAAAACAATAAGATCCTTTCGGCGGATTAGATAACGAGCGTTTTACGGGGGATTCGGAAGGAGAAGGAGGAGAAGGAGGAGGAGGAAAAGGTGGGGGTGTATTCGGTTTCCAGGTACGCGCGTACCCGAGTATAAATATTGCGGCTGGTGGCGCCCGATTCCATTGCAAGGTAATATTAGTTCGGCGCTTAAGTAAAATTCGAAGTAACGCTTGCGGGAGATCCGGGCCCGGCCGGATGATTCCAGCAGCCGGAGAGGAGAAAGCGGGCCGAGCGAAGGCGCGAAAACGCCGTCGAGGGAATACCAGGGCGTGATGCGCGTAACTCACGGCCCGTCACGCTCAGTTTATACTCCAAACTGGCTTTTATGCGAGAAGTCGCTAGACGACAAGCTGCCGTTGCTGCTGCTATGCCGTTGCTGCTGATGCTGTTGCTGCTGATGCTGTTGCTGCTGATGCTGATGCTGCACTTGTTATGCACCATGCAACTGTTGCTCCGGGCGAAAAGAGACGAGGACGCGAGCCGGAAGATGGAACAGGGGTAAAAGAGGGGTAGGGCACGAGTAGGAGAGACTCGAGGCCGAGTATGCGCGGAACGGCTAATGCCAAGAAGTAACGAATTCTCGTCTTTGGCTGAAATACTTGGCTTCGTCTACGGACTACGTACTACTACGTCGTCGATCACGCGACAAAGGATGACTTTTGCCACTGGGTTAGCTTTTCGAGAAGCCGGGGAGAAGAGAAAGAGAAAGAGAAAGAAAAAAAAATACCTCGACTCTCCGGAGTTTGGTTGTCTACGTCAGGGTTCAGCGGGCAACGTTAACTCCAAGGCACGTCGGGCTATCATTTATCGGCATTATCGCGCCACGGCTACGTGGCCTTAAGGCAGACGCGTAACCCTGACAGTACTTTCCCGTAAGTGATAAAGCCGCGATCAATGGAATTGGACGCCCGGCGATGCCCGTCGCCGACGTTTGTAAACTGAATTCGCTCGCCAGCACCTCCACATCGTCGTGGATTCGCTCTGACGTAGCGCGACCTGTGGCTGACGTATAAAGTTTTTTTTTTTCAAAATACGCCATAATCTCTGACGAAATAAATTCCTTGCCGCACGCCGGCGACGGCCGATGAATTCCAACCGTAATCGACGGTCTTTGGTATTCTCGATACCCTTCTAAGTCGACGCGATAAACGATCTTATCGAGACAAATTGCCTTCTGTAATTCCTTCATCCGAATCCACGAGCTTTTTATCTGAGACGTCATCGTCGCCGGCATGACGACGACTGACAAGATCGCCGGACACGAGCTTTGCCTCATTAGTGCAACAGTTAAATTAAAGCTCGTTCCTTCCGCCCCGCCCCGCCCCTCATCGCCACCGTGTAATTGTGACCGCATAACCGGAAGCGCGCCAATCTCCTCGGCCTCCGCTGAATTAATTCTGCAAAATTAACCATAACGTTAATAATTCCGCATTCCCCATTTCGGTAAAGGTCATAACAGTTTAATGTTTTAAGAATTACAGAATAGATTTACCGACGGTATCACGGCCTCTCTCTCTCTCTCTCTCTCTCTCTCTCGATTGACTAATAGTAACGGACGATCGATATCGTCGACCTTGAAAGGAGGTAATTTTATATTTATATTTATTTAAATGGTTTTTGATACGAGCACGGCTTACTCGCCTTACTCACTTCCTTACTCATGAAGATTTATATACTTTATGCCTCTACCCTCCCACCCCCCCTCTCCTCATACTCTACAGCCACACACACACGTACAGCAATTTTTTGATACAGTGAATCATAGAGTTTTTGAGGTTTTAAGAAAGGACTGTCAACAGGAAGAGAGCCAATATATAAATTAAAGAAGATGGACTCAATCTGCTCGAGTGATTTAAAGATCTACAAAATAAAAATAATAAAAAAAAAACAACAACTGGTCGCTCCGTAATATAAATATATATACATATATAATCATAAAAAGCTATTAAAAGCCTTAAGCTAATGAATTTGATTAGGCCCGCGATATAGTGTATGCGAAAATGCATATATTACAGAGGCAGTGGCTGATACGCTTAAAATTAATAATGAATATTTATTTTCACGCAGGGAAGGAGAAATTTATTTAATCTTGCCTTGCCAGTTATTGTAGCTCGGGTAAGCGAGGTCTTAACTTCATTAGCATGAACAGTCATCGTCACTGGACCAGAGCCGCACTCGGACTGAAGAAATAATAGTAACGATAACGTAAAAAAAAGTATAAGAATAAAAAGTAATCCCGTAATTGTTCGGTATTGATGATTGAAAGGGTTAAGGGTTAATGTATGGGGCATCCTTTGGGCAACGCTCGTGATAAATTTCAGCTCGAGGGCCGACTGAAAATGCTGAAACGGCGCGGCTTCTCTGCCGTACGAGACATTCGTGTAAGAAAATCGATCCAGCGTGCACGCGAAACTGCGCGTAAGCTGCGTCTAAGCTACGTGGAAGAGGCTGCGTTTACGAGGGGACGGAGAGCTCCCCTCCCTCGTCCCAAAGTAGCAGCACGGCCGTAGGGGGGCAGGTGGGGCAGGGTGGGGGCAGGTGGGGGAGTCGCTGTCTCTCGGGTCTCTCGGTTTTTCTCGGTTCTTTCTCGGTTCTCTCGGTTTTTCTCGGTTTTTCTCGGGAGACTTATGAGAGCAGGTAAATAAGCCGGGGAGCCGAGGCTCGGTAAAGTACGTGGCCGGGCATTCGTTAAGCGTGCGGGAGGCGCTCTGCGCGCGCTACGAGGAGAGGAAAATTACGTGTGCCCGTCGCAAATAATGGCTTCACGAGGTTTTCCGACAATTATTGACCGCCGACGCCACGCGCCGGACTGCCTGACCGGTCACTGTCGCGACCGCGTCCGTACCCACTCCTTCCACCTTCCTCCATCGCCGTCGTCGTGCTCTTGCTGCCCACCCCCCCGCCGCCGCCGCACCCGCCCTCGTGCGTCTCGCCCCTCGTCGTCGCTCTTTCGTCGAGCACAAGCGCATACTTTGATTGCCGGACGCTTAGAAAGAAGCTTTCCCCCCCCCCCCCATTGTTTGGGCTACTCCTAGCCCATTAAGCAATTACTGTAACCCTTCCTAGTAATTCCTAGAGGATACTCGGGATACGGATTCCCATCGTCCTCCCAATCGATCATCACCTTACGCTTCTTACTCAGCACTGCCACGAACCTCTTAGCCTTATTTATACTGAATTTTATCAAATATCTCCGTTCTTTCGAATCCTACCTTACGTATACGACATCTCATGGCTTATCTATGACTTGTAAGAGACGCCAAGCTCGCCTTTCGCAATAATAATACTGATAGTAAATTAATAATTATAAAGGTGAATAAAAAAAATAAAAGAAAAAAAAAATAATACTTATTACAATCGAAGCGGTCGTGTTAATTTAAAAATCATTACGGGATATGAAAACATTTTACTTTTAATGAAAATTGTCATCTTTCTTTCGCGTAATTTTATTATAATCGTTTCGAGGGGGAAGAAGCAAAAATTAAAAGTATAAATTCTAAGGATAAACTTCGTTTGTAATGTCTTTACTCTCTGTGTGTCTGTGTGTGCGTGTGTAAAAGCATTTGATCGAAACGGCTAAGTGACGAGGGCAGTAGTGGTCCTTAGCCAATTTAATGTGGAATTCGCGCAAGGGACATTGGTGGTACTGGTCGCGCCCCCTCACCCTCACCCCTCTCTCTCTCTCTCGAATTGTTTAAATGTCCGAGCTTTAGCGACACAATTAGTGGAACTCTAATGCGAGAGTGAGCCGACAGACACGAGCGAGCAAATAAAATACAAATGATCAAGTTCGAAGAACGCAGGTAAGAAGAGTCACGGTAAGGTCAGCTTATCTCGCGTATCTCTTGTATGTGTGGAGAGGTTGATAATTATCAAGACTAGATTCGTGGACTCGTCGTGCGTTCACGCCTCGCGCCCCCCCCGCCTCCCCCGCTACGCCGAGCCAATGAATTCGCTTACCGATACAGCAAATCATTATCGCCTCGACGATTTACGGCCGAATAAATTTAAACATGGAAAACCTTTCTTTTTTACGGCTCAATTTATTCGTCGGGCGTCGTCAACACCGGAGGCTTTTCGTAAACATCCATAAAATCACTGGTTTTTCTTAACGTTTTATACCTGGAGGAGAGAGATTCGCATAAGCCGTCGATTTGTTTACCTACAAATACCGGGGATTCCTTTTCGGGAACTCGGTAGCTGTTGGAGGTAAGCGACAGAGGTCGGATAAGCATTAATCGTACGTCGATTACTCGCGGGAGAAGCCCCACCACCCCCGCCCCCGCTCGTTCCCTATAATATTTTTTCGGCTCTTTGGAGCAGAGAGTTACGCTCCGAGTCTTACACTCTCGTTCAACCTGATTCTACGAAATGCCTACAAAACTAACCGATGCAAAGAATTCATTGTTGCGTTAAAAAGAACGATCTTTGGCCTTATCTCTCCTATAATATTCGATTCTAAAGGATATGGATTGGAATGGCTCGTTCGTTGTCTTTTAGCATCGAGGAATCATTAAGGAATTATTAAGGTAATATTATACTGGTCGCCAAGGTGTCGTAATTAGTGATTCCTTTATAATCGCTGTTATTCGTGGAGTGGGATTCGAGCGAGGGCCAGCCAGGAGCGAGGCCAGGAGCGAGGCCAGGAGCGAGGCCAGGAGCGACTAGCTCGGGCCTCGGAGCCTCCAAAATGTCTCCCTTGCAATAATGAGCAATTAAGCCGCCCGACTTATCCGCCAATTGCGCCGCGGTCGCAATCATCCTCCCGCTCCCGAGTCAATTAGGGTAGGGGGATTAAGGCTCGGAACTCGGAGCGCGAGAGTACATTGAAAATTGGCAGATTAGTTGGTCGAGCGGTGGAGCCTCTCGATCTCCCATCCCCACCCCCTCCCCCCTACTCCACACACTCCACTCCTCCCCCCGCCCGCCAGCCGAACTCGCGAATACCTTGAGCCCCCTCGGGGCCCCCGTAACAAATGAACGCCCGAGATGGGCTTAGCGAGACTGGCAACGTAAGCGCGTGCCTTGCATTAGGGTCTCAGCGGGGGTCGGGGTGGGAGGAACGAATCAATGTCCCTAGCGGATAAGATGACGAATTCGGCAAGAGGCGCGCACGGATCGCAAGTGGCGCGACACAGCCGCGAGGAAGAAAGATTGCGCGCCAGAGAGGCGACGACGACGACGACGGCGGCGGCGGTGGCGGTGGCGGCGGCGGCGGCGGCGGCGTCTACGCGAAAGGCGCGGATGCCGTGGCGTTGGAGTGGAGGAGGAGGAGGAGGAGGAGGAGGAGGAGGAGGAAGCACAAGTATATTAAACTCGTGTCGGTTTAACGAATGCGAGAATGCGGCCTGGCGCCAGCGCACGCGCTCGGGCAGACGCGCACGCGGTGCGCGAGTGAGCGGTATAGGATGAAGCGGCGGAGAGGCGGGAAAAGAAAGAAAGAAAAACAGGGAAAAGCGACAAAAACAAAAACGAAAAAGAAAAAAAAAGAACGAGGAGGAAAGCTGAAGTTTATGCGTTAGGTTGGCCGACTGGAATGAGGAGTCGTCGGCGGAAAATGCCGGACCCGCTCTCTCTCTCTCTCTCTCTCTCTCTCTCTCTGTTCCCCCCGTCTCTCCATCGTCTATGTCTCTCTCTCTCTCTCTCTCTCTGTCTCTCTCTATTTCTCTCTGTCTTTGGCTTGGATTTTCCACGCCCCGAGTTGAGTCAATGGAAGGAAGCGCAACGGAGCCGCTTATTAACGAGGAACTCCAAGACTTACTTGGACGGCCCATTGTTCGACCCGGTTCTTTCAGCTCGGGAAACGGGGCCTCGGGCCTGCCCCCGCTCGCCTTATTTCAGCCTTATTCGGACTAATGGAGAGATGGAGGCCGCCGTCGGAGCTCGCCCTTCCGTCTTACGGCTCGAGGAAGACCGACCGACCGACCGACCTTTGACCCCTTAACGTTGACTGCTACTACCCGGCCCCGTGCTACTCGCGCACTCCCCCCAACCCCCCCCCTCTCGCCCATCGCCCAACGCCTTCCTCCCCCCCCACCCCCGACCAATTGCCGCTCCGTGCCGCTACATGCCGCTCTTAACGTCCAGTGATAATATTTATCCCGCGTAATTACACTTTCGTGGCATCTTCGAGATTCGCTGCAATCTCCTATCTCTTTAACTGCTCTTTCTTCGGCGCCACTGACTCCTTATACGCTTCAATTATATTTCAGGAATTTATTAAAGATAGGCATTATTAGCTAAGTGTTGGCCGATGCCATTGGCAGAACTCCCGAGTCATATTTGTCCTGCTTTTCTTTCGAATTACGAGCCTCCGCATTAATGATAAATAATACTTGAGCTGCGGATCTCTTGCCTTGTTTTATGACCGGCGCCCCCCCTCTTCCCCCCGTCCCCGCCTTTCCTGCTTTTCCATTCCCCATACTATTTTCATGAGCCTACGCATTCGATTGGCCAAAAATTTACCTCACAAGTACATGTAAGACGTTATCGTATGCCCTACAACGCGCTCCCTCTTTTCATCTATATAACAATAGCGTGAAAGCAACGACAACGACAACAACAACAACAACAACAACGATAATAATGATAATAGTAATAATAAATAATGGTGATTAAAAGTCTAGCGAGGTGTTCGTAAAGGTTGATTGTTCGGAAAAATGTCTTTCCAAAGCATTAAGCGCTTCTTCTTCTCCTCAATATTTATGTCATCGTAAGAACAACGGAGCGCTCTGGTTCACGTGACCCTCCCCTCCGCCCCGTCCGCCCAACTCCCGGCGCTCGGTACATTTAAGAGGAGTAAAAAATCATCACTCAATAAAATAGAGAATTTACCGGCTCACCTTCATTAATAGGCTCTAAAGTAAGCCTGGCACTCGGTATAAATAAAATTTATAACACCTTTAAAAGCATGTACTTTCCTTTATTTTTATTTTTATTTTTATTTTTATTTTATTTTATTTTTTTCACAAATCCCGCTTCTGTGACTATTGTTGGACACGCGGAGAGAAAAAGTATTGATTTCCCGAGAAAATTAGCCTTGATTCCCGGATATTTACAACGTTACGGCTTGCATTCGCCCGATTAAAATACAACCAGCTTACGGATTACAAGGTTAATGTAAATCCGTGGACAAAGTGTATTTGTATTTGTTTTTCAATTACCTTGTTGAGCCGAAATTGATTCATTGTGCTCTTGAAAGAGCTCGGTGGCGCGCGTTATAAGCTTTTCTTAGAAAAGTTTGAGGAATCAAAGACTCGTTCTAACGTTCTCGTGCCTGATAAGAAGGTATCGATCACCTCTTGTATTGTTAGAGCGAGAAATCGTTCCCTTGCTTTACACGGACGCCGTAAAAGTATTTATGGGGTAATTGCTGACAGCGCTAGAGTCACGTAGAAGAAGAATTGAGAGAATCGTAGTAGCCCCTCGCCAACGCATTAAAAATAAGTCCATCTTTGGCAATCTGTATTTCAGCGCACATGTGCTCGTCT